>CM036343.1:3690198-4290198 GCA_020615435.1 Telenomus remus | reverse complement strand
CCAAACTCGAACCTGATAATGAGTGCAAGGAAATTTGGCTCAAACTTGGGTAAGAGAATAAATGATAATGTTTGTTTACGAAACACACTTGTAAAGGAATGTTGTTAAAAAATGTATATTTTATTTACAGGGTTCCTCCAAGTCACGTGCTGCCAGGAAATATGAAGGACAATTTTTGGGAGATGGGTGAAACTGGACCTTGTGGTCCATGCAGTGAACTGCATTTTGATCGACTTGGAAATCGAGAAGCTGCTCACCTTGTTAACCAGGACGATCCGGACGTTTTAGAAATTTGGAACCTCGTTTTCATCCAGTTTAACAGGTTGAGAAACAAATTTGAATAGAAAATTATAACTTAGCAATTTTCTTGATTAAAACCTGAAATCGGATGAACTAAAATAACGTTTTGAAACTGATTGTTGTGTTTTAGGGAAAATTCTGGAGAACTACGTTCCTTACCAAAAAAGCACATCGACTGTGGTTTAGGTCTAGAACGGCTAGTATCCGTAATTCAAAACAAACGTGCAAACTACGATACGGATCTATTCATGCCACTGTTCCAAGCCATAGAAAAAGGAACAGGATCTCGTCCCTACCAAGGAAAAATCGGTGACGATGATCAGGATGGAATCGATATGGCCTACAGAGTCCTAGCAGACCATGCTCGAACTCTCACAATTGCTCTCGCAGACGGTGGCATGCCAGACAACACCGGTCGAGGGTAAATCAAAAAATTAATTCACTTCCAAGTTTTAACCAACTTAATTGAAACTAAAATTTCAATCGCAATTTTTTCCAGATACGTTCTGAGACGTATTCTTAGAAGAGCTGTTCGATTCGCAACTGAAAAGTTGAATGCAAAACCGGGTTTTTTCGCCTCGCTTGTCCACGTGGTAGTGGAAATTCTCGGCGACGTTTTTCCAGAAATCAAGAAAGATCCACAGTCTATAATCGATGTGATCAATGAGGAGGAGTCACAGTTTCTGAAAACTTTATCGAGGGGTCGAAATCTGCTTAATCGCACTGTTGCAAAATTGAAACCCGGCCAGGTGATTCCTGGAGATGTGGCTTGGCGACTTTATGATACTTATGGTTTTCCTGTCGATTTGACCCAGTTGATGACTGAGGAAAAGGGGCTGAAAATCGATCTGAATGGTTATGAAGAAGCTAAAAAACAAGCCCAGGTACTTTTTTTTGGAAACAAATTAAACCCAAATTTGTCTATCCGATAAAAACTTGTATCTAACATGTTTTTTTTATTTTTAGCTTGCTTCCCAAGTGAAGTCAGGAACAATAAACGACCAAATCAACCTGGACGTGCACGCAATAACAGAGCTGCAAAACGCCGGAGTCAAGCCGACGAACGATCTGCCAAAATACGATTACAAACCCGAGTCCAACGACAAGGAAGCAAATTACATCTTTGCTCCCTGCGTTGGAACTGTTATTGCTCTCCGTTCCAACAATCAATTCGTCGACCAAGTCTCGTCTGGAAACGAAGTAGGAATTTTGCTCGACCAGACAAACTTTTACGCCGAACAGGGTGGCCAGATTTTCGATGAAGGGTTCATGGTCAAAGTTGATGACGAAGTATGTAAAGCCACAATTGAAGAAATCAAACATTTGAAACTGTTTAAATTTTTAACTTTTTTAACCAATTTCATTGTTTTTGTTTCAGAGCATGGAAGTGAAAATCAATAACGTGCAAGTAAAGGGCGGCTACGTACTCCACATCGGTACAGTTTGCGAAGGAACGTTAAAAAAGGGCGACAAGTTGAACCTAAACGTGGACACTGCCAGGAGGCGTTTGATAATGAGCAACCACACTGCAACTCACGTTTTGAATTATGCCTTACGAAACGTCTTGGGAACCGAGGCAGACCAAAAGGGATCACTGTCGCGCCTGACAGACTGCGATTTGACTTTACGAACAAAGGTGCCATGACTGCCAACCAGGTGCAAAAAACCGAGGAACTGACTAAAGAAGTGATTGGCAAAAATAAACAAGTTTTTGCTAAAGAAAGTGGGCTGGGAGTCGCTAAAGCTATCAAGGGATTACGAGCTATGTTCGAGGAAACTTATCCTGATCCTGTTAGAGTTGTTAGTGTCGGTGTTCCAGTTGAAGACCTTGAGAAAGACCCTTTGAGCAATGTTGGGTTGACTACCAGTATTGAATTTTGCGGTGGAACGTAAGTTTTATTTCAACAATCAATTATTAAAAAACACACATTTTTTGTGTTTTTCTTACTCTAAAAGAGGGAGATTTTACATGTTGATTTGTTTTATTTTCAGCCACTTGCACTACACATCTCACATGGGTGACTTTGTAATTGCCAGTGAAGAAGCAATAGCAAAAGGAATCAGAAGAATCGTAGCTCTAACAGGACCAGAAGCCCAAAAAGCAACGAAAAAAGCAGAATTGCTCCAAAACCAGATTAACAATTTGGAACAACTGATGTCGAAAAAGGATTCGGACAGTAAAGAATGTGTGAAGCAAATTTTGGAGCTGACAAACGATATTTCAGCAGCGGTGATCCCAAGTTGGAGAAAGGCGAGTAGAAAATTTGAGGAATTTGAGAATTAGTTTCTGAATGATTAGTAGATAAATTAATTAGTTGTGATAGAGATAGATCAAATGGCAGATTTTGTAATGATTTTTTAAACGTTTTACAAATACGGCGGCGATAAGGCTGATAAAGTGAGCGATTCAAATGATTCGATAAGATCTTGTCAGTTCTTATTCGTAGTTCAATTTAATATCCCATGCACTGTGAATGCAATTTAGTGCTGAGAGAATAACGAGACTGATTCGTTCAAGTTTAAGTCGCAGTTGTCGTACCGTATTGTTTGACGTGCAGTAAATAAAAGCAATCTTAAGAAGTTTGTTTAGCTTTTCATTTTGATATTTCGAGAGTTTTTCAAGTTGAGCAAACTTTTTATAATGGTAATGACGAATATAATTAAAAGTTATTAGAGGTATGTGGAATTTCTTTTTTGTGGAACTTTTGTTCATTTTAGTCTAATTAACTTTTTTAGGAAGCAATGAGAACCACGTTGAAAAAATTCAAAAAACTCTTGGACGACAAAGATCGAGCTGCCAAAGCAGCAATTGCTGATACAGTTGTGAAAACTGTAACAGAGTTCATTGGTGGAAACAAAAATATTCCTGTGGTGGTGCAGGAATTGAAAGCCTACAGCAACACTAAAGCTATGGACTCTGCCTTGAAAGCCATCAAAACCAGTTCTCCAGAAACCAGTGCCTTATTTTTGAGTGTCGACGATCAAGAGAAAAAAATTTTTGCACTCTGTTCTGTACCAAAGGTAACAAAAAAATAATTGGTTTTTCTTTAATAATCCTTTTTTATTTCACTCAAATTGAGACTTTAGACGAGAAAAGTTAAATACTTGTTTTTTTAGAGTGCTGTTGCTAAAGGTTTGAAAGCCAATGAATGGATTCAGTCCATCGCACCCTTGATGGATGGCAAGGGAGGTGGAAAAGCCGAATCTGCACAGGCGTCTGGCAAAAATATCTCTTGTCTTAACAAAGCTTTGGACACAGCTTTGAATTTTGCTCATTCTAAACTTGGCTTAAAAGCTAACTCAGGTAAATTCTTTTGTTAATTTTCTAGTGATTCATAGTACCTTTTATTGTAATTAGTAACCATCTAGTAACTTCTAGTATTTTTCAAAACTTAAAAAGTAACTAGAACGTTCAAGTTCAAGTTACTTTACAGTGACTTCGAGTGATTTTATAGAATTACACTAGAATTTCTAAATTCAAAACAAAATTTTACTTCAACAATTCAAATTCTATTTCAGTCGCAGTTCCTGCATCGAAACCCGCCCCGAATCCGTCTAAAAAGTCATCCGCCAAGCCAACATTGTACATCAAAGAAAAAAGCATAAAAGGTGAAAGCACTCGTCTGATCGCACAACTGAGTGGAAAAGATATTGAAATCTCCCACCTTGGCGAAAACGAAACCCACAACGTCGAGTTCACTGTTGACAATGTGAAACTGCATGACGGAAATGCAATAGCAATGTACTTAGCCAACGCTCAATTCAAGGGAACTACCGTCCTGGCAACTAGTGAGATCATTCAATGGGTTTCATTTGCGGACAACCAGCTCCTCCCCTCGGTGATGAGTTGGATGTTTTCATTGACGAAAAAATCCAAAGATTCAAACGCCGATGTCGCCAAGGAGGACTTGTTACAATCGTTGAAAGGACTGGACAAGATTCTTCTCTCAAAAACGTATTTTGTGGGTGAGAGAATTTCCATGGCTGACATCGCTTTGTTTACTACTCTTCAACCGCTGTACTCGAACCAGCAGTGCTTGGACGCTGCCAAGAAAAATCGTAACGTCACCAGATGGTACCGAACAATCGAAGGCATGCTAAAGGAAAAGAAACTCATCGAATAAAATATATTTATAAACTTCATCAGATACTTTTTTCTTCATTTTTCATATCAATTTTGCAGTTTTTTATCAGCAGTTTTATTGTCAACTCGTAATCGTCAGAACTACCTGGTTTTTTTATGTACAAAAGTGTTTCTGAACGACGAATAAATTATTTTACATCAACTTGATTCCTCGTTTTGTTTTTCCATTTCTTTTTCTTTTTCCACCTTGTCGTAAACTTCTCTAATGTGTGAAAGAAGATTCGAAGTGTTTATTCCATATTTTGCAGAGATCGGGATTATTGGAAGGTCGATTTTTTGCTTCATTAATTCTAGTTTTTCCTGAAATATTAAGTCAATGTCTAAGTAAAAGTTTTCTTTTCATTTAAAATTGAATTGTTATTGTTTGAAAATTGCTTTACTTGTGAGTCTGGAAGGTCCATCTTGTTTGCAACAATGAAACAAGGTCGCTGATTCAACTTCTCGTTGAACTGGCTGATTTCAAATCGCAAAATTTCGAATTGCTCCCAGGGGCATTCCTCGCTCATGTCAATCATAAATAATAAAACCGAACAACGTTCCGCGTGTTTCAAAAATGTTATTCCTAGTCCTTTGTTTTTATGCGATTCTGGTACCAAACCAGGCAAATCAGCAACTGAAAAAGAAATTAGTAGCTGAATTTTCAAAGTAAAAATTGATTCTTTATTGAATTATGTTTTAAATACTAACTTGATATTTGTTCGTAATCATCATATTCAACAATTCCTAAATGTGGATTCATGGTTGTAAACGGATAAGACGCAACTTTCGGTCTCGCTCTTGTAACTGATCGGAGCAGAGTACTTTTTCCTGCGTTTGGAAATCCAATCTAAAATTGAAAGAAAATTTTAAAACTAATTAACATGTTTTATTCGAACGTTTTTTTAAATTTTGGAATACGAAAAGAATAAATAATACCAGGCCAATGTGAGCCATGCTCCGAACTTCTAAAACGTACTGCACATTTTCCCCAAGTGCTCCATACTCGCTGATTTTTGGAGCCTGCCTTGTGTCAGATTTGAAGTATGCATTGCCGTGACCACCACCTCCACCTCTTGCAGCCAAAAACATCATTCCAACTTTGTCTAGATCAGCAAGAATCACACCGTCTGTGTTTCTTACTATTGTTCCCACAGGAACTCTTAAGATTAAATGTGATGCATTCTTTCCTGTACAGTTGTCGTTAGCACCTGGTTGGCCTTCTTCGGCTTCGTACGAATGTTTTAAATGTTTCAAGTCTTTTACGTTTTCGGAAACCTGAAAATTTTTAATTCTTAGTTGATTGGCGATTAGGAAAATAGGTTTTCTCTTGTTTTTTGTTCATTACCTCAAAAATAACATGACCCCCGTTTCCACCATCTCCACCACCTGGTCCAGCAAATTCATTTTTACACAAATTCATAAACATTATGGAACCATCGCCACCTTTTCCTCCAAGTACCCTGAGCTGAAAATAGTAATGTTTTAATTTTTAAACTTCAAAATTAAGGGTATTGTGAAATCGGGATGAAAAATTAAGAATTTACCTGTTTTATATCTACAAAATGTTGAATATTATCCCTCTTTGATTTTGGTTTAAGATTCCTCAGTGCACGAGGTCTGCTTTCTTGACAAAACCAAAGCGATGTGTGAAACGATTTTGCATTGATGTCAGTTTTCAAAGTGTTTGAAAATGAAGAACACGTTTCGCAAATAATTTTAAAATTCGATCTTGCCAAAGTACCTTGGAGTAATTTGTTTAAAAATGCCATTTTTAAACTCGAGTTTGTATCATTCGATATGTAAAATCTGTAACAAAATAGGTAATCATTTGAAAAACTGTTTTTTGTGTGTTATCAACTATTAATAAACGAGCAAGGTTGAAGAAAAAACAATCAAATTAAGGTAGAAAATATTTAATCTGACAATTTTACTTTACTTACACTGTCTCGCACAGTAATTTACCATCAAAATATAACCTCAAAATCACTTATCATTTCTACTTTTTATCGCTGGAAAACTTATTTATCTACTTTAATCTAACAAATTATAAAATTGGACACTTTTCTTACGTTTTAAAAAGTTCGTTGTGTTTTTATTAAAAATATACAACGTTTTTGTAACAATAAAAACATTTAAATAGCCTTGGCTGATTTGTATTATTTTGCAATTGAGTTGAAGTCATGCGCGCTGTGAATGAAATAATAGTCTGACTGCCGGCGGGGTAATCGAATTTTTGAAAATGCGGTTTATGAAGATTCGCAAAAATAGATACTAATAATACAGCAATTAGTCTAATTGTTGAATTGGGCTGTAATGTTAAACAAAAATAAACCAATAATTATGATGAATAAACGATTTTAATTACCACCCGTCAGAAAAATGCAATTTGAAAGTCAGCTTTTAGTTATGAAGAACAATTAGTCATTGTAAATAATTGTACTAAAAAAACATTGCACACCGAAAAAACATTGGAGGATCAATTTATTAATACAAATTGGATATTATAAATTTATAATTAGTAACATCAACAATTAAAATAGAATCCATTTCTTAGAAGACGACGAAATTGCAATTGGAAGTATGTCCTTGATATTCTGGACTGATCTAATTTACTCGGGCACCATAGCACTTGCATCTAGTTTGTCTACGTGTTGAATGATCAATTCTTCGACCTAAAATATAATATACAAACAGATTTATAAACATTGCAAGATACTTATAAATGTTGTATGAAAATTTATAAACATTGTACATACTTGAATTCCAGGAGGAGTTGATAACGCATAAACCACGCTATTTGCTACATCCTTACCATCCAACATAGGAGTTTTGTCAATTAAATCTGCTGGAAATCCTGCTTCCAATATCATATCTGTTCGAACTGCGCCAGGACTGATGCTCTAATACAAGTTTTTGAATATTTCAATTTCCAGAAGTGTAGTTGATCACTCTTGTGTTTTTATTTTTTGTTTATGATACTTACAGTGACTTTAATTTTAGATTTTAGAGTGGTTAATTCGTGTCGTATTGTTGTTGTCAATGCAGTTACGGCGTATTTAGTGGCACAGTAAATGTTGACTGGTACAGTTATGATTTCAGCAAAATGCCCCGCGACACTGAAAATAGTCAATTATAAACAAAACAAGTTGAGTTGCTAAAACAAAACAAGCCATTTAAACAATTCATAAATGTAGGAAATAATCCTTACCTATTAATGTTTATAATGTGACCATCTATCTTGTGTTTTCGCATAGACTTGATCGATTCTCTCATACAAATTACAACTGCCAAAACATTGACATCCAACATTTTTCTGTAACGTTCTGTTGTGCTTTCTAAAACAAATCGCACTTGTGAAAATAAACAATAGATAATAAACTTTGTACTTTTCTAATCGATTAGATTAACAAATTTATTTCATAACAATAGATCATATTGTTTTGCTTAATTTGATAACGCTTAGTATAAATATTACCAATTATGTTATCAGTGTACATAATCGCAGCATTGTTAACAAGAATATGGACGCCTCCAAGTGTAGATTCAACTTTGCTAAACACATTGAGAAGTTGCTGTTCATCACTGACGTCACAGGCCATCGGATGGAACCGTCCAGGAGCAGATTTGGAAGAATTGGCGATTTCCTGTAAGTGAGCAGCGTTGCGGGCTAATCCAACTACGTTGACACCATCGCGCAACAACCTTTCCACAATCTCTCTGCCGATACCACGGCTTGCGCCGGTCACTATCGCCGTTTTTCCGCGCCAGCGATCCATTCTTGGCTATCACTATTCTTACACTATGATTTTGAACAATCTTGTCTTCTTTTATAACCATTCTTTGTGCAAGTCATCGTTGTTAAATGAAGAAGCATGTTCATCACAGCTACCTTAAGGAAAAATTTTAATTTCAAGTTTAACACTTATAATGTTGGAGTAGGTAATTGCGTTACATACAGAAATGTCAATTTTTATCATAACAAAGGCAAAAAGATAACGGGAAATAAAAATTTATGTTTTTTCAAACTCAGAAGTAACATTTAACAAAAAACTACTCATCTGCTTAATGCAAGAAGGTGTACACTAGACTTCTTCAGAATCTGGGAATTCAAAATGAAATAGTAAATCAGAAGGTACTTTGACTTTTTCGAAAATAGTAAATTGTCATCATACGTTGACAGTTTGTTGATTTTGTGCATGAAGCATGATGCAGGGATTTGTCCTTATTTAGATTCTGAATCATTGCGAATTGAAAAATTGCATTGTCATTTTTTTCTTGTTTACATAGGGAAAAAATTATATTCTTTTGCTGCGTGAAATAAATTAAAAGAAATATCATTTTATAAGTAACGAAAAAGAGTTTAATATTTGCATATTGCACAACTAGGAAAACTAATTGCTTCAAGTGATTCCAAGGTAGTATACGTTTTTCTTACGCCACTTGCAATTAGCTGATTATCTCAGACTTGATAAAATTAATTTTATCATTGATTGACAAATCTGTAAGTTTCTGCGATACTTCGTAACTACTACGAAATGGTAAACTAGGGTAGGTTTGTCTGGTCTTTCCTAATTATTATAATTTTGAAAATTTTCACATAGTTGAATCATCAATAAATAATTCATCAGTTTCTTTCATCTTTCATTATCATAAAAATCACAATTTACACTTTAATCTACAATTTCATTGTGTTTTTACAATTACCAAGTGAAACTTTACAAAATTGCAAAAAAGACTTTGGTAAATGAAATTACACCATTTACATTCAATTATTCACGATTTATTTCCTCAAAAAAACCGGTACATTTTCTCATTATCGTCCCTGAAATTCGGTCGTCGTCTTCAATCGAGCAGAGCTGTGACTGAAATTGAACAAACAAAAAATGTATTTCTTCACAAACGGAAACTTTCTTCAGTGAATTATTTCAACACAGTAAACAAAGCAACAAATGAAACACTCATCTAAATAAGAATTCAAAACAAATTACGCTCTTTGATTCTTCTTTCTCTGCGTTCCCGGTCCCGTTTTTCATTACGCTCATTCTTCGAACTCCTTCGGTTCGAATTTCTCCGGTTTGAGTTTCTGTTTTTGTTATTCCTCTGTCGCAAAATTTCTGCACTGTCATCGAATTCTTCCTCGCTGCTGCTGGTCGTCGTTTTCCATTCAAGCCAAGGATCAGTATTAGGGTTACTCAAAGAAGTAAGAAATCCAAAAATGCTTTTTTCCAGTGTTGATCTGTCTGGCCCAGTAGGATTATGTCGTCTTTGCCTTCTCTCGTTGGATTCGCTTTTCTTACGATCTTTTTGACCTTTGCTCGAACTTTTCTGACCTCTACTTTTCTGTTTCTGTCTCTGTCTTGACCTTGGCGTGGAATTCAAACCGGTTCTTTTTCCACTTCTCGATGAAGGTCTCAGATTAGCGTTGGAATAATCGTAATCATCTATTTCAGTTATGAGATCGTAATCATCGAGTGCTTCTAAAGTGGTGTTAGTGCAGTTTGGAGGAGGAGGACAGTAACACGAGGTTGGCACCTGTCCACCTGGATAGTAACTTGCTACATATTGCTAAAATAAAAAAAAAATTGTTTGCAAAAAGTAAAATTCTAAAATTGAAAGTAGTGAAGGATGAAGGATGTTCTTTTATGAAAAAATGAAACTTACAGTACTGACACCAACTATGATAGGAACGATCAAAACCAAAACGCGTCTCATCCTCGCTCAAACTGATCAGGCTGAGAGGACTGATTTTTTTTATATTCGAATGTTCTTAATGCTTGAATAATTCGACGGAAACGAAGATGAAGAAACTACTATAAGACCGATTTTAATTACCACCCCTGTCAGAAAAAACGCGGTTGAAAAGTCGGCTTAATTATGGAGAACATAATTAGTCATTAACTCTTTTTTTTTCAAATTCAATTTAATCATTTGCAATTTGAAATTCAAACTATTTTACATTTGTAAATATTGCTGTTGTTTTTACTACAAAAAGTGTAGTTTATTGTAAACAATCGTACATCTATGAACAAATCACAAAAACAGCCGGAAGACGGTCATTTCGGCGAGGAAAAAACATTGGAGGATTAATTTATTACACAATTGGACGTTGTTAATTGATAATTTGCGCGACTATTAAAATATGATCTTCGTTGAGTCGAACAAGACTTTCTTTAAGTTTCACAATCAGAGGCACGATAAAAAGTCGCATTTGAAAAATTGAAACAGTATCTCTTAGAAGACGCTTGGGCGCTCATGAAAAATACACTCGATTTGCACTGCGATATTCAAAAATTTTCTACAAGCAAATTCACTATCGCAATTATGATTGAAAACGTGATTGTAAGTCGAAGCTGAACAATCCATTTTGAACATTGTATTCTAGTTCTGTCGCGGAGTGCGAACGACGGATATTTTTAGCTGAGAATGTGATCTTAGAGGAAGTCAAGTGTTTACACATTGTAAGCAGTTGCTATTATAATTGACGCTATTAGTTCTCATTATCTTAATACTGCGTACGCGTTCGAATAAAGTCGATGAGATTAGTTGCGACGGTGAAAGATGAAAAATAAAAAGTTTCATTGTTTGCGAAAGTACGCAAAAGTAATGATTCAAAATTGCAAATATGCTTGGTATTTGCAATGACAATTTTAATTTAATTACAATGATTGTAAAATGTCTAAAGTGTAACAGTGTTAGAAATAGTATTGCTTTACAACTTGTCTCAAAGACTCGAAAAATGTGATATTTACATCATTTTCTTGTTAATTTATGAAACAATTTTCTTGGTCAACATTGTAAAAGGTTGTGCGTAGATTACACGAAGAGAACTTGACTAGTTTGACTCTCTTTCATTCGATTTCGTTCTTTTCTCAGTTAACTGTAACAAAGAAAAATTCGGATTAAAAAATTAATCAGATCTATGAAGTTAATTAGTTTTCTTGGCATCTCCTTTATCGTCCTTGACTTGTCCTTTGCCCATAATCTTTGCCAAGGAGTCCCAAATGCCTCCCATAAATAAAGCGCAGAATAAATTCTCAAAAGGTACGAACGGATCGTGGATGGCCAATAGTATGGAAGACAACTGTAAAATAAAAACAAAACATTTTAGCATCATCGTTAAAAATTGAATTTGCTGCTGAAGTTTTTGAATAAAAAAAGCTTCCAAGTAATACCTTGAAGTATACGAAGAAAATAACAATTCCGAAGTACACCAAAGCGTGAGGTGCAGATATTAATGTTGTCTTTTTATCCAAAACAAAAATTATTGATGCAAGCAGTGATGCTTTTGTCGGGCTGAAAAATCAAAAGTTAAATTAGTATTTTGATCAGGTTTTTGATTTGTTGAATAGAATTCAAAAAATAAGTTATTTACAAGCTCGGTTGCATAAATTCCATGGCTGTCGGGGTCCAGGCACCTCTGATTAAACGTTCGAACAGTTTCGTAAACCCAGCTCCGTTTCCTGATTTGAGGAAATTAGAAAGTTTATGTTAATATACAATTTTTTGAAGATTCAAATTAGGCTTGTTCAATTCTGGCACGATTTTTCTACCTTTTAGAGTTCCAACTAGTACCATTACTAGGTACGCGTTAGGATAGAGTTTTGCCGCGTGAGTTACACCATCATGAACTTTTTTTACCCTGAAAAAATACAATTTTGATTAATGAAAATGTTCAGACTTTTGATTTATCATTTTTGAAATAAATTTTTTCGTTTTCTATCTTACCTGTAAACTTCTTTCATTCCGGCACATATTATCTTGACTGGTAAAAATTTGGCTACTTTATAGCCAATATCGAATGGTGTATAAAAAATAGCGTACCTTAAAAACAATAAAATATTAGTTTGATAAGAATAACACAATCATTTTTGGTTCAGTTTTTAACATTTTATGGTTTTCCTTCTTTTTACTTACCAAACGACAGTTGCAACTACAACTTGTGGTGTGTTCCTTAAAGGGGCTAAAATTGGTTCTCCTAAAACAGCATTGCAGATCATCCCACTTGAAAAAACAACCAACATCGTGGACAGCCAACATGATAAAGGATGTTTTCTTGAAAATGCATGTGCCCCTAAAAATAAAATTCAAACTTAATTCAAAAAATTAGTTTCATTCAACGTTTTTATGTTCGAATTCACTATCAATTCATGTTATTAATTTCGTTTTCAAATCGTCACTTTTGTTTGTTTTTCCAATTTAACAATGATGAAACAACGCTGAAAATAATTTAAGCGTGACAGTTTTTGAACACGTTTCAAGAATGTTTTGTCAATGAAATTAAATTTTATAATTTGTTTAATAAATGACTATCAAACTCTAAACAGTATATGGTACAATGTTTTGATTAAGTTAGAACAATTCGGTTGCCAAAAAATTCAATTAAACTTCAAGATAGAGTTAAATTTCCCAATTCCTCTTTGTCTCTTTCTCTATTTTTTCATTTTTTGCCCATTAACTGTACGTAATCTTGGCAGCGCGATAACATTGACTATATACATTCACTGTTCATATCATACACAATATTCTAAGCTGAATCTTCAATTGATATTCTTTAAACATTAGAAAATTAGAAACAAAAATTAAAACTTTTTTTTGAACTTGAAAATCTATCTCAGAATGATTATTGTTATCACTTAATAATAATTTTATTACTTAATTAATTTCTCTTAATCATTTGATATTAGGTTCAATTTAGATTTGTCATATCAAACAATGAACAATGATTTCTCATAAAGTTTTTAATTTACGTCATTTTTTCATGTCTGAATGCAGTCCATTTTTTTCGAAAATTACAGATATTGGACTTAATTCAACTCAAAAATAGATTGTCTGGGAAAAAGATGATATATAACAAAATCAACCAAGTACAACTTTGCAACTTTGCCAAATAAAAGAATATAAACATATTAAACTTTAGAAAAATGTTTTTATTGATTGATTATTGAGTTTATTCGTTGTTTAACATTTTGTCTTTTTTATTTTTATTACGTTGCTCCAAATCCAAAAATAATTTATTGATCATAAGAAAGAGAGAGCAATAAAAATTGAAACAAAACTGCGATATTATTTAGTCACGTAAAAGTGTGCTTAATCTGGAGTCAGTCTGACTTTAAATTTAGATTCTGCCCGGTGGGCTTTAGCTTACCGGGTCCTAAATCCTCTCTGACATGTAGCGCACAGAGTACACAATGCGCTATGTCGAAATATGGAAACATCTTAAGTTTGAGGACCTGATTGGCCATGTCCAGGAAGGTTTCCGCGTCCATCCTTGCTGATTTCTTGTTAATCTCACCTTTCAAACTTGTTTAACATTTAAAACTTGACGCGAAAATCAAAAGAACAATTACCCCCCCTTAAATTACACCTAAATGAGCGAACCGTCTTGGCAGTACTGCCCCGTCGTCTGCACTAGCCAAACTCACATCGTCTGCTCTTCGATGCTCTGTTTATTTCAAATCCATTTTTAGGTTCATTTTCCCCCCATTTCCTTTACATTTTCTTTTTTCAATTCCAATTCTAAAAAGGAAACTCGACAATTTTTAGTAAACAATACAACAGAAAACAACCAAACAAACATTCATTTCGAATGTGTAAACAATATCGTTTTTTATCTCAAAATCCTGTCAACATTGTTTGTTTACATTGGTCACTTTTACTTTCTATCTTTAAGACATTGAACATATGCAGGATAAGAGAAAAAACGATAAAGAAACCATTGATTATTGTAATTATATTTTTATTTTTTATTTATTGTATTTTTTGCAATAAAAATTAAAGAAACTCCGTCGGTAAAATTACAAGCGCCATCTGTGATGCCACTGAGAACTTAATTAGAGGGCAGCACTCCTTGCCAGAAAAAAAACAAGATCGAGTTTATGTCTGATTTTGCGAATTTCATCGTCCGAAAAGGAGAGCCAGTGTTTTTGTACGGGAAATCTCCGTCTCGGGAGTTGAGTTTTGATCTGGTCTGCTTTGTGATTTGAGAGCATAGTAAACATTGGTTGACACAAAAGTTGTGCAAGCTGGATAACAAAATTCGAAAATCTTTAGGTCCCTCGTAGCTGGTAAACAAAAATACACAATAACAATGGTGAGTGGGATTGTTTACGCTTGTTCATTAATGTTGCAACAGTGACAAACAACTTTGTGTTTATAATAATAACACCATTTGATCTTAACCTCAAAGTTGCAAGTTTTTAATATTCTCAATTTGTCTTTTAGGACGTTTTTTTGATGATCAGAAGGAAAAAGATGACTATTTTTACGGACGCAAAAGATAACACTACTGTGCTCGAGTTGAAAAAAATCATAGAAGGTAAACAACAAAAACTAAAAAATGGAGATTAATGTTTAAAAATAAATCTGTTTCTTACAACAGTTTAAGATTATTTTTGTTACAAAAAGTGACATGGTAACTTTTATTATTGCATTTTCAGGAATTTTAAAAGTGCCACCTGCGAACCAGCAGTTATTTAACAAAGATAACGTTTTAATGTACGACAACAAATCGTTATCGGAATATGGACTGACATCGTCAACGGCAAAGGCACAATGTCCAGCATTAGTAGGTTTAGCCCTTCGTCAGAAAATGGCCAGTTTGAGCCACTTGAAATGACGCCGTTCTCCCTGCCACCTGACTTGCCCGACGTAATGAAAAGTCCAGAAGCAAACGGCCAAGAGCAATCGTTATGAAAAGGTTCATCAAACTTTTGTTGCCATGTGCAATCAGAACTTGGGAAGTATTTTGGATGCTGTGAATATGATTACAATCGGAATTGTCGAGCATATTCACCCACGATGGGACGCATACTTTTTTGATAACTTGCAAAGTCTTCTTGACAACTGAAGATCGTATCGAGTCTCGATTTTAACGAGGAATGAATTTTTTCGATCCAGAATCTTTCGGTGTCAACTTTCAACTTTTAATATTCGATGTAACAAGACTTTGTTTATTTTGTGATTTTTCTTTCTTCCTTTTTTTTAACTTTTTTTTGAATCAATAAAAATAGTTTTACATCAGCGGATACTCAGCTCATCACAAACTTGAAATAACTAGTGATTATGTTAATGTAACTCATTATATACCAAATAAATGAACATCTGTAATTAATAAACACGTTTAAACACTAACACGTTTTTGACTCAATTTTAAAGGTTTTTATTTTGCAAAATAGAAAATTTGGTTGCTATTTTAAACTGTTTTTCTACATAACATTTCTTGAATGAAATCGTTGTAGATGTGTTTTTTGCTAGGAACGTAGTGACCTCCTTCGTGAACCACTTTTTTGGGGCTTACAAAAAATTCACTCAGTTCTTCTGTCATTGCTGGAAAAAAGGTTTTATAAGGTCAATTTCCAGGTTTTTATTTAATTAATTTAATTTGATTTTCAACTTACCAACTGGAATTATTTTGTCATCAGTTCCATAGACATGCAAGGTAGGTAAATCAATTTTTTCATCGTAATAAACTTGATGAGGTTTGCAAAGTGACTTAAATCCAGATACCAGAATTGCAAAGTCAAATTTAATCGGCAATTCTGAATAGGAAAACTTTTTAATAAAAAGTCTAATGTTTCTTATTATTATGTTTTTGGCTTTTTTACAGACCTTTTTTCTGTTGCATGGCACATAAAACAGTAACAAAAGCAGCTCCTTGTGAGAATCCAATCAAACCATCAAAAGGCCCGGATTCTTCAAACTTTTTTTTTATTACAGAAACGCTATCTTCAAAACCGACGCATAAGTCGCTTGGTTCTGTTGCTTTGAAATATTTGTCTTCTGTGTTAAACCACCATCCATAACCTGAATTTGCATAAACAAATTATTAAACAATACAGGTAAGAACAAGTATTTCAAATTGCAAAAACTGGGGTCATATTTTAACCAATATTAGGAACATCTTCCTCGTCAGGATTACTGAATTGCGACACTTCATGAGGCGCTTTAACGAAAACAAATTCTACATTTTTCTTGAAATATTTTCTTAAACTTCCTAGTTTTGCACTGAAAACTGTGTCTGATTGATGGTATCCATGTAGAGCCAAAATCTGTAAAAATTACTAATACAACATCTAAATAAAATGATGAGCAAATATAAATATTCATATTGATGTTTATCGTATGTAAATAAAAATGATAGTGACACTTACTCGTAACTTATTTACATCACCCATAATTGTACTCGAAGAAACTTCACAAAATAATAACAAAAACAACAATTTGCAAATGGTTTTGTCAACCAAAAATTAAGTAACAAGTTTTTGTATCAAACTTTGACTTAGTTGTAATACTGAAAGTAAACAGAAAGCAAAATTAGTATTAATTCTGCATGTGAATACTTAAATTATTGATAAATTGCTTGTTTCTTTTCAAAACAAGATGATGACGATAAATGAAATTAGAAATGAACTTTCTTCAGCGCTACCTTACGACTTCATTCGTAACTTACAAAATCAAACTGTCGGCTACGCAATACACTTTGCAAATTAAATTGCTATTTATTTAATCAAACAAATAGTTCCTCAACTTCGTTTATTAAAAAATTAAACAAACTGTAACTTATTTAGTTGGAAATTGAAATACCTTCTTTCAATACAGGTAAGAAATAAAATGCCAAAACAATCAAAATCATATTTTTAGGTTATGAAATTGACACTTGTTTATTGTTGCTAACAATGTTGATTTTTGTTTCAGGCTCATTACGAATAGTCAATTAGTTTCAAAAAGTTTACAAACAATTTCAAGTTGGAGTAAGTGCTCCGATTTTTTATTTTAATGGTTTGAATATTTGCATTCAAACATGAGTTCCAAAGAAAGTGAAGAACCGGAGAAAATTTTGCAAAAAGACGAAAGCGAAGAGGAAAAAGATGAGGAGGAAGTTGTAAAAAAGCCTGTACAGTCCGACGAAGAATTTGATTCGGATGATGAAAAGAAAAAAGTCGATCCTGCTCCTTCTGCCGATTATGTCAAACACCTGACTTACGAGGGTGACAAGTGCATTTACACCGAACCTAATTCTGGTCGTCGAATGGTTTACGATAATGATAAAAAGTCGTGGTGTAAGTTTTATAATTGAAATTTAAGTAATAAATGTTTTTAAGTTCAATTTTAGTCATCTCAATGTATTTTTTTTTAATTCTGAACGTTTGTTTTAGGTGATGAATCCAAACCAGAAAGTCAACAGGAAACTGCACTACCAGACGTCAGTCAACCTGACCAGAACTACGAATTTGACGGTCAAACTTACGTTTATACAGACAAAAATACAAACGTCACATACAAATACGACTACGAAAAAAAATCTTGGGTTGTTAAAGATGACTCTCAATTACCATCCACAACTGGTCTTCCAGAAGGTGGCATTTATGGGTTCGAGAATGATACTCACACTTACACAGATCCTAAAGATGGAAGCGTTTATATCTTTGATAAGACAAAGAAAGCTTGGTTTCCTAAGGTAAACTATAAAAGCTCAAATTTTTGCAAATATTAATACATTTTTATTAGAAATTTTGTTCTTTTCTTTGAAAAACTGAGTAACAACTTTGTAACCAACTAAATTGCAATATGTTTAACAAAAAGTTTGATGTTTTTAGGTTGACGATGATTTTCTAGCAATGTATCAGATAAACTACGGGTTCGTTGATCCAAAGAGTTTTGAGACAACGCCCGAGCCAAAAGTGCCATCGAAAGAAGAGGTTGCCAAGAAGGAAGACGGAAAACGAAAAGCACCGCAGCCAGCAACCTGGTTCGAAATTGACGAGGCTCACAACACGTCCATTTACGTCAGTGGGTTACCTTTAGACGTGACCCTTGACGAGGTCACCGAATTGTTCCAAAAGTGCGGCTTATTGGCGCGGGACGAAAAGGGCAAGGACAAGATCAAATTGTACAAAGATGCGTCCGGCGAACCCAAAGGTGACGCTCTCTGCACCTACATCAAGGTATGTTCTTTGTTTTATTTATCTTTTGTCTATGAAACTGCGATAAACATCATTTCACAATTCTAGTTTATTATGAAACAAATCATTCATCAACCTAACAACTGTTTTATAATGAAGACTCATTAGCGTCGACAAGAGACTCATTTACAATAAGTATTGTAATTTAATACACTGATTATTGTTAACTCATCGAGTTACAGTGAAACGCGAAGGAAAAACAAACATGAAGTGACAATAAAAAAAATGAAAACGAGACTTGCAGAAACTTAGATTCTAAAATTGTCGTGGACAGCGAAAGCATATTTCACAGCATGAAATAAATAGTAAACTACGGTCGAGTCGGACAGTGACTTTGATGAAACATAAATATAACTTATTTTGTAGTCGCACGAAATGGGCCTTATAAAACTACAAAAAGAGGTACCAGATACAAAATCTCCTTCCAGCTGCTAAGTTTACAAAGAAGAAAAAAAGGTCAAAGGAAAAAGGAGGGCGGGAAAAAAAGATTTTATGTCTTCAATAAAATTTCCTCCACTGCAAAGTCGTTGATCTTGTGATTTAACGTGTAGAGGGTGTTTTTGTCAAGACTCTGCGGCTTGTGCTGGTCCGTTAGGCCCTGGAAGGAATACGGTTTCTGCGGCTCGTCTGAACTCACTTGTGGATCCCTGAATTTGAATTAAAGAAAACCTGAATTAACGCTGAAAAACAAGAATTGTGGAATGAAATTCCTTATCAATTGAAATTTTACCGGGCTGGCGGTCTGGAACCTAATTTAACTCCGTGTAACCAAACGGGCGACTCGGACTTCTTGTTTGATTTCAAGTGTTTCCTGCCTTTCTTCCTCCGGCGGTCCTTTTGCTTCTTTTTGTCGCGCCTGACCAAACTTTGCGGCGCGCTCGGATCGTTTATCATCTCGCGACGGTTCGATCTGCCTGCAACGCCAAGATTAATGTGACTTTCGGTTCGCTCGTTCAACAGGATTATTTTCGTTTGAGTGGTACACAACAATTGGGGCTAAATTGGTTCTGGGTGGTCGTGAAAATTGAAAGTGAAACGAAAACTCAAAACATTTTCTTTCGTTTGAAGTTCGAACCTCTTCGCGCGGCTGTTTCGCAGACGTAATACTTCTTCTCAATGCACTTCCTGGCATTCCATTTGTACTTAAGTGCCGGGTCCATTATGATGCAGTTCCAAGCCAAGAGCGAAGGCAACCGAGGCTTCTTGCTGAAGTTCTGGTACTCGATTCGCGTACCAGTCATAGCCCACACCCAGGCCTTGTTTTGCCAGTTGTAAATACCACCGATCCATCTCTCCAGACGTCCTATAATCAGTTTAAATTTATTTTATTCCAAACGCTAGACTAAATGTAACAGATTGCGTTCCTATGAGTGATCACTTCGAAATAGAAATAAATTCGATAAGTGATAAAATTGATATTATCTTTTGATATTAAGTTCTAAGCTTAAGTTATTAATGTTTCATAAAAAATTTTCTATCTTGCAGTCATTCAGTTGCAAATTAAACAAAAAATGAAATTCGAAAATTTGTGTTGTATCTCTGATACTTTCACTCTACTTGGGAACTTTTTTCAAAACTTTTTACTGCAAAATAATAAAGTTTGAATGTTATGAGATAGATTATGAGATAATTTTTTTGTTGCGCTTTTTCAGTGATGGAGTTTTGGTATCATGATTTGATATCTCGCGACACAATTATGAAAAGAATTATCAGTTAATTGATACCCGTTCTACCGGTCACGAGATTGATTAAGTGCAGACCGTTTGAACTCTGCTTACTTCTCATGAACTATCAAACAGGTCACTGCTCAATGATTCGACTAATGCGTTCCCAATATGTTATCGCAAATCCCTTTTTTCTCACAGTAATCAGCCATTATGTTTTTTAAACACTAAACTAACAAATTCACCTTTTATCAACTGTTGCAAAATTGAATCTTTTCAAACTACAAACACGCTCTATTTTGCACAACTTTGAGAAAATGGAAATACCTAATTTTTTAACATTGCAATGAAAAATTTGTTTCTACTTTTAATTTGAAAAAGGTATTCAAACAAACTTACTGTAGGCATTGTCCATCAACAACCGTCGCAAAACTCGATTTTTGCCCGGTTTGTCAAGGATGGCCAAAGTTGAATTCCGGTCTTTGCAATGAAAATAAGCTTCCTGCCATGAAGCTGTTCCAGCGCTCAAGTAGTAACAAAATTTTCCCCTTCTGATGAACCCGACCGGACACATAATACGCTTCTCATCGTCCACGTTTTGTTTCTCGAACTTGTCCGGAGTGCTGTCGATTGTTAAAGTCTGACTCAAGACTGATAGGATGCCTAAAAAACAAATTTCATCAAAAATTGGTTTTAGAATTCATTTTCTAACATAAAATTTAATTAAACAAAAAATAGGACACGTTTGATTATCAATACGAGTTTGGAATTTGTTGAAGAATTTATTCAACAAGTCGACGACAAATGTAGAACCATAAACAGGTTGTACATTTTGTTATGTTTTGAGGCAGTTTGGTTTCTAGGTAAGAACTTTTTTTCGGATTTAGATCGATGTTAGGAACCAATTTATAAAGTGTACGGTCACGTCCAACTCGTTTTATTTTCGGCTCAATCGAATTTCCTCGTACTTGTTGCACTAAACTTACGCCTAGGACACAGATGCTGTTTTGATAAATTCGCCCAAGTTGACTTGGCTTTTCAAAGTCCACTCTGTTTTCCCAACCTTTTTTCTCTTATCGCGTAACTCTAAAAAACCATTTAGAAAAAAACAGTTCTTATCAATGGTCACTTTTCAAATGTATCTTAGCCGACCTGAAAAATGAAAAAAAAACCGTCTGCGCATAGTTGAATAAATTATATTATTCAGAATTCAGAGAAATTGTTGCATAAACAAGTGCATTCGTATTCAAATTACTGTTGCTCTACATTTCTAAGCTGTTTTTGCGTTTCAGTTTCTTGCAAATAACTCAACGAAAATGATTCGACTGTCCGGGGCATTTACTTCAAATTTCTTCCTTGATGTGCCATAGAATTTTCCCCCCTATATTTATAGCGCGTATTAACAATAATTTTGGCATCAGGAAGAGGCGCGCCGTTGAAAACGTGCGCTTTAACTGAAACTGCTTCCCACTTGGCCATTAAAGGGTTAAAGAGCATCCGGATAATTACAGCCGGTTCAACAGACACGCAACTGCCTACGTGTGAAAGATCCGAAAAATCACAATGATTCATCCGATTTCTCTCATTGACACATTATAAAACATAAACAATTTTCTTTTGTTCATTCTGTTGATTCAAATATTGAAATACTCAAAATTTCTAAATAAGGAAAAATTTCTGTTTCAAATTGACACTGTCGAAAGAATTGTTTAGAATGAAATTCACAAAATTGAGATTTATTGAATGAAAAAAAGTTGAAATTGAAATGAAAAAGTTGACTCATTGAAGTTTGAATGTTGAAAATGGAAAAAATTCGCCCCGCTTGTTCTTGCAGTATTAATTAATTTTGATTTTAGATGTTTCACCGAAGCAATAACTCCTTTCATCAAAGTCTCGAAATACAACTGCAGGAAAATTCGCATCATAAATCTATTTTTGATCGTGTTTCCTCATTCTGAAGCCGGTGTGCACCAGAAGGTGCAAAATATAACCGAGGGGCGAAAGTGCGGAGATTTAATGAACACGAGAAGACGCAAAAATGAGCGCTAATTTTACGCCGGCGGAGGTGCATTTTGAGATAATAAGTTCGGCCCCAAGTCCGTCAGGTCATTAGTGCTGGATGAGTGGGAAGAACTCAGGCCAGAGGTCGGAGTAGACTTGTGGGATTCAAACGTACAATCGATCGCACAACTTTCCTCACATCCCATTCATAAACTCGCTTCTCAATGAAACTCGTCGATCCAAAAATTTAAAGTGCAACTTGAAGTACAACTTTGTGACCCTTTTTTTTTCTCTCCAACATGAATGGTGGTTTTTGCCACGACATTTTTACCACGGTTCTTTGGAATTCCAGGATGTTCATCATTAAGTTGTTATTTTTTACTCTGTCTCCTTGATGAATTGCTACAGTTGACATCAAGGCTACGAAAACATTGTTCTTTTTTCAACTTTTAATTCTGAGCAATTTTTTAATTTCAATTTTCTCCCTTTATTCAATGAAATGAAACAGTCGAACAAAGTTTTCTCAGATTTTTGAACGATTACTTTTTTTCTCAGACTGTACCTGTTGTAGTGTTCAGAAAAAAAGTTACAACTTTTTAATACGGGTACATTATCGCCCACATTCGACCGGCCAATTTTAATGAATGGATCCCTGTCGTCGACTTTTTTCAATCAATTTTTTTTTCGTCAATTAAGGACACATTTGGTTCTAATAAAACTGGATTAATAATGTTCCGGCCATAAAGTTGATTATTAAGTTGATTTTGATTGACCGGATGTAATAAGAAAATAAGAGTTAATCAAAAAATGGGAAAAAAATAATGTTGCGTATTTTTGCAACTACTTCATGATTCAAACAAAGTTGAATGTCATCGCCGGGATGATATGGAAAAGTCAAGTCTAAGGCTGCGAATGTTAGTGAAAGTCCAACGCGACAGCTACTAGCATAATTATGGTACTTGTGCTACGACAGGCGCCGAATTTGCATTGCGAACAGCAGCTGTACATCATCGTTAAATTCAAAATCAAAAATCGCCCCTAATTGACTCATCGAGCTGAAATGCTTGTAGTGCACCTGCGTAACAGTACAAAAAAGTCCTCAAGAATATGTCAACAAACTTCAACAGCACTCAGACTTTTTCAACTCGTTTCCTTTTTTTTACTCGAAATTTTTTGAATTTCAAACTGAAAAACATTGCGAAATTCAAACGCAGCATTGAAGTGCGACTCGTTATCATTTATTGACGATTAATTTATCGATGGCGATTAAAAAAAAGTGTGACAAAAATGAAATCATGCAGTTCCTACGCTCGACGAAACTGAATTGAAAAATCAAACATACTGCTATTAGAATGGAAGAAGAAAATTGAACGTTCGAGCAGACAATGATCCGTGGGTTTTCTTATAACATTCTTATGTTCGTAGGAGAGCCGATTTGAGCACTCAAAAGTCGCGTTATTTATGGAAATGTCAATTTTCAAGTCAGACATTATTTTTCATTCTTACTACTAAAAAAAAATAAAATAAAATGGGGGAAAAAATTCGAATGCAAATTTGTTCAAACGGACATCCTCTATTGACTTTGCCATGTCATTTTAGAATCAAATGATGGATCGTGCGAATCACGTTGTTTTGCATGCAACAAATTGTTTTGCGCGAGTCTGCGCGGAGTCGTGTTTGCTTGCCGATCAAAATTATTGGAGGCAATTAATCGTCAGGATATTAAGTATCGACTGCACGTTGAAGGGCGGAGAACATACGGTGCGTTGCAATAAAATAGCCCCGAGCCTTTCAGACTGAAATGCAACCGTGTAATAACAAAATTGCGATTCATGGTCCCCGTATGACGATTTTGTACGGGCTGTACCGTTCGGTTTGTAAAATCTTTTTTTTTACAGTTCCTGGGGGGTCCTTGAACGTTCTTTCTTTTCAACATTTTTTTCACTCAAAAGATATAAATCAAGCTTTCATTTCTTAGTCATAATTTTGTTTTTTAATTGTTTTGTCATTTTCTAATTTATGGTTCATTTTTGCAAAACAGGGATTGTTTTATTTTGTTCAAAGTTGTAACGAGATACGACTTTTGGTGGACACATTTAATATTAACATATTAAATATATGTTGTTCAGCTTGTCCAATAAATTTGAGCAACTTGGCACACGCATGTTTTGTGCAGTGTTGAAAGTTTGATCGCATGGTTTCTAAGGAAACTGCAAATTACACATAAACGATATTCAAACCGATTTTTTCAAATGAGATAATTGGTTGAAATTGATTTTTAAAACTTTAATCACAGTTTACGCTCTAAAACGACGTGTTTTAAATTTAATTTTTCACTATTTTGTTGCAATTTTCTTTGTCTTTCAAGAATTTATTTTTGCAATTGTTTTGCTCAGTTTCTTTTTGAAATTCATTTGTCGAAGTTACAATGATTAGCAGTTTTAGTGCTATTTGTAACAAAAGTGTTCGTTTGTTTGAAGCGACCTTGATTTGCTTGGGACAATGGTCGTTTTATAACTCATAAAGTTTGTATTTAAGAGAAAAAAATGAAAATGAAAGATAATTTTTTTTTCTTTTGTTCAACCTGCTAGTCTCTTGTTTTCGTTTAAATAAATGTTTAACTGAATGTTGTAAACGAGATAGTTTATAGTGATCAATCAGCTTTCAGCGTCCCATATACAAATGGTAAAATTGTATTGCCGAGAAAAGGCGTAGTAAAATCTATGGTCACATGTTTCTAGTTACAATAATCAGAGTGGTTAATTCAAAGACTTGTGTCAATACAGTTTTATACGGCTGTCCTAGTTTTAATTTATCCTATAATCAAATTCATTCTTTATTTTTTCAAATCAACATAAAAAACATTTCAAATGAAAACAACTTTTAAAATTGAACTTGAAATAAATGTAATCGAAGATTGAAAACAAATAAATCTTCAAAAATCGACTTTGAAAACAATAACAAAAAGTATTTGAAAACCATTGTAGTAATTTGTTTGTATTCTCGCTTTTTTATTTGAATTAAACTTTGCAAATTTACAAAACAAATTGTAAATTTGTTGAGATAAAGAAATGAATTGAAAAGGTACCTGTGAAAAAAACGATGAAAACAAAGTAGCGCCGCATGATTTCGTGTTGAATTAGCAAACTTTGTTCGTTGCACTTTTTCAAATCAAACGAAGCATGCCGGTAGCGACGATGAATTGCACAAGCATTATCACATCTGCGATATCAAGCGAAAAGAGTCCGATGCACTTTGCGACGAGACGAAAATTGTCATGACAATCACATCGCTTAGGCGCGTGTGCGAGAAACACTCTTCGCACGTGTGGCTCGCGAAAGACTGAAGCTGCGTCCGCCACGGTCCCTAAAGTACTTCACGTCGCGACTCATGTTTCAATCTCGTGCCGAGCCCGATTCGTTCTCCCTTCATCGCTGTGTGCGAAAAAAAATTTCTCTCTTTCTTTTTTTTTTTCACGCTCCCGAACCCTGAATAGAAGGAATTTGCCAGCCTAGGGGGCTAAACGCCACAATGGGAACGCACAAAATGAGGGATTTTTTAAATCCCTTCCTGCCTCTGCTTTGGACCCTGTTGTGACCGCAGAACTTAATCGGTTTTATTCTGTTTAAAGGACGGAAAAGAAAAAAAAGTAAAAAAATGTGAAAAAAAATGTTTGCTGGCAGAAAAAATGTGGATTAAAAGGTTGATAATGTTTGGCAGAACTGAAAAAGTCGTTTGAGACGTTTGCTTCGGTTGACAATGAAAGTTTATTTGACCGTCAAATATTTGCAGACGGTGGATCGTTTTACATAGCGCAGCACTGTGATCTGGTTAGAATAATGATAACGAAGCCCCAAGTATTATGACCACAATTTTAATATGTAATGTAACTTAAGATATCTTTCGGTAGATAACAGAAAAGCCTGTCTGTGCACTTTTGCCGAAGCTATCAAAATTAATTTTGCAGTAAAACAATTCTTTCATTACTTTACTCCAAATGCAACTTTTCTTAAAGTCACCCTTTTAAAACAGTTGACTTACAGTTCAGCATTAGAACAGTTTTTTAGCAATTTTCGAACCAAAAATTTGAAATGAAACTTCCAAATTGAACCGGCCCATTTTCTCGTTTCTAAATGCTGAATGCACTTTTGTACAGAATTTCGTATCTTTAAAATGAAACTTCAAAACGAAACTTTTTCATTGTTCAATTTCGAAATGTTAAATAAGTTTTTGAATGAGTTTTTTGTACGTTAAAAAAGATGATTGATATGGTTGGAGAAATGTTTTGTACTTGAAAGTTGATGAAAAAGTTGGATTCATTTATACAAGCCCATCAATGCGAAAAATAACAAAACTGATGTCAGTTCGGACTGAATTATGTAAATTGGTCCAATCAAACATTTATGAGTTCCGGAAAGGCGCTGTCGCGTGGAATTGAATTTTACAACCTGCCTGGCACATTTCGTCTGAAAATAGTTTATCACATTAGTCGCATAGCTGAATTACAGGGTGCAATTAAGTTGCTCCGCATTACATCATATTCTTTTTCTGAAACTGACGGCGATCTCGGCTCCAGCATTTGCTTAAACACACACGATCATCTCCAAACACCCTTATTTTCAAATTGCACTCTTATTTCAAACTCAATCAGTCGCTTCGAGCTCTTGACGACCCATTTTTCATCTCATTTCAGTTTCCTTTTCAACTTGTTTCAATTTTTCAATCTTCGTTATTATTTTTCAATTAAAAAAAACAACTTTTATCAACTAAATAGTTGTTTCAATTCCTGAAAAAAATTTCAATTGTTGCAAACTTGAAGATGAAAAAATTTTATCATCTAAAAGATGTCTTATTGTTTTTCTTTGAAAAATAAAGGTGATAGTTTGATAAATAATACCAATTAATATCTCATTACATAAACCGATTAATAAAGATGAAAAAGTGCGAAGGTGAAAAAAAAACATCAAGTTGAAAGAGTTCGAGTCATAACTCAGGAGGAAATTGACGTATGGCGTATCAGATTGCGTCTACCTGTTGGCATCAACTTTGTTTATTGTAAACTCGCAATTGTCATGTTGATAAAGCTCAGAGAATCGAGTCGATGGCACGGCCGTGAATGCCAGCGCTGATATTAAACGCAACGGCGATAAATGTCATCGGTGGCTGGTGTATTTTCAGGCCACGTGAAATTCGCTCGCTTTACGGCTTTCTGTCATACCATTGGATCAGATAACACTTTTTGTACCCTCGCACGCTTTACTCGAGTTAATCCTTATTAGCCTTGATCATGAAAGTAATTGAACTTAAATTCAAACCCCGTTTTTTTTTACTTTCAACATTTTTGCACGCCTTACAATTGTCAGATAAAACTGATTTTTAACCATTTTTTTTATTCTTTTAACAAATGTTTTTTAAATTTTTTTTTGAGTGCACTTTTTGATGCAATTTCATGATGCAACTTTTGGGTTTGAATTTTTATGAATTCAGTTAAGGTAATTTGAGTAATAAATAAATTATGCAAAGAACGTCGTGCCGTTAAATTAATAGCCGGCATCGAAGACGCATAATTGGACCGCAATTAAACTTTCTTTGGTTTCACTCTTGGAACCGAGAAATTCCGCCCAGGCTTGTTGGCCAATTAAGATATGTGTTTGATTTGAATAATCCGACCGGCGAAATTATGTCAAATCAATGAATACAAAACGCGCGTTTTATTTTACAATGCACATGACGTGTCCCGATGGGGATAGTGACATCACACGACTGAATTGGGTCCCGCGAGTGTAAGACAAGGAATGTCTCCTATGATATATCGATACTCAACTCGACGGATTGACCGCATATTAAATCGATTACTGAATCAATTCGAAAGTTATATCATTGCTTTTCTTGTTGCACATTTTTTACACCTTTTTTTTTCGTTGCAAAAAACTTTACCTTTTATGGTCACGACTTTTCAGTTGATTACTTTGTTTTCGATTGTTTTTAATTTTGAAAAATTAATATCACTTTTTAATTGCTAAACATTTTTTTTATATTGTTTGCAATAACTATCTATAGGTACTTGTTTTGGTTGGAATTTGCATGACTTCTAAATCACGTTCTGGCATGTATCACATGGCCGAAAATACTCGTTGGTCACGATTAGATCAAAGGTGCAGATAAACGAGATTCGGTGTACTAAAAGATGCAAATAAATTGATGAGTCAGAGAACCTTATCGGTTATTGAACGGTGCAGTTAAGATCATACGAGACTCCACTAATGGATGCAGATGATTTTTCGATGACGCAAATTTGTCCTGTTGAATAAACCAGTAACATTTTATCGACTACATTTATTATCGTAATGACTATTGGGAATAACAAAAAAAATATCGGTTTTTGAAAAACAGGTTGATGAAAGTTATTAGAAAACGTTTTGTATTTATGAATGTGGTTATTTTTTTGGTTTCAGATTGAATCTGTGGATCTTGCTTTGAACATTTTGGATGGTTGGCAAATCAGAGGGAACACCTTGTCGGTGCAAAGGGCGAAGTTCCAGCTTAAAGGCGAATACAACCCTGCGCTGAAACCAAAAAGAAGAAAGAAGGACAAGGATAAGCAAAAGAAAATTCATGAAAGTTAAGTATAACTATGGTTTTCTTTCTCATTCAAGTTAATTTCCAAATTCAAGTATTGGAAAATGTTTTTTTGTCATCTTCTAATGTTTTTCCTTGTGAGAAAATCTAATAAATTATCAGAAGATTAATAATTATTAGTCATCTGAATGTTTGCTAAACGTAAAAACTGAATGATTAGACTTCAAGTATGAAATTTTGATCCAAGTTATAAATTCATCAAAAATTTTCGAAGTTTCAAATTTTCAAAGTTACAAAATTGGCAAAACTCAAGTGAACCTTAATCTAAAAAGTATTTCTTATTTATTGTCTGACAATTTCAGGTTGTTCGATTGGAGACCCGAAAAACTGCCAGGTGAACCACAAAAGTGCGAGCGTGTAGTGGTAATCAAAAACTTTTTCAAACCCGAGGATTTCGACAAGGACGTGTCAAAGATTCTAGAACTTCAGCAGGAATTGAGAACAGAATGTGCGGAAAACTGTGGCGAAGTGAAAAAAGTCACTATTTATGACGTAAGTCCTCCTTTCATTCCACCATAACTAAATTCCAAGCCGAAGTTTATTGATTCAACACTTTTATTTTCGCCACTTTCGTTGGAGGTCGCGAGGGGGTTCCCAGGCAGAACACCAGCATCGTCCAAACAATCCTCTGGTTCCAAAATAGAAGAGCTGAAGTGAGTTCGGCGCATTTTTCATCCGAAAAATGAGCCCTTGAGTAACTAGTTGGCGACTAGTTAGCGCATCTGGAAATTCCGATTTTAATCGTGCGAGTCGCGTCGCACGTGTTCCAAGAGGGTTTAAATAGACGTTGTCTATTGATGTTTCCTGTCCTGCTATCGCGATAACAGTTGGCAAGCTGCTGCTAGACGATCCATTGTAAACACTTTGTCGCGTCGAAGGACCGAAAATGCCTTCGCTCGTATATTTAATAAGCCGTGCGCGAAATGCAGTTATTATTTCTGACACGACGCACGGTCCAACCAACTGACTTCTCTTTCTCGTTTCGCACACTTGAAATACATTTTATCGTTATTAACAGAGCCTCTATTTTTGTAGCCTATTAATCAAATCGATCTCCAGGCCTTGCTCGTAAACGCGCCTTTACTATTTCGTGTCTTTGCAAATTCATTAACGATGATTGCATCTTTTTTTTCTGAAACTGATTCATCTAAAAGAAACAACAAATTTTTTAATTAATGACAAAATTATGAATTGTTTGATGTAAATGAGTTGTAAACAGCTTGCAAATTGATTGTTTTGTGAGTCAGAGGGATGAGTTCACCAACTAAACTTGTCTGGTTGAAATTGTTGTTCTGTTTCTTTTCTTTGATGTTTGAGTTTTTTTGGGGGGTTTAAAATTGTTTGAGACGCTGAATTATGGAACAGAAAAAAGTCGAAGAAATGTCCATTCGAAGGGAACAATTGCAAATCGGTAGTTGTCCCTTTTCGTTTGTAAATTCTAAGAGCTTGCCACACGGGTGATTATTCTGGTATTTCAATTGCTGTGTCGCGCGCGCCACCGACGATTTTTGTTTAAATAAATCATACCCCCTCGGCCATAAATAACTGTAACTTATTGAACAGCCTGAAACAAATCGTGTCAACGAAATTGTAAAAAATAAAGAAAAGAAGGGAAAGAGAAAAAGGAACAAACCGAGCACACGTTACATTATTTATCTTCGTTGCTTTGGGAATTCTCGGCTTTCTCTTTGGATCTCTGTTCTCTTATCAACAATTCCAGACGGTCCAAAAATATGCACGCCTCACGCGAGTAATTAGCACCGACTTGAGCTCTGCAATTGTTTCGTGAATCTTAAGATATCTGTTTATAGTTTTTTGTTTTCTTTTCTTGTCATTCTATACTATTTCGCACTTTTTAATTTGTAATAAATTTAATAGAATGAAAATTAGGCTCGTTAAGAAACGTAAGTTTCATTTGAATTTGAAAAACATTGTTTTAGTTTTGAGATGTGATAACTTTGTGTATAACGTTACAGTTATTTGAGTGCAATGAACTCGTTCTATTACGTTCAAACAAATAGACCATCCGACTTTGATTAAATCGGGATAAATCAATCTTGCAGACTGGTTGTGAGGATTGATGATTTGAAATTTATATCTCAATGTTTAATGTTTAAAGAACCTAATTGGAAGTGGAAATTCGTTGGAACTGATTAGTTTGTTTTTCGAAGAAAACTAAATCATCGTTTTTTGGTTTTTACAAAATTGGAAGTTGTAAAAAAAGATTACAAGTGATTGTACATGACTTCATATAGATGTTTTGTGTCTCTGGATGAATCTTCGCAGATCTAAAAATATACAATAGTCTTGAACAAGTTAAGTTCGCTGAAATATGTATAATAAATTCGTCGAGGTGGACTCGACAGGAGCTAATTCTTTGCGTCGCGAGGTTTTTCCTGGATGCAAGAAATTTCTCAACTGTTTGACATAGTTGTACTGAATTCGATAGTATATTTACTCGGCGAGCGCGACATGCTGGGTGTGGATTATGATGCTTGGAATCCTCCAACGATATTTGATTGACAAAATATTTGTTCTATCTTCAGTATCTGTTAATAGCTTTTTTGATGAATTAAAAACACATTAATGAAATTGATCCCAACAACATGTTTGCGAAACCAATTTTTGTAATGCGTTTTTTGTCAGTTTCGTTTGGGTGTTAAAAACACATTAATGAAATTGATCCCAACAACATGTTTGCGAAACCAATTTTTGTAATGCGTTTTTTGTCAGTTTCGCTTTGGGAACTATTTTTTGCAATTGTTAAGGTTGTGAAATTGATTTTCAAAAATTTGCTATTCTATTTTTTACAGAGAAACCCAGACGGTGTTGCACAAGTATTTTTCAAAGAGATAGAGGCCGCTCAAGCTTGCGTGGAGTTGCTCAACGGTCGCTGGTTCGCTCAACGACGGATAACAGCAGAAATCTGGGATGGTAAAACTAAATACAAGTGAGTATTATTTGAAATATTTTGTTATCATTGACCAATTTTTTTGTATGATAGTCACTAATCAAAGGCTATTATTTATATTAAGAAACTGCTGTGATGACAATGTGATGAACAGTTTTTCAAAACTATTTATTTTGAATCAATAATAATGTCTTTATTTTTCTAAAATTTCTGTCTTGTAATTTTGAGACAAATTGTTTAAAATATTTCTACTTAGAATAAGTTTCTCAACTTTTACACTGGACGTTAGTGACATCTTTGGTCAATGTACCTTTACCGACTGCGTCCTAAGTTACTAACTGCAGCGGATAAAGTTTTTTTATTAAACAAAAATTGAAATAAAACATTGAATCTTAAACTTACTAAACCGACAAAGTTAATGTTTTTGATTAGAGTCAAATTACAAGTTATTCTGTATCTTATTTTTTCGTTTATTCTAAGTTTTTAGTTTTTTCATTTATTTTATATTTGAATACTCGATTTTTTGAATTCCAGAGTTACAAAAGAGAATTATATTTACAAAAATTTAATTTCAGAATTGCTGAAACTGATGAGCAGATCGAGGAGCGACTTAACAAGTGGGAAAAATACTTGGAGCAAGAAGACGAGGCCAAAGCAGCGAAGCTAAGAGAAGAAAACGCAGCGAAATGAAATTCTAATTCAAAAATATGTTTATTTGTCTGCATGGTGAAGAACTCTGTTGAAATATATTTTTTTGTTCAACATGAATACAAGTTGTCAATCTCATTGAAAATGAAACTTTCAAAAACAAACAAACAGACAAACAAACAAACGAATTTTTATTGGAAAATCGTAATTTTAGTTTACCAAAACGTAGTGCAATGAAACGTGAAAGGCCGAAACAATTTCGTACAAAAGGCTAGAAAACCAAAACAGCATCGCAGTGTGCAGAATCTTTTTTTATCCACGTTAGTTAAATTCTCGAGTGCGTTTGTAATTAAAAAAATTCTGTTAATTCCGATGTCGCGAAATCCAGGCTTTGGGAACGCGACGCGACAAAAATGTTGTCCGCCATCTATTTGAGTCGGGAGATGGGAAGCGGTTGCGTGAAAAATATTTGTACAAATTTCGCACAGTTAAAAGCAAATTCATTGGCTCGTTGCAAAGTACAAGATTCGGGCTGGCGAGTAGGGCTGCTGCAAAGAAACGGTGAATCCGGACGATCGCGTTTTTTGATAGATCGGCAACAGCCTCCTGCGAAAGAGTCCCACGAGCAGTGCAACAGACACGGACTGTGAGGAATGTCGAAATAGCAAATTAGGAGATTCCACAAGCTCCTTGTTTCTTTTTCATCTTATCGTTTCTTCGCCCTCTCTTTCCAAGTGCGCTTTCTCTCTCATCGTTTCTTTGCTCCTTTTATCGAACTAGACTCTCTCAAACTTTATTGTACTCGACAAAAAAAACTTGTTAAACAAACTGTACGATCTCAATAATCTCAAATTAATGAACTTGCTTGACAGGGGAAATTGAATGATTGCATGTTTTTTCAAATTATAATATTCAATCGTCACAAAAGATGTCCCCAAAGTTGAATTTAATAACCGACTCTCATGAAAAATATGGTTTTAATTCATGACAGGAATTGTAATCCACTTTGGTCATTGGTACGTTTTGAAGAAACACTTTGTCAAGTACTTATTAGCATTTATAGAGCTCGGTTTGAATGACACGAGGTCTTAAATGTGCAGTGTCCATGGACGATCCGAAGCGTCGAATTAAAAGCTGCACCCCTCGCAGAGAAGTTGTACAATACGTTTTGTCTGTCGGCATATTTTTGACGTCGCTCCTCTATTCATTGACGACGCTGATGCGCCATTGACAAATTTAATGCCCCGATTATTAACGCCGGGGTGTGCTAGACGAGTGGCCACGTGCGAGTCTTTTGGGGGTCGGCGAAAAAAACAAGCCGGGACCTAAGAACTATCATGCTTATCGTGCAGCTTATTGGATTTGCTCGTCACCCTCGATCCTAGGACCTGCTACGTTACACATCAGATTAAACACCAACATCGCGATTCGATACGGTCAAGTGTTCTTTTGTCCACCTCAATATTATTTACATCGGGCATTCTGATGTGTCCTTTTTTTCGCCTATTGGCAAATAACATTAATGATCCAGTTTGTAATTTTGTTTTGGATGATTTATTCGCAGTGTGGTTAGGTGGGGGATTGAGATTTTTTTTAATAGGCGAAGTTTTGAGATTGGAAATCATTATTTGTTGGTCTGGAAGAGGAATTTTTTATTGTAAAAATTATGTTTTACAACTTGAAATAAACATTAGTTCATTCTTTTTGCATATTTTTCAACATTTGGAGTGTTTACAATGTTTTCAATACAGATTTGGCGATAAAAGAACAAGAAATCAGATTAATTTTGTGAAAATTAATGTGTTGTGGTACGGTTCGCATAAGAAAATTGTATTTATAAAGTATGTTTAACTCTAACATTCTGAATGTTATTTTTTTATTTATTTTTTTTCATTTTCATTCTTTTATTTTCTTACATCATTCAAATAACTTCTTTTACTTTCAAAATCGCAATTATTATTCACATGCAATTTTTTGTTACTAAATTGTTGTCAAACACAATCACAGAAATATTTGTTGAATGCAAGTATCATTTTTTATACAAGAAAAAGAAAACTACAAATCTGGAACGTCGAAAATGTTCTCAACCGTTTTACATACATACTTTTTACTTGGACAAAAAAATAACAAAAGTAATGCACAAAAAGTTCTTCCTTTTATTCCCATTCTTCAAATCACTCGAAACATTAAAAACTAGAGAGAAACCAAAACATAACCACCCAATCAGTGAACACTCAAAGTCCGAATTGATTTCAACGAAGCGATTGATAACAATGGTACTCCATCAGTAGCGCTGAAAATCCGAGCTTTTCATTCTCGCAACGTCCAATAGACTACCCGTCGAAGGCGGAAAATCTTGGACAAAAAAGCACGTCGAATTCCTTGTGCTCGGAGGGAAAATGAAGTTTGCCGAAACACGGCGAAACTGTTAATTAAGACTCATTATGCGCCTGGTCTGTTCTTCATTTGGGGCGGAAGTTTGTGAGACGCGCGAAACCCGGACACGGGGAGGGTGAGGAGTTTCGCTCTAACCCGAAAACGAACTTCTTAATACCGCAGCGGCGAAGGTTCATTGCGATAGATCAATAACGCGGCGTAGGAGTGGCGGCGGCTCGCGATTGGTCGGTGCCGAAAGTTGGCGCGATTGGTCCGCGCCGGCACTGCCAGGGGGCGTGACGCCCCATCCGATCCTACCCAACGAACGTCCCCCGAGTGAGAGGCACAACAACAAACAAAGACGCGGTCAGTGTTTCGCCGGGAGAGGCTGACACCAACAGGAGAACATGGTTCAGTCTGTGTTCACCCAGCAGAGACACGCTACCGCACAATCCGTCGCGCAAACTCCTTTTCAAAACGCGATCATGATCAACGTCTTTGACAGCTCGTTGCTACGTCGACCTTGACTGCCCTTGACGGCGAGGTCCCTCATTCAAATTCGCGAGTGAACAACGGTCCTTGGTTCATCCCCATTCTGCTTGGTTCTTTGTCTGAACTCGAAACACTGGACTTGGAACGGTTTTGGGATTTGAAGTGATCAGAAGTGGAATTTGGTGGTTGCACGAGTTTGTTTGGATTATTGTTTTGACTGAGAGTGTGATGGGTGGCTGAGTTGACGCTTCGGAGGATGCGTTAGGTTTGTCCGAGTGGGTTGGACACGTGAGGATAACGAGCCCGGACGAGATAAACGGTCGTTTCGCGGGCGCGGGTGCTGCGACGTTCGGGTACGCAAGTCGACAGGCCGGCTCTGGGGTGCCGGGTCCGGGGGGAGTGATGAGCTGTTCCGAGGTTATGTATCAGTACTATCCTTATCTCTATCAAAGGCCACCACCACCCCCGACCCACCCCCATACAGCCCCGCACCCCCACCCACATGGTAATCCCCATGCCGCGCATCATAGCCCCGCGAGGCCCGCGCCTTTTCAACCCTTTTCCACGGCCACGGCTACGCACCAGTTCGACAGGGTAAGTTCACATTTTTCTTATTTCAAAACAAACCTTGTTTGACCTTCCAAGCAATACATAACAAATTTTACCTTTGAACCACTCGTTTCAGTAGATTTGTAAACAATAATAGAGTTTTTAGATGGGAAATGTCGGTCCAAGTTAGGGTTGGAGTGTTTGTTTTATTTTTCGGTAAAATACAAGACTGGACATGTTTTGTTAAAAGGTTGACAAATGTTGTTATGAAGAACAATTAAATTTTAACGCAGAAATGTTTGTTTTGATAGTACACAAGGTCGAGCAGAATGAAAACATTGTCTATTTTAAAAGTTTTTATTGTGCAAAAAATGTTTACACTCTGATTTGTTTATGTTTGAGTTATTTTCGTTGAATGTTGTTTTAAATTGTTTAAAATTGTCTAAATAAAACAATTCTGAAATATTGTGAATCGTCGGTGATTAAAAATAAAACGAAAATGCATAACATTAAAAGACGAAAAAAGTCAAGTCCGAACCTGCCTCACTCGGTTGTCGAACAATTTTAATCGTCGCTGTTATCACCGCCAATTGCTTCGATTAATTGTCCACCTTAATGACGGCCCGTAATGATTGCATTAGCGTAAATAAAGCGCATACCTTTATGATTATAATAATCCTCATTATAGTTATGTCGCGACAATTAAGATACTGTCGCAGATCATAACAATAATTTCACATTTCGTTCGGCGTCTTTTTCCCTGCTGGCTAATTTTGTACGCTCAAAACAAATGTCCTTAATACAAATTTATGCCCGCTCGTGAAACGCTATTGCATTCCAATCACGAGTTTCGGCACGGAACAAGTTTTTTTCATCATCCCATTATGCAATGCGAATTTTTCATCGTCATATTTCTAACCTGACAAAAAATTTAATCACACTACTATTCTAGGGGAAAACGTTTGAGTGACAGAAATCATAGGGATATATCTAGTGATAAAAAACTTTAGAAAAAAGTTCCTAGTGACAACATAAATTCTAGGGAAAAAAGTTCTAGTGTCGAAAAGTCGTAGTGACAAATCTTAAGGTTCTAGAGAGTTCTAGGGACGTTTTCTAGTAACGAGAAAAAACTCTAAATGAATTTTCTGGCGAAGGAAAACATAGGGGAATAATTCCTTGTGATGAAATAGTCATAAAGGAACAATTTTTAGTGACAAAAATCCTAGTGAAAAAAGTCATTAGCTAAGTCATTATTCGACTTTAGCGCTGTTATTAGCACGCCAACTCTCTTTGAAAAAAGGGAAGGGAAAAAAGTTTGGTCGGCGCAAAAGAAACAAGAACGCCGAGTTTGCGGAAACGAAGCCGAGATCATTTTCGAAGATTGCGCCGCCAGTCTCTTTGCATACGCTTTTCAGGCACGAAAGAAAATCCGCACGCGGAGCGAAATAACGTTTAGAAATTTACTGTGATTCGTATCAAAAAAACCCTTCTTCGAACATGCTAAATTACATTATAAATTTGACTGTCTTATTGTTCATTTCAACCTTGCTGGATTTGAAATTCGTAATTGTTGTTTTTTGGTTCTATGAATACCATTCCTACAAAAATAAACAAAATTTGACCAAAAAAAGCTGATAAAAAACCTTAAGAATTGCAAATTAAAAAATGCCACTGAACTCATATTTTTTTAATATCAATTTGATGAAATTAGTAACATCATTAAAGTATAAATATAAGGCTGATTAGATGAATTTTAACAAAACTGATGTGTCTTTGGAAAGTACAAGATTTCTATTTTTCTGATCATTATCGATTTTGATTTTGTCTAAAAAGAAACAAAAAAACTTGTGTATTTCAAATTTGATAAATCACGGCGCTAGATGGTCGATGATATTGTTGTGACCGCGGCACCTGTTGTTAACAACAGGTTTCCTCAGGGACTATATAATCCGCCGGCTCCGATTTTTATGAAGACCTTAATCGGATTATGTGCTCGGACTATCGATCACAAGATGAACCGGGCCAAACGGCCGTACAATTGGATTATGACACTTCACAATGATCTGTTGACGTTGTATGCAGATGACTAGGCTCTGGCACACTTTTCAGCATACGATTGGGTGTCTTCAAAAACTGGTTCTCTTCCCTTTTTTTCTCTACTTCTCTAACCAAACTATCCTTGATAGAACTAAATTTCTTATTTTACATTTCAAATCTATACAGTAGTCAATTATAACTTTTTTTTTTCAAAACAAATTTTTGCTGACAAACAGTGTCACTAAAATAATTGAATTTGAAAAAAAAGTAAATGAAAAAGTTGAATTTAGTATAGTTAGGTAAATTATTTTGATTTTGTTTTGTTCGTTTGTATTTAGTGTTTGTATTGTAGGTTCTCGTTTTGGGTCTTTTCTCAAGCCTCACAGAAACAATGTCGAAGAAGAGAGCAAAGAGTGGGAGCAGCGTCGGATTCAAAATGTGGAATTCCTGCAGTCACTTTTTTCTGGCTAAGAGGATTCAGAGGGACTCTCAGCGCGTGTGTAAAGTCATTTGTTACCGAGAGGAGAGTCCGAAGCGGAAACTAATCGAACGCTGTTTACCTAACATGAGACGCAGGAATTTTTGTTTGACAATTAATCGCAAGCTACAGCGCCGACTCTGCGTTTATGGAAGTTAGGAAGCTCGCAACCGTCGCTCTGACAATTTGTTTCTTCGTGAAGAATTTTCCACCATATTTAAACAACCAACACCGGAAGCCCAACCTGAGACGTTTGTTTTTCTGCTGTTTATCTTCAAACTTAAGTTTCTAAAACTGTTTTGCAATTGTATTTTGTGTTTGAATTGTTTTGGCTCGATTTTTGAGATGAGTTTTTTGCGCAGGTCTGTGGAAAATTAGCGAGTCATTTGAAGTGCTTCTGGCAGGAGGTCAGGCGTGCTTGAAACACCACGTTCGCGCAGCCATCCGTGCGCTCCGGGGTGTGTCTTCGCACTCGTCATCTCAGGCTCATCTCTTTTGTCAGGCCAAGCTCATGCGCGACGTCTCCGCCCTCGTAATTCATACTTGCCAACGTTGATTACACCGTCAAACCAGCACTCTACGACTTTTTCTATTGACTTACTATTTTACACGTCATCACTTCATCTCGTTCAATTTGAACCATTTATTTTAAGGCGATTGTGCCAGTGACTAAAACTAATCAGATCTGAAACTTTTATACTAAAGCATGAAATTGACAGATCAAAATTTATTCCCTCAAAATGTTAAAAATTAATCACTAACTTACTACTTTATACAAAAAAAACAGTTATAAATATTTAATAACAATGCAATTCATGTTAGAAGTTGAGTTGTTTGAAAAACTTCAAAACAAGTTTAAAGGAAAGTCGTATTTGCAGAATTGTTTTTTTTTCTTAATTGAAGTTTCAGAAATGATAAAAAAAGTTACAAAGAAAAAGAATCGAGTTAATTGATCATAAAATTTGCATTAGTTAAATCGGTTCTCGTTCAAGTTGATGGATTGCAGTGGAACAGAATCATTGACAGTTTTTAAGAATCGCATTTAATTGTAAAAAAGCGGTGATTATCGTGAGAGGATATGAACTAGAAATAACAAATGTAACCGGCACAAGCGCGGTAATGATGTAAAAACGTTATATCCGCGAGACATGGACTCGTTGTGAAATATGTGACACTATGTCAATAAAATCTCAAGGTTTCTTTCCAACTCGCAGTCTACTCACGATTACCGTCGAATTTCACCCGAAATTAACACAAATCGGCCATAAAAATAATATCGCAATCGAGCAATCTGAGTTCGATGGGCATTTTTTTCTGTCGCGTTCGGTTTTCGGGAAAGGTATAAAAAATGGTAAAAAGTGGCGAGATTTATGTGAAAAAGTGGACCGGCTGATTTTCCATGGGGTTAAGAGGTAGACCGAGGATAAATCAGTGGAGATGAAGATCAAAAGTTTGTGAGAGCGCGGATGCATCCATAATGTGTTGGAAAAGAGAGGCTTTGATTAATGGGGTTGCGCGCGGGGTACGCGCGGACTCAGCGAATGTGCTTAATTAAACGACGGAATCGATATAGATTCGAATAAAGCGCGTAACACGATATTTATCGCATTAACGCGGCGATCTGTGTTCGAGGCTCGGACGGTACGAGATCAATGAATCACAGGACACTTTGGGATGCGGCGCCTTTTTTCTCGTTTGCTCCGGGGCACCGTGAGAAAGCGGTCGAATCTTCGTGAATTTTTAACCGGACTCAACGGGAATATAGGTATATTTGCCAACGCAAGGGCAAAATACGCACGGCTATTAATTCAGAGTCCGGAGGACAACGCTCAGCGGCAAACGAGCAAAATGACCGCCGGGTCAGGCCTTAAATAAAAAGATACCAACGTTTAAATAAAAGTAAACCCGTGTCACACCGGGCAAACCGCAACCCTGAACGTACCAACCAGCCTCTCTTTTCTATTAATACCGCCTCGACATCCATCTTCAAATCCTTATTTCCCATTAGTTCACCTTCAACTATCAATTTTCTTAACCACAATTTTTCCGCCAAATTCATCTTGCAAATACACTGCCTCATTAAATCCTCACTTCGTTCCAAAATGTACGACTTTTTAGTTTCAAAACACTTTGACATTCTAATTTTTCGATTGCTTTTTTCGAATAGGGTCGTTTTTAAGATGTGCCTTTTTGATTAGTCTCATAATTAAGCTCGTTTAATGTGTAAAAATGAATCATTGGAAAAACTTTAAAGAACTTTTTGTTTCCGAATAAACAACTGAGACAATGATAAAAATTTGTTCGACAAGTGATATTCTGAAGCGAAGTAGATAAAAAGGACCCTCTCTCGAGTTCGTAAAATCTTCAACTTGGCGAATCTCAGAGAGGAAGCCGCGAGTTGTTAAGTTGTTATTGGGCTGAAAAGTCGTCGCGCGGAATGTGCGTTGGCAGCCAATAAAGTCATAAACGTTTTAGTGCCTGGTCGCTCTCTAAACGTCGGAGAACTTTTGACAGAACAATTTCGGTCGACTGACGACCTGGCTTTTCCAAACCCTTTGCAAAATCCATCTTAAAAAGTCATTTTCGTTTCTCTTTTTTTACAGAATCGTTACCTCATAGAGATAAGAATTGAGACAGAAACCAGTTGATTTTGTTGAAATTAATAACTCGCCAAGTGACGAATCAAGGAAGAAGCAAAGCCGCGTTTGATGGCATTGAAATGCTGAGCGGATTAACCTGCGCGCACAAAGAGGACAGGTGCAATGTGACGCGCACGGAAAGGCACTTGACAAAAAGTCCGCCGACCTTCATTTCCACTCTCTTTTCATCTAACAAGCACAAATAAAGACGCACCTGTAGCAGTTGTACGTCTTCTTTGAGATCCACTGTGGCTCTAATAGCTCAGCTCTTTCACAGCGAGAAACGTCAATGAGTGCATGTAACGACGCGCTATATTTTAATTGGATCATCGATTAATTAACCGGACCAAATTTTATTCCATCATTAACACTTCAAATCAAAACATTCATTACCGATTTATTCTCTCAAAAAGAATCTCTTGCGATTTTGTCAAAAAAAAAGAAAGCTCAGAAGAAAAAGTTTATGGATTTGTGGATGGGAAAATAATTTGATTTTTTTAGTTGGAGCAAAAGATTCTGTGAACAATCTCAAAGGGAAGAGCGGAGACAGGATAGCTAATTGTTGAGCGAGCTTATTAGCTGTGTTTTAAAGCGGCGATCAAAAGTGAGCAGGTGTTATTACTCTTATTGGGCAGGACTGAGAGGACACTTAAAATTCGGGAGTCGACTTGTCATCCGGGCCGGTCTCGTAAAACGCATTTTTCGGGAGATACCTGTTTGCGTGGTATCGGCCCGATTAATGAACCGGTGTCGGTGCGCGGACCACCCCGGAGCTACATGCAGCTACGTGCACCCTCTCAGCTGATAGTCCACTCCGAACTATATTACGCGACCTATAAGCAGCTCCCGTCGCTTCATCCCAGTCACAAACGGGCCGCACATTACCTGCCTGCAGTTTTACGATCGTCGCACCGAGGTGGCGATGTCTTCTCGGTTATCGTCCAAGCGGGATCTACTCCTCTTCGGCAGCCTCCGACTTTTTCACTCTTCCCACTTTTGCCAAACGATATCCCTATCGTAGATACGTTTCTTTATTTTCAACTTTTGGCTACCTCTTTATCCCTTTTTTATCGTTTTTGAAGAGATGAACTTTACAAATTTCACTTTGTTTACTTTGATCTGTTTCGAAAGTAGTAAGTTTTGCAAAACAAGTTTTTTAACTTTTTTTTGTAATACCTTTCTTTGTTTATGATTAGGAGATAAGAATAAAGCGTTTTTATTCCAGAATAAAGCTGGGGTTTTTCGTCAAAAAAGAATTGCGAAAATTGTTGGGCGGATCTTTGTTTATTATTCACGAAGTACCTTAACTATATTTATATTGCCTGGGCGTGGTTTATTATTGACTCTCCATAATTTGTTTTCCACGTGATTATACTTTTTCGTATCATTCCATTCTAATAGCAGTTTTTATAATTTTGCAAAAAAAGCACTACTTTATTTCAAACACTAAAATACAAATAAATTCATCAAATGATTCTAAATTCATTAGATAATAAGTATCAAACAATCTCACTTTGAAAAATTGTATTTGAACGCACTTTGTACAAACTATTCCATCTGACAGATTAAACTTTGAAAGCTGTTAAGTAAGAATTCAGTTTTGAAACAAAAAATAAATCAAAATCCCAAGAATCCAAATTGAAATATTCAAAAAATTGTCACCATGAATTTGTCCAAAACTGATAAAACCATTTCTATTCAAAATCTGCAAAACAGTAAAATATCTTAAACTTCACTCAATAACATGCGTGTTAAGCGTCCAAAATAAAACGTCAGATTATTAATGATCCGCCGCTAATGAGACGAGCTTTGAAAGCAACGTGGTGCAAAACTCTTTTACATCCAACGTGCTAATCTGCTACAAATGTCTTCCGTCGGCGCGAAAATACGACGCTTCCGAAAATAAAATTCGGCGCTGTCAAAACAAAACAAAACAACAACAAAGAGAACAAAACCAAAGTTCATCTGCTGATGTGTGCCCTCGTTATTTCCTGATCCCCAGCTAGAACAAAGTTCGCGAGTGGAATGTGCGTGTGCGCGAATTTCGATCGGCAAGAAAAGCGCATGGAAATGTATTCCGTCGCCGCGCCAGCAACAAATTACGCACGATGGTAGATCTCTTCCTAATACGACAAACTGGAATTCCCGGTGTGTCGATTCTCGCGCATTTAAGAGAGATCAATGGTATCGTCACGTGAAATACGAGTCGTTTGATATACATGACGCGAATCGATACTATTAATCAGACAACGAATTCGCAATGTTTTGATATCATTCCAATGATAAAAAAAGAAATTACAAACTTTTTTTGTTCAACACTACCTTCTTAATATCGAAAGGTCGATTTGTATTATTCCACATAATTTTAAAACAAATACTGACAGTTTCATCCTGTCAGAAAAGCGAAATGCTCTAATTTGAGTACCCACAAGGTATAGGTTTGCAGAAACTTTTTCAAAGTCAAAAATCAGTGACATAACCTCAAAAAAATCAAAATTCATTTTTTGGAATAAGATTTCATTGAACATAGCTAGTGTGACGGCACATTTGGATGTAAAATTTTGCGCCCTTTTCATTTCTGCTCTCAAAACAACTAATTTTTATTTCCTACTTCAAATTTCATTTGGTTTTGCTCTAAAAACGGTGGTTTCTGAACAGGGCAATATCACGACATGTAATTTGATACGAAAGAGCAATTAGCTTCTGAACTAACAACATTTTACGAGACGATACTCAGCGGGATGAATGAAATTCCATATTATCAAAATGATGGCGTGAACAGCGACAAAAGTGATACGGCTGAATGAAAATGACGCGTCGGCGTCTAGGATGAGCTGCGAAAGAATGCGACTCGCATTTTTAACTCGAACGTGTGCGCAACCCGAAAATACTGAACTAATATACGACGTGGCTCGTTTTACTTAACCAAAAAAAGTGAAAAAAAAAAAAAAACGTTTCAAGTAGACCAACAGAATGGTACGATCATCCACTGGTGAGTCTGTACGCGTGCTATGCACTCTCGGAATGTCGACGAATTCGCTGCTCAACCGAGATACGAATAATTATTCACCGGCAAGCAAAAAAGTGCTGTCAAGACGACCACTTCTGTCACTGCTGCCTGCTACTCGATTAATCGAACCTTGTTTACTGTCTCTTCGCTTCGGCTATCAATTATTTTTCCATTATATATCGATGTTCATTTTTTTCTCCTCTGTCTCGGAGGCAAAAAAATTTCGTTTCTCTTAACCCCGACAAAAAATGGCCAAAAAATGTTCCCTTCCGAAAATTTGTTTTCGGCGAGAAAAAAAAGGCGAAATTGCAATAATAAATCTGGCGATAATAATTGAATGGCAAAAGGTAGCCGGGATGGTGTAAGATTTTCGTCAAAATGTGCGGAACCGGCCGTACCGGTTTGGACGAAAAAGTTCATACGTGACCCGGCCGGCGCGCAACGTAATAGACGGCGTGTAAATGTATGGTATAAAAGGCGCGCGGGGACAATCCGTTGTTCAGGGAAAAACGATCGACGTGTAAAACCTGATCTGGCTCCCCAAAGGCTGTTACGATTCCGAGTATTGGAAAAGTCGTGGCTTCGTTGCATGAGCAGAGGTATACACGGTGAAAAGTGATTGTCGGAATTACTGCAATAAATACTAGAATTGCTGTTTCCATTGGGACAAAAAATTGCCGACTTGGCTACTTAGCTCCATGAAAGTTACAGCCACCGAGCGCAAAAATAATGAAAGTATCATTACCGATACATTTTTCTGCAGCGCGCTCTGCCGACGCTAACAATAATACAAATTATGTCCCGTCGATGTTGGTTAAATAGTTTATATCCACGGCGGCTTTTTGCCCGGAACAAAAAGAATGAGGAAAGCCGGATGATTAAACGGTGAAAATCATTCAGTTTAATCTAATGACGATGAATAGTTTCATTTGATCCGGATGGTTTATTGAATTATACACTTTTTAAATCGTCGTTTTTCACTTTCTTACTCGCCAACTTGACGATGATATTTTAATTATAAATTTCTTGCCACATCAATTCGCGGCATTTGTCACGTTGAAGATATAACTAAGAGAATTTAGTTATTTGCAATGACAATTTGTTTGTCAATTTTGAAACAAGTTCAAGTTAAAAAAAGTAAAGATCAAGAAGCGTGGAAAACGTTTGACGCGAAGTCTTCAACCGCGATCTGACATAACGGACGGAATAAATAATGATTTTTTGCGCGCAACCTAAACATCACGAGTACTCAATCGAGTCGCCATCATCTGTTCGCCGTGAGCAAAATCTGCAATTCAATTTCGAGGCGAGTGGATCGGCCGTACGTCAGGGCTGCCACCGAATAAAGCGATCGCCCGATTTGCGATTCCGATTAATGACCCTCGATACGATATTTACACGCAATTAATTTTTCAGTTTCGTCGAAATATTTGCCTCAAAAGCGTTACAAAAAAACCAACAAACTTGTCCGCGAGACACTTTTTTCTGCTCAATAGTGTACAATTAATCCTAACAATTTTGCAACTGATCCTCTTTTGTCCCCAGCAGGTGTACTTTGACATTCGTTTTTACCTCGACCTGTCAATAAAAACTGCCAATTAACCGAGCAAACTTTCGCCGCTGATTATTAACAACGATTAAACACGAAATTGTAAGTTGCAAAGTTTTCGTGCACGTTCGATCCGCTCGATTGTGCGCGATCACTTAAATGAACAGTTGATGGGGCTTTTAAAACAACAAAGTACAAGTTTGAGACTTGATGGGGTGTAAAACGGCAATTTCCTTGTCTATAATTTGCGCAACTCGGCGTGCATTAAAGTCAATGGCACTTTCAATAAAGGAACGCCGAAAACTATAATTCGCCGCCAATGTGCGGTCGAGCGTGAACAAAAAAAGGCCGGGAGAAAAAGGGTAACTGTAAATTATCGCTCGACAGGGTGCAACCCTGTCCGGCAGTTTCCTCGGCTGAGAAAAAAGGCACGCTACTAAACGTTTTATGACGCCCACAATATGCGCGGACAATTATTATTGCACTGAAAGCACAGGTTGCGAATTATTAATAGACAATTAAGAGGCAAAACGACCAGGTTGTCATATATTTTTGATGTAATATGTATAGTCGGGGTATCGTTGCATCTGCATTTATCATGCGGTATAATCTCCGCCGAAACTACACAGCGCCATTTACGAGGAATCTCGGAGTATGCGTGACTCAAATAAAACGTATCTACTCGCGTGATACGGCTTTATATTGTCACCGGGCTCGCAGAGGTAAACGAACTGTTGTTCTATATATATTTTTATATTGAAATAGATGCAGTCGCGAGTGGGCCTTGTTTGGGTGCACTTAATCTTAGTTCAGCATTGGGTATAGGGTCAGATCCTTTTAACGCGGGGCAACTTTTTTTTTGTACTTTCTTCTGATCTTTTAACTTCGAGGCTGAAATGCAGAAGCTTTTTCTCTAAGACGAAAGAGAACAAAGAACACCCTTCTTGAGAAAATGTATCGAATTATCGATTTTTATTGTTTCATCTCATTTCAAAAGAAAAACTGATCAAACCATCATTTCAGAGACGCAAAATGCTCTCATTTGAGTACTCACAAGGTATGGATTTGAAATGAAATTCAAAAATCAAAAAAAAAGTTACATAACCTCAAAAATCTTGAAGTTCATTTTTTGAAATTAGGTTTCGTTGAATATACCAACTGTGACGGCACATTTCTATGTCAAATTTTGTGCTCTTTTCATTTTTGCTATCGACAAATCTCATTTTTGTTCTTTTTTCTCGAATTCCATTCGGTTTAGCTTGTTTTGAAGTCGTTAATTGAGTCGATAATTATCGTCATTAAGTATCAAGAACGGTAATTTCTGAACGGGATAATATCGCGCGATTGGTCATTTTCTCGCTGCGCGTTTGTAAGCCGGGCAAAATTACGACGTCAACCTTGATCGTATTGTTGCTCCAGAAGGTGCTAGCGGCTGCTTCCCGCAGCCTCAAATTCCTTTTTCTCTCTGGCGATTCTCCTTTGTGTCCCACCAGCTGGTATTTCAACTTATAACTATCGACTCGATCGCCTACGTTGACGGTATTTCCGGCACGAACGGCGTGTGCTATCGTATCGGCCGATCGTGAGATCGACAATTCGCGATGGTAAATAGTTGAGCCTAAGAAAAGGTGTTATTTATTTTGTGCTTTCGCGCATTTTCCAACCCGACTTTCATCGGTGCCCGACGTCAATCATATACAACTCAGTCATTCGTTAAACCATTTCTTTTATGTTGCTTGATCCACTTTTCGATAATTTTATCGTTGTTTCAATCGAGATCGATAATTGGATTTTTCTATGAATTTATTAATGAGTGATTTATGAACGATAAACCAACAGCATAATGATGTGAAGGACGTTGAGAGCTTTCGTTAGAGTACCCACAAGTTGCAGTCCAAAAAAAAAGAAAAGTCCAAAAAAATCGATACATAACCTCAAAAATCTTAAAATCTGTTTCTTGAAATCAGGTTTCAGAAGAAATACCAAGTGTGACACATCATTTCAATAGATTTTTTTCTGCTCTTTTCAATTCCGTCGTCAGAAAAATAATTCCATAAGCTGTATAGAAGTAAAACCGCAAACAATAGAATTTATACATGATTAAATGAAATCTTCAAGTGATTGTTGTCGTCTAACCTACGATGCTTTACTTGGAGTGAAAGGAGACAAGATGAATAGCGCGAATTAATTTAGAAACGACTGGCTGAATGGTTTTGCATAAGTTTATAAAGTCTTACGACCTGATGGCTGGCAGCCAAAAGCGCCTGGTTTATTATAGTTTTGTTATGACAGCTAAATGTTCTGGTAAATTAACAGCGAGACAGATGTGTGCGCCGCCCTCTGCCGCGGTGCTTTTCTAATTGAATAGGTAAACATCGTAATTTACTGGGTAAGTAGTCGCGTCGTCATAAATCTTGCGGGCCGAGACGAAAGCGCGCGATAGGCCGGCTCGCGCGCATCCTTGCGAATGCTTATCGGCTGACGCACATCAAATTATGCAGAATTTCCCGTGACTAACGTGATAATTAAATGCCGCTTGGGCCTCTCGGCCGCGGCGCACGATCGGCTGCAAATTAAAACACCGCAATTTCTTCGTTCGGTTTCACGAAAATTAGTTAACATTTTAACACACCACGACTTCGCGAGAGAGTTTATTTGCCGAGTTGATCTCGGCGCGGTTATCAGATCAACACCTCCGACACATGCTTCATTAATAAATGCAGAGGATCTCTACATTAGACTCGTAAACTTTGGTGAAAGCCGCGAAGTTTCGTGCGCGCGCTCACACATGTTTCAGACTGATGAAATTAAGCTTTTGGAGTTCGCAGCGCGGTTGCGTGGAAAACAAAGTGTCCGTCGGTGAGTTTGGAGCGTCGCTTCGAATTCAATTGGCTTTCATAAATAACTATCCGCAATTTCTGCAACCGCGACTCGTGGATAAATACGAACGCTTCACGTGATCCGGATTCCTTTCTGCAACATGCTTGTCGTGTTAGGCTTATTATAACGACTTATTTCAAATTACGGATCCGAAAGAGGTGACGGCTTCGGTCGCGCGCGCACAAAAAAGTTGTCGCAATTTTTATTGGCATCTCGCATAAAAAATGACGAGACACTGAGTTAATAACGCCGCTCGGCACGATTTCGGGAAAATCGCCTCCGTTGCAATTTCTCGCGAGGTTTTGAAATGAAAAAAAAAAATCAAATTGCTCTTTCTTTGGTCTATTGATGAGTTGACGGTTGTAACGAAGGACGAGAGGAATCCAGAAAAAGGTAAATGGCACCGGTATGGAAATGCGATTGGCTTTTAAACGTCCGACAGCGCAGTCAACTATGTTAATTATCCCACGTGTTAGCTGAGGTGTAACTTCTGTTTATCGTCGAATCTACCAAATGTAACTGAAAACTGATGAACGCGCCGGACCACCTACGTTTGCGGCTTGTCTCACATGTTTTAAGAAATCAGTCCGGATTAGCGATTAGCCAAATGCGACTCCGATTTGATCTCGTTGATCACAGACCCTTTTTAGTAATTACTTCAAAAGTCCAAAACAAATTTTTAATTACATTTTTGGTTAAGAATATTCAAAATTTCGAAAGAAATGATAATTTGACATTGAAAGTCTGACTAGTAATTGTTTAGAGGATTTTAAGACCTTTTGTTAGAGTACCCACAAGGCAGGGGTTTCGGAGCTATATGGAAAAGTCAAAAAAATCGTCACATAACCTCAAAAAACTAAAAAAAATGTAGGTTTCATCAGAGATATCAAGTGTGACAACATATTTTTATGTAAAATTTTGTGATCTTTTCATTTTCATTGTCAAAAAACTTACTTCATAAGCCCTATCGAAATAAATGTAAAGAAACTCATAATAAAAGTGCAAACTACTAAACTTCGAAGTTTAAATTGCAAAAAATGAAAGGGAATATGAGAAAAGAGTGAAAAAATGTTGTTTAAAAGTGAAACTAGAAAGATTGTGTTATGAAGTCGGCGTAAATGAGATGCGATGATTAAATCTCGTTGATAAGTTAGTTAAGGCATATAATGTCGTTTGTATTCAGCCGGAGTTTATGGCGAGCTTTCTAATCGGCGAACTAATCATAAGTTAATAGTGTTGCTACCGCAAGACCTCAGCATAAAATATATTGCCGAAGCATCGCGCGCCAGTCGCATAGTTGCCGGCTTACAAATGACTCCTCTTTAATACCGCTTGCTCTCTGTATACATTTCGCGGTGCATCTTAGACCGTAACTTATACTTTCCGTCGATACTCACGGATGAAAAAAAACGCAAACATCAGCGACAAACTCTTTATTTTCATTTTGTTTTACAACCTAGTTCAGGTCCTGTTTCTGTGACACTTTTTGTAACCGACTTATGGTGCGCCGTACGTGATTTGCACTTATCCACGAGTTACATAAATTGCCGCTGTTACTTAAAATCAAACATCCTGAATTTTCTACTTAATTGAAAAAAAACTAATTTAACATTTCCGAGTAAAAAAATGATTTTTGTTAATTATAGCGATTAAAACTGTAAAATAATGTTTCGTTAAGACCGGCTAAATTCCCTAAAATGTCACATTGTTGCCTGTCACATAATTTCTAGTTGACGCAAAAGCCAGAGTAAACTTGATCAATTCAGTTCAATTAGTTTGGTAACCGCAATATGCAATAATGCAAACATGCTTAGGGGGGTTTCCACACAAGAGGGGCTTGGTAAGGCTTTTTTACACGAAGGGTGCAGTGTCGCCCTGTCGAATAATTAAATACATTTCGTGTCTCGGCACATTCGTCTCAATTCTCGACAACGGCGCACAGTCATCGTTTTCTCGCGATAATTAATACCGCTGATTAATATCATTAACATTTCAACCGGCATATGGATTGTTCAGTGTGCTTTTTATTCGTACATCAGATAACGCGCGCTTTTTTGTCCTATGACAGATGCCGTCGCTGAATTATTAATCAATCAAATGTTAACCTTTTTTTTTTCAATTCTTTTTCGACAATCCCATTTTTAAACTCTCGAAATAAAACTTTCACAAAAACAGTCCAAGTAAAAATTTGTTCTCAGAAAAAAAAAAACATTTTTGAGTTGAAGAAAAAGTGAAACTTTGTATTTGTTTAGTTTGGTATAAAATTGATTGTGGTTATAAATCTTGGCAAGGGGTTTTGCGATGGTCGGCGACATTAAGCAACGTCTAATTATCGTAACGAGATATGCATTTTGTCGGGTCAATTGCGTTTTTGGCGCTGCGTAAGCAACGGCGGGGTGAACGAACGCGAAAAGCTGCTGCGATATGGGCGCGTTAACGAATGGACAGTCTAGTGGGCCGCGCGCGACATGCGAAATTGATGAAAGTAGGCCCGTGCCACGAATTCTTCGGCAGTTGGATGCGCGACGCAAGGTGACAAGACCCGTTCTTATTAACGAGTAGGCATTCCCAAAAGGCTTTGGATCTTTGCTTCCCACAAATATGCAATCCTCGGTGCGAATGCAAAGCCTCGCAGTATTTGCATTCGCAGAGATGAAAAACAGATGACACCGCGCAAAGATCAACTTTTTTTACCGGCTTTTTGTTTCTCTCAAATTCGTTCAAAGGGCACTGACAAATTGACACGAATCCATCACGAATACTGATTTAGAAGAGCTACTCATTCAACCTCGCTCATTTAAATTTTGTGTAAAATGTTTGTTTTTGTTATTATTATTATTGTCAAAACGGGAGATTGAAAATTGATTGTTGGAGTGAGGCTCGGTTGGTCTGTTAATTTGAATGCTGTGTTCATTTCTTAAATATGCCTGATCGTCTGGGAAGCAAAGTTGATAAAGGAAACAAGGTAGCTAATTTTTAAACAAAGCATCTCGGTGAAGTTGTGTGGAGAGTAATAAATGATGATTACCCTTGCCTCATAATAGCTAAGTGGAGAAAGAGTGGAGGCATGCTTTCTTTGATGTTTTCTCGCTCAAGCTGCTCTCAACGAAGCGACAAATTCTTCGATATTCAGGCGATGAAAAGCCTCCTTCGCGGAGGCCCTCGAACTTTTTTTCGCGTCTATATATATTCTTTGACGCGAACTTTTTCTCTTTTTTTTTCTGCTTCTATTCTTTGCCAATTCGGTAATTGAGAGAGCTCAATCGAAGGGTCGCAACGGTAACGTAATTGACCGATGTTAAAAGCGTCGCAGAATTCATAATAACATTCCAGTCGCATTCTAGATGGAGATATACTACGCAAATGGTATCTTGAATAGTTGTAATGCCCTTTCTTAGAATTTCATCGAGGCTTCCGTGGGTCGCAAAACATACGCGAGTCTATTCGGAAAAGGATTATACGCCGATTAATGAAGGTCATAAACCTCTTTCAGATCCCAATAGCTGATTTTCGTGTTAATTTACGCGCAACACTCGAAACACCGCCGATCATCTGCGACACACAACCGATATGTAAATTCAAACGCGCCATAATCTGATTCGACAACTTTCTTTTTCACTTTGATTTTCTCAAACCGCCGATCTAACTCTGAATTAGTATTTTATTTTATTTCTTCTTACTTGCGTGAACTTCATTTTAATTTTGGTTGTCATTCCTTGGAGATGACAAAGTGTAAACATTGATTTTTCTATAAATTTTACAATAAATGATTTGTTATTAACTTATACAAATAAAATAATTCAGTACAGAACGTCGAGAGCTTTTGTTAGAGTACCCACAAGTTGAGTTTTCAAAAAATCCAAAAAAATCGTTACATAACCTCAAAAACCTTACATTTTATTTTTCAAAATCAGGTTTTATCAAAAGTACCAAGTGTGGCATATCATTTCAATGTAAAATTTTGTGCTTCCTTCATTTTTGAGGTAAAAATAATATTTCCTCAAGTTATATACGAGTTAAATTAGTAAGAAACAGAATTCATCCTCGAGAATTGAATTAATTCATTTTTTTGTTTTGTTACAAATGTTGTATTTTAATGAAACAATATTTAAGAGTTTTAATTAGAGATTGGACGTAGCGTTTCCTTTTCGTCTGTTGTGCGAAACGTAGAACCGAGTTTTTTTTGTGTATTTTCTATGGCAGAATGATTTAATCAAAAAGTCGAGTGGAGCGTGGCGAAACGGTGGAGCGGCCATATATATGTATACATTTATATACGTTTTTGAACTGGTACAAAAGTTGGTGTTGTAATTGCGAACATAATTGCAGCCTCTTTGTTTCTTCAATTGCGCGTCCAGGCGAGGTCGGTCCGGGGTGGGGGCGAAAATATGCACAGAAGGCGGGCGTGATCGCAGTTAGGAATTTTTATGAAACGATCTTATATCATGGTCACGACGGCCCCTTTACAGTGCCGACCGCGTGGCTCGCCAGAACTGCATCCGTTTGCGTTTGTCAATTTCTTATATTGTTTTGGATCGTGGTCATAACTTTTCTCTTACGTACATACATATTCAATTTGTAGAGGTATAAATTGAAATTCCGAACACATTTTTTTCACCTTCTTTCTCGTTCTTGAAAGTCAATTAATTTTTAAAACAGTTGAAACAGATTTCTTTTCGTTCAAAGAAGTGTGAGTGTGCAATTTTTCAATGCAATTTTTTAGTTGTAAATGAAAATTATGAATAAATGATTTTTATAACGAGCCTCGTTTTTAAGTTTGCAAAAACATTTATAGGTTGTAAGAAATAAAGTATAAATTATCTTTGGTCTGCGGAACTTGGTCTATAAATTGCAACCGAAGGGAAGAAAAACTGTTCACACGACGGAATTCAATTAAATCGTCGACAAAACCGTCACATGTTGAGCATGTTTTATTTAGGTACCGTAGTACCTAAGTATTTAGACTAGTAATTAAGCATACTTACAGAAAGAAAAAAGTTTGTCAGAAAAAAAAATGTAAATTAATGTTCAGTTCTGTTTGTATGAATGAATGGAATCGACTGTTTAACAACGTTGAAAAATTTTCATTTCTCACGCGTCTGACTTGTGTCCGCAGTTGCTACCTATAAAAGAGAGATTAGTCAAAAGCAAACTGTATCTCAACTGCTGACCAAATTTCTCCTACTGAAATTCTTGTAATATCAAGAGAGAAATATCATATCAATTTGCATAGATTAATATCTGGTCTTCTGTCACACATCACAATTCTGAGCATTCTTACATGGTGTTTAAGAAAGTTCAATGATAATTTAAATATTTCTTGTTTTCAATTTGCATCAATTTTGACAACGTTTTTTCAAGCAAATAATTCATGCTAAAAATGCAAAACATTACAGGGAGAAAAAAAAGTTTTTTAACGACTTATATATTCTGCAGTATTGATTATAAAATTATAGTTTACTAGTTAAATATTAACTTGAGGAGTGGAAAAGTGAAAGATTTTAGATGAAAAAATGATTACGTAATAATTTGTGGAAGAAAAAAAAACTCGCTACGGACAGGATTCGAACCTGTGCGGGTAAAACCCAATGGATTTCGAGTCCATCTCCTTAACCACTCGGACACCGCAGCTGTTGAACCAGCGCACGCAGATTCACAGAGCGTACATAAGAGCTGCCTACGGCACAACCCGCGCGTGCTCCGTGTCGATACTTGGCGTTCAGTCGGCAGTGTAAAGAGAATCTAAACCTCGGGAATAAACTAGTTTTTGCAATGCAAATAAGTTCTTGTTTAAAGATAATTTTATTTATCAATTTAATTAACAACTTTATAAATAACATTATGATTTTTCAATAAGAAATTTTTAATTAAAACTTAAAAGAATATATCCGTTTACAAATAATGTTTTATTAATATAAATTATTAGATTAACAACAAAATAAACTATTTCATTGTATGGAAAAGTGAATTCTTTTGCAAGTATAATAGTTTTAAAAGTAAAAGGTTAAAGATATGTTTAATTTGAACAATATTATTTTGAAAATATTATTGTTTAAGTTATTATAAATTATTACTTCATTAATGAATGTAATTGATTTAAAAGATCATATTTTGTTTGAATGAGAAATTGATTTATTGAGCAAATATGCTGTGATGATGTGATAATATTGCTTGAAAACAATTTGAATTACAATAAAAAAAAATTCGCTGCGGACAGGATTCGAACCTGTGCGGGCAAAGCCCAATGGATTTCAAGTCCATCTCCTTAACCACTCGGACACCGCAGCTGTATCATATAATTTTTAAAAATCATCTTCTTCCTAACAAAATCTCAAAGAATGCTTATCTTAAGATGATTTTCGTCATCACAAATGTAAACAATTCAATTCAAAACAAAAAAAAATCGCTGCGGACAGGATTCGAACCTGTGCGGGCAAAGCCCAATGGATTTCAAGTCCATCTCCTTAACCACTCGGACACCGCAGCTGTATGACAACATTTTTTAAAATTGTTTCCTGAGTGTCTAAATGATGAGTAAATGCTTATCTTATCACGGTTTCATAATCAGAGATTTAAACAATTAAATAAACTCAGACAGATTCTCTTTGTTTAATGATAAAAATGTGAAGTCATCCGAGGAGAAATTGATTCCACTCACCTTTCTCTCATTGCAATTTTTCAACTGCTAATTCAAAAACTATAAGAATTAAAACTTTTAAATTAAAAATTTGAAAAAATGAAGTTGTTTATCATAACATCCATCTTCAAATTATAAATAATTCTTTCTGCAGTATAATTTAAATAGTAGTTCTATGAATAAAAATTAAGTTTCCAAATAAAAAAAACTTGGTAGTTTTAATTAAAAAACTTTCAGTTCAGTTTGATTTCCAAAAAAATGAAAAAAAAGTCGCTGTGGACAGGATTCGAACCTGCGCGGGTAAAACCCAATGGATTTCAAGTCCATCTCCTTAACCACTCGGACACCGCAGCTAGTGTTCGAGCGGCATGAAAATAGTTTCCCCACCTCGAAAATTCACTCTGAGGCACTTCTAATCGCTCAAACTCGAGTCACATCTGATCAAACAACTCCCGTGTCAGTCATTCTGACATCTACCGATCGATAAAAGTAGATTTCTTCTTTGACATCCGCACCTTTTCTGCACCGCTCTCAAATCGTTCTATTCAAAATATTCCATTATTTCAAACAAATTTTTTAAATTTCATAAGTTGACAGATGAATTCGAATTTTTATCCGAAACAAATTTGTGCTCTAATAGGAAAGTACGGTTCATTGTTTGACGGATAAAAAAGTAGACTCGGTTTTACGATAGTTTGATGGGATTAACAGGAGTTTAACCCTGGTTTAAAGATTCTCGCGTGATAAGAATTTTAATTAGTTGACGAAAACGCGGCAAGACAATTACTGCTAGCCGAACAAGGTCGCACTTCCTGGTTGTAACGAATAGACTGCGAATTCATTGGATGCACTTCTCGTTCTTTTCGCAAGATCGAGCATGAGAGAGGTTAACGATAATTGAGCCATCAGTTCGGACTCGAATTCTTGCGTATAATGATGTCAGCTTTCATGCATAAATTTTCTCGTAAAAGGAATTCTAAGCCTATCGGTTTGAAATGGGCGGCGTTCAGGTGGAAAACACCACGCGTGTGATACCGATAAGTGTTGCCTATTTGCAAATCAAATCTCACTCCTGACTTTAACTCTCAAATTTACATTTTCTATTTCAATTCCTCTGTCTTATCCACTGTCCCTTTTTATCACTCCTATTAATTTTGTTTTCACATTTCTTAATTACAATTTCAACCCAAAGTTCTCATTTTAAATTCAACATTTTTTTTCATCTTTGAAATGTTTTCTATTTTGACAGTGTCTCAGACTAGAATAAACAAAAAGTCAAAAATGTGTTTTGGCGATTCGTCGCTTATATTACAAATGGACGGCTGGAATGCCCACGCTTTTCGCGGATCATTTTTCACCCGAGCAATCTTTTGTCTCATCTTGAAGCTCGTGACATTGCGCAGTCTGACAGTGACGAATCGAAAGCCACGAGTCAACCCTTGAGTCATCGGCTGATGCTACAAACCTTGCGTCGTGTCGAATGGAAATCCTTATAGATATCTTCGGAGACAATATAAACGAGATAAAACCAACTTCTTCGTTCAACTTGTTACAATGCCTTTTATTTGTTTTTCCCTCTCTCTCTCTGCCTATCTTTCTTCTTCTCTTTTCGTTCGATCTCAGCTGATAATGAAAATTGAAACACTATGAATAATCGAATCGCGTTTTGAATTTTTGCACACAATGAAAAATTGTTTGTTCAAATACAATTCTTCATCTTGTTTAACTTTTTTCAATTCGGTTACAGTGGCACTCAACGTGGGCTTGAAATCAGAAAATACAAAAAAAGTTTTTTCAACTATTGAGATGGAAGAACAGTTGAACAAATTACTAAAAAGTGAGAAACGTTTGAAATTATTTATTGCAACAAATCTAAACAAAATTGATTGTTTATACAGGAGGGTTTAGAATGTTTATCAGCGAGTTAACAATTCGAAACGTTTTTTTGTTTCAACTTGAATGTTGGAAATTCACTTTTGGCACCGAATCGAAATAATTGAAGAAAAAATAGCACAGCAGAGGAATGCGACCAGAAAGCGCTCCAGTGTCAGAGGTTACGGCAGAAAAGGCCGTGCAACGGCAGACATTCCAGGCAGGGTAGCGCGCACAGAAGTATCGAGTCGAAAACGAGTCGCCTCCGAGGAGCTGGCACGGAAGCTCGAACGCATATTAAAGAGCCTCGTGAAATGATAGGCATTCCACGAAAATATGGCAATCCGTCGGCTCGAGTGTCGCATCTATCAAGATAATCGCCAGGTGGTATTAATTATGACCTCTCGTACCAACTTTGTAATCCATCTTTCATAACCATTTGAAAAGCCATTCTTTATTTACATGTTCTTACTCCGTCTTTTAAACGATAACAAACTTTTTCGACAACAATAAAAGTCGCAAACAAGAATATGCCAAGTGTGTAAAGCCTTTTTTGTTTTGCGCCCACAACAAATGGTGAGAACACTCTCATCATTTATTTTATGACGATTGTAATCGGATTTTCCTCTTTCCGCGTTTGTTGTCGGACGAGAAAAGATTCTCTCACAATCTGACTTGCGGAAAATCGAGCGGGATTGTTTTGTTGGATTGATGCGATTGACGTTAGCCGATGACGCGGGGCAATTAAGAATAATTCGATGGGAAAGGAGGGTCCTTGGTTGACAGTCCTTGGACCGACGGATCGCTTATAAACCGATTGATAAGTCGCGATGAATCGCGAAAAGCGGTGATTTGTGTGTGCGACAATTCGTCCGTGCGCTTCCCGCATGAAAGTTGCGCGCGATTTCTCGGAATGGCGACTCCTATAATGCCGCTTCCAAGGAAACTGTTATTGTTATTTATACTAATGGCGCGTACGAGTCGTTAATTGCGAGAAGGGAGGCGTAGCCAGAGTAAATACTTTTATTCCAGCTCGCTTTATTTTCGCTACCGACCCGCCGCGCCAGCCACTTTTACACAACAAAGCCGCGGCCCGAGCAAAAACTGCGCCTTGAATAAGAAGTTTCGATTGGTGCGCGATTGGCATCCGCTCAGTTTTGCACCTACTGTCCACCAAATTTGCAAATCTTAACGCCGAACTAACTTAGAAAACAACATTGTAAAACGACGTTTGTCAAACAAATTATATTCAATTCTTATACAAAATATTTCTATCACTTTTCAGATTTCGTGTCTTGATTATGAACCGATTTTCCCTTTATTTGGACAACGATAACAAAAAAAAAGTATTTGGATTGAATTTTCGCAAACTGAATTGCGACTAGATCGTGCGATTTAACTTGAGTTTCTGAGGACCAAAGTACTTCTTATATTTTGTACAAAGTGGCGATAATTACAAGTGCAACGAAGCCGTATTTCACGTGGTAAACAGTCGTCGACGTAGAACTGCCTCGAGCAAGGTGTGCCGTGACGCTGAATTCCATGGCACTGTTCTGTTTTTAGTTCAGGAGCGTCATCATTCTTTCGCGACACGCGCGAAACGACTGTACCTATACTCGAGCGTGTATATTTTCCAAACTTCGCATTCCGATCTGCGTCCGCTCGTCGATATGATGCCCGATCGCGGTCCCTTGCCATAATTGGGCCACTGGAATGCCCCGAGAAAAATTGGCCGATACCGGCTGTCATCTGCGATTTTTGATGCGCAATCAATATTCATGGCGGCGTGTCTCTCGCATGCCGATTTCAGATGTTTGCCCACCTCTTTTTGCTTCCGATTCGAATCGGCCGATTTTCTAAATCAGAACCCCTTGCGTGCATAATCCCGTGTGCCTTTTATACACAACCGTCTCATGTGAAAGCCGCGAAGATAAATTATTTGATTATTAAACTGACGGTCGATCGCAGCGAAGTCGTGCCATGTGAAACAACCTTCTCCCTTGACTAATAGTCTACTCGAATCAAATTTATGAACCTGCTAACAAATTTTTTACCGCAAATTCGTTGAAGCCATCAGAAGCCGTTTAATGTCGCCATCAATTAATCGGCCGAAGAAAAGTCAGCGATTTTCACAATTTTGAATGCAACAGAACCTGAAAAAAAAAGTCTTTCGACAGCCCATATTCGTTCTTTTGAGCCTCGCAGCGAGGAATTAAAATCTATTAACGTCTGGGCGCAATCAATCCTTCGTTTTATAGAAAAAAAAAAGAGACGACCAGCAGAGGTCGAGATCGGCGACATGTGTTGTCTGGTCCCCCATTTGATTCGCATGCAAATGTATGCAAATTTTCGGCACGAAAAATTGTCGGACAAAACGCCAGCACGCGCAAAAGTTAGCGCGCGAGTTGGGCGCATCAATCTTTGATGACTGAGAGCGAGCTTGAAATCGAAAGGAAATGTGGAAAACAGGAAGCGAGAGGGAAAAAAAGAACGAGGGTACGGAGAGAAAAAATAAAGCTGTGTGTCAGACGGTAGCATCACCGTTCGGAGTGTCGTTCAATATTAATGCCGCGCGGCCTCCGCGCAAAGGCCTGCGGAGTAACGAGCTGGCTGTTAATAGTCTTACAGTTTGGTATCAATGAACGTTGAATCATGAGTCTGATTAAGCAACCGCCGCGGTATGGAATAAACGATCGTCGCGGCCGTTCAATAGCGAAACGCCGGAGAATTATGAGACGTGCTCGCCAGATTTATAGTAAATTACGGAACGGCTCAGTCAGCTGTTGCGCGCCGAGAGCCGCGCATTTTATCCTATCTGGGTTTAGGTTATTCTTCGTTTGTATTATTAATCCAGCGGAGCGTGACGAGAACGTTACATATGTGCGCAAGAAATCACGGCCCCGTTAATGGGTATCCGCGAGTGCGATTCCAGATAAATATAAATTACGTTTGTTCATTTCTGCCCGCTTCTTTTTTTTTCGTGCCAGACCCTTTACACGCGGTAATTATCACGCGCGGCTACTTTGCCCATTTTATTGCACCTTAATACACCATTATTCATTTACCACGCTGATACCCACAGTTAAGATTCACAATTGACGATCAAAGAACCTCCGCTGCCTTTCGACAAACGATTGAATTTCATGTTATTTACTACTTTGAATGTTGGGGCAAAAAATGAAGTGTCGAAATGTTGGTCTTACATATTTTAATTATTGTTTACGAACTTCAGTTGGTTAAATATCGAAAACTAGGTTCAAAAAAATTTCGCAAATTTCGTCGGGGAATCGAACCCACAACCCTAAGGTTACTAGCCAAATAGCTAACCCATGTGCCAATGAACTTGATTTTAGAATTGAGTATTTTTTGATTAATTTACAGGACAACACTGTATTAAATGACACAAAAAAAAAATATTATATCGAAAAATTTATTTATAATAATAATTGAAGTTGACATAATTGAATGATGTGTTTTGATAATCAATCAAGTCGACAGACCTTGAAAGAGACGATGAAAGGTTTTTCATTTGGTCGTAGCGAGTGCGCGTTGGAAAAGCAGCGAAAGCGTTACAAAGAGCTTGGGATGCGATAAATTTGGTGGCAATATCTTGTTCGCGCGAACAGCATCCGCGCCGAAATGTTCGCGTTGAAGCACAAAAATGCGAGAGATTAAATCGCGCTGGTCGCCTCGGCTTCGCGTCGCATCTAGTGTTGGTCGAACGACAATGTGGTAATTAATCGAGGCGACCTCTGATTCCCGACCGATTGCCCCTCCCCCGGCCGCGTACACACTCACGGTCAGCGAAGCTCTAGTCAGGAATTGCTCGCGGCCTTTCAAAGCATTCCAAAGTGCGACCGACTGTTCCTCTTTTTTGCTTACTCTTTCGCTGCAGCCTTTATCTCGCTCTCCCGCGCTCTCTGCCATTCCTCCGTCTTCATCCAGTCCAGCCCAGAGATTGTGTTTTTGCCATCGACATTGTAACTTTTGCCCAGGCTCGGAACAGCTTGCGAGAATTTTCGGCTTCCACTTAACGATTGTCCAAATCAGATCTAGATCTGCACGACGTACCGCTCAATCCGCGTCATATTTCACAAATACTAATCGCCACTAGAATATCCAGATGCTAAAGTATAGTTAACCTCACTATACTTACTCATTCCAACTAAACAACTGAGTAGTTTTTCGAAAAATATCTAGTTTCTTTCTTTCAACTTCTGAATTCAAAATGGTACTAAAAGTTACGACATCTAGTACCAAAAATTCACTTCCTCTTCGTTACTAAGTTTGACAGTTCTAAGATTTGAGGGTGAACAAAGTTATCCATCCCAACAATGTCAACTACAAGGATTTACAAGGACTTTTTTCAAACTCTACAAAATCACTGATAAGGATCGTCACTGTCGAACACCAAACGTCCATTGTTGTGTTACAGTTTAACTAAACGCTGATTTATAGTGATGTCAGTGGTCTTCACAGTGAGCGACAAAAAATCGCGATAACAGCCAGGTGGCGAGAGCAGCATATAGGTCTAGGTTGGTGTCTCAAGATAACCGAACTTGATCCCCAAGACGTCACTTGGGACAGGTGATTTTATCCGCCGATGACAAAGCCAGGTTCTAGAGCAGATAACGATAGCGGTGTTGACACGGGGCATGCATCAGCGTCGACTTTATTTCTGTCTTCCCACCCACCACTGATGAATGGCTGTAATCGCTCAGGCGGGCGTGACACTCGCGCGCCAGCTGAATAGGCGACGCGAGGGTAGGTCAAAACCCAGTCGACGTAAATCATACTCAGCCATCCGATTTACATCGACGGCTCCTCTTTTGATTAACCGCGTTTGACACACTCCAATTGCGCCACGCCGTGGCTAACGCGCCTAGTTGCGAAAAAAAACCCCCCGCCAATGCCATAATTTATCGTAATTAAAGTTCCCCGTTCTTCGGCCTATGAAAAAAATCACCAGAAATAGTTTCCGTCCCTGAAATAGAACCTTTTTTTTCCCTTTGACGCAGACTGTAAAAAACCGTAGACAAGTTTCAGCAGTTTTGCTCCAAATTGTACTCGAGCAAGTATGTTATTTATTCACTCAAAACAAAACTTTTTTGTACTCATCTTGGTTCTCTAGAAAAACGATTTTTAGTTCTGATATTTGTTGCTGGTCAACAAAAGAACTTTGTGATATCAAAAAAATGTAATTTTTGTAATTTACCACTTGACGAATTTGCACACACATATTTGTATATTGAGATACATTGGTAGTGGTATCGACTGGGTTGGAATTGTTCGCTTTATTACATCGCGTTATCAGAAGGTGAATAGCACCAGTTAGTGGTATAATTTTGGTGCGTCGTTGATACATTCCCCGAAGTTAAGTTTATCTCAATGATTACGATCGGCGGCGCGCGGAAAATTCGACTAGAATGTCATGACCCATTGCATCGCTAAGATCCAATGAATAGCTCGCATTACCGCCGGCTATTTGGTCTCGTTGCATCCGGCTGCGACGATACCTTGCATCGCATACCGTTCGCACTATTTGCAGGTTCGACCCAACAAAGTGGCCCCGTTTTAATCCGCGAGAATTCGCTCGAACACCTTCTTCTGTACCTGAACTTTTTATTTCTTCCACATCATCAGCCCTTTGAAAGCGCAAAATTTGATGCATCAATCGTCGATGCAGCGATTGCAATTGCAGTTTAAATTTAGTTGTACAGCCAGTTATTGCGAGTTAATTTGTTGTCGTCGGGCGACTTAAAAATATGCTTCAATGACACAGGGCAAAAAGAATCTAACACAAGCGGACTGACGTTCGCCGGCTGATATATTACGATCAAAATACCGCGCTCTTAGCGACAAAAAGAGCAAACACGCAAGTTCCCCGCGGTCGCACGGAAAAAAGATGAGGTATACGGTATGTTTTTCCACGCGCGCCGCACTTTAATTTGGAAACCCCGGGGACGGAATATTCATTCTTTTTTGTCCCCGGATGGGGCCAAAATGTTTATATACACGCACAAAAAGTCCATCGGTCTTGATATTTGAGTCATTTTGACAGTCCAGTCTTGTCCTGACAGTTAAACAGTTAACACATCAGAATTTCAAAGTTAATAAACGTTCTCGTTTTTTTTTGTTTTTTTTTTGAACATTTAGTTGTTTATTTATTACATAACTGTTTGTATTTTGTATTTGAGCTTGTGTAGGTGTTGTACTTAGAGTTACAGATGAGTGATTATGTTTCAGTTGAACGTGCACCAAAGGTCACTGGAAGCAGCGGGCCTGGAACTATGCGGCGTGAGTGGTAATGTTCCTCAGGGTCAGCAACCAAGTGGAACTGGTTCGATCGGGTCTGCACCCAGTCCAGCATCTCCGAGACCCACACCTCAACCGCCAAGAGCTCCCCTTGCCACTAGCACCTCACAGTCCTCCAGACTAGATGACGACAGTCCAATGGACAGTGAGTAACTTAATCTAAATTATTTTTTCAAAAGATAAATAGTAAAAGTCAATAAAATTTTCCAATAACTTTTTTGATTTTGCTGGCAATGATGATTCGTTGACTCGATCATGACTTTGACGTCAACAGAGAGCGACTTGTTTCGTTGGATTTACTCAATGAAATGTGCACTTGCTTTAACTGTAATTGCACCATTTGTTATAAATCCTTTGGTCGGGTCATTTAAATAATCATTGTTAACCGTTTCCCTTATAACAATATTCGCACAACCCTCGACTTCAGTAGCCGATGGTACATTTCTTAATACACTATAACGAGCCAAAAAGTCATAAGTGTCATTGACTGAGGAAATTAATTTAAAACTGGCAATGACTTTTTGTTTGACATTAACATTTGTATCGGCGCAACACAAATACAGTCCGAGAACCTTTGGTTCCTCTAATTTCACGCAAATATTCCACGGAATATTTTTAATGTAGAATGTTTCAGATTTCACGAACTCGGCCACGGTTGGTACCTTCAGTATGAACGTGCCAATGAAAGAATGAGTACCTGAAACGAGAAAAAATCAATGAATCAAGATTCAATAATTATAGAAAATTGTTCAAGTTCGACTTACTTTTTTGAAAGTTCAGTCTGGCACTTTTGACTGCAAATTGGTTGATAATGGCTCCGACCGCTTCAGGTTTTTCCTTCACGGACTGAAAAGCAACTTGGTCTTTCATTTCGTCGTATTTTTCAGCGATAAAGTTGGACGCTCTTTCTACCAGATTTTGGCTTTTAACATCCACACCTAGATTCAACAGTTTGAAGGCGTTTTCCACGCAAACAGTCGACACCAACTTGTCTTCACAGATTTGTTTCAATTTTGAATCTTTATACTCGTGAGCCACAGTCATCAGTTCTTGCGAAATATCTTCATCGCTGACCTTTCCAGTATAGATGAATTGTAGGAAACTTTCAAAAGTCTTTGGTTCAAAATTGGGAATATCGATCGATGAAATAGCCTCGTTGACCGATGGCAGAGCTGAGATCTTAGTATGAAAAACTGTATTGCGATTTGATAGAATGTCTTTGTGTCCCAAAAACGAGTGACATTTCACTTTAATAGTCAAATCGGATTTTAATGCAGAATCAAACAACTTGCGGTTGTCTGGCTTTTGATCCTCCGACAAGACTGAGATTTTGCTAAATTCTGAAATTGAAAAATAATATTCATTAATGAACTGACTGTTCACTTCATAATATTGTCTTCAAAAAATTACCAAAGTTGATTAAAATAGCTGCCAAAGTATTTGTTGATTCATCAACCCGGTTGAAACCTGGACAAAGTTTGACTTCATTGAAATTATCTGTTATGAATTTCGCGATTTGCACGAAAACGTTTAGTTCTGAATGATCTGAGAAAAAGACTAATCGATCGACTGCATTTTCGATGTTCAGAGTTTTGACAAGCTGTTTTCGACATATTGCTGCAAAGTCGATATCTTGATATTTTTGAGCAACCAAGTACAATTCTTCAGTGACGTCATCATCAGAGATTTTTCCCAGTGTAAAGGTAGTTGATGTAAAGTTCAACTGCAGTTGAGTCGAGGTCCAGAATTTCAAGTCTGCGCAAATCCTTCTGTGATAGAAACGTATCTGAGAAGACTAGATTTTGTAGAGCCAGAATTTTCTTGTGTCTTTTAAGAACTTTAGAGTCTTTCAAAACAATGTCGATGTCCGATTCCATCGACTTGTCATATACGTATTCGTAGTAGTTCATAGGTTTTTCTTCTTCAGAAGGTCGGCTCATCCTAAAATAAAAACAATGATATTAAAAAATTATTAAATCACTATTAAATATCTATTCACAGTAAATCTATATCTATATGAGCAAATGTAAAATTAACATCCACTTTTTGTTTATTTTAGTTTTTTTGCAATCACAATTGCAATCATACTAATATAATAAATTTTTATATAAATTATTAACGAAGTTTTAAAGATTCAAAAATTTTCAAGTGTTGCGAAAACGCATCAACAGCAGGGAATGAGCTAACACTAGAAAAACTGGAGTTTTCGTATACCTAGAAGCCCGGACCGCACGAATTTCGTGCGTGGATGAAATTGATCATCTAACAATTCGATGAATTTTGAATTTTCCAAGCAGCAAAAACACTGAGAATTCATTTTTTCCAATATCTTAATCAATTTGTCTTAACTTGATTGTTTAAATTTTTCAAATAAAACACCATGAACACTTTGATTTTTGAATTTTTATGCAACTTTATGTACATTGAAGCACCTTCAAAGTCAAAAACGGTTTCAATACCTGACGTTTCTTTGTTGGAGATGATTGTCGATTGGTCACAGTCTACAAACTGATCAAAATAGGACGCCAAATATGAAATATTTTTCTATGACAACGCACTTATCTTGATGTTGAAATTTCTCATTAACTGGTTAAGTACAAAAAAAAACATAGCAACATTAAGAATGCAAAAAAAATGGAAATTTTCCAAGCACCAATTTACTATTTAGTGTAGTGTTCTACGTAGTGTAACGACAGATTGAAACTACACAATGTTAACTTAGCACAAAATCATTGCATATTTTTCCTTAAACATCAGACTACAGTGCACACCTGAAAAAGTCGAAAAATGAAGCATTTAAATGTTTAAATAAGTTTTGAATTGGATCATGAATTGTATAAATTGTGGTTAAAATGAAGGTTGACGTGAAATAAATTGTATTGAGTTTTGGGAATGAGGAGTTGGATTAAAATGTTATATGTAAATTGCAGATACAGGTGGCGGGACAACGGCCGAGGACTCGGACGACGGCGAGAGCAGGGCACAGTACGTGAGCGCAAACTGCGTGGTGTTCACACACTACCGGGGCGACGCAGCCTCGGAGGTTGACGAACATTTTCAGCGGGCTCTGGCGCAGGACAAACTCAAAGGTATAAGATAATCGCGCGAACGGCAGCTAAACGGGCCACTTACTCGGTGCGAACAAGTCCGCTGGAATGCCGCGAGCGCACATTATAAGAATGGATTGCAGATGCGCGGTCAGGATAACTCGGCGGGCTAATAAAGTGCATCGTTAGCCGGGACAGCGCTAACAAGCGTCGTAACAATTGTTATGTCGTGTTTCGACAGTTGCGCGCGAGCAAATAGGAGACAGGCAAAAAAGGAGCACGAGGAGTGCGTTTGGCAAGCGATCAGGCCGTCGCGCGATGCTATATCGGTGTCGTTTAAGGCCGCATTTATCCCAGGATCAGTTCACTAGCCTGCTTAGAATTCAACACAACACGACCTAATTGTTATGTGCCTTTCTACCTTCCTTCCTTCCTTCCTCCGAACCCCCTCCCGTTCCACCCTACGTGATACCGCCAAGTAAATTGAGAGCTCTCTCTCGCAGCTCTCCGCCACCAGCACGTGCACGGCAAAAAGAAAATGGACGGAAAAAGAATCGCGCCGACAGTTTTAGCCGCTGGCTAATGCAACGTATAAGGACACATCTGCTCGCGCATTCCCTCCTGTCCGCCAAGTCAGTCGCGACCGACCAATTTGCAAAGATAACATCCGATTGTCCTTCGACAGGACAAATTGCGTCGCTCATAACAAACCAAAAGTCATTCCCACTACTCTCTTCCTTCCCTCTTTTTTATTTTTCTTCATTGTTATATTCTTTTTCATACGTTTCTTTTTCGTCTGTTCGGCTCTTGTGTCACAATTAACGCGAAATAACAAGCCACTTTTGACGAATTGCGCGCGCTCGCATTGCTAGACGTCTTCATAAAAGTCTGGCGTCAAGCCAGAACGGCTTATCTTGAAACAAAAACGCGCATCTCATCGGTACAATGTTCCCCGTTACTTTTCGTAGTTTTTTTTCTGCCGCCGATTTTGAAAGTTAACCTTTTAGTCAACATGTGGGTCTGATGTTTTTTGATATCTGTGAAAGTTTGCAATTTCAAAATCAGTACGTTTGATTAAACTCTACTAAAAACATTCTGTCAAGTTTGAACCTCACAAAACACTGCAAAATTATAAATAACTTGTTTTCTTCAAATTATTTTCTAAATTATTTGATTCCAATTTAAATCTAGTTTCAAAATTCAAGTTTGAACTTGAGACGTGTGATTTGTTGCAACTTTTAAAAGTTCTTAACAACAAAAACTTTTCAAACTTGTCACAATATCTTAAAAAATGTCTTCTAATGAAACATTGAAAAACATTAATTATAAAATATCTCAATTGCATAAATCTCAAAAGCCATTACGAGTCTGTCAAGTGCATACGGTTCACATTTGTTATATTTCACTTGAGCGCTATCTTAAATCTCTTGAACAAAAAAAAAATAGCCAAGATTGTTATATTCGGTTGGAAAGTAATGAGTGGTGCAAAACGCGGGTTCATAAGCATAAAGCACGCGGTCGGATGACAAAACAAAGCTACCTGTCTGAGATCAAAGTCGGGCCCGGAGTGGACAAACGTCACTGATGACGATAATTACTCGTGCTTGTTAACCGAAGAAGACTTATCGAGCGGGCACGACCTTGGCGCAGATCAAAAGTTGGAGGAGAAAATAGAGTTCCTGGTGTAAACGCTGGATGGGAGCTGAATCGCGGCATCAGTACCTGCGGCACAGAAGAAAGCCGCCTGGCGGAGCCCGACACTCTGTTTCTTTAATTGCGTTAATAAATTGCGGACGATCGAGCCGGGGCCGTATCGAGAAAGCGAGAGAGAGAAGCGAGCGCGACAAGGAGAGCCCGATATGGCCCAGAAGAGAGACAAGTGCGCAGAAAGGAGCCGGAATGGCGGGATAAAAAAGGTCGCTATCTAGCATCTCGCGTAAGCAAATCGCAATATTTAACGCGATAGTTAGTTGTGGCGGGATGACGCGGCTGGTACAAGCAATATGTGCGCAGGATATGCCCCGAGAGCAGCATACCTATATTTCAACGGCTGCTATACAAACTCCTTAGTCTTATAGGACATTCCAGGCGTGGGAAACAATGCGGGCTGGGCTTCTTTACATAGCGGCGTGTGGCGACTATTGTTACGCGACGAACCCAGAGAGACACTCGACTCTGCTATGAAAAATTGAACCATAAAAATACCCAGCACATTCAATCACTTAATAACACCTCGCGATTTCCTTTGTCTGTTACAGAGAACATTTCCCCCATGAATATGAGAAACTTCCCTCCGTCGTTCTGGAAGAGCCATCACCCCGGCGACGTCTACGACTACCCGACGGACCCTTGGCATCCGCACTACCCGCAATATCATCACAGGTTTTTATACTTCCTTTTTCACCAATTTTCATTCCAACTCAGACGAAAAGGGATGCTTCGAGTTTTTTTACATTTTAGACATTTTGCAAATTTGACATTTCGAATCAGGGATTGTAACGTGGGAGCATGAAAAGGTCGATTCTGGTTTTTAAGTTATTAACAATGGGTGGACAAGAATTTGAATGAGCTTTTTTTGGTGTTGTTGTTTTAAAGGTCAAAGTTGATGTTAAATTGTAAACAATAATTTCAAAAATGTTGTATTGAAATTATTGTTGGATGTCATTTTTATTGAAAAATTACTTCTCGATGATGAGAACTAAAACATCAAAACATTTGAAATCTGTTATTCAACTTTTCAATCCCAATATCACTTTAATAACAATGAATTTTTGATTCTCATCTACTTACTATTTCAGTTTGAACCTTTATTTTAGTTCTTCAGCTAAAAGTATCAGAATAAAAGTGATATTTCATTCAATAGAACTATAAAAACTGTTTTAACAAAAGTTACGAAAATTTTTAGAAAAAAATTTCAATTCCTTTTATAGGATATTAACTTTCGTTCCATCAACTTTTATGAAATTTGCATAAGTATTAGAAAAACCTAATAAAAAAATGATCAAAAAATCGCAGAATAATTTGATGACAAATATCAAAGTACATCTAAATATTAAAGTCCGTCTAGTATCGAAATTCGAAGACCAAAAAGAAAATCATGATTGCATGACAAATAAAGAAAATCGTTATGAGTAGATCAAAATGACAGGGTTGAAAATGTGTTTTGCAGAGCGGTACATGATTATCATCACCATAATATGGCGGCGGCGGCGAGTTACAGCGGTTTGTTACTGGGTGGTGCCCGGAGTCTTGGACACCATTCGACTCATCACGCGCATGCGGCGGCGTCGTACAAGGACTGGACATCGGCGACGCCGTCGCAGGCGCTGGTCGACGCGACATCCACACCCCCGTACCCCCACGGCCCGTACGCGCCCCTGTCCGGTGAGTACTGGACCTGAAAAGACCAACGTAGAGGCTCCCAGCGACCCGCTAGATTATGTACAGATCTTCACTCTTTTGTTAAATCAATGTTATCTTCAATTGACGCTCCTACCGACTCAAAAACTACGTAGATACAACGACTGTGCGCGCCTTTTCAACATCCTCGCTGTTTTTCAACGTTCAAAAATTCACCCAAACTAAAACAATTGTCATTCGTCAAAATCAACATTGTAAACCAATTGAAACGATGAAAATGATTGTAAAGATGCGTTAGACAAAATTTGAGTGTTGAAGAATTGGTGCTGATGAAGTATTTTGTAAACAAGGGTTTGAACAGGGAAAACATTGTGGAAACAACGTCGTTGTAATGAAACGCGCATGTACCGACGATGAACAGCTAGGTGCTTACTTATTTCGTTAGACGCAGGGCGAGGGATGGGACTCGGCCCCGGGGGCAAATTACTCGCTTTTCTGTGTATCAAATGGAAACACGGCGTCGAAGGGTTGAATTCAACTTCAAAGAAGATGCGAACGCTTTTGTTTTGTTTTGACTCGGTTCTTTGGTAAACAGCGACTGCGACTGTACAAAGCGTTATTATAATTGTCAACCGCTATTAGTTCATAATTGCACTCGTCCATCATCGAATTAACAGCTATCTCATTGACAAATTGTTATTCTTAGACTTATTGTATACGCAAATTTGTATGATACTGAACGGCGAGCAACTTTTTTCGTTAGTGTTATTTCAATTTACAATCTTCTTTGAAGGCGTTTCAGATAATTTCGCACTGCTTTTTCGTCGATCGTGGTTTTGTTATGTCACTTGTAACCTTCCCCCCGAGAACAAAACACGTTTTTATTGTATATTTATGAGGAATGTAAAAATTCAATCAAAGTACATCATTGCGTTGGATGTCAAATTGGACGACTTTTGCGAAATTTGTCAATCGGAAAACAAAAGGATATGAACGAAAAAAAAGAAAAACAAAACGCGGAATTTGTTTTTGGTACAAGTGCCAGTATTAAAATTATACGAATTGTATTATATACGAAACGAATGAATGTAATATAGGAATAAATTATCTACTTATAACGATGTGCACGTTGTGATTGTTATTTTTGAGCGAAGCTTCAGTTGAGTTCATTAGTGTCGTTGAAAAAGATCATTGAATCGTTATGTCCCGGTTTTTCATGCCGATCGAGAAACGGAGAAGGTAAGTGAAATGATTTTTATGACTTTCGTCATCGTAAAGGAAGATTAATTGTATCGCCGTTGGATAACGCTTGCGGGCGCATGAAAAAATTGCTTCATTAATTATTCATCGCGCGGCTGATGTGATTGTAAATTATGATTCATGTTAGAGTTCCGATGTTACACGCGTTCTTGAGATAAAGGTGTCAACTTACAAGCTTGTCTGAAAAAAAAGATCTCACAATGTTTATCGGCGTTTATGCAGAATTTACTAACTGTTAACATTCCTTTGATCAGCACTCTAATCTTGTCATTTTTCTGGCTGAATTTATGCGTTTGATGGTTCATCCTCTTTTTCCACTTTCTTTTAAATATCACAACTCAAAGATTCCAATTTTTTATTTTCATTCGTTGTATTTACCGAGTTGTAAACATTGTAAAAATGTTGAGGTGAATTGATTGAAAAGGGATCAAAAGTTGCAATCAAACGTAAACAAGCGGATTGGCAAAATTGAGAGAAAAAAAAGGGGTTGAGAGTGAAAATATTCGGAGGGATATTGGAGCGTCGGAGGGCACAAAAGTCTGGCGATCGAAAGTGGTCTGTGTAATGGTTGCGCGCGCATTTGAAAATCTGGGATCAAGAGATACTGGCCGGAGAGTTAAATGTGTACCTATAATCCGCGTGTGTCGGAGCCACTGTGTTGAGAAGCGAATGGCCGACGAGAGTTCGCAGCGACAGGCAGAATGGCGCGCAGAGGCTGAGCAAGAAACGCCGTCGGCTTCTCAGATCCTCGCAATTAATAAGAGCGTAATGGGGCCGCCGATAGCGCTCCGAAATGATCGCAGCACAAAAAGCCACGCCGGGGCCGTAAAACATCGCCGCGAAGTGGCCCGGGACACACGAGCGCAAAAACGCGAGCCCCGATAGCTCGTCATTTCGCATACGACCCAATATAACTTGACACGCGATCCTTTTGAACGCGCACCGTTTGATTTGTAATTTTCTATTTAGTCTGACATATTTACGACTTCCACGAAACCCTATTAAGAATAATCATCAGTTTCAACTGTCAATTCAATTAAAATCCCAGTGCGCGCTTTCGTAAACCGACGATGCGCGCGCTTTTTGAGGGCTTTGAGCTTTTTGACAAGTTTCGTTGGTCCGACGAATTTGTTTCGTACTACTTGTGGTGTAACTTTTTTTCTTACTCTACTTCCAGCCCTTTTCAAGAACCAAAAATTGATACTTTTGATTCGGGCTACCGGAGTAATTTGTGACATTTCATTTTTGAACAATTGCTAAAACAAAATTAATCCAAATCAGAAGTTTTACAAATCAATGCAGAAGTAATAAAAAGTTTGATCTCTGAAGTTGTCTATAGAATCATTAAACTCAATGGTTTTGATTGCAAAAGTCTTTATTTGACATTGTTGATTGTTTTTAAAATTTTTCAATATCTTCGAATATTATTTTTTTCCAATTATTTGTTGTACCTTCGTGTCAAAATGTATTGTATTCACCACGCCCATCGTGATTGGATAACCACTCCCATTCAGTTGCATGTTATCTTTTTTCACCCCGTTTACACCATGCTAATAATCATAATTAATCTAAAAAATACTCTTTGCTTTTGGTAGTATAAACAAAATGAAAGAACTTGAAATGATTAATCGCAAATTTTAAAATTGCTATAAATAATTGATTCCTTATTTAATTTTAAGATTTCAAAATCAGTTGACAGGTGCAAATAATTCTCTGACATTGAAACAAAAACAAAAAGTTGTATGGTTGAGAGAATATTGAAGTAAACAAGTTGTTGAATTTTGGGACAAATATTTAAACTCAATGAGTGGCACTGATCAGTCTGCAATGGCTCATGTTTATTGCGATTTTGCGGCACAATGGCTCTGCGTAGGCTACTCCCAAATCGATACTCGGAGCAATCCCCTCTATACATTTTAGTTTCCCTCAACAATGGATGTCATTGATCCAAAGTGGCATTCGCATTAAATATTCTCCATTTCAATAAACATGCCTAAATCTCAATTTATAACTTCCTAATTTCTATTCAAAACTTCAAATTTCCATTTCGCATCAAATTTCAAAACTAATTGTCATTACCCAATCATGTTTTTATTTTGGACAATCAAACATCAACAAAATCTCAATTCAAATTTTCCCCATCTCAACAAATTTACAAATTTTAATTTCATGTCACTTTTAAAAACTTGTCATTACCAAAAATCTGATTCTGAATTGTATTAGAAAATAAAAAAGTTCTAAAGAAATGATGAAAAACATAAAAGTGTTCGAGTGTTGAAACCTCAAACAAGGCGAAATTTGTGAATGATAAAGTTATATTTTGGAAAAGAAAAAAACAAAAAAAAAGAGGGAGAGCAATAGGCGTTGACGAAATTTAGCAAGAGTTTAGGTCCAATTTAGGAGATGCTGGTACGATGACACACGTGCGTTGCCTCGCAATGTAGAATGAGTGGCTGATTCGCGGCCGAGCAGTCCAAACGAGTTTTCAAGAATTTGCTAAGAGGAATTCCGATTATGTTCCTTGTCCTAACCAAATGCGCGACATTATTTTATAAACACAATTGTCTCATTCATTGTGTCCAGACGCATTGTGTCACACCTCCCAACCAGCTTTTATCAATTTTTATCCGTCCTTAATTCCTCCTCATTATCCGCCTCATTCCTCCCCCACAATCGATCCGCATTCTATACCTCGGTCCAAAATTTATTTCCTATTCTCTACCTTATTTTCCGCTACCTCATTCACCGAAATAAAAATGCAAATCCTAATTTGTTATCCATAGAAGTTGATTGCACAAAGAAAGAAAAAAAACTGGGGGAAAAAAAATTGTCATCTTTGAAACTCGAACTTTCTCGATAGTTGGCGGAAGATGCGTGAACGGGAGACTTAAAAATCGTCATTATGTCTTTAAATTTAAGTGCCGCCATTACCGCGGCAAACGCTTGATTAGGTAGTGGCGTACACGAGTTCGTCGGTAATTATATAATTGCGTAAATTAACTCGAACGGCATAAATTGGTTGCCGTTTAAGTACGATTAAGAGAAATAAATCGCAATTACAGTTGCTTGAGAGAAGCCGCTTTAGATATGGTCACCGCAAATCGAAAGCGCCAGTTTCAAAAGCGTTTCCTTCATTTTTATTTGTCGCGCTTTCTTTTCCCCTTTCAACTTTTTTTCTTCACTTCCATCTTTTTCTTCTGAAATTCCATCACTTTTGTAAAATCAACTTTTCTTCATTTCAGAATCAGCCATTTTTGAAAAAAAAAAAAAGTTGATAACTGACCCCCTTGAGTCCCTAAATCTCGTTAGTTTTCAATGCGTGAAGGTTTGTTATCTGTGATCTGAGCACTTTGTCGTCGGCCTGGCGAAGAGTCATGGTTTCTTAAAATGCAGCCGGCCTGGCTTCTTCCCCTATTGGCCGCCGAGTGCAGGCGCGAAAACGCAAGATCCTTACCGCCAGATACACGAGTTCGGCTCTCACGTGTATTTCACCGTCAAATGGGACGAATTTATGACTCGGGAGTTTGCATTCAAGGTACATGCACATGCGAGCCGGAAGAAATGCTCTGTCTCCTTGACATCTATTGCCTTCGAACATGAAAGTCGTTTCGTTTCAAACACGATGAGTTTCGTGTCTGACACCGACTACCCTAGTCCAAATATATTGAAGATACATTAATCCTTTTTTACCAATTCAAATTCACTTTCATAACTATTGTTTATTTTCATTTAAAAAATATTTAAATTATTTTTCCATTGGGGATCGAACTCACGACCCCTAAGATCTAGATCTACCAACTTACCCACTCGGCCAAAGTTCAACTTTGTAAAATCAACTTCAGTTTGATGAATTTTAAATGTAAATTGATAAAATTAAAAACTGGCTTTGAAGAAGAATTAGTGTGAAATCAGGATGCATTTAGGTTTGCTTGGAAGTTGAGAAAGGAGAAAAAAAATGTGCGGATGAACGTATAAATTGTCGAATGTCGAGTGGGTTTTTTAAGTGGTCCTGGGACATGAATTGAGAGGAGGCATCAATGAAAAAGTGCGATTATCCCCACTGGAGTAGAAGCCGACGTGGAAAATGAGACGTGTTTAGTGGCATAGGTATGGCTATGTCGATGGTGTCGGCGGCAGTCTCACAAATTGCACTCCGCCACGAGATTCGAAAATGGCGGCAGCGCGTGACGTCACTAGTTACGATTAATATAAGAAGGAAGAAAGAAGAACGGAAAGAGGATAGCTGACCGGGGAATGGCCAGCGAGCCTCGATTGGCCACATCTGCTCGTGGAGGGAGTGGCGTGCTGGCTACCTACATTGATCTCTCAAACCTCTACCAGAAGCCAAAAGCTATCGCATCGCCGTCGATTTGTCGCTGCAACACCAACCACTCTATTATCATACAAAACTTTGCATCGCTGTTTCAAACCTATCTTGTAACATCATAGACTGAGGTTTGTTTCCCGTTTGTAATGTTTTATTTTTCTCTGATTACATTCAACATACTTTTGTACAATTGTTTGTATTGTTTTGAACTCAAAACAGTTTCAAGAATTTCAATAGAAGAATTTCACAAATTTAATTCAGAATAAAATAAAAAGGGTTGAAAAGCACGAAATCCAATTGCAAATTCATTTTCAAAAATTTGTTTTCAAAAAAACAACACCAACTGTCGGATCAAAATGAACGGTACTAAAAATGTCAATAAAAAGTAATCACAAAACAAATTACCATAATAACATTCCTATAAAATTATTGAAATTTAAAATTAAAATTACTCTCCCAGTCAGAAGGGGTGAAACACGTTTATCCGAAAGAACTTTCTTTCTTTCTCACCATCATTAAGTTTGGCATACAATTGGATATTGGATTTGAGTCGACGAGGGGTTGCCTATTGATAGGTATCACAATCCTCTACCTCAGCAAAGGGGTCGTGGATTAGAAAAGCGATCGACGCGGTTCTGTCGCGCCATTTGATCTGATAAAGTCCAACATCAAAAATCACAAGTCCAATACCAACTCGTCACTAATGAATACAAGCTGGCAATCATTTTCACAGCGCTGAGCGTTTTGCAAAAAGAGGTTTTTCTTTCGCGGAAAGAGAAACAGCTGAATTTCAATATCTCGTCGGCATAAAAGCGAGGAAGCTCGTTCCTTTTGTGCGCCGCGCCGACAAAGCTAAAATATGCACCAACTCCATAAAGACAAACAGTAGCAGATAAAAAGCAGAGGCTTCCCGCTTCACAATCAAGTTCGAGGTTCTGACGTCAGCTTTCACAATGCTTCATAATTATATCGGCATGTCTGCTGTGATTTGTTGAAGCGCGATCCTGCTTACTGGCTCGTATTAACACACATTATTTCTGCCAGCTATTGTTCGCCAAGTGAAAATCACGAATTAAGTTGTAGTTAACTGTTTCGATCGAAAAAACTCTTCTCGCATTACGGCACTCAAACTCAAATAATAAATTTCACGCAAATTAACAACAAGTATTCTTGTAGACGTTTTTTGAAATTCTTTAAATAACACTTTTTACAGTTTTTTGTGCCCATAATGACAATATGAAAACGGCTGATTTGTTTACAAACACGGCTCGAGGCCGTAGGTCAGTACAAAATACTGTCAACAACAACAATCAGGACATTTTTCTAACCTCATTAAAATTAGCTTGTAAGATTAAAAGTTTGTTTACTGAAATTTTACGTGTGACTAAAAAGACAAATATGATAAGTAATTTTCCACACGAGCGGAATCACAAGATCGCTTTACGTCCTCTCAGACAAGTGATGGGAGTGTGTAAATAAAAAATGTGTACCCCGACGCCCTGCCGTCTTGCACGCTCTTCCACGCCAGTGACTTTTCATCAAATAATACTTCAGGTTCAGTGTGCCTCGCCTTCGATATCAGTTTTTTTCCTCCGATACCTTTTGTCCCTTTTTTCAAGGGCTATTACATGCACGAAACAACCTATTTATGACTTTCAAGTGGTCGCACGTGTCGACACGTGCAATTTTAAACAAAATACTCAAACATCACTCGTGTATCAATAATCCAAACATATTTATTTCTCTTAAACTTCTTTTTAAACTATTACAAATTCTTCTGAGAAACAAAACAAACAAACGATCAAACAAACAAATGATAAAAACCCCTAAAACAAATAAAAAAATACAGATTGGAAGAAAAAATGAAATAATTTGATATCAATAAGAAGATACGCATATTGATATGGAGGCTAAAAGTTAATTGTATAAAATTCTTTTATTAGAAAGAGCGGCCGGTGAAGAGGCTAAAAAAATATATGGCATCGATCACGATCATCAACGTAACGATCTGGCCGAAGGAATATCGAGATCAGAGATAAACATTCGGTCCTGTTGGAGGCGCCGTCGTAAAGAACATGAGATCTTAACTGGACGATTTCTTGGCATCATACGATAAATGTTCACCCGTTTGAACGTTCGTTGGCTTGTTCGAATGTGCTGCCCAGCGGGCGCCATCACCAACTCTGCACCCTCGCATCACTCAAGACGTTACACATTTCGGTATCCAAATTTTTCAATTATAAACAACCCCGAATAAACATCTCATTTGCATTAATAAGCTTGTTCAACATTTGGAGGTTAGAATAAACAATTTAAGGTCGTAGACAAACAAAGAACACGTTTTTGATGTAGTTTTTGTTATGAAAAATATTGTTGTATTAGATCACAACTCGACCATTGTTTGTAAACAAACCTCATATCAACCCAATTCAAAATTGCGAAAAGAAACAAAGTTGATTTGTTTTTGTTCTATTTTTTATTGGTTTTTGCATGGCATTAACTATTCAGAAAAACAAACAAAATCAAAGACAAAAAAGTATTTGGCCGATCGGCATTCAAAGGATTTTTTTTCATTCGAATTCCTTAATTATGTATAATCCTTTTTAATACCCGTAGCGACACTTTGGAGCGTCCATAAATTAGCGGTGCCGTCGTCTGTTTGAGACGTTGCCTATTTCGATAATCCCGCTCAAAGTTGTCCGAAAGTTTCGAACTTCGTAAACATTTCATTAGGCATTTATGTCTGCCAAAAGTTCCGCATCGGTAACTACGTCCGCCCATAAAGCATCCGAGCTTATGACGCGAACGAGACGAAAAAGGCGGTAATTAACTTCGACACCTTACTACGGAAATGATTTAACATCTTCTATCGCTCATGTGTTAGACACGTGTCGGGGTCGTCCAAAAACGCAAAAAGTTCAGATACACAATTTTGCTGAAACATAATTGGGTTTGCTAACTAGTTTGCCTGGTAAGAAATGATGGTTTTTTCTCGTCTAGTTATTATTAAATTGTTTCTTTTTTATTTCAGATCAAATTGAAGTTCGGATAATTCAATTGGGATGGTACATAGTGCGCGATTCCGGCCTTCTAATAAAGTCAATATGTCTCTCGAGCGGAAAGCGTGAATACAAATAGGGCATTGCTCTCCTCTCTGGAGCATAAATCAGTCTGTACAGCTTCTTGTGCTTTATGATTTGTGGGTCTTGTTACGCAATCAAGCATGTGCTGGCTAGACGTGGAAAAACTAGACAGGAAGCCACGTGAGGCCCACGTGGTATGACAGTGCGTTTGTGTCAAGCGACATTGTGTTCACGAATTAATTAATTTGGTAAGCAATGCTCGCGGCCTCTTAAATCAATACACTTGGCTTAACCAGATGTAACAGAACCGGTTATACGATTGTCATCATCAACAATTCATCATTTCTTTTGTTTACAACTTATTTATCGACTTATTCCAAAAACAACAATTTATATCCACTTGTTTGCTACAGTGAATTCGCAAATCTTCGAGTAATTTTTTCATTTAAACAAATTGTATTGATTGTCACTGATTCAATTTAGACGGTGTTATTGAGAAATAAAGACAGATATTTCATCTAACCGATTGAACAAAAGCATCTTGTCCGAATCATCCGGGCATTAAAACAGATATTAAAATAGAGACAGGACCACGTTGTACACTTGCACCGAAAACAACCCTCGATGCGGAGTAATTAAATACCAGGCACGTGGGGCTCCCCTCGGGGGTTCCGTTTGGGCACAATGCCTAGGGTCAGGTTATTGATATTGTACCCGGAATATAAATGGTCGGACCGTGGATATGAATATTATTAATTTTATTTCAGCAATTACGGCGTGTATCAATGCTTTATTGCGTCAATTTGTCAAGTCGACAATGTCGCCCTCGTGGCTCTCATTTGTCATCGCGAGCGGTACTTAAGCATCTTTAATACTTTATGCTCGGACGCACAAGCTCAACCCGAGAATTCATATAGCCAAAGGATTAAGATCGACTTAACAAAGTACCGTATGATGGCTATTTTGGGAAACAAAATAGCTGTCAAAAAAATGTTTCACCAAACCTCGTTGCCTCTTGCCTAGTCACCCTGTAAAGTAAAAAATAGTCTGTTGAATTCAGGCGCCAGGATTACAACTTTTTTCCCTCTTTTTTTTCTTTTCTTTAACCTGTCGAACAAAGTTTTATGAAGTCATGTTCGAAGAGACACGAAAGTCAGTCAGCATGTAAAGTTGAGGTTAGTTTTGAGAGGAATGTTCAGAGGTACTTTGGATGACAATTCCCACAGTCTAGATATTGCGAATGATTTGCAAAATCCAAGAAGGAAAGTTTCACGCGATCGGACACGAATCCGGGAATCAATATGCGAAAGCACGCGGACGGTGACGCCGACATCGGCATCGTCGGCCGAATCAATGACATAGTGATGCCGCACTCGACAAAGGAGGAAAAAAGGTCTAAGAATGCCGACGGGCATATTTCGGCGCTGTCACCTTAGAGGTGGGCGTCTGTCCTGCTCGCAGCACCGGCTCCGCCTCGGCTCGTCTCGCTCTTGGACCTGACACATCTACCTTCGTCTTGTGCCCCGGGTTGTTCCCACGCATCCTCTCTCTAACCCCCGGCTAAAGCAAGGCTAAAGTGTGCTAACTGCGCTGCACAAGCCGCACAGGATGTCGTCCTTGTCGATATCCTCAGCGACTGCCACTTTTTTGCTCGAAAAAGCAGCTACTGAAACGGCAGGTCCATCTTCTACCATCAAACATTCCTATCATCTTCCGGTTTTCATCAAATCCATGTTCCGCATTTTTACTTTCTCGTCATCAAATTTATCCTAGTTCCTCCGCTAGTTCCTCCGCTAGGACCAGTTCAACAAAACTAAAAAATGTAAAAAAACGTTTTTGTAATAGCAGGACTTTCTTGAAGTTCAAAAAATAAACAAAGTTTGTTTTGACAAAAAAACCAAAAAAAAACCAATGTTTTGTCAACTTCGTGTTTTTACACTCTCCTTGTTTACATTGTTTACATAAACTTTTAAGAATGATTCTAATAAAAAATAATAAACTCTTGAATGAAAAAACATTGCTGAAAAATGTGTCTACATTAGTGTATCTCCAGAACTTGTTTGCCCAAAAGAACCAAATTCAGATCTATTAATAAAGTTCGTACTCTCAAAAGATGAACCGATAAGAAATTGGTTGGACGTTGCGATAACAAGCATCCAACCAGTTTGATGTCATACTTTGGCACTGTACAAACCGCACTAAACATTTTATTATCGTCATCCGCAGGACTAGAATCAATTTAGTAAATCGATCAATAATCGTTATCTCAGAGATCACAAATCTTGTCAAGGATTTGGTGTCTTACACGAAGACCTGCCGACCCGTATCTTCCACTTGGACCCCACGCAAAGAAGGCATGCTCTCTCACGAGCCGGATTTATGACGCGCAACTGCCGTACAGTTTCTGATGACATTTCTCTTTTTTTCACCTCAAAAATGATAATCAACAAGAAACAATTTTTATTTAATTTCAATTTAGTTTTTATCCTGAGATAGAGAAAATAAACGAAATTTGGTCCAGAAATTGGGCTGAACGGGGTTGACAAAGATCGTGTTTGATGGTCGTGGCGACTGAAAGTTTCCAAAAGGCTACTACCTGCACCGCAGGACGCCAAACGTCAATCCCCGTAGGGGATAAATCACCGATCAAAAATCGCGCTCGAAATGATTGGTACAATCAGTGAATTAGGCAGCATGATTCATGCATTCCGACGTGTCGTGGTCCCCATGAATAATATAGTATCTGACTTGTCTCTTTCTGGTCAACGATTTCCAAACAATAATAATTAGATACTTCTTTTTTCGTCCTTCAAAAATTAATAACTAAGTAATTAAAACAATTTCTAAATAAATCTTTGTTTTTATAATTGTTTATATATTTGAAGATTTTTCGTAGTCGTGTGTAAACAATGTATTAACTATAAATTCAACAATATCATTATGTAAACAAAGTAGAAAAATGCAGTTTTTTCATTTCTTAACTTTTTATTGTCTGAAATGTAATAAAAATTAAAAACAAAAAAACGATAGAGAATGAAGTAAAACGGTCGATAATAAAATGAATGTAAAATTGAAAATGTCCATTTAAGGTTTCACAGAAGGTATAAAAAGTTTAGGAAACGAGACCGCATTTTTATGATAAGGATGAAACGAAATGGAGCAGACAATGAAAAAAGGATCGGTAGAACGGTATCGCAGATGAGAATATAATTGTTCGAGCACTTAACTCATCAAACGTTGTCTCTAATTGGCACGACCAGTTCTACTTTCGCGCGCAGAAACTCATTTTAATTGCCAAGTCAGATTAGAAGAGCCTCTGTGCGCTTCTCCGATGTCGACATTTGCTTAGTCGCTTTTCACTCCCAAGTCTGGGCTGTCAATCGAGTTCCGACGATCAAATCCATTTATGACAGTTTGAACCGACAACTCATTGCAAAATCGATGAGAAAAAATATCTGAAAATTGATTGTATAATCAGCGAACAAGTTTTTAACAAACGGAAAAGAAACTTACTTTTTGAAATAAAAAGAAACAAATAGAGTAAAATGAAATGCAAAAAAATTAACATGTTTGTCTGGTAATTTTACACGCAAGCTCCATTAAACTTTCCATCAATTATTATCATTGTCCCTTTCTGTTACGGAAAACACTCGATTGGCCACCTTAATGCTTAACGTTGCCATGGCAACTGTTCATCTCTGTCTCCCTCAGCCTCCAAGAGGGTGCAAGGCGAGGGCGAATAACTCGCGAAAACACGTAAATTAAACGCACTATGGAGGTCGATGGGGCAAAATGGGTCTCGCCTGTGAAACATAGCTATCATAAACGAATATTAAAACGAGCTGAAATTACATTTCTCTCTCGTATCTTTTTTTTTCTTTCGTTCCTCTTCTCGCGGCTTTCGCTTTAGATTTAATTTATTCTTATTCGCAGTAAACAATTCGCATGTGGTTTTACAATTGTCGTTTTATTTCCGTGAAATTTCATCAGCTTTTACAATTGTTTTACATAAGCTTGGTGTGTAAAATGGAACAAGTTGAGATTCGTTGCAAAAAGTGTAATTGAAAAACAATGTATATTCACTACTGAGATTCTCTTTCGTTGTATGAAACTTAAAACAATTAAGTACAAAATCAGTCTTTCAAATTATTTTAGATCAGACTCTCGACGCGAATTAAAAGTAATTACAATTGGCGATGTAAATAAAGTACTTTACAATTGAGTCGTACAGTTGAGGTGATGATACTGATTTTTATAATCTAATCTTATTTTTAATTGTAAAAATAGAATTACAGTGTGGTTTTCTCGTGATGGTTTTTTTGTTTTTAAAATTATTATACAATTTGCTAATATCAAAATACAAGGCAGTAATTTATGCCGAAACAAACGTTTTCTAACAACGATACAATAAAATTCAATAAAATCAATCTTAAATATTTCTATCAAAAATCAAACATCCTAAAATTTGAGATTCTTTCTTTTTCTTTTTATAGTATGTCAACTATAAGAAATCACCAAAATTGATCGTTTTCTATATGGATCAACAAAACTGATCACATTTATAAAATAATTAAGAAATAATTAAAAATTGTATATAAAAAACTCCGTAATTAGCAGTGGCTAGGAATTGATTACCTAGATTGTGCGATACTCTATCAATACTTTCAATACAGAAATATCCTTTAAAATTGTGCTAAAAAATATCATTATCTTGTCAGGCAGTGCATGTGCGATGCACATAAATCTCGTCTGTGCAAAAATACATCTTTTCGTCCGTTTATAAGTTCGCATTTTTATATTTTCGCTTTACTTGTGTAAAAATACAGCTTTGCAGATTTCCTAGACAAACATTCGTTTTGTGCCATTGTGCCCTCTTATCGTCTACGAATAATAATTCAACTCGTATTCCGGTAGGTATGGTTCTCCTGAGGTAATCACTGGTAAACAGCTCAAAGTGTTCTGAAAAGAAAAATTTTGTTTAAAATTCCCACTTTGTTAACAAATTTTATAATCAACTTTTAAAACTACAAATTCATTTTAGTTCTATAATTTCAGTAAAAGTAAAAAACCGTACCAATCGAACAAGTTCATCAAAGTAGGGTCTCTCCCGTTCGTCGATAGACCAGCAGGACAACATAACTTGGTACATGGGATCAGGAACATCCGCCAGCTGTGGCAGTCGTTCGCCATTTTCCACTGCGCTTTCAACCTCGCTTTCCAACGACAAATTCCCATACGGTGTTCCTCCCAAAGCAAACATCTCCCACAGCATCACGCCAAAGGACCAAACCGTTGCCGGATGCTGTTTGGTCTTGACGCCAAAACACTCAACAGCCGTCCACCTCGAAAACTTCATATCCTCCAGCGAATACTTAGCTATCCCATGTCCCATAATTTTAGGATTAAAATAATGATCAATACCAATGCTCCTCGCACAAACAAAGTTGTGCACAATTTTAAGCCTAGCAAGGTACTGCAAGGCTGAAGCAACTGCTGCTCCAATCTGCGGGATTTTGTCTCCAGGGAACGGATTGCCAAGTCTAGAAGAAAGCAGGCGGTTTTTCAACGTTTCCGAGGGCATCTCCAGGGCGACGTAGAGTGTATCTACAGTTTCGCAGGTGCCTATCAATCCAGCCAAATTCGTCCCAGTTCCGGCTCTTATACAAAGATCGAGTTCTCGGAGCATTTTCTTTTTCTCCGAACTTTTCATCGTGACGTCAGAAATGCTATGAACAGTTATGGGAACCGCTTTTCCGTCCATCTGCACAGAGCCTGTATGAACCGTGCCGAACCGTCCTCTTCGAAAAATCTTCGGGTCGATAGTCAGCAAGTTTTGCGGGATGGTCCAAACTTTCTTCTTGAGTTCCTGGATGAACGAAAATTGTTAATTGATGACGACAACAAATGGATTGTTAGTTTTCATGTTTGACCCTCAGAACGTACGAACGAAGGGTACAAAATAAAAAACCAGCTTTACAAAACAAAAAATTTATTTCAACTCAAACTACAGATCATTCTTCAAGCTCGTGTACTTTACCTGGTAATGATTCGTGCACTCGGGAACGTCTTCAGGGATATAAGCAATGTTATCCACCTCGACCAAAGGTCCCTGCAGGGTCAACTCCTGGTGCTCCGACAAGCCCTTCTGTCCCTTTTCGTACCTGTTTCTGATATAAACATAAATGAAAACCGACGAGACCAGAAGTGCTCCCAAAAAGACGATTCCAACCCAGAGCAAAATTTCAACAGCACTGGACCCATCTGACGACGTTCCAATCAGTCCCATTTTTATACTCCGACTACTAACTAGCTTGGAGTAGCTGTACTGCACCTCCTCGCCTATCCTGGACACGATTACGAGTCCCAAATGTGGGGGCAGTTCGTGGGTCATTAGAGGAGCGTTGTAGTACCCCCCAACGTTCTGACCTTGTCCAATAATGAACGTTCTGTAATTTTCAAAGTCCTTAGCGTCAAAAGCTGCTGTTACGTAGTACCCGAGGTTTTCTTCCTTTGCTTTCTGGTAGGTCGGGTAAGACTGGTCCTGGTTCCTCGGAGGAGTTAAAAGTCGAGGATCAACCACGACTATTTGGTAGGAACTAACTGGCCCACTTTCGCTGTGGCCAGGTTCGAGGGCGACTTCTATGGTGTTATACCAGACTCCGAGGATCTTTGGAGGAGTGGGTTCTTCGGCTGGACCGATGTGGGTCCAGTTGTCGGAGTAGGCTGGTTGGCTGTCCCCGTATGTGTTTGTTGCGATCACGGAGATGTTGTATTTGGTACCTGGTTCCAGGTCGTCAAGGACTGTTGTGTTGGAAGATCCGCCCTGGATCTGCGACTCGGAGGGCGAGAGCACTTTTGAAGAGTAGGTTTGAATGGCCTCTGCTCGGATCGTGTACGATGTTAGGTTTCCGTTGGAGATGTCGGGCGGCGACCATGTTACTATTAAACTGTACGGCTTTTTGCGCTGGATCTGCAGGTTGCGCGGTGGGCTTGGACCTGATGAAAATTTACATGTAGTTAGACATTTGGTAAGTAGGTTTTTTTCTTTTCTATGGGTTGGGATTTGTTGTTAAACTTTACTTTTTTTCATAACAATACTAAAATTGAAAACGTTTTAGAAATTTACAAATAACAAAAAATTTACTCTTTCTAATCAAACTAAAATAATTTGTTATCAGCAAAAGTTCTTTTTTCTTATGATGAAAACTAAACATAAACATATATTTTTCAAATTGTTAAGTTACAGATACTTTATTTCAAGAATTAGCAACACTAAAATAACCAAATTTGTGGTAAAAAGTACCTTTGTGACCGGTTGCATAGACACTTGTAGCGTTGTATGAACCGCAGAGCATGTCTTTGGCTTTGTTACAATGCACAGTACAAAAAACAGATGGACCGTACCTTCCATAATTACTACCACAGTTACATTTTGTGACCATCAAGCCAGCGTACCTGAAACCAAACTCAAATTTCAGACAAATTCAAAAACACAACAATTCGAAATTCATAATATATATTTTGACTTCACAAAAAATGACAAAAAAACCTTCGAATGTAGTGACATAAAAAAGATGAATTACATGTAATACTCCCTTCGACAGGCCTCAATGCACTCCATCGGTGAGCTAACTCCATTTGAAACCGTGATCATATCAGGTTCCACGGGATCGGCTCCGAAACATCCCTTGTATTCTTGGGAGGACACCGGTCGTCCCAAAAGAATTGGTAAGACGAAAACAAAAAGAAACATAGTGATCGGCTGAAGTGACACTCCCTGATTCGAACATTTGATGATTCATCCACGTTTTGATTCCTACACGGTTACATTCTTCGATCGAATATACATTTTCGAAAAACTGAACACTTTTTCAGTAACAATCAAAAACTTCTTGGTCATAAACAAAGTCTTGCTAAACTTTTCACTTGTTTAAACATTTTATACGGTGTGTGTATAAACAAAGGATCACTTCAGGCGAACAGGATGTTTCACTGCACGAAATCAATAGGGGAAAAAGGTTGGGTACAAATTAGGGCTGTTTATAGAATACATTGGTTGTGTAAGGGTGTAAAAACTAGATTGAAAATAGATACAAATGTACAACTTTTTTGGAGCAACTAAAAACTGTAAACAACTTCAGTGACACATGCAGGACCAATGTGCTTGTGTGAATGTAGCACTGTGAATTCTTTACGGTACGGGAGCACAGATGGCGCTAGCAGTGAATTGAAAGAGTTGAAACGTCCTGATCGTCCTGATTGGTCCTGATGAATTATATCCTCTGGGTAATAAATTAAGAATATAAAGAATTTTTAAAGAAAGAAAATTTATTTGATCGAATCAATTATAATAATTTCTTAAGACAATAATGTTTCGGAATTATATCTGTGCAGAAAAAAATCAAACGAATAAATTCAAATTTGCAACAACTTTTTAAACATTAATTTGGCATTTATTATATCTAATTCGGCTTATACCCTCTGTCCCAGGGTACAAAACTTTCCCCTTCTACTAAACTTGTAATAAAACATTAGAAATGAAAAATTGTTGTGTTTTTCTATGACATATTGCATAGATTTGTTTTTTGCAAAAATATAGCTGGTTGTTTACGGCCTAAGTCTAGCTTATTTACAATGCAAAAAATAGAATAAATATATCGGAACTACATCTTCAATACGTCCTAAATATTCTAGCGTTGCTATCAAAGGAGTGAAGAAAAATAGACCTTCAATTGTTTTCTTTTTCTATAAAAATAAATTTCATCTATCGCACTGTCTGGGACATGTGCAGTGGGGTGAGCATGGCGTCCAGTGTGGCGTCTTTTAAATTAGCCCCTCGTAAATTGGCATCTTGCAAATCCGACCCGAACAAATTGCAATTCTGAAAAACACGAAAAAAACAATTGAACAATAGTTCAAATCACTATAAAATGTCAAGTCTAAGAATGCATTTATTTTTTGATTTTTAGGTACCTCAAGATCCGCTCCAGCTAAAACAGCAGACCTCAAGTCACAGTTTTTGAGAACGGCGTTTTTTAAAGTAGCAACTCGAAGGTTCGCTGCAGCCATATTGCTGCCTTCTAAATTAGCGCCTTTAAGATTAGCACCCTCCATATTGGCAGGTAGACCGTTCGGATCCTCAAAATTACAGGAATGAAGGTTCGCAGCTTCTAAATTCGCACAGAGCATCTTAACGCAAACTAATTGAGCGCCTTCCAAATTTGCCCCGGACAAATCCGCTCGCTCCAAACAGCAGCCGGATAAGTTGGTTCCAGCGAGATTACAACCGTGCAAATTTGCATACTAGAACATTAACAGTTTTTATTAACATTTCATGAGTTCAAAACTTGATTATAAAATGAATAAGTGTTACTTTTTGAAATAAAAAATTAAAACCTTGAAATTAATGTTTCGAAGATCTAGTTTTGAGAGGTCTGCTCCGGCTAAATTAACACCTTGGAAGCGTAATTCAGCGTTTACTGGAGTGGTCATGATGGCTTTCAAAACGTCCCTTCTGGTTAGGGACGCTGTTCCTTTGAATCTTTTAGTTTCGTCGGATGAAAGTTCCTCTAAAATACTAACTGCTCCTTCAATACCATAAAATCTAGCTTCTTCTAAAACACCTATAAGGTAGTAAGCAAGATTTTGTTATTTTTGAATACGTTGAAAATGTGTTAATTTATTTGCAGAAAATGAAAATCAACAAACCGGATGGATTAATATTGTTATCGAGAATAAGTTCACCGTGACGGAGGTAATTTAAAAGTGGTTCAAAGTAAGTGGGACTTCGGTCTATCATATAGGCACCGGTTTTGTCTTGATTACTTGGCATTATTCTCCATGGACAGTCTTCTGTTTCTGTAAACATCCTGAAACCAAAAAAAAAAACTTTCTTAATAACTACGTACTTGTGAATTAAACATATTAATCAATGTTTGAAACGTTTTTCCAACCTTGCCAACATGCTCATCGGTTCTTTATTTATCAAAGTGCTTCTGGTGGTGGAAAAACATTTTCCACCAACGTTTAGGGTCACCCAATCAGAATTCTTATCAAACTGATTTCTGACAAATGGTTTATCGTGTGAAATAAAATCTTCTCCGCATGACACATACAGAACGTCATCATCTCTGCAAAAAAAGAAATCAAAATAAACAGATTAACCTAAACAAAATTCGAATAAATTTTTTATTAATGTTGTTTACCTGATTAATTTTATATCGTCAATCTCTCCTCCCTGAGGTGTAAACACGCGTTTTGCATAAATTTCAAACTTTTTACTCGCAGCTAACAAAAGTTCTTCAATGGAATGTGTCACCATAAAAACCTGAAGGTAATATCAATCTTTAACTCAGTTTTATAAACATAATTAAAGTGAAATGAATAAATAAATAACGTTTGTAGAATTGGATTACTGATTGATTTTGCAAATTTGTTTTGTACCTTGCCGTCAACGTCCGTGCCATTCAGGAACAAAATAACCCTTTTCATAATCAATATCACGTCTTAAACCTAACTTCTCTTTCACAGCTACAAATCACAATAAATAGGAAGCAACACAAAAACCATCAACAAAACCTTGCTGTCACTCTGAAACTGCCATCTTTGAAGTCAGCTGTTGCCTACAGCAAGGAGGCTGCGCGATATCTCCAATTTCGTTCACATTCACTTTTTAAACTTTGTTTATTTTACTTGTTTCAATTTATTAACATCAAAATGATTGATCTTAGAAAATTTTCGCTTGCCTGTTAAAAACTGAACCATTTATATCATCATTTTGTTCTAATTTGCAAAATTGCAATTTTCAAATTTTTAAATATCCCGCGTAAAGTTACAGGTGGCGCTGCAGTCCGAATTCGCAATCCATCAAAACAATGGACAGTCTTGGAGCAGCGTTCTTGCCAAGTGGAAGAGGTGGAGATGTGTGTTTATAAAAAACAGTTACTTAGTTGAATTTCTGAAAGTTTGCCCAATCTTGATTCGAGATGGACTTGAATTTAAGCAACACCCTTTTGCCAGGGGACCCTCGGCTCATTGATCACATTGTCGGACAAGTCAAGTCACAGGGCATTTTTGATCAATTTCGTAAAGAATGCATCGCTGATGTTGACACCAAGGTACTTTCATTTTAACAATAGCCAATTTACAACTAACAATAACAAACAATAGTTTAGTCAACAATAGAAATATTTTTCTGCTAACTAAACTTTTACTTTTCAACTTGTAAACAAATTAGGACTTGAGTTTGTCATTTTTTTGATTATGTAAACAATTTGATTGTGGATAACTCTCAAAAACTTAAACTAGAAAATAAAACACAAAATCAAACAACGCAATATTTGTGGCAAAGCCTTTCTTTTCTTTTAAAAAAGTCGTTTACAAAATTCTTTAAAATAAAGTTCATAGGAGCCATCCTGAAATGTCAACATGAACTTAGTTTTGAACATAAACTATTTGTTTGTCAAAAAAACAAAAACATGTCTTTTTAAATTTGCATTTTCCTTCCAGCCTGCCTACCAAAACTTGCGAACTCGAGTAGAGAGTTCAGTAAACTCGTTCCTAGCAAAGCAAAACTGGAAGCCAGATCAGAACAAGAACCAGTTACGTGAGACGCTCCGAAAACACATCCACGACGCGCCATACCTGGACACCGGTGTCGAGCGAATCGTGGACCAGGTTGTGAACCCAAAAACCTACAACGTGTTCATGCCTCAGATCGAGGACTTGGTTTACAAATACCTGGGCATTGAGAGGCCCAAACCAAAGGAGAAAAATGGGCCATGTAGCTTAAAAGATCTGTTACCAAAAGACCTGGACCCAGTTTCGCCTGTGTCTGACAGGAACTCTTTAAAAGACATCTCCATGGAATCAATGGAGGAGGATTCTCAGTCGAATTTAGAAACTGCAAACGGCGATGACCGCAGAACACCTCCACTAATCGACAGAATCAAAATCGAAAAAGAGGAAGTTGAAATTAAACAAGAGACTGTAGAAGAAATCAAAACAGAAACTCCCAAACCGGAAATGACTAAACCAGAAGCGACAAAACAGGAAGTAAGTAAACCGGAAATTAAAATAGAGAAAGATGAAACGGAGGAGTTGAAACCAACTGTACAACCAGAAGTTGTGAAAACAGAAGAAAAAGTGGAAGACGAGGAGGAGGACAGTCCAGTATTCGAACCAATTGACATCATGAATTTGAACGAGTCAAACATCTCCAACGACTCGCATCTCTCAGGCATCTCCGAGCTCACCAGCCACAGATCGAAAAGCCCGGACTTTGATTTTGGTCGAGACAATTTCGACGCGAGCAATCAAGATTCGCAGTTGAGCAAAGTGTCTTCAGACTCTCGACTCTCGATTGTCACTGATTTTGGCTCTTCGAATCAAGGCTCCAACTTTAACACCGAGGAGAAGAAGGAAAAAACCGTCTGGAACTTTGACCTTGAGTCTGTCAAGTCCAAGGACAGTTCTCAGGACTCTGAAGGAAAGGCCAACAAAATGACAACTGATAATATCAAAGTGGAAAAAGTTGAAAAGGAAAAAAGCAGTTCGAAGGATGATTCGAGGTCGAAAAGTTCCAAGGACAAGGAAAGGTCGAGTTCAAAGGATTCGAGAAGTCACAGGGAGAGGGAAAAGGACAGAGACAAAGATAGAAAGAGACACAGATCGTCGGATAAGAAACACAGGAGCAAAGATAAAGTAGAGGATTCGAAGAGGGAATCTTCAGGCAAGTCAGAGAAGAATGATAAGGAGAAGAAGGACTCGAAGGATGGGAAGGATCTGAAAGATATTTATAAGGAAAAGATCCGCGAGCTGAGGGAGAAAAAGGAAATGACGGAGAAGGAGAAACTAAACAAGGTTTCGTCAGAGAAAAGGGACGGTTCCAAGGATAAAAAGTCGTCCACCTCGTCGTCTAGGAGTTCTAGTTCTTCTAAATCGAAAGAGAGCAGGAGCGAGAGGGATAAGGAGAAAGATAAGGACAGGAGCAAGGAAAGCAAGGATAAGAGCAGGAGGTCGGATTCCGACTCAAGGAAATCTTCTAGGGATGAGAAAAAAAGAAGGGATTCTGATAGGACGAAAAGTTCTGAGAGGAGTGAGAAAAATGAGGATAAAAAAGTTGAGGATAAAAATAAGGTTTGGCATTTACTTTTAATCATTAATACTTTTCGGATTTCTGGTTGTTCCGATCTTTTATATTTATTTTTGGTTTCAGGACAAATCATCAAGGGATAAAAAAAGAAAGGATGATAAAAAGCGATCGAAGGACGACCATTCAAGTATGAGAAAATCGTCTAGTGATCGAAGGTCTACTGACAGAGATGGAGCGAATGGTTCCAACAGCAAAAACACTCACAAAAGTAGTAGCTCGAATGTTTCTGTTACGAAAAGTAGTTCCTCAAGTGTCAACAAATCTGATTCTGGAACGAGTCAGTGCAGCAGCGATCCGTCTGATAGTATCAAAAATGTACAGCCTAGTTCATCGAAACCGGTTCAAAAACAAACCGAAGGTGACAAAGTTTCAGAATCTGAAACTTGCGATAAGTCACAAAATCCTGGTACATTTCAATTTCCTGTTTTTTCATCTTTTTATCTTTTAATTTTAGTTAGAATTGTAATTTGACTTTTAACATTTGCAGCTTTGCCTTTGAAGAAGAGACCGTTACAAACAGAATCGCCCACCACAGAAGGTTCATCTGCGAAAAAACAGAAACTGTCTTCCGAACCTGAAGCAAAAAAATCGACACAGAAATCTGTACGAACAATTTTGTTTTTCTTTGTTTGAACGATTATTTTGTAATTAACAAATTAACTGTTTACTTAAAAATCATATTAACGTTTTGTAGGAATCAGAAAAACTGGAAAGGGAAGTGGAGAAAAAAGACGTTCGTTGTCTGCCAGACTATGAACGAGTTCAGATAATAGAAGTACCAGTGGAGTACGACGACTTGGACACCTCGGAAGAGCAGACGCCCTGGGACATGGAGAACACTCCGACGGACTTTCTCAGACGTGACGCAACTTTCCAACCCAACCAGTTAAGGTCGTTTATCATAAACGACGATCCAGAACCGTCGCAAAATTGGAATATCAGAAAGTCACCCGTAATTGAGAGTCATGCCATTTCAAAAGAACAAGAAACAAAAGAAAACGAAGATAATGAACCCAAGGAAAGTCCCAGTGGTGATAAAATCACTCGAGAATTTTCAATTAATATTCAAAGGCTACCTGAGGAAACTACCACGAAAGAATTGAAACGAAAAAAAGGCAGACCACCAAAAGATAAGAGTGAGAAGAACAAAATTGTCGAGGAGGAAAAGGTGAAACGAATTGTTTTCTAATTTTATCTTATAGTAATGTTTAATAATTCGTTGACTTTTTAAATTTTGCTTTTGGTTTAGGAAGTCGATGATTCGTTAGATTCGCTTGAGTTTTCCGAACCGAGTGACGAACCACCGCAGAAAAAACGAGGTAAACGAGGACGTCCAAAGAAAAACAGAGACGAGGGCGCTAGTTCGAGTACTTTACCCAATGGTGATAATATTTCTGCACCTCTTAGTCCTGAAAGTGACGTTTCTAACGCTGATAAGCAAACTACAAAAGAAGACAAAAGGTAAAAACATTTTGAATTTAATGAAACAAAATCAAACAAGTAAAAAGAAAAATAACAATTTTTAATAGAAAATTTCAAGTCTGATTAAGGAACAAATTGTTAAATGCATTTTATATACAATTTTGTGTTGCTGTAAAAATGAAGTTTTTAAATTGGATTTGTTTTTAGTCGGCAAAGAAGCAAACAACATTATACGAGCGACGACCTGTACAAACCGCGACTATCTTCCAGCTTGTCTCGCCGCAACAGAAGGACAAATCCTGCCTAGCCACTCACTATTCTATCGCGTAATTTATATACTAAACTTAAGTAAAAGGTCATGTTTTTTATACAAAAAAAAACTATTTTTTTTCGTTCAGATAGAAAATGAATTTATAAGACTATAAGTATAGTTAGTTATTTTTGTTTCCTTTAAGCGTTCATTGTACAAAACAAACTTTTCTACAAATTAGTAATCGTAAAATGCAAAAATTAACGTTAGGATTGTAAAGACAAGTTTTGCAATAAATGATTTGTATGAAATTTGTATTCTGTTTTGTGAAAAAGAATCGACTCGGAGACTGACCTTGCGGTAGAAACGTTGCATATGTAGTGTACAATCGAAGACCTTTGACGTTTTATGAATACTTGGCCAACGGTCTTCTCGTACGACATGTAAAAATGTTTTCGTTTCGAGTTTGGAAAGTGCGATAAACAAAATCCGTTTTGCTTTCGCTTCTTTTCATTGTTATCGCATTGTTCGTTATCTCAGTAATTGTCAGCGAGCAGCAACAATTAATCAACGACCAGTTCTGTTAATCGTCAAGTATTAAATGTTGAATTCAATTCTGTGATACGATCAAAGTTCACTTTCATATATAATTACAACTTAAATTTAAATAAGTTTTTAATTTCGGTTTTATTTATGTTCATTTATAACATTGTGATTCATTAGTTTGTGACTTGACAAATTTCGCGAATATTTTAATGACCAGATTTTTTTTCTGTGCAAAATTGCATAATGAGAAACATGTTAATTTTTGTCCACTTCCTCAAACATCTTGAATTAATCACAGTTTTTGATACCGAACTCAAAAACGGCAACTGCAAATTTTCCAATGTGCTTTAATCGAGTGCATCCTTGCATTGTGTAAGACTGCGGCGACGAACTTTGTGACTGCTGCAAGTGATACTTCATTTTTTGCAGATGAAAATTTTGCATTTTTTTATTCGTTATGTTAATTTCTTTAAAAAATATATTTCTGTTTGTTGATTTTGACTTCAGAATATTTTATCAGAAAATGAAAATGAAAAATTCATTAGTTAAAAGTTTCTTATTTGTTTTTGTTTTGCATATTTTTCAATTCAATGCCAAGTACAATAAAGATATTGTGAATTCATAGGATCATTAATAACAAAAATCAATATTCCAATGTAACGAGGTGGTAATGTCAAGTGAGCCGATAATTTCATAGTTGTGATAAGTCATCAAAGGCCATGTGAAAATGAGTCTAATCGATAGGAAATACAATTAGAAAATAATTATTTTGACTCAAAATTGCCATCTTTTGTAATTTCAAAAAGTATTATTTCGGTTATATTTATTATGCTTCCATTTATAAAAGTTTAACAAATGAAACTTAGATTCAAAAATGTTCGAAAAAATCAAAACAAAGATATGCAAACAACAGAAAAAACAGTTTGTGAAACATCATTGCACCATTGTTGGCAAAGACAATTTGCGGCAAAAACATAAAAACATCGTTGATGAGACATTGCAAAACATAATAACTTCATCTCACGATTCATGTCTATTATTTTTTATTACAGTAATAATTTCTCAGTTACTGACAAAACCAATTAAAAGATTTTTGTCTCATTTTTCTTTTCTTTTATGTACAAACTGACACTATAATAACAACCTCTTCCAACCCTCTACTTAAAAAATACAAAAAAAATCATCAAGAAACTTCCCACAATCTTGCCCATCTCAAAAACCGGCATACCAAAAAACCTGTACCAAAAAAACCAACAACAAAAGAATCAAAGACCAAAACAACTTTCAAAAAATTCCACCAGGTGGCGCGTCAGCATAAATTTGTTATTTCGATCGCAACCTTGCAAATCGGCGGAAGGAAGAAGAGATTGAAAAAAATCGGCAAACTTTCACTGACTCGTTTGCAGTTGCGATATCACCGTGAAAAATCGCGTCGGCCGGTATCGAGCCAGCTGTACCACGTGGTTGGGTTGCGCTTGCGCGCCACGTGCATTGTGATCTAACCTAGAGGTCTGGCGAGCAGTTGGCCTCCTCGGTGTGGTGTAGCCTGGTGGAAGATGCTTGGCGCGCGTCGAATCTGTTCGGACTCGTCGTGAAAAGTGTACGAAAACTTCTGGCGGGGACTGAGAATCCAACCCAAGACGAAAATTCGAACCCAGCGAAAAAAAATAAAAAACAGTATTATTTCGCGGCCGTATCGCCGCACGTGAATCTGGCGCGGTGAGCATGAACGTCGACGATTATGAGAGCCTGCCGACGTCCTCCGTCGGCGTGCACATGACCGCGGGCGCGTTCGCCGGTATCATGGAGCACTGCGTTATGTACCCCCTCGACAGCGTCAAGGTATTGTTTCAAAAAACAAAAAATCAACAACATTTTTGTCAGCTCCAACGTTTTCCTTTTATTCTTGTCATCTCTCTCGTAGGTTCTGCGAATTCAGGTTTGATCTTTGTTCTCGAGTTTGATTCGTGTTTGAACATGTTTTTTCCTCTTTTTGTAGCTACAAAAACATTCAGTTTTGCTCTCTCAAGGATATTTGCAAACGACATCTAAGATTTCAGGATCATTAGTTGAACGAAAAGGTGGACAGAATTTTGCAAAAATTTGTGACGATTGTCATGGAAGTTAAAATGTTTCTCCGGTTCGAGTGAACATAACCTCGAAATTTTGGACTTGCAAATTTTCGCAGAGTTTTCAGCAGCTGTCAATTTTGAGGTGGTTGTTGTTTTGGTCTGCTGAGTTGTTTATGATTTGGTTTCGGATCAATGGATAATTTTTGCAAGATTGGGAATTGTTATGTAATGTCATTATAAAACCATGACAGGTAACTTTTCCGCTTCACGATATTGTTGAAAAAAAGTGTTACACTTTTACTTGCCTTTCCAGGTTGAAAAGCAAACAACAATGTGGGTACAAGTTTTGGTTTCGGATTTAGAGCAAACTTTCTATAAGAAAAGCGAATTCAAAGACGCTGAAAGAAATGTGAAATTTTACATGTTTTCGTGCAATGTCACTTTGCACAATTTGCATAAATGATGAATTTCGTGACACGAACAATGTTGACTTCGAGATAAACATTGCTGTTTTGAAAAAGTAATTGAAATTACAGGAATGTGATGTTTGGTTGTTCCTCAGAATTCGCGATATTCATGTTGACTTTGAAGAGTAGGGTTAATGTAACGTACGATCAAGTTCGACGTAATATCAAAATGAATCGTAACTTTTTATCACGATAAGGTGGGGAAAAAAGCCTCAACACCTGTGTTGTGCGTTACATTTGGAGCATGTGCTCAAACGAGACTCTTACGTAATCAGATACATGCAGTGTATTCTATTTACGACACTCCGCTCCAATCGGACAATAAAAATCTTAATACGGCAATTACCATTTTTTTCAATTTCATCTTCAGTGAAATTTGAACGACCAGAATATCATCTTAAAATGGAAAACAAGATCATTCTAATCCTAATCAATTCGTGAAATTCACTTGAGGAAATGTCGCGCTTTATTTTATTTATCCAAATGAGGAAACTGGTGCAAATTTATTCTTTCATGGAAATTTGATTCCTTTGCGGTTTCCTCTCTGCGGGTAATTCTTATTCTATTTCAATCGCATAAATTATTCAAGCTGATTAGATTTGATATCTTTTTTTTATTTTAAGAAATAGATGTCTCGTATTTTAGGTTTGATATTTTAGTTTAAAAATGTTGGAGTTGAAAAAAATAAGAGATAAAAAAATGAGAAATTTAAAATAAAATGGAAAACAAATGTTGTTTCAGACGAGGATGCAAGTATTAACACCCGGTTCAACGACGGTGGGAGGAGTAGGATCAGTTTTTAGTGAGATGGTGAGAAAGGAAGGGTTACTGAGGCCCCTTCGAGGTATAGGAAGCATGATTGGAAGTGCCGGGCCTGCCCACGCTCTTTACTTCTCTTGTTACGAGTTTATCAAAAACAAGTTGATCAATTCGAGAACACATCAATTCAATAATCTAGTCTATGGATTTGCTGGTTGTGTCGCGACGCTCCTTCACGATGGAGTTATGAATCCAGCCGAAGGTACCAACAAAAACATCATTCTTTAATCAATAAACAAAATGTTTAGTTATCTTAATTGCAGAATCAAGAACTAAAAAATTGTCATGTATTCAAAAAATATGAAAAAGATATTACAATTGTCTGCAACAACATCCTTAATTTGATGAGTTTAGATGTGAACTTGAAGAAAGACGAGGTACTAATTGAAAAATTGCGTTTGTTTCAGTGGTGAAGCAACGTTTGCAAATGTACAACTCCCCCTACAGAAGTGTCGCGGCCTGCATACGACATGTTTATTTAACGGAAGGTGTTGTCGCCTTTTATCGAAGCTACACGACGCAATTGACCATGAACGTGCCTTTCCAAGTCATTCATTTTATCACCTACGAGTCAGCTCAGAACATCACCAATCCTGAGCACATATTCAACCCTAAAGCACATGTTGTATCAGGTGAAAAGAAATTTTGCTTCGAAAATAATTAATATGAAAAAAACGCTGTTTATTTTTCACTTTTCATCTGAAAAGTTATAAATTTTAGTGTTCTTGAAACTTTATTTAAAGTTATTACTTGGTCTGTGGATTTATGTTTTTAAACAATGAATCTAAATTGTAAATATTTTGTTTATCACAGGTGCTTTTGCTGGCGCAGTAGCAGCTGCATGCACAACTCCGTTGGACGTTTGCAAAACGTTACTGAACACGCAACAAGGTGTGAGGCCACAGGGGATGGTTGAGGCTTTCAGGACAGTTTACAGGTACGGAGGCGTGAAAGGATTCTTCCGTGGACTGAGTGCTCGAGTACTGTACCAGATGCCTGCAACAGCAATTTGTTGGTCAACGTGCGTAACATGATTTTTTATTCTCCTCAATGCTCTATCATTAAGCTACATTGAAATTTCGTTCTTCAAAACAAAATTCTCCACTTGTCATGCTACACCAGCAATCTTAAGTCACGAAATAAAGCACGAGATAACGTAACAACTTGACATTCCCGTTTTGTTTTGTCATCCAAGTCTGATTGCCGAAGTCAATAAACTTATCAGAAGTCAAACACAAAACCGTCAAACGAAACTTGCGAGCTTTCATAAGCTCGACTGATCAATGGGTTAACCAAGTCTGTATGACGTCACTCGTGTTTACTTTTTTCGAATCAAAATGTGCATTATCTTGCGTCTATTTTTAAACCAGACTTAGAAGCGTAGAAACAAAGTTATTCTTCTTGACTGATTGTCTGGCAACTATTTGATTGAATTGTCTCGTTGAATTGTTTAGGTACGAGTTCTTCAAATACTTGTTACAAAATAGTCAAGGCGAGGTGAAGCTACGCAGTGATCTTGAGGATGTCTCAGCTGTGGCCCCGAGTGCAATGGCGGCGAGCCCACTCCAGTCGACGTTACCCAGGACGTCCTCGTTCCAAGGAGCCGGACTGTATTTCAACAACAAGCCGCCGGCGCCGGTTCTGCTGGAGGTGACCTGCACGCGAGGCTGAGACCCGGCCCCTCGAATGCCGCTCAGACAAACAGCCAAGCTGGGCCAAGCCACGATCTTTGTATTTGCAAGAGTTTATTCTGTGTATTATACGCGATATTTTGTTATCCAAAATTGTTAACGATGATATTATCCACTAGATTGAGAGAACCTTGACCCGACAAATTTGTAAAGCGCGAGCCGAGTGCAGGCGCAGGCTCCGTTACGTTCTCGCGTCACTTTTGTACAGCGTAATTATTATTTTTGTCGCCAATCGTGAGAGGGAAAACAGAAAAACTCGCGACTTTCAACCGAGTGAAAAGCCAAGGTTGAGACGACCGAAACGAGATGTGACTCTGTGTAAAATTTAGCGCAAACGAAGTAATAAAAGAAGGAACGTTTAGATGATAACTTTTTTGTCGGTATACGTTAGTTACGCTCAAGTTGATGATGTCGGTTTGTTGATCGGAGTTTTGAAACGAAGCAATGCCAACGAAACGAACGAGAAACACAAGCGAAGCGCAGACAAGATCGGGATGTTGAATATGCCCAACCTGTAAAATCGCCTTACACTCAACCAGCAATCAGTGGGATGCGTCAGATAAACGATCAAGAGCTTGATTGAACGAACAATTTGACTATCAATTATTGCGCTTTGAACATTCAGAATAGTTTTAGTAAATCGAAATGGATTGGTTTCAGCTCTTTTAAAAAGATTTCATGTCAAATTAGTTTTGTTGTTGGACTTTTTTGAGAACTTGAAAATATTTTTGTATGTCAACGAATTATTTAAACCAGTATCAAAGGATTTATTTTAACTACTAGTTCTGATTGTGAACATTGTTACTAATGGTATCAATCTTGAATGAGAACATTTTCACTTTTATTTTTTTAATAACGTTAAAAGTAGCTTTTAACAGATGGTCTGAATGATTTGAAATCGAACAAAAGAAAAAAAACTGATGTGTCATTTGCAACTGCGTCAATTAAGTTTGTAAACTCTGAACATTTCTTTCATTTTTTTTCCTCTTTGAAGCTACAGTATTGCTTCCTATGGCTGTGATAATGACATGATGTTCAGTCTGAGATGGAGTAATGTCACGTAATATCATCTACGCCATATTCACTGTTGATAATACGTTGAACAAGACCATCGTAATGATGTAGGCACCGTAAAACTTGTTAAATTCATCCGATTTGAATTTGCTAATAACACAAGAAGTAAAAATTGGCGATACAAAAGTTAAGCAGTGTTGAAGTTGTGCTCAACTGACTTATTTTTACGACGGAATTGATTTTATTTTTGATTAAAATTGAGATAGAACATAATTTTGAGTTATTTTTTTTAGTAAATAAACTATGTAATGTAAAAAAAAGAGAACGGAATAAAAAGTGTAAAAACGATTTTTGTCACTTGTTAAAACTTGCTGAACACGAATTTTAATTCTTGGATATTATTCGATGTGCGAAACCGTACTCAACGAGAAATAAGAAAGTTGGGGAGTTTTTTGACTGTTGGAAGGCCAACGATCCATGTCTTCTCATGTTGAAGTTTGAATCAAAAGTGTATCCCAGTTGATACTGTACATAGACGCAAACCATCCCACTTGTGCTGAAATATTCACTGTCCTAATAAGCTCTATGTTAGTTTGTATTAAGTAATTCATAAGCATGCATAGCGCAGACAAGAAAAAACAAACAGTAACTGTACATAAACATGAAGGAACATTAAAAAATAATTACGAAACATTTACATCAACTGTCTTTTTAATTCCCACAAGACAACTTACAAGGATACGTGAACAAAAACATCATTTGACAATTAACAAATTATTGCAAATGCTATAATACGATTTCTGAAACTTGATATTCAAGTTTTTTATCTTACAATTAAATTATTTGTAAAAAAAATTCCATTCGTGTAAAATTAAATTATTTGCTTTGATAATTAGAAATTAAAAAATTCAAATTCTGGACGTTTAGTGCGATTCTGCTATGTAGAATTTACGAGCACTTTATTGCGACGTGTGCTGGTAGATCCTCTTGGTTTGTAGAGGTCCTCTGGTGTGTAACTCTGCCTCTTCCTAAATCGACTACAAACAAAAACAATTTTACTTTAGAACAAGTTTTTAACTTCTTTATTTATTGATTTACAAACATAAACTCCTTACCTTTTTTCGTCCATTGGAGTTTGTTCATCGTTTTTCAAAACTTCAATTTCAGGACTAGAAAGTGCTGCAAGATCATCTTTAGGTAAAGTGCTTTTCGATGTACTTTGTCTGTTTTTCTCATCCCTGTTTTTTGAAGGTGTACTTAATCTTTCTCTTCGTTGCTTCTTAGGTCGACCTAGCCCTCCACGTCGTTTCTTCTCAGGCGGTTCGTTGTTGGAATCAAAATACTCGAGCTTTTCCAAATATCCATTAATACCCTATTAAAAAACACAACAATTTTTAAAATCAGGTTCTTCCATTCTTTCTTTTGTAAATTCCATTATTTCTAATATCTCACCTTTTTCTGTTTTTCAATCTCACTTTCCTCACTGGTATTCTTCACCGACCTCCTTTCATATTTCCTCTTCGCGCCCTGCTTCCTTACACTGGCCTGTTCTTCCTGGTTTTCCTTCGGACGTCCTTGACTGCGTTTTCTTTTTCGCTCCACCTTGTTACTCCGTTCTAAAACCTTAATGAAATTCACCAAATCATCAAAAATGTACCGACGTCTCTTTCCTCTGACGCTGCGTCAAATTTTCAAAATTATTTTTCGGTCTTTTTTATTTACCCTGGTGTAGCGTTTCCTTCCGCGCTTACTAATATTCGATTTCCTTTGCAACAGTTTCCAAATAGTCTCCTCAGAAAGTCTATGCAGCACAATTGAAAACTCCCGAGTGACATTATTGTTGTTAGATTTCACAACTTTTGTATCAACATTTTCAATTGTTGGTTCGTCGTTAGTTTCTTCTTGGGTTGTTGATAACGATTTTTGTTCAGGGGATGAGACGAGACTGAGACTGAAGTACTCCGACGCTGCTGACTCGTCGGTTAGAAAAACGCTGTTTAACGTGTCGTCCAAAGGTGGAATTGGTTTCTCTTCTGTGTATGCCTCTAAATTGTTGTACTCTGCAGGTACTTCGACAATCTCTTCGATAATTATGCTTTCTTCGTTGCCTGTTTCTTGGCATTTTAAAAAATAATCCAGTTCTGGATTCAGAGGTTCCAGTGCTGTTTCCATCTTGTCTTTTGATTCTACAATCACAACACAAACAATCAAAATAAATAACAACGAAAGAAACTTGCTTGTTTACTGGAAAAACGAATATAAACAAAATAATGAAATGTCAACAAATACTCACTTATAGAAATCAATGTTTATCTTCAGGGGGTTATGCAGCAAAAAGGTTCCGGTTCAGTATTAATGTTTAGCCTCGTTTTAATCCCAATTGTTGATTTTTGAACATGTATCAATGAGTTTGACTCCAAATGTTTTCGTTGTCACTCTTAGCAAGTTTTTATTTATTTGCTACCAATAATAACTTTAGTCGTATCCAGGTTTGTTTAGAGTCGAGGACCGAAATGCACTTGAACCTCCGATACCAACAATACTTTTTGTGTGTTCTTGACGGTTTGACCTGATAGAGAAAAATGGAGAATGGAAAATGTAAACACTACGAAAAAAATATCAAAACATAATATCTACATGACTTTCCTCAGGAATTCTTTATGTTTTTTATTATTCTTTGTTACCATTCCGAAAGTTTCTTTTTTATAGTTTATTTTCTTTCGTATTCTCAACTTGTCAAATTGTTGTGTACTCATCATTAAGGTTCATTAACTCTTCTCTCTTCGTCTATCACGTGTCTTCCCTCTCTCTCTTTATTTTTTAATTTCAAATTCAATTTTCAAAAAGTAGAAAAGTTGATCAATGTTTTGTTTATTGTTAAAAATTCTATCAACAATATTTTTCGTGCGTGCCAAACTTCGGTGTAAAGAAAAGGACATTTAAAAACGAAAAATATTACATATTCGACCGTTCAAAAATTAACAAGGATGCAAAAGTCAGGAGTTTGTGACACAAGATGCCAGTTGTTTTTCAAAGAAGTTTCACGGCGCGAACAGGCGCTCAAGACCAAATGGTTTTTAACCAACAGACAAAGACTTATTGACAATTTGAAAAATGAAAAATTTGTCAAAAAAGCACACGACTTAATACAACTGGAAGAAAACAAGAAAAAACGAAAGGAAGAAGAGAACAGACATCTCATTGAAGAATTGAAAAGAAAAGTCTGATTCCAATTCGATTCTCATTATAAATTTTAATGAATTTTGTGTTTTTAATTTCCAAATAAAAATTGTAGCAAAAAACGTATCCTGAATGGAGACCTCCGATCGACGATTCTATTTCAACTGATTACATGAAACCCATCGAACCAGAGATAGAAAAGATTTTGTACGCTAAAAATGTCAGAAGTTTCGATGCCCGACGGAATTATTTTAAAGAAAGGTAATTCAAAAATCATTCAATAATTCAAAAGTTCATTATCAACAATGTTTTTACAATTCGTTTTGGTTTCAGAAACAAAAAAGCTCCAGACGAGAAATTTTACTATCCAGATTGCAGTAGCTGGATTTATGGTTGGCGATTAAACGATTTTATAAATTAAAAAACAGTTTGTACAAAACAAGAACATTTAATTTTGGTATTGAATTAAAAAGTTTCCTTTTCCCTCTATTAATTCGAGTATAGACTTTTCATCGTTTGGATTATCTTCGCTGGTGTAAATGTTGTGTTCGAAATCATAACTTGAAATGTCTTTATAACGAAGAATCTGAAAAAGCAATCAGTTTAAATTCAAGTTACAACAAATTATTAGTTCAAACATGTATGATTGTTTTGAATTTCAATAGTAAATTACGTCTAAAAGCGGTTGAATCGGAACCCAATGACGATTTTCACAATCGACAACGACCTCAGACATCTTCATCATCTCAGGTTCCTCTGGTGGCTTCTTTTGATTGTGTTCCAAATGCTTCGTCAGAGAAACGAAAGAATGTAAGTCGAACAGAAAGTCAGCCTGGCCAGGAACCTCGTCGAATGAAAAATCGATCAACTTTTTAAACTGTTTGATCAGTTCTAACAGTTTACACTTGTAAAATTGTATCTCAGTTTCCTGCACATTTTCTTCCTTTTTAGAACTCTGCTGACTTGCTTGGATTAGCGATGATAGCAGATTTTGTAAAATTAGTATCTTCTTCTGCAATCAAACGTTAAAATGTATTAAATCGGTTTCTCTAATTTTAAATAAAAATGAAAATGCATATCATGATTTAATTGAATGGAAAAGTCTTACTTGAAAACAACAATCTATTTTTTTCACTTTCTGATTGTATTTGATTTTTTCGAGACACAGCATGAACGTGAGATTGGTCAAATTTTGCGTCTCCATGTCCTGTCTCATATAAAACAAATCGCGTATTCTTTGTCGTTCAATCTCTTCAATTTGCTGTTTTGAAACGTCCCTCTCAACGCTATTTTAGTAAAATTAAAACAATCGAATTACAAAATAAACAAAATTTTATAACAAAGGACAAAGAAAGTTAAAAACCTGAGACAGAAATTAAAAATCTTAATCATGTTTGCACGTTCGTTAGTCAAATTTTTCTCAAAATGTTTGCACAATGTCACAATAATATCGCTCATCTCGTCGCTGACTTTTTGCATCATCTCATGCATCACGTCCAATCTCTCTTTGATCAAACAGTCTTTCAAGTTTCGGTTGTATTCTTTTTTCGCTTTTTCCAAGTCTACCTGAAAATTTAAAAATCATTAAGATTTCTTAACCAATCAATGAAAATTGTTTACCTTGCCTTTACAAATAAAATGTAAAAACTTAAAAGTGAAATTTATTTGCAAAAATCACATCTAACAACCTCTAATTTTCTTTTCAGTTGCATAAACAAATCGCTATAACATTTTTCATGTTCCGATCGTAGTTTCTTCTCTTGAGAATCAAGAGCTCGTCTTTTTTCAGCAGCGAAAATGTATCGCGCTTCTTCGAAGTTTTGTTCAGCTTCATTTTTGAGTTTCAAATTCTTCGCTGATTCAAATTTATCTAACAGTTGTTGTCCAAGAGCTGAAAAATAGTTCAGAAATTAAACAATAAAAGTAATCATTCAAGATTTTTGCAAGTACAAAAACATCTTAAACGGATGTTTTTTAGTTTTATAAGTAACTGTACTCAAAATTCCTTCGTGAGTCAACGCTTTGACTTTAGGATCGACAGGTGGAGGTCGAAGGGCTGTTTGAGTTTGCACAAACCGATCATAATTTCGTTCTTGAAATTCAGCCCCGTTGTAATCGCCTGACGAGCAAAAATTTTGTTTCTTAGGGCGGATGTACTCCAAAAAAATTTCTGCCAACGGTGAGCCCAAACATTGCACAATCTCGGATTTTGAGGGAGCTGGGATGTCATCGGAAACAGCCTCTGGGGCATCGGTATTTTGCATCAAAAGACAACTTTGAACTGAAACGAGAAACAAAATTTCTAAAAATTTCACCAAAACCAAAATTGAAAAGAATCGTTTTGTACAACATAACAAACAATTAACTCACGCATTTTGTCCTCTTTCTTTCACTTCAAAGAACTTAGTACATTGGGAATTTTGTGAAAAAATAAAGATGAACATTGAACGATGTATCTCAAAAAATCTGACATTTTAGGTTGTGTAACTTTATTCAGTTCGGTTTGGAAAAAATTGAAAACAAGTTAGTTCTGCTCACAATAATTAAGTTTATTTCTTTTCGGTTTGATTACCTTCGTACAAAAAATATTTTTATAGCTAAATAGCAACCTTTTTATTGATAAATAATTAATTCTAATGAAAGTATAAATGTAACTTTTCAATTGAACTTAAATTAGAAGTTACTGAAATAATTCAAAAACCTAAAGAAAAGCAGCCGCCTTTCGTGAACACACAAAAAAAACAATAAAAAAAATCGGAACGACTTAATGCTTGTTTTAATTACTCAACTCATCCGACTACAAAGTGAAAAGTACAAAAAGAGGAAAATAAATTACTGGTTCATTCAGAAATCAACGACAAATACTGATTAATAAATAGAATAACACAATCCTCTTCTGTATCGTTAAGCACGAATCAAAAGCTTTTTCTCTCCCTTAACACAACATGATTCTAACGCTTCTTTGGTTTCGGACGGACAGTAATTTTAATATCATTGACTTTGCAATTCTGTTCCTTAGTGAGGACGTCTTTCAAATTGATAGGATTTTCAAAGTTTATAAACGCGTAATTGACCCCCGGTGGCTGTACAACTGATAAGATTTTGCCATAACTGAAACAGAGGACAGACATTTTTATGAATCATAGAACATTTTTTGAAAACTTTTTTTACATTTTGTTTCAAAAGAAGTTGAAACGTACCAAGTAAACTTCTTCTTTAATTGGGTTGTAGTCACTGAAGAATTTAGATTTCCGAGGAACAAACACTTGTCCTCGTAGTCCTTATAGTTTATGACTGGATCTTTCATTACTGGAACCGTTTTGACGTTGGGTTCCTTCAAGATATTATTTGGAGGTACTTTTTTCCGCTGTAGATTGTTTGTTGATCTGAAAAATAGTGAAAAGTAATACTAATGATTCTCATTTTTAAAATGAAATTGATTTTTTCACCAAGTTTTCAATACTTACATAAATTTATTGTTAACGAAGTTTTCGTCAGAGACTTTCTTTTTACGATTATTATGATGGTATGAGGTAAGTTTGGTTAGTGAATCGACGTAATCCACTTCGTCCTCATCATCCGAGTAATAAATTTCGGACTCTCGAGTAATGGGGATTAATGGAGGATCTTCTTCAAAGTTGAACTTTCCGTTGCTTAATTTATTGCAGGCATCCTGAAAAATAAAAATAACAAACGTTTAGTACTGATGTGCAATTGCTTCAAAACAGTTTGAAAAATATTAGATCACAATGTAAAATTTACCGAAAAAGATTGAGATGTATAAAGTACTTCAAAGATGGATTTCCGAGAGAATCCCATGACAAGAAGCTGCTTCATTCTTATACATAACAGTTCCCTGATGAATATTAAATTTTCCGGCCAGAATTCAACACTTTCCAGGACACTTTTCTCAGCCTCGTCAAAGTTCTGCAAACAAAAAGAAACACACAAATTGAATAATAAAATTTTTTCCAATGATTTTGTTCGCAATTCAAAAATATTTTCATTTTCTAAAAAATTCCAATTACCTTCAAAGCATACCAAGCTTGACCAGCTCGAAATTTAGCCAGAGCAATCTGTTGAATATTTTCGGTCTTTTGAATCACATAGCTGGCGTCATTCAGGGCTCTGCAAAAATCAAAAAATAATTATTATCTCAACACTTCAGATAGAAAAATTTTAAAGGGGGAAAGCAATTAGTGAAAATGGGTGCCTTCAAACTTACAAATTGTATGAGCCGGTTCTCAGGTGGTAGAAGCAGCGATTCAAGTAGTGGCCAATATTGAAAGGTTGCAATTCAATAGCCTTAGTGAAACAAGCAACCGCCACCTTCCACTTGCCTTTCATGGTGACTTCGCAAGCTTTGTCTAAACATGCTTTATCAGTTTTTAAGGCCTGGAGAATCGACTGTAAACAAAAATTTACAGTATTAATTGCAACGTTATTAACAAAGTAGTAAATGAAACATTTTTAAAAAAACTTAGCAATTTCTTACTTTTAAGTTTTCTTCCTCGGAAACCTGGTATGTAACCGAGGTCAGTTTTTCATTCTTTGGAGCCGTCTTCTTTGCAGGTTTGACCTCGTTCTTTTTACCAGATTTGTGGTAGAGTTTTTGAATGAAAGCTGGTACCTGCTCGCCGTCGAATTCTATGTCGTCTGTCATACTGTTCTCAGATCTTTCATCTTCCACTTCCAGCTCCTCTTCCTAAAAACCAAAATCGAAATAAATAAACAACGAAATAATTGGAAAATCGAATAATAAGAAATAATCTGCTCTAAAAATGTTAACCTCTTCAGATGAACTAGACTCTTCTTCTACAACAACCTCTTTCTCCTTCTTCTTTTCCTTCTCCTTTTTAGCAACCTTCGATTGAGCATTCTGGTTGTTGACCGAGTTCTGAGACGGTTTCACCAAAGAGTTGGTTACAACTACAGACTTCTCCAAAGAACTCTGAGAACCGTTTTTCACAGATCGTTTTTTCACCAGCGTCTCTCTCTGGAGCTCTCTCTGAATTTTTTCCTGCAATCTTTTGCACTCCAACTGGAGCGTTTCCAAACTCTCGTTAGATTGCTCGTTTTCAATTTCTACCTTCATCTCTTCTTCTTCCTCGCTCTCTACTTCGACTCCCTTCTCTCCATTCACTTCCTTCTTCTTGTCCTTTTGTCTCTGCTTCTTCTCCTTTTTCTTCTCCGCCTTGGATTTTTCTTCCTGAACTTCAATTCTTTTCTCTTTTATCTCAATCTTCTTTTTTTCTACTTCTTTGATTTCTTTAATTTCTTTTGGCGGGACCTTTTTTTCTGGCACCTTCTCTTCAACTTTGATTTCCACCTTCTTTTCTGGCACAATAGTTTTTGGATCAATTTTTTTGCTGACCGAGAAAATCAAGTTTGAAGCTCTGCTGCTCGCCTTCAAAGAAGATCCCTGGCCCTTATTATTGACGTTTCTGTCTTTGCCTTTTTCCACCTTGGCTTCCACCTTTTTCCCGTTTGTCGAATTCTTATTCGATTTGCCAAAAGCCATTTGCTCCAACTCTGACTGACAATCGGTTTTGAACAGTTTTTCTTCCGTCTTTGTCATTTTATCCCGCATCGCCATTCCAATCTGATTAATTAAACTAGACTCTTTCTTCGGAGTGTTGTTTTGGATGGTTTTTGGTTTTACACTGTTGTTGATAGTGTTATTTACAGCGTTATTGACAGGTTTGGCAAGACTATTGACATTTTTTATAGAATTGTTGACTGGTTTCGTTTTTACTGGTTCGGTTTGGATTTTGGGGACGGATTTTGGCGACTTTTTCGTCATTGTCAAGTTGGTGAGAGCTTCCGGGGTGATGAGAGATGTTATGTGGGCGTAAGAAGGTGACTCTAAAAGCGTAGATAGGTGGTGAAAACCGTCGTCTTGAAGAAACACTTCTACTTCGTTCCAGGCTTTGACAGTGAGATCGCGATTTTGCCACTTGTTCCTAGTCTCGATGTAACCACGAAGGTCCTTCGTTCTGCACACAAACGTCACGCTGTTCGCACAAACAAACGTTATTTCCCAGTGTTTAAGACCGCCACAAGCTTCCATAGTCTAGTCTGGAACAGAAAAAAATGACGAAATAAGATTTTTGCGATTTTGGGGTTAGAATTTGTGACAATTTTTAGTTGTTGTTTTTTTTTTTTTTTATTTTTCAATGATCAACAATGAGTAAAGAAAAGTTGAATGTTTACCTTTGAGTATTTGAACAAAAACAAATCCAAGTTTTTAGGTTCCGAATAAATGTGAAATAGCAAGTCGAGAATATTTCAGCCGTCAAAATTTTTTGTTGTTTTTTTCGTTGTATTTTTGTTATTTGATTTTAGTCAAACGTTTTTACTTAAAAAGTTTGACTGGTAAACTGCGTCATTCTTATTCGTCGGAAAATAAATAAAGGGTTTTAAACGTTGACTTAATTGCAGTAAAATTGACGTCTCGTAGCTCACAATACAATAAAAGCAAAAAAACTACTAAAAGTGGTTCACTTAACGTCTGTTAATTGTCAGTTGGGGAAAAACATTTAAAACTGAAATGTATAGTAAACTATTATAAGTCAAATGGTTGAAATAGAAAGACGGAATAAAGAAACAGGAACGTGTCGATACTTACAGGATCATATTATCAAAACCGTATACGTTTGTTTTTGTTTTCGTCACGAAACTCTCACACTCGCAAGATTTTTCAATAACTGTCTTAACTCAGTCAGCGAAAATCAAAGAAATTAATCGAGATTAAAAAAAGAATACTCAAGTCAAAATGACATTCAAATTTTTCTACTGAAAAATATTGAAGAAAATAAATGTAATTATTTATGAAAAATGTTCTTTCGTCTGAGCAGTCGCGGCTATGATGATTAAACATCAAATGACGTAGTCGAATGAAGTGAGTGATAAAATTAACAATCAGCGATATTCCTTTGTCAGTTTGATCAAATTGATATCGGTATTGCTCAACAGTTATTCTTTTGTCTTGGACAGCTAAGAGTGGCTAAGAGGTAAGATGGTATCTTTTTTCTAGATTAATAACAATAGGTGGCAGTACTGGTTTTCAAAATTTAAATTTAAAAAATTGTACTTAATTATTCTCGTTTTTCGTTGATTTTTGTTTATCAATTAAAAAAATGTTTATTCATTTTTAGTCATTGTTGAACATGGAAGAATCAATTCAAAATGTAAACAAATAAAATGTTTGTAAAATGTACAAAAAGTACAATAGAATTACTTTACCTGTACCATAATCCTTAGCGGTGAATGAACAACATTTAAATACACGACACTCAGTGCTCAGAAACTTTTTTTACTACAAAATCGAAAAAGATGTAAGTTTTGACTGTTGAGGGTGTCCGGTCAGACCTGGTCAGACCGAAGATTGAAGGAAAACTGATCCTCATTCAGTAATTCTGGCACCGCAAGAATTTTTATCTCACGAGTTGGGCAAATGGGGACCGTTCCCTCTCTCCTCAAAAAAGGTCTTGTGCATTGTCCAGTTTCCTGGAAAACAGAAAACGCCTGGTCCCCTCTGAGTCATCTCTTCAAGAGGTATTGTAATTTGATCATAGCCAAGTTACAAAATACAAAAGTTAACAAAGAAATCGGATAACACTGTTTTGGAAATTGTTTATTTTTTTTATAATTATAAAATTCATTAAAAATTTGTTCTTCGATTTACAATTTCAGATTAAAAGAATCAAATAAAAACTTAAAATTCAACCATTAAATACACCATTAAAACTTTTTTTGAACTTTAACAATAGTTCTGTTCGATTTCTAATTTGATTTAAAATTTGAAGGTATAGAGCATATTTTTTTATTTATCATGATCATGAATGTGATGCATGACAGTAGGATCAATCTCGACACTTTTCGACAGTTTTTCATTCAAAATTGTTTCAGCAGCGTTGAAGTGACCTGTAAAGAATGTTCATAAAAAATTAGTTTTACTTTTGATAAAGAGACAATTTTCAATTAAAATAAATACAACTTCGAAGAAAAAAGTTTACCTGGCATAGGAGTATGTTTTCTTGTTTCGATTCTTTTAACAAAGCTGGTATGTTTATTATCCAATTACTCTTATCATAGTTCACAAACCAAAAATTATCGTTGTCCGGTGCACGTCCAATGACAGCAACTGTAAATTCTGAATCTGGTTTCCTTTTTGGAGATAATCTAAAAAACAAAAAAAAACATAAAAATTAATTCAATTCACTAAAAAAAAAAAAAAAAAAGAAAGGAATAAGTTCAATAAAATACCAAACGTACGCTTTTTTGAAGCTATTTTTTACATCTTGAAGCGTAACGTTCCAAGGTAAGATCGTCCTTTTTGTCAGCAACGTATGTTTCTCTGTATTTTCGTGTTTTTCAATTGTTAAATACTTGAGAATCTTTCTCCTATTGTTTTCCTGATCATCGTCTTGCAAACTTCTTTTTTGAGATCGCGGAGTCAGAGCTTCTTGTTGTTTCATCGCTTGATCTCTATAATATCCGCGTTCTTCTGATGATAAATCGTTCCACTTTTGTGTTATTTGTTTTGCGACTTCTGTTTCTTTAGCGTCTGGATTTTCTCTCATTACTAGAACATACAATTTAAAAAAATAATCGAATAAACAAATTTCAAATCAACAAACAATTTGTTTTTCTTTTTATATTCACATACTTTGAGATCTTTCGTCATTGAAAAATATTCCAAACGCAGATTTCGGAGAACGCTTAGTTACAATCGAACCATTTTTACAATCAAGATCAACATAATTCACAGGAAGAACATCTACTCCGCCCTGAAAAGAAGAAAAACAATAGAAAGGATTAAAATGACTCAGTATTTGAGGATCAAATTTGTCTTTTGAATTTCTAATTGCACAAAACTTTACCCCTCCTGCAATGCGACCCCTGCTCCAAGCATCGGAACCAATTTCAACGGTAACGTCCTTAGAAATTTCCGATGTGTTTTGGTCCCTTTTGTCAACACTCGAAGAATTACTAATCCTGTGTTTGTGTAAATCTGAGAGATCAAAGTCATCTCCAAGATTTACAACAGGCAATTGAGATAGCGTTTCCTCTGCAGTTTGACGATCCTTTTCATTGTCCAGCCTGGAGTTTTCAGACCTAAAAAAATAATCCCCAAAGATGGTAAAGTGTTTGAAAAGATGTTGTTCACTTTTATATTGTACTCACATTGTATTAAACGGGGACGGACTCTTTTTTCTGGTTTTCCCAACATCTTCGTCCGATTCCGGGTCGCTAAGAACTGGCGTTTTTACGACCCGTTTTATCTTGACCGGCTCGTTGTCTGAAAAGCGTTTAAAAATGGATGAGTAATTTTGTTTTTGTCAAGTTCTTGTATTAGATGAGTTCAAATTAATCCGTGACACTCACCGTGAGACTTTCTCTTCTCTTTTTCTTTTTCTGCAGGATCATTAACATTGTTTATGAACGACGAGTCCCGAGACGAATCTGGATTATATGATGTTTCATCAAATGGATTTAGCGAGTGATTTGGAGTTTCTGCATTGTTTTCCTTATCGGAATTTGACCTTTCTATAGCTTGCAACCCGTAATAATCGCTCAGAATTTCGTCTAATACAATCTCGACTTTTTCCTATACAAATAATAAATCAAGTATTTAATTCGTAGCTGGTAATTGTTTGCTTCGTTTTGTTTATTTATTTTTTAGATTTTTTAATTACCTGATTATGTAGAAGAACTCTGTCCTTGTTTGGTTCCAAGTTAACATCAACATCTGCTGGGTTGACAGAAATGTTAACAACGAACAACGATTTTTTAACATTCGGATGGTCTGAACTAAAATGCTCTGTGATTTTTGTCAAAATGATCTAAAAACATTTTCATATTGTTATTTCTTTGTTTTCTTAATTTGTTTTGACCTGTGATTATTTCTGTCATCATCTATTTTCGCGGTTTTTACCTGCTCAATAGCTTTATGTTTCACCGGTCGCTTATTGACAAAGATGTAGGACTGTCCAGACTTAAAGATCTCTGACAAATTCGTCGAATCTTTTTTTGGAACCAGTAACTCTACTTCAATCTAAAAATTCAAGAAATATTAAATCTTAGTAAACAAAATTTACTTGTTTGTCTTTTTGTTCTGAAAAAATGTAAAAAATACCCCTCCGATTGAATGATTGAATCCGTGCAACTTCATAGCATTCGCCCGACCAACAACTTGAATCAGAGCTTCTTTCAAATCCTTTACAATTGGTTTGGTGAACGTCATCTTTCCATTAATTTGTAAAACGAAACGCACACCAGGATTGCAAATGCAAAAATCTTTGATCAAGGTCTCAACGTTTTTCACGTCTTTTTTTATGGCTTTTGATTCTGATAAAATCTTTCTTCTAACAGGAAGACCTTTGCATATGTCTTTGACTTGGATTGTTGTGCCTGAAAAAGTAGTAATAATTACATAACAATAACATAAAACAAACAATATATAATTATAGAAAAAAAAAAAACGAAAAATGTCAAACCTCGATTTCCATGACTTTCAGCAGTTTTTGTTATTTCTCCGTTATGATTCAAGGTATAAATTGTTGCAACTTGATCAGAATCAGTTTTTGTTGTGACAGTAACTTCTCCTAAGGCACATATCGAATTTAAAGCAACTCCACGAAAACCATAACTTGTTAAACTGTCTGTAAACATTTAAAACTGTTAGTTAGAATGATAACCTCTAAAATTACTTATTCTAATTCGGAAATAAACTGTATGAAAGCACGATTTTTATTTAATATATTTTTTTATTGCACCTAAATCTTTGAAGTTAGCCAGTTTGGACGTGTACGATGGTAATCCCATGTATGCAGCATCTTCCTTGGAGATTCCAAGTCCATTGTCACTAACTTTGATAACAGACAATCCATTTTCAACCTTTAACATAGAATTTATTTGAACTTTTGAAATAAAATATCAAATGTAATCATCAATTCAATCAAATGTGTTCATTGATTCAGAAAAATTCTTACAAGATAAACTTCAACATTCGTTGCATTTGCATCCAGTGCATTTTCAACTAATTCTTTAACGACACTCCAGACATTACTCACGACCTGCGAGCTCTTTATTAATTTCACCGTTTCAGCATTAAGAGATTTGATTGACATCTTGTTCAATTAGTTTTTTTCTCTTTTTGTGGACACTTTTTAAATTCAATTGTTGACACTGGTCTGATGTCCATTTAAAAATGGCGACACTGTTTACATGCTGAACATTGTTTTATTTCAGCTGTTTCTTTAATTTTTATCTGTTATTAAAACTTGTAGTTTGACTTTCGTTATTACTGCTTGCAGGTTTTATTTTCTTTTGCTTCATCTGAACGTCTACAGTTAATAACATAAGGTTTACAATTAACATTCAAAAATTTGGCGGGTAGAATTATGTATTTGAAAATCGCTTCTGCTCGAGCACATGCGCATTAACCTTGGCATTAACGCAAGATGAAATTTGAACTGAAAAAACATTGAATTCTTAATGACATGTCCTTAAAAATGTCTTATTTTGTAGTCCCTTTTGCGATACACTCAAAGTTAAATTACTGCATGGTCCTTTGTTATTACCATTGTTTATAAAACTTTATTACAAATATCAAAAAAGTACAATCTTTTATACAACTTATTACATCACAAGAATTCATTGACGATATATAGAATGAGGCAAAAATAACAGAAAAAATGAGATAAGAATCATTTTGTTCATTTTTTTGAGTTTTTCTATTATTTTTGCTGTCTGCATTTAAATAAAAATATAAAAATCAAATGCAGTTTCATCAGACCAATTTTTTGTCTTCAATTCTAAAAAAGGTACATCTTACACAGTTCTTTCATCTAAAAATTAAAATATTCTACAATAAGTACAACATACAAATTTCTTAGCGACTAAAAAATGTTAACCAATTTGAAAACTGGCAGAGTTTTATAATATAAAAATAATAAAATGTGTCCCCAATTCAAAAGGTATAGTTTCCAAACAAATAAAAATAAAAAAAGTAAAAAACAGTCTTCGGTCTGTTATGCTAGTTTTTGGCATCTTTGGCCTGCGTTCTCTTTCTGGCGGTCGGTTTAGGCTTGCTAGTTCCCTCATCTGCAAACATATCGTCTTCAGGTTCTTCAGATATCTTCCTCCTGCTTCTCGTTTTCTTTTCTGTAACAAAACAAAATAATTATATCAATGCCAAATAAAATTCAACCAATCAAAGTACAAAAAATTTGTTTGACTTTGACGAAATGTTTGTTTTAGTTTCCTTACTTGGTTTTTTATCTTCCGCGCTAGCCAAATTCAAATTTCCAAACATCTCCGTGGCCTGGACAATCTCAGCTTGAGGACTCTCCGCATAATTCACAACTCTCCGGGTAGCTCGTGTGCGTCGAGTTGTAACACGAGCTAGATTTTCTTTCAGCAACTCATTACTTTGTACATCCTCCTTCGGTTCATGAACAACAATTATTGGTGGCGATTTGTTAACTGCCTCTTGCAGAATTCCGTTCTTTTGATTCGTCCGATCTTTTTGAGATGAACTCTGACTTTCGATACTTTGTACACCTTCACTTGAATCGTCGATACTAATTGGTGAGGGCGGCTTTATCAATGTCTCCTTCTTTAGTTTAATTTTGTCCCTCGAAGGCCGGGTTTCAGTTTCAGTCTCAGTTTCGTCAGTGAATATCGGAGGAGGTGATTTGATAAACGTGTCTTGCAGGGCGACTTTCAGCGACGGTTTGGTAGGGCCAAATTGTTTGGGCGATTTCTTTCGGTGGTTTACAGGCGGGGCTCGTTTTGTTTTTTCAAGTTTCTTTCGTTGTTCCAAAACTGGCGACCTGTCCATTGTGATTCGTGGCGAGAAGGATGGTAAACCTTCCAGGAGATCGGCTACATCTTCGTCTGTGGGAATGGTGAAATCTGAAAACGAAATTTTGAGTTGTTTAAATCAGAATTACAAGCAGATAATTGCAAATTTAAATGGCCAATTTAAAATATTTGTTTTAGTATCTAACAATATTTCTTTTTATTGTTTCCGAAGCGTAATAATATGTATTTCATGAAATGGTACACACACAATTTTGTTCCCACATAAAGTTTGTTTTACTTTGTTATTTTATTCGGTCTATAGTCAAATATACGCACACATACTAATGTGTAATAATTTTATGGATGAAAATAGCGGAACAATTTGGAACGATAAAGATTGTGTTATGTTCACTAATTTGCGAAAGATATTTTCCACATGAGAAATTTGAAATTATTTTAGAAAATGTTATTGTACTTTATTCCGTTTTCACACCGATTCACACCGAAAAATGTTTACTACTTTTCCGGACGGTCTTGCATTTTTTTGGCCGATTATTACTGGAATGACCACATTTTTACATACTCACCGTTCGTTTTGAAATGTTGAAATTCATTAACAAACATCCGAACTTTGTTATGAACAATATGAGACGACAATCTACTTTCGCAAATATCAAGCGCCTCCATTGCAATTTCCATCACGTTCTGCGTCTCACCAACGAGCTTCAAAAACTTGCAATAACTCAGCAGAAACAAAACCCAATCAACAAGGTTCGCAGTATTGCACCAGAACGATTTCACAGCGATATTATTTTCCTTGCTTTTGATGTAATGGAATTCACTCTGTGCAAACACCCTCCTCACTTCATAAGCTCCTTTGTAATACTGCAAAGCCATGTCCAAGTTCTGATCAATCTTGTAGAACCTCGCTCTCAAACTCGTGGCAGCAAAAACCAGCGACTGATAATCCAAGCTTTTACACTTGTAACAATTGCACTTCGATTTGTGACTGAGGAAGTTCGGTTTTGTGTAACGAAGTGTTTGCTTTTGCAGTTCAGGAAAGATGCTTCCAGTGCGAATGTAATGACAAGAAGCGTCTCGAATGAGGTCGGTTGTTTTTGCAACTTTTGGGACTTTCATTTCGACCTTTTTTGGTACCGAGGACTGTTTTGGTTGTTTCAGTTCGATGTCGAGAATTTTTTCGAGGGCTGAAAGCTTGATCTCACAGTTCATCATGTCGCCTTTGTTGAGGTCTATCCTGACGAGGATTTTCAGAAGATCGCCAATCCGTTTGGTGCAGGCGAGGTTTTGACCGATTCGAAAGTAAAAGGGTAGGTGAGAGTGCAGGTCACGAAAATCTTCGTTGTCCATGTACAAGTACAGGTTGGATATAGCGTCGAAGAAGATACTGCTGATAAAGGGACTTGTTTCTGCAATCATTGCTGAAAAACGAATGGAAATGTAATTTGTGTTTTGTTATTTGTTACAGTTTTGTGTAATTTTTAACAAAATCTTCACAATTTTGATTTTTGAATGATTAAAATTTTCTTACGACATGCTGTTGAAGGTTCTAAGTAATAACTTAGGTTTATAACTCCATATCTTGCTATCAGAAGATCTGTTGAATACTCTTGGTGCGATGCGTTAGGTTTCAAGAGTTTGTAGTTCAGGATACTTTTCACCATCAGTTGCAAGTGACCTGAAAGACTCTCACGGCTCATGTTGTTCAAGTTTGTATCTTGGTGCAATTTTTGTAAAAGTTTCAGAGCCTCTTCTAGCTGCAAACCAAAATTGTTTATTGATATTTATTCTATTGATATTGATTTTATATTGATTTTGTTAAGTTTTTATTTACTTTTCCAAGTTTTAGATAGTAATCTGAAAGCTGCAGTTGGAACATTCGCGCTGTTCGGACGTCAATGGCAGTTGCAGATTTTTCTAACGTTACGGTGAGATTCTCGGCCTTGTCTATCCAGTCGGTTCGAATAAACCTAGCAGCCATCAAATATGACACAACTGCAAAAAAAATAATGTTCGTAATTAAAGCTGAAAAAACAATGAAAGTAAATTTGATTTTCGTTTTTGTTTTAAATCCGATTTTACCTCGGACATAATTACGATCATCTTTAACAGCACCGGCTAATTTTAGCGCCATCTTCCAGGCGAGAACTTCGCAATTGTGATAACCATAAAGTTTTGCATACTCTGCACCCAGCATAATGATTTCCATTAGATATTTTGGTTCCCAGATTTCAACCAGTTTTTCCTGAAAGAAAACATCAGAAATTTAAAATTCAAAAGTCAACTTAAAACTTTAGAATTTCAAGTTAGAAATTTGTTTCAATAAATTCGTGTTAAGAAAACATAAAACTTACGAAATCATTAAGAAAAAACTCCCGCCAGTTCTGCAGCACTTTCGTCAACTTCTCTACCAATATCTCATCATGTTCTACGCCAATAGCTGCAAACGATGCAACAACCTCTTCTTCATCTTTTTCCTTATCACTATTTAAACTCCCGTCTTCGGATTTCTTTTTATTCAAGTTCATCAATCTGTCGTGGATCTTGATATCGGTCTCAGAAACTCTTTTGTTATCATTCAAGCTATCCAAAAAATCACAAAACTGAAGGCTGACTAGAAGACAGTTCTTTTCCAAGCAATCCTTCTCCTTTTCAAGTTTCTTTCTCGCCCTTTCAGCAAACATTGTCAGGTTTTTGCGAATGTTTCTTTTTCCAATGTAGAAAGCTAGGATTTGCACGCCTCGAGCATATTGCAAGCCGTAATTTCGGTCCAGTTGGTCAATCTCATCGAGGATCTGGACTATTAAATCCGTCATATCAACACTTCTGTAAATAAAACCAGAACCAACAACTTTAAATAATTTAAAATTCATTTTTCAATTAAAAAATTGAACGAAGTCAAGTTCAAAAATTACCCTTCAAGATGAGAAACAATTTCCAAGATGCAAAGGTCTGCCAGGTTGTATTTTGCAAGATCCATTTTAATTCCAAGATCTTCAATCCAGCATCCATTAGTTCTCAAACACTCCAACATCGTTAAACTTTTGAACTGCTGAGGTTCCCGCTGTTTAATTCCGTTCCAAATTCGGAAACACTTGTGGTTCTCCGTCTCAAAATTATAAACTGCAGCAAAAGCCGCCGAGGTGAGCGCCTTCCTGGGAATGACCTGGTGCATGATAGTACGCACAGGCGATCTTCGTGAGAACCGACGCAATTGACACGGTACTGTCAGAAGTCTCGAAATCCTCCAAATTTGCAATTCCCGAACACAGGGTACAGTACAAAGTGATACAATTATCGATATCAATTTTGCTCAAGCTCTGAGCGAAGAAACATAGCGTATTCTTGATCTTCGTCCAGGTACTGAACCAGTTTGTACACTTTCCAACTTTTAACTCGAGGATATCAGAAACACAACTGGTTAGAAAATCGACGAACAGCTGCGTGTTGATTTTTTCCAGTGGAACGTGCTGCAGAATTTTGGCCAACATTGTACGAAGTTTCAGAGAGGGCTGGAGAGTTTTGTCCTTTCTCGCAGCGCAACCTGGACAGCAAGGAACGTGGTCGACGATTTTGAGTTTCTGCGAAACTGTGAAGACCAGGTTCAATATTTCCAACGGACAGTCTTGAAGGAATTCGCGCATTTTTCGTGTACCAGTAGTAGAGAAGACTCTCGAGCCAGGGAATACAGAGGGTAGATTCGGAACTGATGTTTTTCGTCAATACAATGAGAGTTGAGCCGGTGATTTCTGATGGAGGTTTTATCAGAGCTTTGGCTACTTTCAGTTGTGTCCTCATTAGTGGAAGGTTCTCAGATCCTGAAAGAACTCGCAGAAGTACTCGGGATACTTGGTCCAACAAGTCTTCAGTTTTGGATGTGTTGTCTGTGAGGATCAGGTGGAATGTTATCTTGCCCAGGATTGTGAACAATTTTGGCTCTATTTCGAGTTTGATACTTTTGTGAATTTGTGGGTGCAGAGTTAGTAACTGAGAACATGCGGCTTTTACGAAGTCTATGTACGGTTTGTGTTTGCTCGAGGTTTCAAACACTGATTCCATTGTTGTTAGACACATTAGAAGGCTTCTAAAAATGAAATTAAATTATAAATTTTTTTAAAACATGATGATCAACAATGAACATCATAACTTTTGCAAACATGAAAAACTAACGAAAATACTCTAAAAAAGATTATCTTTATAAAATATAACTTTTTGTGCTAACCTGAAAATGTATTTTCCGTGGCTATCGGTACTTTGTTTGAGCAAAAGAAAATAATGCTCCATAACGGTAAGAAATGTCTGAAACAATTTCCTGCTGAATTGTGCGCGAAGATTTTCTATTAAATCTGTCATGCATTTTTCCCAAGCTTTGCAGATCATGATGAAACTTTCCTCAAACTTATTTGTTCTGTGCTCTATTAAATGATCGCAAATTTGTCTCGTCTCCGAGATCATGTCCTCTTTCAAAAGGTACTTCACCATGAAGAACATCGGTTTCAAACAGTCCTCCGTCACTGTCATCCCTTTGACCAAAGTTGACATAATTTTTGCTACTGTTTTTCCTTGACTTTTAGCCTTTTCATTGTCAAAACAAACGTACGCAAGACTTTTCAAGCAACTAAGCAGATATTTTTGGCAGTTGTCATCCTCCAAATTGGTTTTTTCCTGCAAATAAATAAAATGTTTTCATTTTGAAAACCGGTGTCTACAAATCTTTTCGGTTTTTAAATCTTGTTATGGTAAAATAAATTCAAAGTACTTTGATATCTCGCTCCAGTCCATCGAATTCCGCTTTGTTTATCGATGCTAACCATTTTTTATAGTTGCTATACATCGAGGCCATGGTTTTTTACGTTGAAAACTGGTTTTTTGTTTAACATTTGACAATTTTCAACGTACTTTCATCGTTTGAATTCAACTTGTAAACAAACTAGAAACATAACCTAGAAAGTCCCTAGATCTAGCACCACCTGGCGAGTGGCAATCGTCAACCAATGTCAACTAACGACGTCGGTAATAGTAGAACAATATAAAAACAACGTAACCTCTTCTCGGCGTGCGGAGCCGAATTCGCAAAAAAATGTTACGAAAAGTTTGCAACCACCGGAAACAATTTTCGGTGGTTCGACATAGAGTGAAGTATTTGTCGACAGCGGCACTTCAAGAGACGGAAAATGTTAAAACCGAAAATGTCTCGGAAGATTTGTACCCGGAGATCGAGGATCTTTCACCCGGGGGAAAACGTGAGAAACAACACAGGGAGTGGTCTGAAGGTGTGAAAAATTGCCCCACTGTGGAGGAGAAGTTGTTCAAAGTCAACATGCCAAAGTATTATGGCTTCAGGGTCCAAATGTTTGACGAAAATTATGTCAACTATAATATCCTGCCTGTTGCCCAGTATATCACCAAAACTCACCTGGTGAACGAACGAAAACTTCCAACTTGTTATGACCACATGACTGATCCGAGTACTCTTGACCAGCTCGTGGCAAACATCAAAAAAGATGTTGAGGATATTTTGGTTTTGGAATTGGAAGAACGAAGGTACACATTTGTTTTTGACAGAATTTGTTTGTCTGTTAAAAATATCAACATTACTAGCGAAAAATGTTGAATGTTATATTTTTATTTACAATAATTGTTATTGCTTTGCCAATTTTTGTTTTTGTTGTCTATATTATTATCCATATTAAAAATTGCTAATACATTTCGTAATACTTGCTTGTTTTTTTTTCAGGCAAGATAGTTTGACGATAAAAGACAAAACAGATCCAGTTTTTATGGACAAATTGAAAACGAAATCCATAATTCGTCAAATAAACCGTCTATTCGCAAATGAGGTATCTCAAAATTCACCTCACATTCTCGAATGTGAAACAGAATATGATCCACGCATCGAAGCGTTTTGGTTAATTGGAAATATGCCGCCATCTAAACGTCTGATAAAAACACGAAAGCATTTTAAATATCAACCAGCTGTTTCACCTGAGGAAGATCCTATCCACAACATGATTCAATACATTGGAGAACCATTGGTCCAGTTAAGAAGTCCACTTCCGTTACGAGAAATTGTTTCTATTGAGGAATCCGAGGATCGTTCGATGGAAGTACCTGAATTCAGGTACCATTTTTGTGTCTTTTTGTACCATACAGTTTTTATAACTTTAAATTGTGTAATTTTTGTTGTACTTTCATTCAAAATTCATAATTAAAACTACTTTTTCAGGTACAATTTAAGAGCTACTGGATATAATGATACTAGAAGGCACGTTGCAACCATCCCCGGGTTCTGGCCAGGCCACCCCAACGAATTTGGTGTCATATCTTTCCACCACCAAGCGTTTTTGAAAAAGAGAAGTTACCTTGATGATAAAGAAGCACTTGTTGCTCAGGCAATTATGGCTTCTTTTGGTTGGCTGATGGGACAGGCTTGTTACCAAGGTGAAAACTCCAAACTAAATTTTTAAAACATTTCTTTTACTACTTATTTGATAGTTTGAATGAAATTTAATAACTTGAATTTTTCTACAGGATTTTCTCCTTACAACGACATCACCTATCCACTAGTCAATCAAGCGGTCATAACAGACGGTCAAACCTGGTCATTCTTCGTTTACCAGATGAACACAACGGATTTCAGTACTTATGCGTACGACAAAATCGCTAAACGCAACATCTGTTGGGCGAGCGAACCAATGAAACTGTACGAGTCAGTGGAAAATGGAAAGGTCAATGGGTTGGATGTCGAGGTGCTGAAAAATCTATTCAAATTTTACATCAATGCTCCGGAACAGCGAGATTATAACATGAAACCGTACTTGGATGAGGTGACGCCAGTGATCGCTGACTATGAAGATGTCGAGAAGAAAACCTGGCTTGAGAAACGTTTTAAACATCTTATGTCGAATAGACCTAGACATAGGTACGTTCTAAAAATCAAAGAAAAATTTTTTCAATATACTTTTTTACTCTCTCAATTTTTGTATTTAATGGAGCTTTGAATAAAACGTTTCATGGTTTGAATGTTCTGTTTCAGTCCTTTGCCAGAGATTCTTCAATGGCAAAAGATTTTCATGATAGACAACAGAACGAGACCGATGGAGAAGAAACACGAACCTTGGGAATACGGCATCAATCCATATGCGAGAACTTTGGACAACCACCTTAAAAACTACATCCCCAAGGCTTTGCGACCACATCCAAAGAAGAAGTACAAGTGGGAGCTGTACGAGAACCAATACTACCCCAAATAATTGGTTCTCACCATCTTTCTTTTGTTACAAAAGAAGTGTTTCTGAAAGTTTATGAACAATAAACTTCGTATTCTTAAATGATGTAAATAGATACCAACAAATAAAACGTTTATAATTTATTTGCACTCTTAAATTACAATAATTAAAAAGTAAGAATTTAGTCTCCGGTAACCGCACATTCGTCGACTTCATTTGTCCGCGGATTATAAGTCATGAACGTAAAAGAACTTGCAGAAAATGATCCTGGGTTGATGATCTGGCAGTTACCCACGTTCGTTTTGTACGGTACAAATTTGTCGGCAACAACCAAGAGGTGCGGTGTCGGGAACAGTTCTAAGATATGACCATGTTTCCAAAAAACCGGGAGAACCGGCAAAAGAAACGGCGCAAGATGAGCCTGGCTTATTATCGTTTCTGCAAACTGGAATTTTCAACATATACTTTTCACATTCCTTAAGAAATTTAAGAAAAAATGTAGTTTTTGTTCTTACATGTTCACAAATCGGCTTTTCATCGCTGGGAAAATGTAATGTGTTTCGACAAAATTTGGTTATCAAATCTTCTCTCAGAACGATGATCTCCTTGGTGCAAATCTGTATCCTGCATGGATTCGGAGCAAGGATCGTGTTAGGAACTTTATTAATAAAATATCTCAAACAGTGTCGAGGTATTGGACCCCTGGGAAAAATTTTGAACCCTCCAACGTCGCCAGACCCGGGCACGAAGATGAACTTGGTATTTTCCAGGATGTTTGGGTACTCGACTACCATATCTGCCATCGTCCTGAACCCTTCTTCGAGTTTGCTGATGTTCGCACTGTTAACTGCGACGGTCAAAAATTGACCGCAGATGACAATCGCGGTTGGAGGGTAGTCAGCATAACCGTCAAGGAGGAGTTTGAATTGGTTCAGGTTCTCAACCTCGTCCAGCCAGAAATCAGAGATGAACATGATCATTCCGTCGGTAGCCAGTTCGACTTTTTTGAGATTTTCAGAAAATTTGAGGGACGTTTGACTTGGACCTCCGAATGTGTTTGCGTTGCCGAAGATTGGTGAGACGTCTTCCACGTGTGCCCAGGGTGGTAGACACATCTGCTTGACTTTCATTATGGAGTCTTCGTACTCGCCGTCGCAGATTACTATTGTTCCTATCACCATTATTCCTGAACCGAATTCGTAAAGGTCTTTTGTAAGGAAAATGTTTTTCGAGACAAGATTTAGTTTTTAGATGTGTTATTAAGTGACTTTTTTCAATGAATAAGTTTAGTTTCAATGATTAATACACAAACTTTGTTATTGTCAACTAACAAGAATTCTTTTATCAATGCATATCGAATAACAGAAAACAACTTTTGATGTATTGAAAAGGATATTGTTTTGCTAATATCGAGCTTGACATAAGCAGTATTGTCCTCAAGATAAAGTCCAGTATCAGCCATGAGTGTCAGCATGCCCAAAATTCTCACAGCTCCCCTTTTGGTATTACTTTTTAGATACTCAATATTTGTAATTTGCATCTGGTTCGGATTCACTTCTCCCAGTTTAGGAGGCTGAAAAAGTTCGTGTCGAATAGTCCTTTTGTGTATCAGATCAATTCTTTCAGAATAAAATCGTGGCTTATGATCAGCCGTGGGTAGCAGTTCAAGATTCGCTTTTGTCAGGACAAATTTTTTCTTGTATAAATTGAAGGTGACTTTTGGGATAGTACTGTTATCGATAATGCTAAAAATTGTTTCCTCGTCTCTCAAAGTGTTGCCAGTTCTGTGACATTCCTTGATTGCGATTTTGACATTTTCGACTGAGATGTTTGGAGTTGTCAGGTTTTGCGAAAGAATTTGGTCAATGATATCTGTCAGCGTTTTATCTTCTTTTCGATTATCTTCGTCGAGGGTTAAAAGATAATCTGCTAGACTTTTGCTTATTTTTCTGAAAAGTAAAATTTACAATCAGTTTTGTTGGTTCTTTGTTTTGGTGCATCATTTTCCCGCCTTTTTCATGTAACCTTTCAATGTAAAGAAATAATTTGTTTTTTAGCAAAGAAAATGAATCAAAACGAGAAAAAGATGAATAAGAAGAAATTTTCGATCAAAAACAAACTAGAATTTGAATTGACTTTCCAATAATTTACATTCACTGTTATATTGTAACATTGTTATTGTTTGTTTACCTTGAAATTGTTAGACCATAAAGTGAAAACTTTTTCTGTACATGTTTAGTTAGTGGGTCGTCCATTTTCCTTCCTTTTTTATTTATTGTTCATCAAACTTAAAAAAATGAGTCAAAATAATAAAAATGTAATCACCCCACACACTTTAGCAGTTCGCAATGTTTTGATTTTGCTCTTTTAAAGTGTTTATCATTGATCGGTAGGTCAGAATTTACTTACCGACCGAGCAACTAGTGACAATTACATACACAATATCGAGAGACAATGACGCTCGTTTGATCAAAAAAGCATCTTGGTTAAAAGTTAAAAGAAACGAAAGATAATAAAATACAAAGTTAAAAAATAATAAAAACGATTAAACGGTGCAACAGAAGAGAAAATAATCATGTCATCGAGTCAAGATGACGAGTCGGCCGTTGATCTGCAAGTGAAAAACGAAGTTAGTGTCGACGCGGTGGACAGTGAGGTCTCAAAAAAACGCTCCGATGAAGTCGAAAATGACACGAGGCGGGATAACAAGTGCGAGACTGACACCGGGGGTAGTTCAGTTCAAAGTGAAACGTCAAGAAAACGGTCTGCTGAGGACGATGACACAAGACGAGATAGCAAGCGTCTGGCTGTGGACAACGATGAGGACAGTTCAAGTGTAATTTGATTTTTCCATTATTTTATTCATCATTTTATTTATAATTGTGTTTTGTAAAAGAACAAAGTTGTGGAAGATGAGATATGTTGGTTTGGGAGAATTTTAGAAGTTAAAAAATGATTTGTTTTGTGATTTTCAGAATGTCCCATCAGATTTATCAACAGGACCTAAAGAAAACACAGTGACGGAGGCAGAAAAAACCGTAGACCATGCAGCATTAGTTGCTAATCATTACAATGCATTAGAAGAAAAAAGTTTAGAGTTCCGGGATCGTAGCAGAATTATATTTATGAGAAATTTCAATAACTGGATCAAGAGCATGCTTATCAGTAAGTTGGAACAAATATTATACAGGAATTGTAAAAATTACTTTATAAACATTCATTGAAATCACAAATTCAATTACAGATGAATTTATCAATAAGTTATCGCAACAAAACCGCGGCAATCGTCTTCAAGTAATGGACATGTGCTGTGGAAAAGGTGGCGATTTACTCAAATGGTTGAAGGGTAACGTTCGACATTTAATCTGTGCTGACATCGCTGACGTTTCTATCGAACAGTGTCAAAATCGTTATGACGATTTGTCAAAGAAAGATCAACGACGACGGGGATTCGAACCTGTCTTCTCAGCTGAGTTTATTGTTGCTGATTGTACTAAAGTAATCATAAAAAATATACATGTATATATTTATCCTGAATTGAAAGAAATAAATAATTCTACTAAATGGGATATTTTAGGTTCGACTGAGGGAAAAATTCAAAGACCCTAGCATCCATTTGGATCTTGTCAGCTGCCAATTTGCTTTGCATTACAGTTTCGAATCACTGCCACAGGCCGAGATGATGCTCAAAAACGCAAGTGAAACTCTCAAACCCGGCGGATACTTCATTGGGACGATACCTGATGCTTATGATATTGTGTAAGTTCCTTTTTTGATCTTGTATATCATTTTAATGTCCATTTTTTTATCCCCCTTCTATAAAAAAACCTCGCTGTTGCCGTGTCGTGTATAATATCAATTTCAAAAATAAAAAAGTTTGACATTCAACAATACTATGAAACGAAATGCGATGTAAAGAGCGGAAAAGTTGCTTACTTACATTACTGGATCTACTGCGGCTGTGGGTCCAATGGCGTCACATGATCGATGGCAGCTGCGGGTCCAGTAATGTCACTTGATCTAATAGGCATGCGTACTCGATGGTGTCGCGGGATGTACTGTAGCGACGGATCTAATGGCGCGTCTGATATGCTATGACTCAAAATTTAAAATATTTGAAAGTTAAAGTTTGTTTATCGCACAGCGGTCTGAAATTGAGCGCCCGTCGGGCGCGCTTTGCACCTTGTTACTATAAGTAAATTTTTTTTACGTCTGTTTTCAGTGCAAGACTGCACCAAAGTGAGACTAATAAGTTCGGAAACGAAATCTACAGTGTAGAATTACAGTCGGACAGTAAAGACAATCTTCCACTTTTTGGAGCGAAGTACAACTTTCATCTGGAGGGAGTTGTGAATTGTCCAGAGTTTTTGGTTTATTTGCCATTGTTCAAAAAGTTAGCCCTGACCTTTGGGCTGAAATTAGTTTTGTTTGAAAGGTAACGAACAATTTGTTATTGAAATCTAATAAATAAATACAAAAAGACTACAACAATTAACACAATTTTGGTTTTGCAGATTCGAAGACTTTTACGAAAGAATGAAAAACGAAGGTCGATCACTTCTGAACAGCATGCAGGGCTTAGAGACTTATCCCGAATGCCACGACGCACCTCTCGTTAGTAAAAAACCGGACGATTATGCCCACGCTATTCAGTATATGCAAAAAAACACTGGCCATAGGAAAATTGGTACTTTATCTAAATCGGAATGGGAAGCAACTTGTAAGTATTTATTTCGGTGCATATTGGAAGTTGAATTTGAACAATTTTGCAATGAAATAAAATACTAATTGGAAAATGATTTTTCAGCTTTGTATGCAGTTTTTGCTTTCCAAAAAATGAAAACAAGCTGGGATAAGAACGGGAAACCGGTGTATGAGGACTTATAACCGCGTTTTGGCGTGTTAGATTAAGTAAGCAATTGTACAATTTCTTTTAATCAAAGACAACTCAATCAAGCGTTAATTAAGATTTCTTCAAAAGTTACCATGTCTCCGTCAGTTTAGATATAATCGCCAGTTCCATCACTATTGTAACCACAATATAATTATGTCAATTTGTATATTTAATATTTGATATATGATAGGATCCAATCATGAGTTTATTGAACGATGGATGAAATTAATCAGTACAATTTTTGGTACCTTCATTATGAAAAATAGCAATTGTGAATTCGTTTTTCGGAACTTACCATTTTGTTGATTAAATCAAGTTGTTTTGACACTGCATGTATATTCACCTTTTTTACATTCGTTAATAAAAACTGTTAACTCTGCTAAAGACATTTGTTCTTAGAAATTAAATCTGCACTTCAAGTATTAATAAAACTTTTTTATTTTCTCTCTGTTTCTTACTTTACATTTTTCACGTTCACCGTTTTAAATAATTGTTTTACAAAATAAATTTGGTTTGCATGTTTTTTGTTTCATATGATATTATTTCAACAAGGTTTAATTTCATATGAAAACTAATTCGAAACTAGATTCGACTAGAATAATATCGAAAACCGATTCCCTCGGTTTTGGTTCTCAATTTTACTGTCTCGTAGTTTTAGTTCAACGTTAACTTTTTCAGGTTTTTCAACCCGTTTTGAACACTTTGCACATGCAGTTACGTCAACATTTATCGCCACTCTTACATAACACTCAAATTCTGTAACTTATACAACGAAAATTAATCCATCTTTTCAACAAAAAACATCAACTCATTAAATTAATTATAAATAAACACAAAATCGCTGTTTGCCGAAGACAACTGTTGGTTTTACAAATCCTCCTAATTCTCTTTTCCGCACTTTTTACACAATTTACAAAGTTTATGTTGAAAAAAAAAAACAAAACAGTTTTCACTCGTCTTAATCAGCGACAGGTATCTCAATTGGCTTATTTTTTCTTTGGCTATCATGATTTTCGTTTTCTAAACCATCAGTCAGTTCTCGGACGTTTCCTGGCAAGTAGTCCTTCCAACTTCTAAAGAGGTATCTCGTGAATTTTCGCAGCTGTCGAAATTTGCAGTACGTCGCTCCTTCGGCCGATTCCAAATGTTGTGTTTGGATTAGAAAACCCTTCTCTTTGAACGTCTGCTCGAGTTTTTCTCTCTGCAGTGACTTTCGAGTTTTTCTCTTCCTCCTACCATCGTCTTGTCTGTCTTTCTAAAAGAAACCCATCAGATTCAAAAATACACTTCAAACAAAACTTCCAACTTCAAATTTGTTTTAATTTAAGATAGCACTGACCAGCGAACATTTTCCAATATGAGAATTAGGCTGAGCTATCCTGTCAGGAGCGTTCAAAAAAGTGCTGGAAAAAGTGCTGTTCTGACCAACAGGCTGCTGGATCGATTCCCTGGGAAAAAACTCGTACCCCCTCATACTTTTGTCTCCAGTTCCACTGTAATATCTAAAGTTGCCTCCGGAATCCACGGAAAGACTTTTTTTCTCTTGAAGACTAGGTTTTGCACCGCCAGTGAACTTGAATTTGCATATACTAACTTCCGTTGCTGGATTGTTGTTGTTTTCCGTTGGCAATGGAGGGATAAAAATTGCTGACCGTTTTCGTTTCACTGGCTGACATTGACTCGTTGCTCTGCGAAACAAAATTACATCACAGTTATTATTCACTTCAGTTTTCAATCTAATTGCAAAGTTTTTAATTTTCTATTACTAAATACCGTTTTCTATTTGGTGTCAACAACTTCGAAATTCTCGATCCAATTTCAGAGCTTTTATCTGCTACTGGAACGTTGGGAGAGACTTTTTGGATTTCCATCGACTCAACATCGTTGGTCGAATTGAGATTTTGTTGATCTTTATTGTGGCAGTACAAGAACTGTGACTGTAAAGCCATTGGTTTCATCAACATCCCTGCATTGGGCCAGTAAACGATGCCTGGATTAGAAGTCAAATCCTCAGTTTGGACGTTCTCTCTCGATATCCTCTCCTTTTGTAACAAAGAGTCTACTCTACTGGAATAAGGCATACAAACGACGTTTATCTCGTCTTGGTCGTAGGAAATATCAGTTTTTGGTATTGTGTTATCTTTCACGCAGAGATTCAATGGCTCGTCTTGCTCTTTGAAATACTGTAGATCAAAACTTTTGTTCGATTCCTGAGTTAGTCTTTTTTCTAACAGACTGCTAATCTTATTCTGTATGTCTGACCTGCAAAACAAAAACAACATCCAGTTACCAATGCCCAAAAAAACAATCTTATTTTTTTACTTGTTTTTAATTTGAAAAGAATGTCTACCTTTGAAATGCTGCTTGAGGAGTTTTGTCTTTCTTATCAACCGGACACTTTTCCTCATGCCCAGGTGTGCCCGGCAAAATCGTACCGTAATTTTTATAAATCAAATGGCAAATGTCAGCTTTTTTCGGTTTCCTCCCCCTTCTAGGTTTGCTGTTTTCTAACGTAATTTCTCCCATGTAAGGAAGATCGGAATACTTCATAGGCGGTCGAGAAACAGGTTGAGATGGAAAATTCGGTGAGTTTGATAAATTACAAGTGACTGGTTTTGTTAAACCGGATGTGATGACTGATCTTCGTAAGTTGACTGAAGAGGCTTGGGACTGGATGCTCGAGGTGCAGAGTTCCTTTTGCATCATTGCGATTTTGTGCAACCAGCGTTGCACGTCTGCTATGGGGTGGATCACGTTGGGAGTTACTAATGGAGTTGGCACTGAAGTGTTTGTCGTTAGGAGTTCGGGCATGGCCGCAGTCTTCGAGGGTTGAGCTTTTTGGGCTAACGCTGCTTCGTAGTGAGACAAGTATGCTGGAGGTAGTGCTTGGTGATGAAACTTCAACTTCCAACGAGCTTTTCTAGAAACCCAAAAAGTAGTGAGTTAGAAAAGTTTAAAAGTTTTCATTTGTTTAAAAGATTTGATTAGATAGTTTTTATTGTCTAGTCATATTCGTAACTTTTTGGCAATGTAAATATTATGAAATAAAATGTTTTGTATAAAAATTTGAAAGTTGGCAGTCAAAATTGTGTTTTGCGTAAGAATTTTTAATTGCATACAAAGAGGTCTTTTAATTTCTGTTAGAAATACAAAGGAAAGACTTTGTGATTTTAACTTACATAACAAAAACAAATTAAAATTGAAAACTATTGTTTATGAATCGTTCATTGGAGGATAATTCAATGTTAATTATTGTTAATAATTTTTCATTTGAGGAAACGCATATAAAGTTAAGCGTATCAAATTTACATGACCAATACACTTTATAAAGAAGAGGTGAACTAAGTTTTTAATTTTCGGCGACAAAATGAAGTTCATTTTTGTTACGATTACTGTTTTAGCTGTAATTTTAGCATTTGTAGGTGAGTTTATTTAACTAGTAATTTTCTGACCCGTAATTTTTCGACAAGTTTTTTGACTTTTAGCCCCAAATTGTTATCTTTTGTGTTTTATCGAGATACATTTTTGCAGCATCCCCTATGTTTGCCCAAAACGAGACCGAAGTTTCTAAATCTATAGCAGAGCGAGTTCTAGACAAACTTGAAGAAATTCAAGCACTTCTTCAACGTGAGATATATATAAATCTTAATTATCTATCTTGGTCATATTATCGTTATGAAATAAGTCGAAGCAAAATTGTATAACTGTAATTTTTTTTGAATAGCCTTTCGATTTCGTTTGAATTTACAGCGGCCATAAAAAACTTTCCTGACGATTTGCAAGCTGATCAACCAGTCGAAAATTTAAGGAAGCTTCACAACTTTACCAAGTCAATAGTTTGTTAGAACTTTTGTCATAATCCCAACAATAAATTTTTGAAAAAGTGATTAGAAATTAATTTGTAATTCTAAGCGATGAATTTCGTTACTTTCCCCCTGCGTTAATATAAACAGGAAAAAGAAAAGTTTGTTTGAAAGGTGCGATGAGAGTTTATAAAAAATGATGAGGAGCATAATCTAACTAACCTTCGACGAAATTTGCTGATACTTATGGAACTATCCAGAATGTCACTTTTGCTAGTATCATAATTTTTTTGACTAACTTCGTCATCGCTTGAGCTTGGAGAACTTTCCACATCGCTCTGTGCCCTGTCAATCATAATACCACTATCACAACAACTATATTTCAACTTACTAAAAACTTTAAGAAAGTTTATAAATTCTGAAGAATCAAACATTTCAAGAAGCTGAATGTATTTTTTTCACTTAACTTTCATTTCGTATCAACTTTTTGAATTCAATTTGTAATCAGTTTTACTCACTTGATAACGTTAGTATCGTCTTTTTGTGGTTCTTTGAAAGTCAGAAGTATTGGAGGTACTGTGCACAGAGAATCCTCATTTATGTTAACTGGTTGATTGAAAGTTGAATTATTAGTTGTATTATCAGTCTGCATATGACTCCCTACAAAATGATAAGATCATTTTATCAACTTTTTATCCTTTTTTAATAAAACGTTTAAACTTGTAAAAATATTCGAAGACAGTTAAATGATTAATAAAAAAATGATGACCTAGTTTTTTTTTCTGTCAAACTTGAGAGTATTTCGATTGTTTGAAACTCCCACTTTTTCCTATTTTTACCCGATTTGGTTACATAAACATAACTCACCCATCTAAAATTGAAATAACAAAAGTTACATTTCACGCAGAAAAAAAAGTTTTATTTCGAATTTTCGCATTTAAAAATGTATTGTAAACCAAATTTTTTGCGCAAATAAAAAGTTTTTACGTTTGTTTTGGTACGAATCTGACATTTATTTACAGACGGTTGGTATGAAAATAATAAAAAACCAATTTTCGGTTTCGAAAGTGTTGCGAAAACCGCACGAAATGGGTTAAAACAGAAATAAAACAAAAACAGTTGTTTAATTGCGAAAAGAAACAAAATAAAAAGGTAATGTCAACATTGTGCGTTAACCGTTGAAAATATGATCAACTAACATGAATAGTCGTTTATATTTTGGGAGACATGCACATCGCGCTGCTAAAAATATGACACGGAAATTCGAGGACTTGTGAGGATACCAGCTCACCTTTCGATTCGAGAGCTTGCGCGCGTTATTCTAAACGCGATTATGAAAGTCATGTAAAATAACATTAACACAAGTTGACGTTTAGTAGTTTCGGGAAAAAAATCGGACTTCGATAGGGATTTATGCGTTCTGTCCAAAATTAGAAAACCTGACACCAATGAGCCCAAAGACGGTTATACATCGACGATGACTCGGAATATTTCTGTTCGTGGGATGTATTTTAAATACACATTCTTTTAACTCTTTATATAGCAAACTGCTAAAAGAGGCTCAAATTTTATTTCTCACTGATGATGCGCATTTGCACAAAAATCACTCCACCAAACGACTTTGAAATTAACCCATTAACATTCCTCAACGTTTTTTAACTCTTTTCCTTCATTGGGTTAATTTTATTGTTCTTGTTACCAGACGGGTTAAAGAAAGGTAGAAAATTGTCAAAAATCACTAACCTGTAACGGGAAATGTGCTTTGCGATAACATGAACACAGCCACTTATCACAAGTTAAGTTCCTTCAGTAGTACAGTTTTGGTAGTGGGTTAATGATGATTGGCACTGGGTTACAATCATTTGTCACAGTCTTCAGTTTTTGACTCGGTCACTGCTTTCTGATTACTAAACCAAAATAAAACAAACAATTATAACTTCTTATTCCCACACTCAAAACTTCCACTCCAATTTAAAAACCAGCAAAAAACAAGTTAAAAAATACTTAAAAATAGAGTTAAAAACGAAAACGAAAAAAAAAAATTCCAAAGCTGGTATCGATCACTCGTCCCCTTAACTTTGACTTTAGGAAACTTGAACCTTCGCAACTCACTGTCCCATCTTCAAGTGACAAGAACCAAAAAAAAAAGAAAAAGTTTTGAATTGAAAAACGTGTGGTTCACCTGTGTATGATAGTGAAAGTTGAAAAGGGTTCAATGGTCTTGATTGGGTGCCCAGTTTTTGAGCAGTTTGTGGTAATTGTCGTAGCAGACATGAAGGGCAACCCAGAACTCGTGTGCGGTTGAAGTTTTGCGCTGAACGTTGGGCACTTGGGGTTACTCCTACTTGCGAAGGGGCGGAGTGGGAGTAATTGGCTGAAAGGAGTGAAATATCCTGGCAAGACGGTGAGGCAACGCGCAATGGAGCCGCAAGTGAGAACTGTTTTGAGGCACATTTGGCACTGTTGCCCGCGTGCCGCGCCGAAGCTACGCTAACGTGCAAGGCGCGGGCGTATATTCTCAATTTGGACAGATGGAAATCCGAGATTGCTCTATATTGGGCCGTGCGTCGCTGCCACCGGAGGAGGTTGCACGGTAATAGCGGACTCGATTTTCTCCTCCCTCTTTTGCCGCTTTACCTGTCTTCCTCGCGCGCGGATTCTGTCTTTTTTCCGCGCTTTTCCTCCGACGTCGTCTCTCCCTCTGCTTTGCTCCGTCTCCCTCTAGACACGATCAAGAAATCGCTTTTATGATTATATTTAACTTCATCAACAAACCCGGCGCGAGACCAAAACTATCCATTCATGGCAAATTTTCAGCCTCGTCTCAACTCGCCACTTTTCAACGCCGCTTTACCACAGTTTGTATTTTTAATCTTCCACCCATTTTATACTCTTTATATCTTCTATTACACAATTCATTTTTTCATCTTTTTCTCATCCAAAATAAAATGGGAATAATACATTTGACTTGATATTTTTAATTTCTTTCTCCTAGAATTTTTTTTCTTTTCATTTGAATAAACAATAAATAAATGGTCAAAACAAAGTTAATATTTTAATAATGTATGATTAACCCGTTCTGGTAAAGATTTTTTGAAATGCAATTTCAGGGCATGACTTTGTTTGATACGAAAAAGAAAAATGAAGAAATGTTTTTTTTATCAATAAAGGTAAAAGGATTAGGTGGTACAGATGTGAATATGCAAACATAATCGTTGTTTATTGAGGCTCGTGTCAAGCTTCGCTGAGCGTAATGAAACCAAATGCCTTAAATAGAAAAGGAATCGTTGGCGTATCCTCGACATTGGTTATAGATGCAGAATTGGTGGGTGAGGTGGTTTTGACCTATAAGGCATATAATGCGAATACGCCTCCACACGAAGGTATTCTGCACGTATGAAATGTACGTCTGAATCGTTTGGTTTGTTTGTTTGCGCGATTTTCGCAATCGATAAAGTTACGTTTCAAAGTTACATCAAAATTCAACTTTGAAATTGAAAATTCACAATTTGAAAAAAAATTTAACATTTTCTTCATTCAAAACATTTAATTATCTTCATTTTTTATGTTCTAGGAGTTGGAATGAAAACAAATGTTCGTTTGCAGTAAAAATAGATTTTATTACAAAAAGATCGTGGGTTGAAGTAAAAAAAAAGTTGCATTTTGTAAGAGAAGTTTTTTTTGTTAAATTTCGACAAGAATTTTAGACAGAGGTTTTCGCGACAGATCCGGAACTGTTGCATCTGAAGCCGGGTATCCGACAGGTAAGAGGAGTACTAGTTTCTCATTGATCGGTCGGTTTAGAAGTGATCGTAGAGCCGGACCGCAGTTCAGTGGTGTTGATGTCAATGTTACCAATCCGGCGAACTGTAATTATTTATTAGATTTGAAGCGATTGCATAATTTGAATTCCAATTTTTTACTCGACTTTAGTATTTGTTGCCAATTTTTTCAATAAAACTTTTTCATACAATGTTGTATTCAAAAACGTTCAACATGCTTCAAAATTTTGTTATTTTAAATTAAATTTTACAATCAAATATTCCTTAAAGAAATTGTCTGAAGTTTGTTTAATAAAAACATTTGTAAGAATCGCGAAATCGTACTTTTTATTGGTAACATAAATAATTGACAGAAATTACCTGGATAGCAGTAATGAGAATACCAGCCGCAATAGAAACACTCATCTCATTATAATAATGATTCTTTTTCTTTCCATTAGGTAAAATGTCGTAAGTCTGCTTGAAAATACAAATGAGATACGGTGCATCCGTAAGGTACTCTTTGTGCCAGTCCGTTTTCAGCGGCTTCAGATCAGTCGTCCACTTTTTGCCCATTCGTTTGGTGTAATTCAGTTGCTCCTCTTTTTCAATTATTTTACGCACTTCTGCCTTGGTTTCTGCAGACGATATCAAAACGAATGTCCATGGCTCTGTGTGTGCACCGCTTGGTGCTGTGCCTGTAGTTTGATAAATTGAAAAAAAATTGTTATTTTCGAAAATCCATGAAAAAATGGATTTAAAATAATGTTTCGAATTTCCTGTAAAAAGTTTCAGTTGGAACGAACCTGCTGCTTTGATAATGTTATGAAGAATGTCACGTGGAATAGGATCAGAACTAAAAAAGCGTAAAGTACGTCTGGAATTAACAGTTTCATAAAACTCCTGAGAACGGTCTCTCATTTGCTGATAAGAAAGTCGAGTAAAGTTGTATGGAATGTGTTTTAAATCTTCTGGCAGTGCTGGTTCTTCTTCATTCAAATCTAAAAAGTAATTTCAAAGAACGACTCAAAAAAGTTTGAAACATTTGTTCTTTGTATTTGTACGAGATTTGAATAATTAATAAATGTTCTCAATTGAAAATCAAATTACCTTGAATAATCTCAGTCACAAGTTCATTCTGATTAGTCGAGTTACTTTTTGTTTCACCTGATTTGTAAGTCAGATTGAACAAAACAAAAACTACAATTGCAAGTGACAAATAGTGCCAATAATTCACCCAGAATGGAAACAATTCCGCGATCATATTTGCTGCAAAGACATTCGATTTTTGAATCACAAATCTTCTAAAAATAAAATTAAAAAAAAACTGTTACCTGTGCAAAAAGAAAAAAAGTAGAATAGCGTGACACGTTACCCTACTTGTCAGCGTTACCCGATCGGTCCTATTTCAATTGGTAATAAATCAATGGAAGATTTATAATTGACTTTACCTTAAGAATTGATATTTGCTATGAATATAGATGAGAATAGATGTATGAAATACACTTTCCACCTAAGAAATATTCACACTGGCCGAGATGATGCCGTCATTTAGAAGGCAACAGTGACACCATCGAGCCGATCTTATCTCTTTCACTTTTGCTTTTGGTTGCAATTATCCATAGAGCGGTGTTGCGCATGTAAAAAAAACATCAGTTCTGCTCTCAAGGCGAGCTTGCTGGACTTATTGAAACATACGTTTTACGTTCTGCCAACAATCCGTTAGATGCGCTGCAGTCATACAAAGCTGCACGTCTTAATCACGACTTAATTGTGTCTAAACAATGGATCATAAACTTTGAAAAAACCCATCAACGAATTTCAGTTTATTAAAATTGATTTGTACTACAATCTTGAACAATTTTTGAAAAACAAACATAAAAAAGCCAACACCGACTAAAAAGTAAAAATCATTTGAAAAGTCTGATGAAAAAAGTGTAAATGGAATGTTAGGATGGTTAATTAATCGATATCTAATTTTTTGAAAGATCCCTCCACACCAAACAGATCAGTTGCAGACTTTGGTTTTCCAGTTCTCTGAGATTCATCGACCCGGCCGTTTGCCTCGTCTTGCTGGAACCAAACACGGTTTTCTTCTAAGTTTTTTATTTGAGCTTCGTGGAGCACTTTTATTGGTCCTGCTGAACCACCCATTTCGTTTGGTAATGCATCTCGAGGAATGAATTTCGATAAACTTTCAACATCTTTGTGAACATGTATCTGAAAAAAATTGCAAAATTAACAAGTTGTAAACAAAAATTACTTCTCAAAGTTGTTTTTTTGTAACGTCAGTGCAATTACCATTTCAGCAAGTTCCTTTTTCAAAAAAGGTTTCATCATATTCATAATAATATCAACAGCTGGAACAGAGTTGGTGAAATGCAACGCCTTCAATCTGACCGGAAGTGCATCTTGCAGATAGAAAAGATACTTTTTCACTCCCAAAGGACTGACACGAGCAGCATGCGTTAGACCAACTCCGTGAAAATCCATGACAATAATATGACCATTGATGCAACCTTCAGAAAACATCCACAGGTCCAAAATCATATTGTAATACTTCATCATGTCATTGTAAACGAACTTCGAAGCATCAAAATCTACCAGTCGAGAAACAATTATTTGGTATCCTTCCTCCGTCGTTTGTTTTAATGGCATAATAAAACTGAAAAGTGCAAACAAAATTAATAACATTTATTTACCAAAAAAAACACGATTTCATCTGTTTTGTTCGACTAGTTTTTTTAATTCTAGTTCAGTTAGTTTAGTCATGCTGACATGGCACTGGATGATGTACGAGTGAAACCGAGATTTCAATAATTCTGGTTCTTACACTGTTTTCATTTGCAATCGAAGTTCTTTGCTTCCAATTGGATCTCGATTTGCAAAAAATTCCGGCACGTGAGTTCGGCAGGTATAATAGTTGTCGATGGTCGTTTTCGTGGGCTCCACGCGATAATAATTACTGTGCAAAAATATGGCCAGTTCGCTGTCGGAGATTTGCGGCAGGTGGAATTGTTTTTTGCACCATTGTTTGAGCGCCTCAATGTCTGCTTTTTTAAGACCCGGATGTCTCTTGAGTTCCACCTCAAGAGACACCTCCTGGATTACTGGCATCGTTGGCTGGATTAAAAAAAATACAATTCGTTATTTAATTACGAACATGATATGTTTTGCAGTTAATAAGTCGGTATGCAAATGAGCATTCTAGATTATATTTGACATTTGTGTGCTCGAATGAGGTGTCTAATAATGCGGATGATTAAGGTTTTTGTGTTAATTTCATGGCAGAAAAATGAGTAAACTTTTTCATTGATCATAGGTTGTGATTTTTATTATAAAATCGCGTATATTAATGAAACGAGAACATTTAGATGTACAACAGATCGGCGATTATCAATTCAAAAGAATTTTTGTTAAAGGTTAATGGGCAACCATTACCAGCGATGCGTGTACACAAAGCAATAATCTATAACAATTTTTCATTGCCTTTTACAAATTCATAAATTAATTAATGTGAAATTGAAACTTGGTGGAATAATTAATTCAATTTGATGAACATTTTTTTCTTGGAACTATAACAAACACCCACTTAGAAAATGATCGAAACAGTTGATTTTTCCTCATTAAATAATGATAACAATCAGTTGATAACAAATGAGAATAGTTGTAAAATAGATTTTAGTTATATACCGTTAAAATTGATAATTTTTAAGTCAGCTTCATAAAAGCTGTTCGCAGTTTGTAGTGTCAGGAACAACTGAATAGTTCAACAAGGAAACTTACATTTAACTACGAGTTGCGTGACCAGGTAACTTATTATCAGTGACTAGGACAATTTTTAATAACGGACGTTTTCGCTTATTAATAATTTCCATCCTTTTTCTAACATCTTATGTGAAAATTTTTCAAACCAACAAATTTTTTATACTTTCAATATGAGTAATTTTTTTTTGCAAAAATATTATTGTTGTTTATCATAATGTTTACATCCTGAATCTGTAAAATATTAAAAAGGATTTTTCCAGTTGTAAAATCGAAAAACTTGAAAAACAACAATATTTTAATGCTAAGATGTTCCATTGAAATAAAGTCCATACATTAAGTCTTCACCCTATCTGCAAATCATGAGGTTCCCCACTTTATATAAGAGTCCTTTCGATTCGCGCAGGATCAGTCTGCAGTCTGTACGAGCAAAGTGTAAATTCACTCTTTTCTTAACTAATTAATTCTTTTAAGCGATGCAGTAGCTCGTACCAAAATAGTGATTTGCAATGTTAGAGTCAGTTAATCCGGCATGGTTTCTGTTTATGGCGAGTAATCCCTTTTCGTTCACTTCAAACCCTTTTTATCAACATTTTTTTAAAATTATTAAACGATTTTTTCCAACTTTTACAACACAGGTCCTTATTATAAATTCACAAGCCCAAAACGATGACAATATTCTCAACAGTGTATTTCAAATTGCCGACGACATCAAGTCGCAATATTTGTCTCAAAATCCGGACGGAAGTAAGTGAAATGAAATTTTGGATCAATTTTTGACGAACTTGAAAGTTTGTTTGCAAAACGAAAATTTGTTAGATTTGTATAGGTTCGGTTACGCGGTGCAAGAAAACGGTCAGTTTCATCACGAGACCATCGGCTCGGACAACATAACGTACGGATGTTACGGTTACTTGGATCCTATCGGGCAGCTTTTCATAACTTACTACTTGAGCGATGGTTGGGGGTACCGAGTGGTTCAACCCGGGGAGGACGTCGAACTTTTTTACCACGAACACGAGGAAGCACCAGAAGGTGTCGATCCTGGAGAATATTACAAGGAACATCATGGTGTGATAGTATCCTGGAACGAACTGCAATTTCCCAACGCTTGTGAACAAGCTAGCAGTGGTTTGGTATCTGTCATTACACGACCCTATCCTCCACAACGTAAGTCAGAAAAGTTAAAAAAAATTTCTCTTACTTATTTTCGTTTTATTAAAAATTTTTTCTCATAATAATTTCATGGTTCGATGATTTCAATTTTCATTCGCAACTTATGTTCATTAATTCACAACTAAACGACGCACTGACGGGTTAATTTTTTAGTTCAATTTTTGTTCTAATCTCGTCGCGTTGATGATTTCGGATCCTACATCACGTGTTTCTCTGATGTAGGGATATCTGGCGGCAGATCTCCAGATACGTCAAGGGTTGCCACCTTGTCGGTACCTGGGAGGGCGGCATTCACAAACATAACATCAACCCTGATCACCAATCAGATAGGCACACGTGTTCCGGTACTCCAGGGCAGTTTTGACAGTTCTAGAACTGGTTTTATCGCAGCGGGTAGAGTTGATAATAGTGCGAACGTAGCTGGGTCGGGTGGTTTTGGTATAGGAGTAGCTGGACTTCAGGGAGCTGGGATTCGAGGTTCTGGTCCAGTTTTACAAGGTGGACAGATTTCTAGCCAAGTTTCTTCAACTTCTAGACCTATAATAGGTGAACCTGGTACTGTTAGTAGAGTTAGTAGTGTAACTCAAAGTAGTAGGCCAATAGGTGCGCAAGGTTTTGTTAGAACTGGAACTCAAAGTCCTGGAATTGAAACTTCTGGAATTCAAAGTTCGGGAGTTCAAAGTTCTGGATTTCAGAGCACTAGTCAAGTTTTGCAGAGTGGAGTAAATACAGCAGGTGTTAGAGCTTACGGAGTAACTGGTTCTTCAGACATAAATAGTGCTTTGATAGGAGGAGGACAAATTTCTACTCAAATTTCCTCGACTTCTAGACCTATAATAGGTGGAACTAGTACTTTTAGAAGTAGTACCAGTCAAACTATTCGACCAGCGGGTGCTGGAGGTATTGTTAGGACTGGTGAAGGTGGAATTCAAAGTTCTACTGGAATTCAAAGCACCAGTCAAGTTTTACAAAGCGGATTAGGTACAGGTGCCGTTAGAGGGTTCGGAGTAACTGGTTCTGCAGACATAAACAATGCTTTGATAGGAGCTGGTCAAATTTCATCAACTTCTAGACCTACTCTAAGTGGAACTCAAACTTTCAGAAGTAGTACCACTCAAGCTATTAGACCATCAGGTACTGGAAGTATTATTAGAACTGGTGGAGGTGGAATCCAAAGTACTAGTCAAGTCGTACAAACTGGACCAACTAGACCAACTGGTTCTGGAAGTATTGTTAGGACTGGTACAAGTGGTATTCAAACTTCTGGAATTCAAAGCACCAGTCAAGTTTTACAAAGCGGAGTAGGTACAGGTGCCGTTAGAGGGTTCGGAGTAACTGGTGGCTCAGATATAAGTAATGCTTTGATAGGAGACGGACAAATTTCTTCAACTTCTAGACCTACAATAGGTGGAACTAGTACTTTTAGAAGTGGTACCACTCAAACTATTAGACCATCAGGTACTGGAAGTATTATTAGTACTGGTGGAGGTGGAATCCAAAGTACTAGTCAAGTCGTACAAACTGGACCAACTAGACCAACTGGTGCTGGAAGTATTGTTAGGACTGGTACAAGTGGTATTCAAACTTCTGGAATCCAAAGCACTAGTCAAGTTTTACAAAGCGGATTAGGTACAGGTGCCGTTAGAGGGTTCGGAGCGACTGGTGGCTCAGATATAGGTAATGCTTTGATAGGAGACGGACAAATTTCTTCAACTTTTAGACCTATAGTAGGTGGAACCAGTACCTTCAGAAGTAGTACCACTCAAACTAGTAGCTTCACTCCAAGTACTCCAAGTATTGTTCGGACTGGTACAGGAGGAATTCAAAGTACTAGTCAATTTTCACAAAGTGGAATAAATACAGGGCAAATTTTTTCAACTTCTAGACCTATACTAAGTGGCATTCAAACTACTAGACCAACAGGTGGTGGAGGTGTTGTTAGTACTGGTACGAGTGGTATTCAAACTTCTGGATTACGAGGTTCTGGAATTTTCAATACTAATCAAGTTTCACAAAGTGGAGTAAATGCAGATGCTAATAGAGGTTTCAGAGTAACTGGTTCCTCAGACCCAAATAGTGCTTTGATAGGAGGTGGACAAATTTCTACCCAAATTTCTTCGACTTCTAGACCTGTGTTAAGTCAAACGAGCACAGTTAGAGGTATCGCTACTCAAACTAGTAGACCAACAACTGTTGGAAGTGTTGTTAGGACTGGTACATTTGGAATTCAAGGTACCAATCAAGTCTCTCAAACTGAGGTAGGTGCAGGAAACATTGGAGGAGCTGGTATTACTGGTTCTGCTGACATAAACAGAGCACTGCTAGGAGGTGGACAAATTTCTTCCCAAATTTCTTCAACTTCCATACCAGTAATTAGTGGAACTAGTACACTAAGAGGAACAGTAACTCAGAATAGACCACCAACTGGAACTTTTGGTGTAAGCCAGATCTTTTACACAGTTCCTGGAGTGAACACCACTATAATACAGGATAAAACTGATCGAATTGAAGGAATCAGCAGTGGTGGAGGATTTAGGACAGTTGGAGGTCCTGGATTTTCTCGTGACGAGAGAATTTTCAGAGTGACCGATGGGTCTGGCACTGTCAGAAACCAGGGTTACGTTTTCGATACTTCAAGATTGCAAAACCTAACCGGGACAGCTGGCACTGTAAGTGTCAGTGGTTTTAATGCTCCGGGACTTAGTGCTTTTGGAGATATCAGAAATTTTGGAGGCGCAGCTGTTGGTCAAAACTTAGGCAGGGTTAACAACATTCGAACGCAGGATAGTTCTGGAATTCGAAAATTGAATTATTTTAATTTCCAACCTGAGTTTAACCAATCTTTTAGTGGTTACAGAACTGTCGTTTCTGGAATTCCAGGTTCCAGAACGTTTGTATTCCAAAACGGAACACGGTTTGAAAATGTCGGTGGTGGTTCTTCTGCAGGAACTGGTACTTTGGATCTTATCAGAAACCAAGTAGTTTTTTCTGACACTCCTAAACTGAACATTTCCATTTTACAAAACGATGGTAGAGCTTTTGACATTCGAAATTTCGATTCTTCTAGACGCGTCACTTCTAATTTAGGTAGAAACAATTTTACTTATTCAACTAGAACCACGATCCCAGGCACTCCTCAAAGTCAGTATTTTTACATTGAGTATCCAGTGACGTCGGTCGGTAGAACTCAAACGAGTACCAGAACGTTTGATAATTCTTTGAGTAACGGTTCACGTGTGTTCAACATTCAACCATTTGATAGGAAAGGTAATTGAAACATTTGTATATATTCATATTAATTGATTCTTATAACGTCATATTTCACGTTCAATCAAATTCATTCAGCTCTTATTCTTTTCAAATTTCAGCTTTTAAACTATTTTGAAATAACAAATTACATTATGATTGAATCAATAAACAGGTAACAAAATTGAGTTTCGTATTTCAGGTAGACCAAGTCCTATCAATACCGTTGGTGGAACTGGTTCTTCGGTTGGTGGAGCTGGGTCTGGCGGAAGAAGTGGATCTGGTGGAGGGACTGGATCTGGCGGGGGTGGAAGGATTGGAACTGGCGGAGGCGATGGACCTGGTAGAATTGGAGGAGTTGGATCTGGTATGGAATTTCAATTGATTCATTTTCATAATTGGACTGATACCCAATTATTTATTAAAGTGTATTTTTGGAACTTGAACTTCATTCAGATTTTTTGAGAGCAAAATCCGTTATAGGTGGAGGAGATGGACCTGGTAGGGTTGGAGGAGTTGGAACTGGTGGGGGAGATGGACGTGGCAGGGATGGAACAGTTGGTGGAGTAGGTGGAATAGGTGGAATTGGCGGAATTGGTGGAATTGGTGGAATCGGCGGAGTGGGAGGTGTTGGCAGAGACGGTCCAAGTGGAAGCTCTACATATCCAACTGGATCCCCAGGTCCAAACGGACCCTGGCCTGGAGATCCAGACTATGTCCCACCTGCAAGAAGACCAGCGCTTTCCCCATCGCGCAGACCAACAATTTCCACAGCTTTTAACCAAAATGCACTCGAAGGAAGACAAAGTATCGCGATCCCAACAATTATCAAGCAAAACCCGGAAAGTTATCTGGCAACGCAGGGAAGTTCGATAAATAAAAAATTGAGTAAGGACTTGGAAGAATATCCGAGTTCTGTTGTAATGTTGATTTATTCAAACTTAGACGATCCTCGTTTGAAACATCCAAAAGGTGCGAAAAAGGTGGTTTCTGATGTTAAAGAAAATTCAAACCGTGGGAAAAGTAAATATCGGTATTTGCCGGAAAAAACAAATTTGGATGTGAAAATTTCGCCAACTCCAGAAAGTTTTACGAATTAATTATAGAACGATTTGACAGTGTGTAGAAGAGAGAAAAACTTCAAAGTAAAAAAATGATATTCATGCATTGTACATAATGAGTGTAATAAACTGTCAAAATTATTTGTCAGTCTTATTTCCTTTTATTGACAAAATTCATTATGACAAATTCATTCATTTTTCATTCTTTTTTAAATGCCTTTTGACTATCCTCCTGCGACTCCAAAGATGAAATTTCATGTTCAATGCTACTTTCCTTGCTTCGTTTATCCGTTTGAATATTGTCCCAGAAAAGATTAGGGGGTGAAAAAATTATTTTCTGTAGAAAAAGGATACAACTTTTGGTTAAATTAGAAATCAAAAGAAAAAGGGTTGAAATTCATTTAAAAAACTGTTTTTACAAAATATACCTTCTCATTTTGCAAATGTTTTCCCTTCCAAACTGATTTATTTGCATCAACAAAATTGATATCATCTTCTATCTTCCCAGATGTCCATTCTGCTTGGACAAATGATGCATCTGGGAAAATGAACTTTCCACTACCTTGCAAACTCCCAAGTGGAGTTATCTCTCCTTCGTAAATCGTCGCATCACGAAATCTAAAGAAATAATTGTTACACAACGAATATTCTAAAAGTTTAAAGAAGTAATTTTACGAAAAAAACACGATTAAAACCTTATTTTTACAGTTTCTCCAAACTTGTCATTATTCCAGATAGTTTCATACTCATCTTTACTTTTTGTTTTGTAAATTCCATGTCCTGTGAAAATAAAATAATTTTTGTTAGAAATGAAAATCTTTGTGACTTAATAATAAGTTTGAAATATTTCTGGTACCTTTTTTCATGACGAAATTCTTATTTTTAACACAAAAGTCGCCATAATATGTATCCCCATTTGAGAAATGGAATTTTTTAATTATCCCTTCGTCTTCGAAATCACTCGAATAGTCAGTACTGCCTGTTACAGATGACATTTGTAGAAATATTTTCAAAAAATTGATACTTTTATTGTTGTTTATAGATCAGACCATTTGATCTTGACATGTGAAAATAAAAGAAGCAGACTGTCATTTTTTTAACTTGACAGTTAAATGTTATACTATTTTTGTAATGTAATTTTATTATTAAGATTCCTTATTCTGCAAAACTTTTTGTTGATATTTTTTTAACCGAAAGTTTTGTTTGCTCAAAAGTGTTCGTAATATGAACACAATCAAACTTTGCAAATTGATACAGGTGATTTTTTAAGGTGAGTGAAAGCAATTTTCCTGTTTTAAAATGTTGAACTTTTGTCATAAAATATTTTTTAGGTAAACCACACTTTTTTAAATCAATGAATATTAGTTCTACGGTGCAAAATGAAGTACGAAAAGTCGTCGCCCGAAAAAACAAATTTGGATAAGTAAATAATCAATTTCTTTAAACATTTAAAGCATTAATACAACTCTTAATGTTTATTATTTTCATTTTTATTTCACAGTTTGATGATGAAAATTAAGACAATAGACAACAAACTACAAAACTCGTACTCTGCAAGAAACAGGAGAGATTTAATGAATCTCATTCAGGATGAAAAGACGCAAAATTATAATAACAGGATAATTTTACAGCAGATCAAAGCATTGGAAAAAATGGTTGACAAAAAATTCGATGGTGAAACTGAACCTGACTTTTACTAATACTTATATTTATAATTCAGTGATTTAAAATGCACGAATTAAATATTTAGATAAGAAACAAGTCGATTCAAAAGCAACTTCTTCATCCTACAGTTTGAGGAGTACCAAAAATGAAGCAGTTAAAAGCAATCCTTCAAAGTAAACAAAATTTTTGGAAAACTTGCATCTTTATTGTTTGTTATTTTTCATACAAATTATTGATATAAAAATCTTGTAGGAAAAATTCATCTTCTGGTGATTTCATCCATGATAAACCTGGCTCAAAATCGAATTCGAGTGACCAACAGTTGAAAACTTCATACTCAGCAAAGTAAAACAAAAAATCTCAAAAAGAACATCAAACAGTATTAAAAAATTACAAATTGTAAGTTTTAAGTTCTTTTAAAATTATTTTTTCAGGTATCAAGCTCAGATTAAGAAAGACGTCAATCCACCTTTGAAATCGCCAAAAGGAAAACCTGAAAATTTGCAAAAAAAAAGAACCGAATCGTCTGGCAGTTCTCAAAAAACACAAAGTCTCACAAATCATACGGTTCTTAATAAGTTGAAACAAATTATCCAAGTGGCGTCAGACGATATCCTCCAAGACCCCACGAAACCCCAAAAACCGCCATCCAATAATAACTTAGACAAAAATGTCACAATTAAACAAGAAAGAACTGTTTCACGAGCCGGAAATAAAAGAAGTAACGGTGCAAGTTCGGTCAGCACTCCAAATTTGGCTGATCGGACGAAAAATGATATTAGCAATCTATATTTGTCCCAGTCCAGACTCTGGTCGAAAAACTTGGCTCAAAATAATCTGAAAAATAGACAAGTTAATTTGAAGCAAAATCTATCAGACGCGAATTTAAAAAAGGGCAGAGATATGAAAAAAAGGAATGTGACGTTTTTGGTGAATCCAAAGGTTGGGAACAAACATGAGATGGGTGACTTTAAAAAGGACGAAAAGCCAAACCAAAATGAATCAGTAAATGAGAAAGCTGAAAAAGTTGAAGATAAGGTTGAAGTTCAAAAAGTAGAAGATGACAAAGTTGAAACTAAGATCGAACAAGTTGAGAAAATTGAAGTTGAACAAGTAGAAAAGATTGTAGAAGAAAACCTTAATTCAGATAAAAAAATCGAAGAAAACTCTAATTTGGAAGATTTTGATTTTGATTTTAAAATCTATAATGAACCTTCATTAAACGAAGAAATAGAAATAGAACCAATTATTGTCACATTGGATTCAGTTCCGATTTGTAAATTGACCTCAGACCTCTCACCCAACGGTCAATTCGGACCTGTAGAAATAATCAAAAAAGTTAAAATCAAATTGGAACACCTTTCAAATTTCGTTAATTTTTGCACTTAAAAACTAATTTGTGCAAATTTGTTACAGAATCCGACAACCTTTTCGTCCAAAAATTGTTCGATAAATCTCGACCAGAAAACCTTCAAAATGCTGAACTCATTCTTCTGCATGAACGAAAGTTCAGATTACAAACTAAAATCTGAGTACAAAAATTTAATGATGCAAAATAACTTGTTGGAAATCATTCCCAGATCGGAATCAGTGACTGATATCATATTGAAAAGCAACTTCCAACGTCACCTCAACAGCTCCAACTTGAACTTTTTCATTTCATCTCTAAACGAAAACGGAGAGATGTTACACCATGCCTTCGTTCCTTTTTTCATCCAAAGACTTAATAACCGGTACGAAAACAAATTTTGCAATTATGATAATTCAAAGATAAAAAATTTAAATGAAACAAATCGTCAATCTATTCAAATTCCATAATGATCTAATAAATTTGATTCGACCTTGACATTTAAATCTTAATAGAATTTCGTCACGAAACCAACGTTTAATTAAACCAAATTTCATTTGATCGAAACTCTCCAAATTTGTTTGAATTAGTTTATTTTCTAAACAAAATTTTGTATACAAAAATGATTTCAGCGAGCTGGATGAGGAAGAGTTAAACTTTACAATTCATATTTTCTACGAGAGGGCCATTGAAATCAGCGAGATCAATGACAGCGACTTGTTTTGGGTCGAAGACAAGAACACAAACACCGAGCCGAACTTTTTGAATTACCTGCGTGACGTAACGGGCAACGACGTGCTGACAATTTACGACTCAACCGAGCCGATCGGGAAAAAACGCTCGGTTACGCCCCATAGCCTGATTTGCAATGCTGATCAGGACGATTCCAGCAGGTATTTCTTTCAAGAGTGTTTGCAACACATCTGGAGTGAGGATTATTTTTACGACAAGTACCTCCGGGTGTTGCATGACGTGCCAATTCAAAACGTCAACTGGAGCTGCCAATCCAACACCTGTCAAAGTGACAACTCAACCTGTCAATTACCAGATTCGAGTAAACCCATGAAATTAAACTTACTAAACTAAATTTTAATTCTCGATTGTTTTCGAATTTTGTTGCTTTTCTGTTTTGACAGATCCTGACAATGACAAGGAGAGTGTTTTGACAGTCACAAAACCGAGCGATAAAAAATGTTCCGAACGGAAATCACAGCTCTCGATTGGGTATAAAAGCTCGGTAACAAAATCAAAAACTCGTCTGAGGAAGAAACAAACAAAACGACGACAACAATTCGCAAAGAATTTCATGCAGGATTACAAAAGCACGCTCGATAAAACGCCAATTCTGCGATACAACGCGCTGCAATTCATCAACGGAGCTATTTTTATACTCGTTTGTCTGCTGATACTTAGAGACTTATTGTCCTTTTTTTATCTTTTAATAAACTACTAAAATCTACAACTGTTTTTGAGTTTTACAAAAATAATTATTTTCACTCTGAGATTCCAATTCATTCAAGTTGATGTTCAAGCAAAAACTTCAACTACGGTCGATCCTGTGATATCAACGAGTTCGGTCGAGGTAAAAGTCGCGATAATTTTGTGCTCGCCAGGCTTCATTGGGATGATTTCATCTTCCACGTAGATTTCTTCTTCTGGTTCGGCGTCTCTGTATTCTATGATTCGGTTTTTCGATAATCCAGGACTGGCGAAATTGAACCTACAGTTTGTCAGGACTTTTTGCAAAGGGTTCCGGAAGGCGAAGGAGATTAGTGATGGACGACCGACCATTAGTTCTCCATAAACCTGTAAATTTTTGTTGGCAATTTAAATTAATATGAAATTTAAAATAGAAGAAATGTTCATTTCGACATTTAAATAGTCATTACTTTGACGTTGATGTTGGGTTTGATGACTTGAAAATCGTCTTCCTCAGCCCATGTCTGGTTAGTTTCATCAACTGAAGCGATGGCGTACAATTTCATCATACAATACTCAACTAATTTGTCTAAATAATCGTCAACTTCTACTGTCAATCTCAGCTGTTCACCTAAAAATGTCAATTTTTCATTTTTAAACTCTATTTTTTAAACTTGGAACTAAGTTCACTAATTAGCAATATTTTATTTTTGCTTGATTTTTGGTTTCGTTTTTGTTTGTTTGTTTTTGATTTGGTGAAATTTCATGTCGACATTTACTAGCTTGTGGTTGAAGGACGAATTTTCCGGAAGCTTTTTTGACCAAGTTGGCCTTGACGCCGGTGTAATAAACACTTCCAGCTGACAAGATGGCCTGTATCGTTCGCTCCTCTTCGGACCGATTCTGTATGTTAATCACCACTCGAAAGGGTTCACCGATGTTCACTCGCTGGATCTCCATCAGATGAAATTCCACGTCCTCTCTAGCATTCGAAGGCAATGAATAAAACCGTTTTGCCATCTCGGAATTTCGCACGGCTCTGTAAAGAGTCAACCTCTCTGCTTGGGAACCTAAAAAACCAAATCAATTCACTACCAATTTCTAATTTCAATTTCATCTCAAAACAACTTTTACAACATTCCGAATTTCACCTTCTTCAGACTTGTAATTTGCCGTTATGTCTTCCTTATCTGAATCTCCATTTGGGTCATAAATCCAAGGTGCTTTTGTGGCTAGCAATCTTCCAATACTAAAAAAAATGTAACAGTTTTAGCAACAATAGCCAATGTAAATGATACAAATCTTGTTGAATGAAAAAATAATCACAACTTACTGGTACTTGTTAGTGTTAATTTTCGAAAATCCAAATTCCGAACTAGGATCTTCTCTCCATTTCAGAAGATCAGCATTCACAGAAGCGAGCATGAAAGTGGTATCATAATTGTAGCCAGTGGCGCCTTCCTTGACAGCTTCAACAGAAGTGGGTCCGCACTGATACACCCCATCAGAAGTTTCTTGAGGAGTTGCATCTATTGCCTGCCACCCACCATAACCCGAAGGTAAATCCGGTCGAGCCATAAAAGCCTCGTTCCAAACATGATAGTTCCAGATGGAATCCTGGCCAGTTTCATTGTACGGATCGTATTCCAAATCTTTGAGGTCTTTTGTATAGTACCTGTCCACCGAAATCGTACCATTCGCATCGTGCGCTGAAACCCAGTTGGTTATGACTCGAGAGGGGATTCCCAATGCTCTGCAAATCGTTGTCACCACTCCAGCGAAGACCCAACATTGACCGTATTTCACTTCGCGTCTTGTTTCCAGAAATTCTTCGAGAATTGGGATGCTACCAGTCCAGGCTGATGGGACTGTCCCGTCCTCGTAGTGACCATCCCAGCGACCTATTATCAAACCCTGATCGTCGTTAGAATTCACCTAAAAAAGAATAATTAAGATTGGTACACTTTAAGTTGACGTTTTTTTTTAATTGTTGCGGGATTTTTGTTTGTTCATGAGAGATTTCGTTTTGGTTTGGGAATACTTACTATTCGGGAAATGGCTCTAGCCATTTTGATGGGATCGCCTCTGGAAACGGAGTTCAAACCAGCTCTGTCAATAAGCAGCTGGCAGGCTGGTAGGATGGACTTATCAAACTGCCCGAAAATCCATTCCCTGCCTCTTTCACTACCGAGATTTCCTATCCAGATTTTTCCGACGTCGTTCAGAACGTACTCGTCCAGAAGTCTCTCTTCTTCCATGTGGACTAAATCCTCTACGAGTTAACATAATACTTTAGAACAGTTTTGTTTAAAAGGTTGCTAGTAACCAGGATTAGTTAGTTAGCATACATTTTAATTTTATAATTATAAATTATCAAATACAATCATCGGTATTGGCTCATTGTTATTGACTTTAGACATTCCCCTAGAATGTCCCTTGAAACCCTATTTAGAAAATTTAAATTTTCATTTTTCACCTTTCATCCAAGGATTGAAAAGCAGCCAAACGTCCTTATCATAATCATAGACAGTAGGTTCAAAGTTCCAATGAACCATGGTGGTTTCAATTTTGAGTTGCCAAATCCCCACGGGGCTGTCGATGGGACTTTTGACCTCGACAGAGAGGTCGTTCCCATTTGCACCGACCATCCGCACGCCCCAGGCCTCAAGTTCGGAATTAAACATGTCGTTATTGGTGACCGTATTGATACCCCTGGTACCACGAATCACGTTAGGACTCGGGCCAAAATTGAAGATAATCCGCACGATGTCGGTGTCATCAATGTAGTCTCGGTTGAACCTGATCGCCATGTTGAACACCTGTCCTCTGCGGAGCACAGGTGTCGGCGACTCCATATGCACCAGTTCGAAATTTTCGGTCCGATGAGCTGTCGCGTTTTCTTTCTCGTAGAGATGGATCATCTCCACTCTTAGAGGCTCTTCGAAAGACATCTAATAGGAAAATTAATCATTTAAGTTTTTGAGATTGAATTTTGTGATGTTAAAAAAACTAAATGATTGATTCAATTCTGAAATGACTTGTTTTTTGCCTTTAATGGCAATAATAGTTTTAGCCATAAATCTTTTGAAGCATTTTCGACTATTTTGAACGATCTTTTAGATTTTCTACTTAAAGTATTTTAATCAATCTTGTTTACCGAAAGTATTTTTTCATGTATTTTAGATGTCCCGAGAAACGACCGGTTTTTAAACTAAAAAAGATTGTAAAATAGAAAAGTCTTCGTGATAAAGATGATTTTAAAATAAAAATTTTGAATTTTTTTAGCTGTCGAGATTTTGCAATAACATCTTTTAATAGTTAAGTTGATTTGAAGAAAATTGTAAATTGAAAGAATATATTTCAAGTTTTTAAGGTAGTTTTTTAAGATTTTTTAATGTTCTATTGTCTTTTGTGTTCCAACCATCAAAAGTAGACGATAAATCATGTTGTTCGAATGGTGAATGGTTATGAGTTGGACAAGATGTTACATATTAATTCTGATTAATTCTGAGTCATAAAAAAGGCTGGCATTGAGTGAGCTGACTGTTCAGTATATGCAAATTTCTCGGTTGCTCCCATGCCGCGTACCTCACCATGAAATTATAGAGATTTGAAGATTCGCAAAACCTGTGGGTTAAGAAAGAGTACAAAATTCTTTCTATTACTTAAATTTTAATCATCTTTTTCATTTTTTTTTCAAATTTTAATATTTTTTTCACTGGTAATTGTTATTTTGTATTGCTATTTTTCATCTGGTTTATAATTATTTTTTGGTTCCAACTAAAGATTTGTAATCTTGAAAATGTAAAAACAGCAGAAACTAAAGTTCTAATGTTCTCTAATAAAAAAAGCAAATTTCCATGCAGTAATGGTTTGATTGACATTATTTACGGTTACTCATTGAACATTCACGTACCATCGCTTCGAGTAAATTCAAATTAATTACCGTGTAATCTGAATCATCAATCATTGTAAATCCCAGCGATGATCTGAGATTATCAATGTCTCATTGAAATAATCGTAATAGCACATAACAACGAAACTATTCATCATACTTGTTCGTTGACATCATAAATATAGTACAGAACATAAATATAGTTTATCTCTAACTTTGTTAAAACAAAAATCGAAGCAATCTTTGTGCAACTTATTTCCTAATTGAAATCGGAGTTCCAAAAATGGACAAAAATATTCATTAAATCACTTTACAACTCTAAAACGATAGTAAGTGACAAAAAAATATATAATTGAATAACAAAAATGTTATTTATAGCCCCGCGAAGATTTTTTGTTAATAATATAGTCATTAGGGAAATCCGAGTTAATCACATAGATGCGCCACCGATAAAATTGATAGACTAGCAAACAATTTTCACAAACAGGTTTTTCTTACAATGCATTGTTTTTTAACAAAAACAATCGAACTACAATATGAGAAAAAAAAATCAATCTTGAGAAGAGTTTTAATTTTTGAAACCAACTCAAAATGAAAAAAAGGTAATTTGATTAAGAAATCGGCTAACAGAAAGATATTTTTGATTTTGTTGATTATGGAAAAGGATTAAAAGCAATAAAAAAATGTTCAAACCTTGAATGTAGACTAAAATGCGGAATCCAAAATCACTTGTCAGCAGTTGTCTCTGGACCAAGATGAATACGAAGATAAATTCGAAAGTGACTGAACGATGACTGAGAAACGATGATGTTAATCCGGAGTTCTTATAACTTTTCTACCGCAAACGATGGTGACAGCATTTGATGATCACTGCCCCACCATTGCCAAGGCTCATTATTAAATCTTGTTTGTTCACATTTGACCGTACACAAAGTGCCGATGGATATTCAAATTTGCAATTCACAAGCTGACATAGAAAAATGACCAAAAAACTACCTGTTTTCAAACGACGCAACAGTCAACCAAATTTTCTTAAACTTTATTCCATCAACATTTTAAAACCTACTGTGAATGTTCAAAAACTGATTCGAGTTGTACGAGTGACTTCAAAATAAAAACACGAATCTCAAATGGTTATCAAATGCGTTTTATTTCGTTGTTCGAATCTTTCAAAGGAGAATTTCAGATTGAACTCTTTCTGTACATTTTCAAACTGGTTCTTTTATTTTACAAACGATCTTAATCGTGACTTATAAATCTATATCAAAGATCTCTCCAATCCGTCATATCAAAGTTCGTAAAAAAATATCAAAATATTCGCCAACAAATCTCTCATAATGTTTCTCTCCATTTCAATCTTAGCATTGAAGATTTAAACAGTCAGGAATCAACAAAATTTTTATACAATATTGTCAAGACTCCTGACAAAAGTTTTTTAAAAAACATAAACTAATCGAATGACTAATTAAATCAAAGGGAAAGAAAAAGTTTTCTCTCAAAAGTGATAACGATAATAAAAAAAAAGGTAAAAGCGAATTTCAAGGACTCCTCAAAATTGCATCGACGGTCAGGTTGATCGACGTTCGAGGACCCCTCGAAATTCACTGTTTATAGTAATAAAATGCTGACTTCGGGATCCCCGAATCTCCTGTTCCGGTACCAGTTGAAAAGACCGGAAAGGGACTCCCAAATTCAGTCTTTGTCCTGAGGTTCATGGCACGTCCTGTGCTTTTTTTTGCATGGCATCGATTCTTTTCAGTCCTCATTGAACTGCTGGATAATTCGTTCTCCATTGTTTTCATCGTCTCGAAAAACGAGCGTCTTCAGACTACCGCTGGGGTTCCACCGAATCGTTATTTTTCCTGTACGTACCTTTTTTCGGTACTTCTTGAACCTTTTATCCGCAACTGGTACCTTGATATGATAGAAATCATTGACGTCGTAGATTTCGTAATCCGAATGAATGATGAGACGCGAGGTATAATTGTCTGTTTCATCTGTAAAATAAACCGTCACTTAGTTGCACTGATCGTCTTCAAACCGACCACTTGAGCCGAACTTATGCTACAGCGAAATAATATGATTATTCAAAATAATTCACGGTGCCTTATTTTTATTCAAAAAAATACATCATTCCAAGTTACGACTGAAAGTGGGACTTTTTCAGTTCCTGTTTGGCTGTCAGACAAAATCGAGGCAAGTTAGTTAAGTATTTGCGTGACAGAGGAAAAAAGAACTGAAAAATTCTCATAGGTTTGCAATGAATTTTGTAACAAGATAATTGGTTCACTCTACAGATTCAAGTAGACAGATCATAGGATGCTCATTTTTATTTACCAACGTGATAATAACAGATGTAAAAATGTAAAAATTGTTTGCGTATACCAAGATCAAAACAGTTGATTGTAACGATAGATGAGAACAAAAATGTCTGCAATTTCAACGAGATCGCAATCTGCCGAGTTAATTTGATAGAAATGTTCAAGCGAATTTTGCAGAGCCACAATGATTATATCAGCATCTCCCTCTCAAAAAATACCTTTCAAATACAATAAATCTAATCGTAAACACACAAGTCCCGCTTCGAATACAATGAAAAGAAAAATAAAACTCAGATACAGCTTGTTAAAAGATTTTCCTTTTGCATCAAGGAAAATGATCGCATGATTTTACGTTCGAAAATTGACTTAACAACATCGTTCAATGCCAAAATTGTTTTTTTTTTGCACTGGCGAAATTGTCTCTCTACTTTTTCTCTTTGACGGGTAAACTCGTATAAGAATTCGTAGTGTAATTGGGCCCAAAGTTGGGTCCTTGCCAATTGGGTATACCATTAATCACCACAGGGCCTGCGGACCCTTGCGAACGCGAGCTTCCAGATGCTGAAGATGGCGCATTAGGGTACCCCCATCCGTACTGCATCTGAGCAGCCCTCGATGCGGATCCGGAAGGGCCTGCTCGCTGGTTGTCCATCCACTGAAGATACTGCGATCTCGGGTCCAGTTCCCCGTTGAGCAGTTGTTGCTGATACTGAACGATGTTTGGAATCATCGCTACACCGTTTCCGTTTACCCAATTTCCTCCTGCATCTTTATTTGGTACTGAAAAAGAACCCAAACAACATTTTAACAATTACAACAAATTCTATTGTTAATATTTTATCGAATTTAGTACTATTAAAGTCGCTGTTAAAACACACCTTCATCAAACCGACTGAACGGATTTACAGGATTATATCTGCCTCTAAGTCTCGGATCCCTGACCTTACTATTATCCGCCCTCTTTCCATCTTCAGGTCCCGGGGACATTGGGGTATCAGTCATAAAGTTCGCACTCTCTCCACTGCAAATATGTTCAGTAACTCTGGGAGTGACTTGAACAGGCATCCTACTCGGACTGAACTCAATCTCCTGAGGCGCCCAGGGAACCTCGTCATTTGTCATCGCCATAGGCATCGAGCCAAGTTGCATAGGCATCATCATGTGCGGCATCATAGACATCGCATTCATCATATAGGCATTGGCACAGTGTGGCGGAATCATCATGGGGTCCGGTGGAGGAACCGGTACAGGCGAAGGTGACCTTGAATACCTCTCTCGTTCCCTGTACGACCTTTTGTGCCTCGAAGATCGTTTACTAATGTGCGGCGAGTGTCTTCGTTTCCTCGATTTCGGCGACCTGGACCTGGACCTGGACCTCGATCTTGACCTGGACCTCGAACAGAACGAATACGACCTAGAACTCGACCTCGAATACGATCTTTGGTGTCTTCGAGGCGACCTAGAATGTCTCTCATATTCTGGCGAGTATTCTCTAGTTTTGTACTCTCTGTAACCAGGTTGCCTGTGGTAACTCTGTGGATCGTCCCATCTTTCTTCTCTCCTCTCTTCTCTCCTTTCCTCTCTTCTCTCCTCTCTTCTATCTTTCCTTCTTTCTTCCCTATGAACAGGCTGTGGAGGCACAGGATCGTCATCGTCCCAATTCTCTTCTGACGGAGAAACGAAACTGCCCTTGTTTTTCAATTCGAAAGCAGGTGGAAGAGGCGGTGTGATGGGACGTAACCGTTTGTTTCTGTTATGCCGAGGAGGCGAGCTCGAACCGGAGTGCCAGTCGGGTGACCGAGGCCTGGACGAACTCGACGTTTTTGGAATGTGGACTTCCTGCACAACTGGCGTTGCCTGAGCTTTCGCCTGATTCCGAGCCAGGAACTGGTTCCGTTTTAAAACTCGCGGACTCGGCTCCAGAGGTTGCAGATTTATTTTGTACTTCCTGCTCTTGCCTGGTTCTAAAATCAAACCCACGTCTTTTGGTGGGTCCTTCTTTTCTTCCTTTTTTAACTTTCTTTCCGACCTTTTCGCCTCCCTTTCGGACTTCTTCGACTCCCTCTCAGCTCGTTTTGATTCCCTTTCAGATTTTTTTACCGGTTCTGGTTCGATCTTTTTGGAAGCTAAAAGTGGCAGGGTGGTTTGCAGGGTATTGGTCTTCTGTTTCAACGTTTCTATGAGGTTTCGAAGATCTGCTGCCAGTTCCGGACTGAGATTTCCAGTAGCGAGTTTTTTCGTGGTTTCCTCGAGGATTTTTTGTTGTTCCTTGACGTTCTCTAGGATCGTGTCGGGTTCGGGCTCGATTTCTTCTATTTCATTGATTTCAATGATTTCGGGCGTTGGGGCTGGCAACCGAACTGCTCGACGTTGCATTAACATCACGATGTCAAAGTGTTCTGTGTCAGGGATCGTATCTACAATGCAGCCTTTTACGGGGACGAATGGTAGATTGCCCAGGGTGTGCTCCCAGGGCGCCATCAGCTCCAGGAGGGCGTTTGTTGTTTGCTGGTTGAACGAGCCCAGAAACACTAAACGCTTTATTGAGTGAAGCTTTCGGATGTTGTAAATTACTTCGGTGGCTAAAAATAAAAAACATAATTTTTTAATCACTTATGTTTGTATAGTAATGAAACGTATAGGTTGGGTGCAAATAAAAAAAATGATAGTTTTCGATCTGCTTACATTTACCAATATGCTGACTATTGCTGTTGATAATGGCATTAACATTATCCTTCTTTTTGAGTTGATCAAAGAACAATTGTACAGTGTTTTCGTTTTCCCGTAAAAATAGCACATTGTCGTTGTTGTTCTTTTGACGATTTGTCTCAGCTTCATTGATCTCAGACGAGCTGTCAACTCCAATCACACGATCGTATTTCTGAAAAACCAAGTTGTTTTTTAATGATAATCTAAATTCCTTGAGAAAATTTAATTTAAAGTTTTGTCATTGTAAAAACTTACTGATGTGAACATCAAACTCATAACTCCGATTCCACAACCGATTTCCAATAAAGTAGTGTTCTCTAATAAAGGTTTAAAAAAGTTATTGATTGTTTTCACGAGAACTTCTAGTCCGGGTGCGTTGGACCAGAAATTGGATCTTGGTGTGAGTTCTATCTTGACGTTGCCAATAGTTTCTAAGATGTATTGTTGGCCTAATAAAAACGTCGTCGCTGAACTGTTTGAACCGTCGGGTCTGAAAATAAACAAATAATTAATTTTTCCAACCAAAAACGTCCAACTCTATTGATCTCATTGAAATTTTTTATGTTTCTTGAACTTACTGTGGACTATAAGATTTACAGTACAACGAAGCGACATTATGAGGAATGAGCAAAGGTGTGATAAACTTTTTCAGAGCATTCAGCATCTCGACTTTGAGGTAATTACCGATCACAACCATCAGAACTTGGTTTTCTCGGTTCGCCCTCAACATCATAGCAGTGAACTCGCTCTTAGGTCCAGAAACATTTTCATTTTTGATTGCAAGTGTTTGGATGAGTTGGTTACAGTTCAAAAACTCCTCGAATTTTCGAGCAAGGTTTACTATGAACGGAGGAAAGGTCGGGTCCAAGTCGAGGTTTGAACCATCCGATCCAGACGTTACACAATATTCAATCCGTCTTATTGGCTTTTCGTTTCTCGGGCCTTTGAGTTCTGGGTCATCTTCCCGAACGACTATTTTGTTACCTGCAAAAAAGAACGTCGTTTTATTTTAATTTATAAATTGTGATTTCAAGTTTGAAACTAAAAAGTTGATTTTGACATTGTCTTACATTTTAATTTCCATCTGTTGGTGTGTCGAACGTTCCAAGGCGCATGTTTGGATTCCTCAAGTTTACAAAAAGTCGCTCCGTGTTCTTTCTCGACCTTTTCTAAAAATTCCTTGTAAGCTGGATGAGTCTCAACCAAATTTTTTGCAAACGATTGTAATCGTTTCTTGGCAACCAACTCTTTGGATTTCAACTAGAAAAAATCAAAAGCAAAATTAAAATACAGTTTCAGCGATTATTTAAAACAACACTTGTAATTTGAATTTGTACCTTTTCGGAATAAATCAACTGCAACTTCTCATCTTTCGACATCTGATCAATAGTTTCAAGTTCCTCCGCCCTAGGGGGGATCTCGCCCTCTTCCAACTGACTTTCCTCCTTGATACGAACCTTATCCTTGACATCCTCCGAATTATCAATCAACCCATCGAGAAAGTTTTCAGGCGAATTTTCGAAACAACTTTCCAAAGCACTCAGTCCATTCAACACGTCCTCGTCTGTGACTTCGTCCTTAATTTTAAACTCCGGCTCGACTGTTTTCTCCACCTTAATATCTACCTGATCGAGCTCCAACCCCGTTTCCTCGTTTTCCTTCAATTCAGGCGCGTCACTTATTTGTGAAAGGGGCACGACCTTTATGCGACCTGTCCTTAATTCGACAGGTTCTAAATCTGGCGACTGAATTTTGGAATTTTGAATCGTACTTTCAACAGAATCAGCATTTTCTGTTTCTCCATTTGGTTCAACTTTTGTATTTTTTTCCTCGTCTGAACCAGGCGGGTCTTCTGGTTCGACTTTGGTGACTTTTTGGGTCACTGAGGAAGAGAGTGGATCCTCCTCCGTTGGCTCAGAATCGGATGCTTCAACAACGTTGGGCTGGAGGAAAATCGTTTCAGGACTTTCAGTCGACGCGGTGGGAGTCGCCTCGGCCATTTCAGCGTCGAGTTGGAGCTCGCTCTCAATGGCCACAGCCATTGTTTGGTTTTTGGTCATTTTTTGTTGTTTTTTAGGGCCTTCAGACGTCCATTCTGAAAATAAAAAACATACGTGGGGTGATGTAATGATGGAATACAGTAGTTGGCTTGTCAAACGTTTTATTATGTTTTTTCGTTTTGTTCAGGCGATTTCTTAATGCAAATTTTTTAGTTTTTCCTTTTAATCCGTTTTCTTTTCTTATATTTCAAGTTTTTGTTAAAAAAATAGATTGAATTTTTCAGTTAAAAGCATCTAATTAATTGTTTTAACAAAAAAGTGTTTTTAGGTTTGATAATAAAGATAGTACAATTGAAAATGAAATTAAAATTGCTTGAGAAATAATAATTATTGTTTATACTTTCAGTAGTTTTACACTGAATAAAATTAATGATAAAAAGATGCTACGTTTTCGAAGAAAAATAATTATTGGTTTAGGTTAGACAAACAGGCTCTGAGAGAAGGTTCTACCAAACTGGATGCAAAGTAGAGTTGAAAAGTTTGAGCGTTTTTTTCTGTAAAAACTGTACGATTCAATCTTATTTAAAATGAACGAACGATTATCTTTACTATAACATAATTTTTAGGTGTTTTGATACGAAATGTTAGTCATTAATGTACTTTCTTGTTAGTTAAAAAATCTTTTTGAAGAAAATGGTTACGCAACTAAAAAAGTGAGTAAATGATAAACAATAAAACTTCATAAAACATCAATATTTATTTGCAAAAATATAAAAATCATAATTTGAATTAAATTAATGTAATTTTTTGAAATTAAAATCCAAATTGTTCAATAGAACTCTAGGCCAACAATTGATCAATGTAGATTGAAAAGAAACAAAGAAATATTGAAAGTAATGAAACCAAATTCGTGCTTTAAAAAATAAACAAAAAACTGATAGGAATTAAACAAAATTGCAAAACATAAGTATGAAACAAAATTTCGAAAGAAGCAAACTAAAGAAGAACTAAAAAATACAATAAAAAGTGAAACAAAAGTTACTAATAATTAATGAGATGCATCACATGTTGCAACGCCAACTGGAGATATCGGTACCGACACCCGAAACTGGCATCAAAATGTCATTGAAACAGCCCGCGAAATTGATTACAAAAAATGCATCCCCAACCTCGAAACTAATTAACTTTTCGCAATTTCGTACAACAATGAAAACCCCATTCCGTCCAAGGTGAGCCGAGGACTGCGGTAACCTATACGCACCTGCTCACTTGGATCGTCTCGGTTTGTGGGGTACGCGTGCCTTACGAATTGTACATTTACCTGCAGTTACAATTTGGCATTATTAATTTTCCAGTTCCCCCAAAAAATAGATAAACAAACTAAAATCCACGACTATTTTCATCCAACGAAGGATTCGCGTGTTTTGCCTTTCTCTTTTTTGTTGGCGCTGAAAATTTTTCACTTTCAGTCAATGCCACTTCGACGTCTTCCTCTAGGTGTCACCAGTTGTCACGTTTCGAACCGAATTGATAATTGCAAAAATGTTTTATCTCTTCTTTATAAATTGCTGTTCTTTGTTTACGTTTTCTAAATTTGTAAACAAAACAAACTTTGTTCATGATTATTCACTTTGTTCAATTGTTCACTATTGTTTATTGTTAACAATATTTTGTTTTGCAATCAAATTTGCACTATAAAGTAGTTCATTTTTTGTTATTTTTTGCAATATTACTCAATGTTTATTTTAAAGACATTGTTTAGTTTGCAAAATTTACTTTCAGAAGGAACGAATAATTGACAAATTCAATTACACGATTAAATAAGTACTTTATTTACAGAAAATATTAATACGAACATCCATAAAAGATTATAAAACATTGATGATCGTTCACAATTGAACAGAAACGGAGTTAATGATGAAGAAAAGTACTAATTTGCAAATGTAAGAGACGAGTAAAATGTTTGCAAAGTTTTGCAATTCAGTCCGGAAATTGTTTTTCTTTTGCATAAATAGAAATACAATGCGTGAGCGATGTTACATGAATAGTCTATTACAATTTACGATTGATGTATAAATAAAATTTTAGTTTCTTAAAATAGATGCTGATTATGATAGAGCCGTGTCGCATGATGAGGATGATTTCAATTTTTCAACCGTCAAATCGGGATGTTTAGCTCCAGTAAACAAATCAGATTATATAATTATGACATCCAGTAAACTGTTTCACAAATTTGGGCATACAACAGATTAACAGTTTTTTCAATCAACATTTTCCATAGCATTTTAAAATCTTTTTCAACAGATTTTTCCATAGATTTTGGTATGGGAAACTCGCGAGTTTATTGAAATATGTACAAAAGTTTAAAAGAAATTAACAATGCAAATTTTTCATTATTTGTGGCAAAAAAATGTATGCTTATGATGAAATTTACAATAGCAGTCTTATTAATCACATATTAAGATTAACATTTCGCATAAATTAACCTAATTTGTACGCAGTATAAAAAATTAAAATACAAGATGACAAAAAGTATTTCATTTTTCTCTAACACTTCAACTCCTTTGTTTGTTATTTATAAAATAAAAAACATAGAAATGTGTCTATTCGGTTCTTGTTCTTAAAAAGCACTTGTTTCTATTTCTCTGTCATTAGTTTTGCAATTTAACCCTTCAAGTTCCTTTACAAAGTGCTAAACATTATTTTCACTTTTTTCGTTTTTTAAATTTATTATTAAAAAAATACTTCATGTTTACAACCAGCTTGCAAGTCAATGTCGCGACGTTTGCGACAATGAGGGTCACTAGCCTGTTATAAACATTTCGAAATGAATTACGGGTGTATTTATAACCTGATAATTATAAAATTAAAAATAAAAAATTTTGTATTATCAATGCCTTATATAGATAAGTTGTACGTCTGATGAAACAAAAAAAAACGCAAATAATCTGACGATTATTATTGTGTTTTTTAAATACCACATCAACCCGAGTTCAAATTTGTTTTGTTCGGTTGCGTCCTTTGTCAAAGTTACAATAAAAAAAATAGAAACAAACTCACGCATATCAGCTAAAATATTTATTTTATACAAACCATTCAGTCTTAATATAAAAATAAAAAAGGTCTCTAAATTAAGTAATAACAATAATGAACGTTTTACAAAACAACTGACTAGGCTGATCGTGAAGGGTTAAACAAATTAACTAACGATCCGACAAGAAACGGTGTATATCAAATACGTATCCGAATGTTTTAAACATTAACATCTTGCCTTGCTCATTTTCATTCAAGAATTCATGTTTGATTTTGCTATCATTTGCATCCTAACTTGGACTCTCAACTTTATGACTTGTTCTTTTATTACCGTGGAATAAAGTTTCACAGACAAGTTTACGTTCTTCTTTCTCATTTAAAAATCTCATTTAAAAAATAAGACGAGAAAAAAGTCGATTAGATAAAGAAGTTACAAAAAGGAAGATCGCTCAATAGGATGACGATCAGGTGGCAGTTCGTCTTTGACATTGTTCAAGAGCAAAGGTTTGAAGCACAGAATAGCAAAAGAACATTAAACATTGATCTATTCTTTGTTCAGTGGAGCTCGATCTTTTTTCTCTCGTTTCGAATTTTACATACGGAAATTGGAAACAAGACCACGTCGCTTACAAAACGCCCTCCGAGGGAGGTCGTACAAAGCATCAACATCACAAAAGCACAAATCGGTTTGTCATAAGTGGATATCCCGCGGAAACAAAGATATATAGTTGATACACAGTGGTGGTCCATCAACAGCCAAGGTTCAAAACCACAATCAGTTTTTAAAACTACAAATGCCATAAGAATCAAGAGCTTCGCTTGTAACATCACTTCTCTCATCAGTCATGAGGCAACCAAGCGTCTAATTTACAAGATTTAGCCACACAGACACTTTCCTTAATTGCTCAAATTGAAGGAATAACATGAGTCGGTGTGACAGTCGATCACACAGACCCAAGTCACAGTATCAAGTCTGTGTGATCAACTAGCACAAAATCTTTCGCACGGATTTGAACCGATAAACCGAACCTTAATCAAATGAGTAAATTGAACTCCAGATTACAAAGACCGATTAACATTCGTCCGTAGATGTGGTAGAGATCTGAGTACTGGCTCCGCTGGAGAAGCTGCTGCGACAGGTCTCGACGGCGAGGGCATTGTCGGGCACCTGCACGAACTGGACTTTTTCTTTGGGCCAGCGATTCCTCCCGTAAACGCAGTTGAAAATACTGTATCTGTTCTCCATCTCTAGCTGCCCGCTGCCCCTTCTCTTCAGCACCTTCTTCGCCATCAAGCTACGGTTGTTTTTGTAAGACAGCTCTTTGCGGAAGCAAAAAAACTTGCGCAGCTCGCGCTTCACTCGCTTCGACCTGTAGCCGAACAGCAGCGGGCTCACGTACGTCGAAAGCACCAGAAAGCTCAGCGCCAGAGTGTCCAGATGACGCGACGCCAACTCGTGCTCGTCCGCGACGTTGCTCAGGATCAGCACCACCACGTGCGGCGTCCAACAGATCAGACCCATCACGATCACCAGGGCGCTGATCCTGGCGGCGCGAGTCTCCTCGCGGTACTTGAACAGCGAGGCGTTGCTGATCCGGTGCTTCAGATTGTTGATGTAATTCGAGGAGCTCCGGGTGCTCGGCACTCGCTGCAGGTTCGACTTGACCGGCGGGGTCACCATCACCATCGGTGCACCCGCAAGACTCTCAGCCAGAAAGGAAGACGACTCGCTGCCCAGCTTCGGCTCCACACAACGCACTTCCTGCAGAACTTCGTTCTCGGAATCTGAACCCGCTTCGACTTTGGACTGGTGGATTGGAACGATTTCTGGCAAATGCTTCGGATGGGCTGTAACGAAATTGAGTTTTACTTTATTTGAAAAAATTAAATGCAATCTTAAATGCAAAATTAGAAAGACAAACTTATGAAATCGCGGTTTAATTGTTTTCAAAAATTACGAATGACTCTTGTTGGATTATGTAAAGTGTGAATTCGAATCATCTGTTGCAACGTGGTGTTATAACGTAATATTCTCTCCTCGCTGGTGTGATGGGTGCAACACTTGTTCGAAATTACAGATCATGAGCCAAGAAAAATAGCGGGACATTAAGTTTATTGGTGTTCAATTAAACAGCCAATACTTACAATGAACTTCTTGGTCGGCGTGATTGCTTGTGTCATCCGCCTCCTCCTCGCTACAACTTTCATCACTGCTCTCTCTCAGGTCGTCCGAATTCCTTCTGTAATGACAAACCAATTCGACTGATTAAACAATTAATTTCACAACCATACTCGATTAACTTTTATTATCATGATTACAAGTATTAGACAATTATCCCTCAAAAAAAAAAACAAACATGTAATAAAACATTTGAAAATGAAAAATTGCGAAATCTCGAATTGTAATTTTGTTGGGATGGAAATAAGTACAATAAAATGCAACATTTTGTTTAAAGTGCGAACGCTCGAGACTCAGAGCAGCAGCACTCTAGTGGCAATAAATATTTCAAGAACATCTCTCGCAGATGTACACTTGAAGTATTGAAAACGTTTGTTGAGATGCATCCCCTGGGTTTATTTTAACTCGGATCGCCATTAGTTTTTTGACATGCGGAGCCAGCTGTCGAATTGAACTGATGTCCGACTGTTTTTGCCAGGATCATCCTCGATAAGTCGAAGGTCTCAACCTTCGTATTGTTGATTGCTTGTGCACACCATGCGTGTTTCTCCTCAATTTTCGATGGCTTTAAATAGAATGAAAACGGGTCAACGTGCATTTCAATTTATGCTCTCCACTTGTGGGGTTTCGAAATTATTCGAGATTCTGGCTGATTGTTAAGCCGAATTATTTTCGCCCGAACGTCCAATTTTCTAACGATTATTGAAACAGTCGTGGATGATGTTTCTGGGAGTATGCAAAATTTTTACAACTCGGACTGAATTTTTGCGCAGCTTGTCTTGATTAAAGATATTAAAATACGAACATTAAATGCAAATTCACACGATTAGATTGCATTTTGTGACACTGATATGTGGCGTATAACTTAACGTCAGATAAAAAGTGCATAATACTGCAATTTTTGCGACAAGTTGCGTTTTCTGTCATGACATTAGAAATTAAATTTCTTACCAAAAAACGAGAAAAAAAATTCGTGAAAAATGAAATTGGTTTCAATATGTAAATGAACTTTTTTTATTCTTGAAAACAAGTCGGAATCACAGATTGTTCGATTATTCCGTTTTGATTGAGAATAACCGAACAATGAGAATGGTAGATACGTGTCTTTTCGCACAATTAATAAATACCAGGATTGTTTTCGAATTCAATGGTTATTGTTTATTTTCACATTCAAACAATTGTTAATATTTGGTCGAGGATTCTGAATCGAGCGATAAGAAGGTACGATCATCTTTTGAGTGTAATTCAAATAATAATTCAACAAATAAAACACAATGATTTATAAGAGAGCAATGTCATCGCTTTACGTTTGTTTAATTCATTCAATTTCTGTTAATTGTTGAATTAACAAATCGCATTACTGTATTTATTGTCGTTTGAATTCTTTTTTTGCATCGTTTCATAGTTTTTTAAAACTGATCGTCGACCAGTAAAAATGATTTCATACAGTGAACCGGTTAAGTTGGATAATCCAAGTTTTTTTAGATTCAAGTTGCATTGAATCTGAAATATGGCAATCAACTAGTCAGTCAAATCATTTTTCAAAGACATTAAACACAACTCGAATTGTTATTTTTGTCTCGATTTTGTGGGTTTTGACGTTATTAATATTTCGCTGCGAACTTCACTGCGAGTGAAAGTTGTTTTGATAGGAGCTCTATAACAATGTTGGAATAGTGAAATACAACGCGGGTACAATAAATGTTACATCCGCAATCGAACGGATAAAATTGCAATTGGAAAGACGGTAAAAGTGTGACGGAATTTTAAAATCGAAATGAACGCGATTTTTTTTTTATAGAAATGATAAAGTTGATTCTAAATTATATTGACATTTACTACTGAAAGAACTGTACCGCTGAAACCACCATTATGTAACTCGTTTCACGCAACTGGCTGTCAAATTCCTTAATTTTATAATATCATTCGCGAAGAATGCAGCATCAAAAACAACTGATCTTGATTCGTGAATCAAGACTTTCGAATCTTATTCAAAAAATGAAGTTACAATTTTACATTCAATAGAGCAAGGAAAAAATAGGAATGATCCAATTTTTTTCAAAACGAGTCGAACAGATACATTGAACAGCTTTTTTCCAGTTCCACAAAGTGTAATAAAAAGTTATATTTACAATTTCGTCAAAACATAATTTAATTTTGTGAAACGGAAATGATTCATTTTGCATACTGGAACTTGTACCTGAAGGTTTTCAACAAATTTGACCGTTTGACTTTGCAGTTGTTATTACAATGATTGTTACTGCTTGTTTATAATAAAACGATAAGTTTTCTTAAACCGTTGCACTCCAGCTTCGGCTGGATTCTCGCGAAATGTTTCGCATAAATGATATTATGTATCTGTCCCATTATTCAAAAGCGATTGAATTTCATTTACTCGGAAAAATGTCGCGCTGGGGCATTAATCAGTCGGTTGCGTTCTTGAGGAAAATTTACGAGCATCTTTGTGGCGTATGGAAGAGAAAAAAAAGAGTGCCATTATGAATGATCTGCGATGCTCAAACAAAAGTGTGACTGCGTCCGAGCGCTCGTTGTGAATCGCGCGCGAACAAGAAGTCCAGCGCGTTTTTTGACACTATTATTAATCCCGCTTTGCAAATTGCCGGAGCTTCGAGTTCGAAAAATCAATTTATCTTGTAACTCAATCCACGTGCTTGAAATATCACCTCGCACAAAAAAGCTGGCTCGAAATAGTCACAAAAGTTCATTTTTTTCAAACACATTTTTTGTCCAACATTTTTAATCAATCGGTTAATGTGTTTTTTAATCACCCGAGTGCAAACTTTTTGCAACGTTTTATGAGAATTGGTACAAAAAATGTCATCACAATTAAGTACAGTTTGAAATTGTTTCGCGAAACTGTTCTTTGATTGTCTTTTTTTTTCTTTTTTAGGAGACAACTAAAATACAGATTAAATAATTAGGAACTTTAATTTTGGTTGTTCTTTTTTATAATTCAATCCGAGTATTTTTAACTCAAAGTGGTCATTACTGCAAAATTTCTTTTGCCAATTTTTTGCGCTTCGAACAAGTGATTCTCTATAAAAAATCTGAGATTCATTAAAATTACGTAATTTGGTATGTATTAAAGGATTACACAATTTCGCCGAGGTTGCTCTATTTAAAATCGTGTCATGTGTCAATTAGTCTATCGAGTGTCGGCACTTTGTTAAACAATGCCTTGTATAATTAATCCTTATGTCATTTCGAGAAGATTATCAAATCGCACAACAATCTTGTTAACTTTCAATTCAAGTTTGATGGGATCACTTTTTTTTCTCGTTTCCACTTTAAAACTACGCTCTTGTACTTTGAAAGTTTCCAACAAAACAACTTATATAAAATTCAGTTACAGTCCTTGTTCCATTATACAATCCCATTGTAAAATATTACAGAAATAAATAATTCGTAAGAAAATAACCAAACAAAGAGAACTTAAGAGACCTCTCAAAATTTTGTTGACAAGAAATTCGACAAAGAAATGTTGATTCGTAAACTAATCACGGTTTCGCTTGTTTTTTGTTGGTTTATTAATGGGAAAACCTTGGGGACGCTGTTTACGTGCGATTATTTACTTAGTTTCGGAGCTGCGTGAAATTTTAATCAGAAAATAATCGTAGAAAAAAGAGAGACAAGTAGCCGCAAAACAAACTCAGTTTCAACGATTTGCAATAAACGAACAGGCGGAGTGAAAACGCCGAGCCATGAAAAAAAAAGTTAAGCCGTGATACTTTTTAGTTCCTTGTTTGAAATAATAAACCGTGTATAATGACAAAGTAACAGATTTGTCCGATAAATGAGAACGTTTCCTGAAAGCCAAAAGAGGTAACAGAAAATGCTGCATAAATAAAACATTGCAGCGACTAAAAAAAGATGAAATTAAACAATGGCTGCCGGTGACCGATTATCTGTCGAATGGAGTTTAGTGGCCCACAATATACAGAGTGCGAAAGAAAATCTTAATCGGGACGAATTTATCTTGTTATTGTTATTCGGTTTGTTTGATCGCTTTCGACAAATTGGTTTTAATTTAAATATCAATAATCTAACTTGGTCGCATCAAGGCGTTATCAAAAACTTTTATTCACGTTGGAATTGGAAAAATTCGAAAAAAATTGTATCTTCTCAGAAGAGAAATCACATAAGTGCAATCATCATTACTTTGTACTTTTTATAAAAATTTCTGGTCGTTCCAATTACTTAGTAATCGTTTTTACTCGCAAAATATGATAACTCACAGTTGAACTAGATATTTTTTTCCCGGAATAAATTGATAAGTAATTTGTATTGAGATATTTTCCAATTGAAATGGACTTCACTTTTTTTTCACAATCAAATGTTTTTAATCCACTTTTTTTAATGAAAAAAATTGTTTCTTTCTCGTCTCTTAAACTGAATTTAAGAACTGGATGAAATTAAAGAAGAAATTCGCAATCACAAATATTTTCATATCTCCTTTAATCGAACTTGACCAACATTTTTATTTCGCGTTTACTTCTCTCATCGAATCAAATTAAGATCATCATATTCGCTTGAACTGCGTTTTTATCTGTATGAATACCTGGAAAACCGATTGTTTTCCATTCAAAAAAAGACCAGACAAACACCTGGTTGACGCGCAGCAAATCTCAAAACGGGAAAATCAGTCTGCGAACTGAAATCATCAGTCAAAGGTTGCACTTTGAATAGATCGTCACGAGCGATTGCGCACGTTATTTCAGCACTCAGGACTACTGGTTTTTGTTCTGCTGGATTTTCCTGATTGTTTGATACTCGATGATATGAAGTGCATGACTCGTTAATAAATTATCAACGCTAATCGACGTCGTTATATCTTATCTGGAAAATGTGATCTACAGGTTTTGCAAGAAAAGTGCAACTTTTATTCACCCTTCGCTTGTACTTTCTACACTTCACAGATAAAAAATTTCTCACGTAAAATCCAAGAATTACCGTCACAAGCAAACAAACCAACTTGAATTCGAAAGTAGAAGTGACAATCTTCACAATAGTAAATTGGGATTCCCCCGACTAGTAAATTTGTATAATCACCTCGTGACGTCATCGTACATGAGGTCGTAGGAGGACTTGCGTTTCTGGGGTGACATGTCTGGGAACTTGCTCCTGATGAGAGCCTCTGCGTGTCTGGGCCACTGGTTGTTCTCGAGGAACTCGGTGCGCAGCGTGGAAATAGGAACTTTGGGATCATCTTTGGTGAGCAGATTCGATGATTGCGCACCCAGCATGAAAATGATGTTACTCTTGGCCTCGTTCGGAGCGCCCTTGACACACTCGGAGCTCTTGCTGCGTACCATTTGACTAGAGGTGGACTCGATGCTCTCGTCGATAGAGGAGAGACTCGAGATCTTGGGTATCCTGCGGAACTCCTCGCCCAGTTCCTGTCTCACAGGATAACAAAATTCATCGACGAAGCTGTTGGACGACAGGATCGGCCTGGAGCCCGTTCGCCTGGTCCTTTCGAAATTCTTGCGCGCGGCAGTGTAGATGCTCACGTAGATCCAGCACACGCCTACAAACGGCAGCAAAAAGACTAACAGCGTGTAGGCCAGCGTGTAAACGAAGCCGTAGGTTAGGTAACAGGACAGTTGGCCGGAACATTCGGAAGACTGAGGACTCTCCGTGGCCGAGCGGATGGAGCTGTTCAGAATGACGAGGGTCTCCGACCAGGACTCTGCTGACGCAGCCTCGCTAATACTGCAAACGTGCCAGAAACTGCGGGGACTCGGGTTCAGGCTGGCCAACATCCCGAAGAGGACTGCCGCCGACCAGATGGCGAGAATCAGCAGGCCGCACTTCACTTTGTCTATGCGCGTGCGGTACCTCAGCGGGTCCACTACGGCAAAATACTGGTCCACGGCGATCAGCAACACCGATAGCACCGATGATGTTGTCACTAAGGCTGTCGTGCCTTCTGACAATGCGCACAGGCTACTTTCGTAACTGGAAGACGACACTCCGTCCATTATCAGCAGAGAATTAAGCACCGTGCAGGTCAACAGGTTCGACACCGCTAGGTTCATAACAAACCTGAAACAAAATAAGAAAGTTACATTAAATGGCCGTGTGGATTTGTCGAAATGGGTGAATGAGATTTGATGATTTTTTCGGTTGGTAAGCTAAGTTACCTGTTGGAGATGGTGCGGAGACCAGACCGTTTGATGAAGGCAAAAAGCAGGGTGGCGTTCAGCACGAACGCCCCAAGGAGGACGAGGCTCCATATTACGAGGTCGGACGTCACCGTCCATCCTGGAAAACCCTCGAGAATTAAGTCGGATTCCCCGCCGGAGATCTCCGTCGACCCTCCATCCATTCATAAATGATTCCACGGTCTGGAAACAAAATTTTTCCAATAAATTAGTATCCATTTTCAATGCTATTAGATTTAGTTTTTAAACAATGTTCTCTAGGGTAAAAATTTTTTTCAGGTTGGCAATTGAGTTGGAATCCAACTGAAAGAAATAGTTATTAGATGATCTGCAGAAAATCATAGACTGAAGAAAATAAACATGTTTGTACAAATTAACACATTGTCTAAATTTAGTACAAATGTAAAGCGTGTAACCTTTTTGAACATGACGTGAGCATGTTTGTTTTGTTGTCGGTCCGAAGCATTTCCACCATACTTGTAACATCAAATTGAATCATTAGCGGCAGGCGCATTTCGGACCTCGCTCTTTTATACTCAAATCGTTACGGCAAACATGGTATCAAGCTCGTGTGTGCAAGTAACGGCGTTTCTTCCGTTCGTGATTGACAAAGGGCACTCTCATCTCGTCATGTGAAACATGAAACGTACCTTTTAACTGTACTCTGCTCCCATTAACCCACCCGTTCCAAAAAGAAACCGCCCTGTTTCCCATCGTGAAAACAAACGATCTGAGCAACTCGATCCTTTTCTACCGAGGAAAAATTTTGAAATGGAAAATTTCCTTAAGCACCCAAAAGCGACATTTTCTACGTTTACATAAGGCTGTCGTGGAAGGCAAGCTCCAATGACGCGATCGATTTTTAAATACCAGATTCTGCTTTCCATGAAAAGGCGTGTGAGCGTTAATTGCAATAATGAAACAGACAAAGTTGATGGCAAGTTAGCGGTTTTGCACGCGGCTCAAAATGTAGACGAGGTTGGTGGGAAACAGTAGCAAAGATGGTCAACATCAATTGTACAAATGTTTTCTTTTTTCCTGAGACAACAAGAGAGTTTATTTCAATTAAGTCGACTTGTGGTTTGCAGATAAGATGTAACGAGAGACGAGGATTATAGATAAGCTTCTGTGAAGGCACGATGAACTGTGTCCTCTTAACGAAATCGACGAACGGTAACCAATAATGAAGACGAGTCTCGTCTTTATTTACTCTTGGAATTGAGTTTATGGTTGTTAATGATAGGTTTTGAGAAAATGATTAAAAATAGCTCACTCGATTTGTACTATTTTGTGAACTTTAGTTGGGTTCTTTCTTTGAGGTCACTAGCTCGGGCGATGCCACAGCTGATTAGTAACTCAGAAGGCGGAGGTTCGAATCCTTTCGCCCAACATTTTTTTTCTGATAATAATTTTTCTAATGGTACGATAATGAAGTTTATAATCACAAAAAGATTTTTTGAGGCGATGCAGAAGGTAAACATGAATCATGTCGGTTTTGTCTGATTAGCAAAACCATAAAAACAGATTGTCGTCAGACACAGGTGCATCTTGCAGGTGCCAATTGATGTTAGAAAGTATTCCAAGAAAAATCGCCACGGCCAAAGATGTAGAGTTCATCCACCCATTAATATTTCGAGTTCGTCAAACTTCATATGACAGGACGTCTTGATTTTGTAAGGCCTAAAAATAAACTCAATTTCAACGCAGTGTCGCAGACGAGGATTACGAAATTGAAAGGGTTTAAAAAATCTATTTCAACGTTCAAAAGATCAGAGAGTGAACGAAAAAAAAAAACGTTCAATAATTTATTGCACAACCTCTTTCACGGAATCATTTGTCAGAACTTATTAAAATCATAAATCGCAACTGTTTATTCATAATTCGGCCTGGCGATTTAGGCTCATAACTTTCGAATCGCTTGTTAGCTTCTGTTGCAACACTGCAATTGAACTCGAGGAAGTCAAGTTGTGGCCAAGTCAATTTTCGCAACAGTTTTTTTTTCCAATTAATTTTTTCCCCCAATTTGTCATTTCGCTAATTGGACACAGTCAATTAATTTTAATTGTTTGAAGCTGGATAAGATTATTTGAAAAAAAAAAGGTAATACAAAAAACATTTTGCATATCACTAAAAATGAAATTTATTCTTGCGTTTGGAAATGCCGGATTGATATGACCACAAGGACGTGTAAAAAAGAACGATCGCTTTTGTTGCAATGCGATGAGCAAACAAAACAAGTCAGCTTTCTGAATCATGATTTTTCGCCGAACAAAATATGCCGCGGACAAACAAGTTCCGCGATGGGCTGTCCGGATAATTCATAATCATACACAATTTTGCAAATGAATCAGACGGTGCCTTGAACAAAACTCGGATCATCCAGCTTTGACAAGGCGAGAAGTTCTAGTTCGTTCTATTTTCAAACTGAATGGAGCGAGAAAAAAAAACATCGAGAAATTGCAGCCGTCGCGCTTTTGCGACGCGGAAAATCGATAGTTTTCATAGACCTCGCTGATTACTTTGCGGGTGCCAACGACTTTCTCTTTTTTGAACTTGTTCAGTCTTCCTTAGACTATTCAAAATAGAGCTCCTAAGACAAAAAAGTAACTTGGAGCTAAACGACGAAAAGTTTTCCATCGCAAAATTGTACTAAGCGAAATATTTTTAAAAAATGTAAATGAAGGAAATACGAAAATTGTTTTTTTTCTAGTCTAGTTTTCATAGTTTTGTTATTTGTAAAGCATAGGCAGTATTGATTGCACATGTTTTTTGCGGCAGGAAAAGTAGGTTAAAAAATCGATGAATAATAAATCTGGAGCACGAGAATGACTTCAGGTGAATTTTCAAATGTGATTTTTCAAGTTTGATTTCTAGACTTGACTTTTTATTGACATTGATATCCACAAATCCATTTTTTATCCCCTCTTTTTTTGTATTTTCTTTGATGGATAGAGAAAAAAAAAAGAGAATAATATTGTTACTGTGAAAAGTTGCGACTGCGTTTTTATACAATTGGCATTTTCAACGCACCGCTGAAAAGACTTTCATTCGCCGCGGACTTTCGAACGGTTCGATCAAACGACAGTAACAGTGCAAGGCGGGACGGTGCAATTCAATTGTCACACTTTTCCAACCCGTTACATATGCGCCCAGTGATCGAACAGAAAAAAGTGCTCACTTTGTATCAAATTCTTCTTTCTTTTAAAAACTACTCAAGCAAAGCAAAAAAAAAAAATAAAAAAAATTTGACGTCAGAAGTGCAATAAACTTGTCGGAAACAAAGAACGTCCATTTGGTTTTTGATTGTAAGCTGACAAAAGAGCGAATTAATTGTTCGATGAAAACGTGACATACATTATTTACTGTTCGGTACACGGTGCGTGATCGCGAAGTAAAAAAAATTACGGAACCAAGTTGACCTCTTTTGCAGGCAAATAAAATTTACAATTCTCATCTTTTAATATAAAAAAAGTTGTAACGCATAATTTCATTTGGAATTTTTTTCAGTTTTTTTTTTTCAAACCAAACGTAAACAAAAGTAAAGTTAGAAAAAAAATGAGATTTTCAAATGGAAATAAGGGAAGATGTTTTTTTATTCTTCTCGGTTGTTGCAAAATTAATTGCGAGGCACGAAACGTTCTGCAGCGTGAGGATCGTGCATGTCAGACAGACGCGCATAAAAATAATTGCCGCGGCATAAAAACAAGCTCGAAGCCCTTTGTGCGCGGACAAGACTCGCACTGGTTTGTCGCTAATCAACTTGGCTGTCCGTCATTGTCGCGCGAGCCCTGAGAACGAGACGCGCTTCAGACACAGTTTATTTCAGCTGGCTCGATAAGGCCAACATTCAAACAGCTCATTGCGACCAAATGCAGACAATCGCCGATGCGGTCTGCGGCCGAAATGCAAAGTGCAGTAGGTCGCCACTTGTACACAAATTTTTATATCCCATTCCACGCCTCGTCGAAGATTCCAGTCTCGCGATTCTTGTTTCCATCGTTTTAACAACATTGCAACATTTTTTGAAACATTTTTTTTTTCAATTCTTTTAAGCAACGACGTTTTTTTTAAATTATTGACAGGGATAGTGACAGCTCATCGACGGAAAATAAAACTTCATTTGTTCACAAAACCTACCTTTTGCTTCTTTTATTACTATCATTTATTTTCTCCTCATTTTTTTTAGAACGAGTAAAAACTAGATTTGTTCAGTTTTTGACAGATTGTGACAGTATTTTGACATGCTTTTTTTTCAAGACAGAAGATGATTTCACTTATTTCAGAAATACTGTTTTAATTTTGGTTTTCATTCGTATTGTTAGTGTAAGTATTCGCAAAAGTAATTTTTGACAGATTGTGTTGACAGCTGACAGCTCATTGAAATTGACAGTAACAACTATCACTTATCATTCTGCGATTAAGTTCGTTTTTCCTACTGATTATATAAATTCGAATTTGTAACTACCTGTCACGTTTCTTGACAGGTATCTTTACTTAATTGTCAATGTTCCGCGAATCAATTTGACATATCTTATCGACACAAAATTACGCTTTTCACCCGAAAAATGACGACTCACTATTTTCTGTTACACAAATTCTTCAACGTACTCAAATTCGTTTGGCAGTTGTAATTTGACAGCTGATTAATCGGCGCTGTCAACTCTGATAATGATATAAACTAAAATAATAAAATTGCAATCACTCATTTTGCGACCTCAACACTCAAGTCGTTATTTCTTTTGAAAACTTCCGCCTGTCATATCGTCGTGTCAACTTCGACTGTCAATTACAATGACACTGTCAAGGGCCATTCACAGCAGAAACTTAAAAAGTTGAGAATACAAATTTAGAATCTAGTTCAAAACCAGCTTTCACCTGTCATCTCGACATGACAACTTTGACAGTTACCCTCATTTCAATACTGTCAAAGGTCATTGACAGAAGACTTTGAATCTTGAAATTTTGAAAAATGAAATTTCGTTCAAAAACAATGTTCCAACTGTCACCTCATCAATATTTAATCTTCAAGTTACAATTATCGAACGAACAAAAACTACTTGAATCATAGCAGACAATTGTTGATAAGCTTTTTTGAAAGACAAGTGTGGTTTGACATCTGTTGAATTGTCAAAAAGTCACCATCTGTAAGGTCGCGATGTTTTCGTACACCAAGTGCAAGAAAGAAAAAGTCATCGGGACAAAAGTAAACATGTAAAAAATTTACCGTAATTCAAAAAGTGGACACAATGTAATTTCAGCAAACTGCTGCTGGCATGTTGGTTTGAATTTGGCGCGGCAGTGTATCGCGTCGGGGCTTCTCCGTCGGACTGCTCTGCATCGGTTAGCACTTGCACACCCGACCGGGGACACCTTTTGGCTCGCGGCCTGTCCGTCTTGAGACGAAAGCTCCTGTGAGCACGCGGCTGTTGAGCTCGGCGTCGCGGCTTCAAGTCCTTGAGAGCGTGGGCGCACTCATCTTAGCACGCACAGCGCACACGCCGCATTCACTGTTACTGACTGACTGAGCCTCAGACCCCGAGAGACGTTGCCTCGAGCCGCGCGACCCGAAACGCCGTGTCCCTCCTGAAACCTACACGTGCGCGATAAAACGCGCCCGATGCACCAATCAATTTGTCATCTCAGCTTATCCGTCATGAATTGCGCGAAATTATCATTCTTTTTTGTTCCCACTAAGGTATCAGTTTCTTGACAACCAATTTTCATCCGTTTTTCCCTAGATTTCACGCGAAAACGTTTTTGTTCATTATGTCAACTTTTGAGACGATACTTTTCTGTTGTTCTTTTGTCATGATAGTTTCTAATTGTTTAATGTCTTTTTAATGTCATTTCAACTGTCATAGGTTAGGAATGTGTTAGTTTCTTTTGGTCCGTCATTTGTTGTTATTTTGTCAGGCGAGATTTGGGAGAAAAGTTTTATTCAGTTTTTGTGATTGTTAATGTCAACTTACAACTGTCAAAAATGTAAACATAAATGTCATTCAAAATGTTCGACGCTTTTTTCTCTTTGTTGTTTCTTTTACGAGTTCATTTGTTATTTGAGTGTAAACAAATAAATGTCGACTCTTAAAATTGTTCTATCGTTGTAAAAATAGAGTTTATAAATAATTGACAACTTGTCCTATAAACTGTCAAGTTAAATATTATCTGATTTCGTTTGTATATCGTAGTTTTTTCAACTTTCATTTGTTGCAATTGACTCTGTTGATTTTTATGAACGTGTTTTATCAGTTTTTGTCCTCTAAGCTGTCGATCAAGAAAGTTTTCTAAACCCTCAACAGTGTCAGCTTTATTGTCGTCCAAAAATCGATGGAAACTTGTTTTTCTTTGTATTTTTTTCGCTTTGTTATTTGTACCAATCAAAAAAATACTCTGTATTAAAGACTTGTCACTTGAACTTGTCAATAAACAACCTTATCAATTATTATCAAATCATAGGAATGTCATCAATGACACCTTGTCATTAAAACTGTCAAGGTAATTTTTCTCATTTGTTCACAACAATATCAACTCAGTTGTCAATAAAAAAATTCGTCACAAATACTGCAGACCAGTAGAATGTTATCATTGAAAATTTGTCATCTAAGCTGTCAACTAAAACTTGTTCTCAACCGGCAAAAAAATGGCGAATCCAGTTCGAAATTGTTTCCGCTTTTTCTGCTCTCGAAAAATTTATGTTTTGATTCCGACAGATACAAATAAACGTGTTAACAAAAACGGCGAGAATAACCAACAAACGGAATTGCAAAAACGCTTTTGGTGGCATTCCATTCCGTATTCTTCGTATGCAAATGCGTCCATAATGAGTTCTATAATTAATATTCCAGCCATCTCAAAAATTTAGGACGGGAGACAAGAGACGAACCGTGGAACTCATTCGTTTGGTCGAAGACCGTGCAAGTTGCGGCAACGTTCTCGCAATGTTGCAGCAACGCTTATCGCAACGAAGGACGTTCGAATATTGCGCCAATCTCAAGCCGTCCCGGTGCTCTTTTATCTCACGGTACAAAAATATGGGTTAACACTCCTACGCCAGAGGAAAGAAAGAATTCATCCGCTCATCTCGATATGAAATTTGTTTGTGCGTCCTCGACAGACCAAACATTGTCAATGTTTGACCAATTGATTTTTTTTTTCGTTTCGAGAAAATGCTTTCTCGTGTCAAGGATGACGAGTCGCAATCAAAAATTTAATTTTTTTCAAACCTGCCATTCTGAGTATAAGAATGATTTGGAAGAGACAATTTGTAGACCAAATAACAACGCCAGACCGAGTTTTAGATTTTTTGTTCTTTGTTTGAAGTGAGAATTGATTGTTTATAAAAGCCGGTCAAAACAAGATTAAATTTAAAAAGTTATCAAAAATAAGATTATTTGAGGTGAGTCACTGGTTGTTAATGACGGTTGATAAATTTTTATAGTTTTCGGATCGAATGGGATGGTTGGGTTTTGTTCATTGGAATTCATGGAAACTGCTCGCTGCAACCCACGTTGGTTGAAATTTCGCTCGGTTTCAAGGGGAAAATAAAGATTATCGAATTATTACTACATCGTGATCGTCGAGTGCACGTTATCGCTTTTTAATTGAATGGATTGATAAACGGTACAAGTGAACGAGCCAGTACTTTAGCTGTTGAAATTTTTAGATTGTTCTAAAACTTTTTTTTCTCATTCTTCATTTTCAGTTCGGAGAAACTTGTTTTTCAAAAACGATGGAAAAGATAATCGGGTGATTTTTTTTAGTCGTTTGATTTGTAGACTATTGAAAATAATTTAAAACGAATTAAAAGAATCATTAAGCGAGATTAAAATTGAAATAGAACGAATGTTTTATTTATTTTTCTATCATTTGCAACGGATGCGTTTTTTAATGGCGAGTAAAAGCAGATTGATAGAGATTTCAATGTCATGAAAGATGTCAATTATATTTAACATTGACTAAGTAGCTTTAATGATCCCGATCATCCGGTTAAGGAGCACCAGCATTTGTTCAATTACGATGTGCATTTTCTCACACTCCAATTAAATGATAATTTTTTTATAACAATTTTTCATATAATTTTTTCGAAAAGATTTATTACTTCTTCAAAAAAAAATCAGTTGAACTGATTTGTACAAAATTGTTTGCATTTAAATTTTTGAAATTGAAAATGTTAAGTTACTTGTTAAAAAATGTTAGTTGAATTTGATGTTTAACGACTTTTCTATCACTGAATCGGTTCGATTTGAATTTGTGAAGCCGAACAATTAATTACAAAGTCCCGTTTACTTTCAAAGTCAATACGTTTTTCATGGTTAATCATTCAGCGATCAACTTATATAACATTAAGTTCGGCCAAGGATACACCGCTGATGTTTATGAGGAAACATTAGATTACACATTTTTGCCGAAAACAGACCTTTTTCTTTTATTACAGCCTGTTTTTTCTTATTTTTCTATTGCAATCTCTCTTGAGGTAAACAATGTGGCGAAACTTTTCACGTTTCGAGTCAATGATCTAATTTTTCAACCTTTTCAATTGAATTTTCATTGCCCAATTTTGTACTGAAGACTAAAAATATCAATAAATCAGAAATTCAAGAAATTACAAAGAAGCAATTGAACAATTTCAGAACCAACTATTTATGAATTGAAAAATAATTACGAAATTTATGATAAAATCAACCATGTCAATCTGATTCTTAGAAGGTCCATAAAAAGATGTGAAAAATTAACCTGAGGTCGCAGTCATTTTCCGACAAATTGTTCCGATAAGATCTTTTGCCAAAAACAGTAAATTAGCGGCTATATTTGTAATTACACGGATATAAATAATCCGCGTTAATTTTAAAACAAGATTTTGCCTCTGAGCATCGAATTTAGAAACTCATTATCGAGGCAAAATAATTAACCATTCAGAGTGCAGTTTTTGAAAATAGAGTCATGTTTTATTTAAAGAAAAAAATTTGTCTCCACAGTTGACGCTTAATTTTCCCAGAATCGATTTTCCATGCCGATTGAAAACGCGGTTAAAATTACGTAAATCTAATTGGACCAGCAATCAAATTTATGATAACAAAAGTGGTCTAATTGGAAGTCACATAAAATCGCAATTTATGTCATCGTAAAAAATCAGTCTTCACATCGTTCATCAAAGAAATTGCATGATGATCATTCTTCGTTTTCTTTCTTGTTTTTTTTTTATGTTTGGAAAAACAGCAAGTATCTACAATGTCTAAACTACTATCAAGAGTTTTCAGATTTAGCTCTCCAAACATTTGGATTGTTCTTTAAAAATAAACCGCACTTAAGTTGAACACTCCGAGGCGTAACAACTTTCATTGATTCGCGTTTCAAATTCAGCCGAGCCAGCCTAAATAACTCGCCTGCAATCATAACAAAAGTGGCGCAAAAATTGTTGTAGAAAATACGCCGTTGCATAAAATGCCCATACTTGTACATTTTTTTCTCCTCGTCCAATCTTACGCAAATCCAAGTCAAATATTACTCAATGGTGTGCTACCTAGAGGTCATGCGAATTCCCACAATGTCAAGCCTCTAAAAGCCAAACAAGTTCCATAACTATTTTCCAATTTCAATCCTATGACAATAAAAAAAATGTCAAATTCAATATTTTCATAACAATGTTTCTTTTTTGCCTTTTTTTTAGAATCATTTGTAAAGTTTAAAAACGAAATAAACATTTCGATGAAATAAACATAAGTTAGATAAAATGAAGGTTAATAAAAGTAGATTTCACGCTACTGGACCAGTGCATTGAGATGGATGTCTGGTTCAAATAGCCAGTCGAGTAGTCAAAATTGGCTTGAACCAGATACATCTGGCTGTGGGGACTTATAAAAAAAATCAGGTTACTTTGAGTTTTGATTTGTTAAACTAGATTCATTGATTAGACCACGTCGGCTCTCAGGACAGGCTCAGTATGGCAGCCCGATCCAAAAATAAAGTTCTAGGCGTCTGGTTATCATAGAAGATGTACACTTGATCTCCGTTGCCTGATTACATTGAACTAGATTTTATCGCGATCCCCTAATTTCATTGTTTTTTTCTTAGTCCACGTTTGTGTCAATAAACTTTGCACTTTTCTTTCTTTTACAAGTTCAACAAACTTTGTTCAATAAACTCTCCTGTTTTTATCTGTTTTTTTTTCTTTTCGCTTCTTTGATTACTTGTTTTTTTTCGTTTAATTGTTTATTTTTTGTTTTTTGATTCTAGTCTAACACTTTTGATAAAGTGATTGATAAAAAGTTGAAATAAACAATAAAAGAACAAGAGACCGCTTGCAGTCTGACAAAACTGTTGACGTTAATTGGCGGAATAATGATGGCGCGATGATTCCATTGCACAAAAGTGTTAAACACGAACTTGAAGCTTATGCACACACGGAAAAGGAAACGCGTGAATATTTATCGCAGTTACAGTTATACATTAACTGCACACGATGCGAGACTGCTATACGCGGCCATACAAAATCGCGATTCTCCTTTTTTTACATTTGTTGCTGTAATATGATACTCATCACTATGCCCCCGATGTCATAATCAATCAGCAAACGCCTGGTTTCAATTAATTGTAGCACGCGAAACTTGAGACTTTTCAGTTATTAATCAAACCATTTTTTGGTCTGCAAAAAAAAATTAAAAACAATAACAAATGTTTACTCTTGAATTCATTCTTTCATTTTATTTCATTTATTCGATTTGAAATATTGTTATTTTGTTATTTTTAATATTTGTAATACTTTAATCGTGATCAAAGTGTGAAACTTATGAAAAACATAGTTTATGAGACGGAAAAAAGTGAAACGTAATTGAAACATCGGCTGTGAAATTGATTACGCAATTTGTAAAGGCTTGAGCAAGATTTTTCCAATATAGATGATGATCCTTTAGTTATCACGCGACAGGCCGGGTTCTCAGAAAAACGTATGAACAAACAATACAAAGCGATACTAGAAGTATCCATGGGGGATGTTAATGACGATAATAAAGATAAAGCACTTGGCAAGAAAGGCGACAATAGAGCATAGTTATCTGAATCAAGAATGCGAGATTTGATTATTCAATTAATTGCAAAATAAAAAAAAGCAACACTATCTCCTTCTTTTCTATAATACTTGAAAAATGATTCAGACGCACAACAATATTTTATCTGAACGAGTGAAACGAGTTAAAAAACGATTTTGCAAAAATATTGCAAAAAATGCCATTTTTTGGAATTTATTTACCAATATCAATTTATCAAAGTCTTTTTTCATTCTACTAATTGAAAAAATTAAAACAAGAATTAAAAAGTTGCAATTAAGAAATGATCAATCAAAATTTTTTCTGACGCATTTTTCGAAACTTGAAATCAAACAAAGACACATTAACAAAAGTTGTTGGTTCATTTAGTTCTTGGTTTATTTCAAGTTTCAAAAGAGTATGAAAATGTTGTACAATAAGTCTGTTACAAATATAAACAGGTATTGGCAGTCGCATTGTTTGATTTTCTGATTCTCGGAGTTGACACGAGCGCAGCCATGGAGATATAAATAATTTTTATTAAATACAATGAGACACAATTAAAAGTCAGACTGTATTGAACGCCGACGAGGCGAGAAAAAAATGTCATTTTTCAATGTCGCGAATCGCGATCAACAAAACTGATACGCTCTGGTTAATTACGCTTAAAAACGACATCTCACCCGATCGAAATGAAAACAACAAACCGACCTATACCTAGCATCCGCTCATTTTTTCAGATCAATTAATCAATTCAGTTCATAGTTCCTTTTTATTCTTAGACTTCTTTCACACTTTTTTGTTTTCTTTTGTTGTTTTTTCGTACCTACAATAAAGATTGAGGAAATACAATTTCAACTTAATTAAATCCGTTTGATTGTAAAACGATTCGCGCTTTTTTTCTTTGTATTTTTTTTTTCGATGCAGTATCAATGAAATGTGATTTGTTTAATCGATCAAGTACTGTATGTATATTCGACATCACGTATTCATGAGCAATGAAATATCGTTGTCACTTTTGATGCATTATGATTGAGTTCAACGTGAACACGATGCGATTGTGTTCTTGGTATTCAAATTTTTTTTCCTTTCAATGTTTGTCGAGTTGAATTAAACGAAACAATTTCAGACAAATAAAAAGATTAAAAAATTTATAAATTATTGATTTGTTGAACTCGGACTAACAAACATTTGCTATTCCTCCTTTTTTTTGGAGAGGATAATTATCAGCTGATTAATGATAACTGATTTAATTAAAACTTTTTTCACCCAAAAATTTGGTTATAATCTAAAATTCAGAACAATGTTAAGCCTGGGTCAATATAATCACCTGCGATAAATACAAGCCGAAGGCAAACACATTTCTATACAATCATTAACCGCTGTAACTCGAGAGTCAAGTATCGATTGGCAAGCAAAAATCTGATTGAGATACGTACTTCTTTTTTCATTAACAATTTTTCAAAAATTGTAACCATTTTTTATTAACAATCAAACATAGAACAAAGTTTGCAAAAATAAATAACTTTTTGTGTTTTGAATTCAAAATGTTGATGTAAACTTACACGAAACTAAATGAAACTGGAATGTCGATTTGGGTTCATGAACAAACGCTATAAATTTCCAATCTTGCTGATTAATTAGCTTTATTTTATCGTCAGACAGATAAAGTTGTAGCTGAATCAAGATGTAGACTAAAACGTAGAAATTCTTGAAGAGAATTAAACAAAAAAAAAACTCTAAAAACAATTTGGCTAATTAAAAAGGCCATTTTTTGCATACAAAATTAGGTCCAATTAAAATTGTTGTCTATCACGAAATGATGCAAATTTGTTCAATCGAGTGAACGAATGTTGACTCTGTTTTCTCTCGGCGCTCATGCGACCTAGAATAATGATATGTTTAAAATGTACACTGAAATGTAAATAGGGTTCAAAGAGACCAACTAATCACGTGTATTCAACTTTTGCTCGCGTCGTCATCGGTTTCAAATAGGATCGCAACGAAATTTCGCGAGCCCAGTGGCATTGCGGAAGCTATTTCAAGAGCCGCAGAAGAATGTCATTCATTTGCACGCGACATTCAGACACAATTCAATCTTTTCAATTTGTCACAATTCAATATCTCCAACTTTATTTTGTTTGCAAAATAATTCGCGATTCAAATCTAAATCAAACAAAACAGATGAGAAATTCAAACAAACATTTTCTGCTATTTTTTGTTCGGCTGTTTTGAATACTTGAATATTCAACTGTAAATTGACTGATAATACAACAAACAGCGTAGCAAATAAGGTAATATTATTTGCTTGATTTTACCAGATATAAAGCACGATTACAACCGATATCCGTAAAATGTGAAGAATGCGTTTATGAATCAGATCGTTCGTTACATCCAAGGCGACCAACTCGAAACGAATTAGCGTGAGGAAAACTGATGAGCATGACTGCTGAGCAACGAGACAAGACGAGATCGCTTAGTACACATCTGTTGACTGTACAATTTTTGTAGTTTTCGTTTCGACGGTTTTTTTATCTCGTTACGATAACGCCCTATGATAAAATCAACAATCGTGATACCAATGTGCAAAAAGTTATCTAATCAGCCTTCATTTATTTTCATTCATTTTTGGCTGTACTTAGGATTGTTTCTTATTCCCAAATTATTAGTTTACTATTTCAATATTAACAACAATTTCAAACATTCGAACAAACAAAAATGACAAGTTTATAAAAGACTTGAATTTTTGTTATTCTAAATTTATTAACTTTGTTAAGTTAGGCGTAAAATCAATCTTATCTGACAATTCAACCACATGAACGTTGACTAATAATTGCATTAAACAATAAAATATAAAAAGAAGATATTGAAATTGTAGATACCAAACTCGATCGATCTGGCCGATACCTCATTGATAGGAAACAAAAACGATATGGTCCATTTTTTTTCTGATTAAACAGTCATCTACAATATTACCATTACAATTTCTCACACAGCCACAACAATTGTTTTGAACAATGAACTTCGATCGGTTTCGCCGGATTTTGCAGTTTTGTTTTTTGGTATCTTCAACACTTTATTCTTTGCTAATTTTCAATTTTTGTTGTTTTAAAAGTACTCACTTTAAAATATGTAATCTTACCTGAATAAGCATGGGGACGAGGGTGTGGAGGAAAAACGAAAAAAAAGTGGGACACAGAAATTTGAACTTGTTATTTTCACGTCCACTTGACAAGTAAAGCTGTTCGAAAGTCGCAGAATAAAATACATAATCATTTTATTTTCATAAAAGAATCTATATTTTTAGACGTTCGCGAACTGTGACAGTATATAGAGAAATTATGTTGCAATTAGGATTTTGCGGCATGCCAAAATATGTAATTTTGAATAAACAATTATGACAATAACTTTACGACGAATTGAAAATATGAAATATGAAAAATATAAAAATATAACAAAGTAAAGTAAAACATATCGAAAATGTAAGAGTGTTTAAATAGTAAATAAATTATTTTTAAGTGGAAAATAAATAAATTGAAATAAAAATTTTTATTACTGAATAATTGACATTCTTTATTTTAATTCATTATAAGATAGACTTTAGTTACAGTGTTACGTGGAAGGTTTTTGTTTAACAAAGGATTAAGAACAAAGAGCGACGTTTTTTTCTGCATTTAGATGCGTGATTCGATATGCATCTTAAGACTCAGAAGGAACGCGATTTTTATCCGCCGATTCATCAAGACTGCCAAATTCTATATCCGGAGTGCGTAACCTGCATGAAAATTTCTCATCTGCGCGTATGTGTGCAAACAAACTTGTTTTCTTCCGCGTCGAAAAAGCCGTCGGGTTCCTGCCGGAAACGCGACACTAAATTCCGATCTTTAGTCAGCCAATCGTCAAAACCTAGTCGCAATAACAAATTTCGCGCAAATCATCGCGACTTTGTAAACGACAAGATTTCAAGTCAACCGACAAAACAATAAACTAAAATCCAAAATTAAAACTTTTGCAAAACAAAGGTTTTTGAATTCGTCTTTTGCATTTCGTATTCTTCTCGCCTTTCGTTTCATGCGTATATAGAATTGGATTTGTTCGTAGGACTGAATGGACAAAAAAGTTGGCAACGCATCGAAGGACTTGAGAGCAATTTTTTACTCCTGAAAGGCGTCACGAAAGATTTCCGTGAGAATCGAAAAAGTTCCACTTCGGAAATCCGGCCGACGTGCGCAAGCAACGATAAAAAAGCGATCGACTCACTTTGAACGTGCATAAATTAATGCCAGACAATTCCATCGAACGGCCTGTTTTGTTCCGACGCGGCTAACAAACTCTGAACTTTTTACTTGCCTTTTTTCTTCTCCAGCAGTTTCTGAAAAGTGTTATCGTCCGTGACGAAGAAAAAGTGCGATAATGCCTATTAATTAGTCATCGAACTCTTTTAACAAAATCTGACCATTTTTTTCTTTGTTAGGTTTTTTTAGTTTTTTAATTATCTGGTTCTTGAACCTCCGAACAAGTTCCAAAATTAATTAGATTAATTTTTTTTGGTAAAAAAACTTGTTTTGCAAAAAGTCGTTTGAGAAACAATTATTTATTGTGCAAAACTTCCGAGTTGAAAAAATAATGAAAAGTTGAAAAGAATCCGGGAATTGAAATCTTAGATGTTTTTCATACTTAAAAAATTGCTCAACCACCTGGAGCCTACATGCGTTTGAATGTATAATGAAAATATAAAAAATAAATAATACATGAAAGAGTGTCAAGCGCAGCGAGTGGTGCAACATCTTATATCACATCATCGAATCTGTCGTGAAAAAATAATGAACAAGGTGAACTTGAAACAGAAAAAATTCTTCGATTCACAATTTCAAATAAAATCAACCCTTCTTATCTTGAATTATTCACCAATTTATTAAGTTAATCACATTTGTTCATAAAGAAAAATTAATTACGAGATTTCTTACATTTAACACTGTTATAAAATAACACTAACAAAAAAACCTTCGTTTTAATCGTTGCCAAAACACATCACTAGCAAGTAAAGGTTTTAAGTCAATGGTATCGTCGAAATAAGAACACCATTTATCTATAAAATAATCAATAATTTATTAATTGTGCACGCGATGAACGTTTGAATAAAAAAAGTCGGAACCCAGATGAATCATGATTGAATCACATCAATAGCCAAAGTCCTCGCTGGCCACGATTCGTAACGATTTCATAACACACACTCATATGTACAATGATCAAGTTGAACCTCAACGCCTCCGTTTCTGATGATAAAAAAAGCGCTCGAAGACGAGCGGTCCTGGTACTTGGGAACTTTCCATAAGTCCACATTGGTTCCACATGCTGGAGCCCTTCCATCGGGCTGAAACCATCTCGGTTCAATTGTCGCTTAGCACAAAGAAATCTGATTAAAACAAACGACCCTCGTCGTTTTCAAATTATGTACACGAATTTCATTTTGGGCAATTATATACAAAATCGGATCGAAAATCGATCGGCGCGTTGTCTCCAAACTGCTCGCTGCCGGTCATCGTCGAGTCAGATATTTGGATAAGTACGATTAGGACGGATCCGGGCTCGTGTCCCACGTTCTCGTCCAAATAGCTGCTTGAACGATTCTTTTCTCCCGAAAGGTTTTAATCCTTGGCTGGAACCGTCGCTCTACCAACCGCTAAGAGACCCACTACTCGTCTTGCAGTCGATAAGCTGTTTCTCAGGGTCAGCATAAACCAACCCGAACTCAGAGACAAACTCATAAAACTTGTCCACCGACTCGAACGCCAATTCCGTTCGGATGAAATCGACCGCCAAATTTTGTCGATAGCTAAACAGTAGAAGAAATCATTACATTAGACAACACTGGATTTGAAACGAACAGGAAAATAGTTATTGTTAATAGCAATAAGTTTAGAGAGATATTTGGGACTAAAAACTAATCAAATGCGCCGTCATTATCCTGAAACAGAAATTGGATTATCAATTATACTGGTACCGTTTTGCTCGTCAGTTTCCATCAATGACCATTCACGTACATCTTGTTAACATAACATTAAAAAAAGTAACGTTTTTTTGCGTAAAAACAAGCGGATGTAATTTTTTGCAATCTCGCGATGGAAAAATTTAATTGACGCGAATGCAAATTGTTAATTGAACGGTTCATTAGTCAATACTCTTATCGTTTTTTATCAACTCCAAAGTTAAGTGATTTGTAAGAAAAAAAAAGAGAAACAACATTGAAAAAACAAAATCCATCAAGTAATTAAACAGATTGAAATAGCAAATGGTTGAATTGGAAAACAAAATATGATTTCGATGAAGAAAAGAATGTTGAGAATGCTACAAAACGTCGTCAACTCAAAACTGCTAATTGATCTGGAACATCATCGGTCAGATTTATTTATAAAGCGAAGACTCACGAAGTAAAGGATTGTATGCTAATAGCAAACCTTACGCGTCGAGTTACACTTGCAAATAAATCGGAACGAATGATATTCGGTCTCGCAGACTCTAAACAGTTGGAAGCAACTCAACTGATTAGCTGTCCGAAACTTGAGTCAACAGGACGAAACTGTCCGTCGACCGAGGACGGTAAAAAAATGTTCAAAAAAAAGTTAAGGAAACAGAAAATAAATTCAATGGCAAATACATACGACTTGATCATATGTTTAAGGGCGTTTTTTCGTTCTCGGGTTATGAACCAGTCCATCAGGTTCGCGGACATGCGCGGCGGTGACGTCCGGTACAGTTTAAAGAAACTGTGATAGTCACCCAGCCACCAGGCTGACCGAACTTTTAAAGCGTGCTTTATGCACACGTTGTTCTTTTCTTCCTCGGTTAACGATTTCATGATCGTTGTCAGGTCTGAAACAGAGAAATAAAAATTTTTCATTCATCAAACAACATTCAATCAATTCAAAAATTGGAATGAACATTGTTTGACAACATTGAATTGTTTATAGGAGAGTATAATTAAGTGTAAATATTTGCGAGTTTGAAAGAATGTTTGGTCTAAGATTCAAGGAGTACCTTGGGTGTTCTTAGTAAAGATGTAATATAAGATGCGATAAGCGACAAATTCATATCGGTGTTCGCTGTTGAGGTCTTGGTAGAGCATACGTAGTTGCGTCTGACATTGGTTGAACTCCTCGTGGTCTCCTCGCTCCAAGGCTACGCGTGCGTGAGTCTCGTACACGTGCACAGTGAAGGCGTCCCGGATACCTTGCACCGTCAAATCTTGTCGGATCGATTTGAGCTGGTTGCAGGCGTAGTGATAGTCCTGGTCCTCCATCCAGCGCTTCTTTACGTGCGCTAACGAATTTTGAAGTACACTTACCGGTCGCACTTGCGATGGAGCTGGAGCCTGCAATCAAAAACAAAAACGAAATTCAGTATCAGTTCAATTCAATTGCAATATTTTCTCTATTATTTTACGTAAACAATTTTCAAATTTGATTCTCATAAACTAAAGATTACTTTGATAGCAATATTTTTTCTTTTTTTTCAAGCTTTGGATATTTTGCAATAACATTATCAAATGTTTGAGAAACTCAAGCTAAGAAACATATTTTTTCTCTCGCGTAAAGATTGCATTACGTGAAATAAATACTGGAAGTCAATCTCTTTCTCAAACAAAAGAAAAGAAAATAAGAGGGCAAAAAATAAGATCGTACCGAAGTCAGACGCAAGTACTGTTTCTCGATATCCATGCATGTACCAATGATGTGGAGACCTGTAAAGTCGAAATCGCCCTCGTCCTTCGGCACTTGGCTCGCCCTGAAAACGTCACTAAATCTAGCAGCCCGCTGCTGTAATTTCTCTTTCGAGCCTAACTCGTCCCCGGCGGACCCGAACTCGGAATAGAAATGGGGCTTTTTGGCCTTCTTGGCCTTCTTGTTGTTGTAGTTCTTATTATTTCTCGCGGACTTTTTCGCGCTCTTCGCGGGCTTGTAGTCGTGCTCGCTGACAGTCGACGAGGTCGACGAGCTGCGTCTGTACTTGCGCGCGCCCGGGCTGCGCGTGCGCGACCTCGAGCGCGTCTTTGACCTCGACCTCGTCCTCGAGCGCGTTCTCGACCGCGACTTGGAGCCGCGGCGGAACGGCCTGGCGCCCAACCTGGCTCCCAACGAGGTCGAGAGCCCGGTTTTCCTCAGCCCGAAACTGATCTTCGGGCTGCTCGGCTGGGGCTTGATGGTCATGGTCATGCGCTCGCTGTGGATGCTCGGCAGGGGCTCCTTGTCCCAGTCCTTAACCCAGAGGGACCCGTCCTTCGCCGCCAGGGTGATCTTGCCTTTCAAAATAATCTCCACCTGGTCCTTGTCCACCGTCGTTTTGCATTTCTCGTAGCAGCGCTGCACGAACTTGTGCAAGCTCGCCGGCCACTCGTCTACGAGGTTCTGCGCCATCATCGGCGGTTTCTGGTTGGTACCTAGGGTCGGGGTCGGGAGAGCCTTTTCGGGGGTCGCCGGCAGGGGCGGCGTCGACACCTCCATGGGCTTCTCCTCGGGGGGCGGCGGCGGGTCTTGTTGCGGCGGCTGCGAAGGGGGCAGCGGCGGCAAATCGCTTTTCATGTTGGGCCCGAGAAAGGCGCCCAGTTTATTGTTACCCTGAAAGCTATTATTGAATTGAGCAGCTAGATTTTTATTCCGCTTACGCTTTTTCTTCGCGCCGCCGCTGTTACCGCTTGGGACAAAACCCAAACCGGTTTTCTTGTTTTGGAGGTTGAACCGAATTTGACCGTTGAATTCTGCAAACAAAAAATGAATGTTAATATTTACACTTGTGCATGAGTAAAAGTTAATGAATTATTAATTTTTTTGTTCTTCGAACTACTTTTTACTTTATTTGAATCATTTTTCAAACTTACGATTCATTTCGTTTTGATTGCCGTTCCAAAACGAATTATAATTCTGCATCATAAAAGGATGTTGTGGTTGCTGTTGGGGCTGTTGTTGTTGTTGTTGCTGCTGTTTTTGTGGCTGAGAATTCTGATTTGATTTGTTAACGTGTACTTGAGCAGAGGGAGGGGGAGGTCCTGGTGGAAGAGGTGGGAGCTCAGAATTTTCGTCGAGCTTTATTGGGGTGCCAGGAACGGGAAGCGGGGGATTTTGCTGCTGCTGCTGCTGCTGTTGCTGCTGCTGCTTCGCTTGGTTGTCCTGGGCGCTCTTCTGTTGCTGCTGTTGTTGCGGCCTCGGTTGTTGTGGGGGAGGGATTTGCGCGTGGGGTGGCATAAAATGAGGGTAACCATAATAATAAATCTGGCCTTGGTTGTAACCTTGATACATTTGCCTGCAACAAAATAATATGTTTATCATTTTGATATTCATATTTCTTGTAATATATTTTTTATTTTTTATAATACCTTGAAATGAAATAAAAAGAGTAAACAATGTTTATTTACAAAAAATTCTCAGTTTTTTGAAAATAAATAAACAAGAAAATGAATTTCAAATAATGAGGTAGATTTTAGAACATTGCTTACGTAATTTTTATGATTTTATTCCAAAAATTAATATTTCCTAACATTATAAAGTTCGTTGAACTTCAAAAAAAAGTCTGTCAGACTGTTTAGTTATTGTTGATGTTTACTAAATTTCAAAACAGACAAATCGTCATTATAAGCAAGTCAACAGGAATAATAAGAAATGGACGTCGGATTACGCGTCATCCGACATGTTTTTTTTGGTTCATTATCGCGCAGTTGGTGTTTTTTGACAGTTGAAACAGGGTCAAAGTTGAATATTGAAAATGAATAGTGATTAGACTTACTGCGCGTATTGAGGGTACATGTGCATATTGTTGGGTGCATATTGCCATGCCATGCTCGCCATCGATCCTGCTCCGAGTTGGTGCTGAAACGGTTGTTGCTGCTGCTGTTGTTTCTGATGGGTGGTTAAAGCTTCACTTTCAGACATAGCGAGTAGGTACAGGTAGCAAAGACCTGTACTTATTCGTTACCTATTACCGCTGAAGACAATAAATAATCGAAATTTTTTACTTAATTGTTTAGAATAATCTCACAATTTCTTCGTTCACACTCTCGTCACTTTGCTGCAGTTTTAGAACTGTGTTTACGTCGCTTAGATCGCCAAACTTGTCAACTATTTCAGTTTCAAAATGGCGGCCAAACAGTTTCAAATTCTTCCGACAGGTAGCACTTCGGAAGGATCAAATTTTAGAATTTCACGAAATTAAATTGAATTGAAACTGAAACAACTAAATGTGAACAAGAACATATTATTTGTATTCGTTTATTTATTTGATTCGTCAGAATTTCGTTTACAACCAACTTCTTTACAAATATTAAGAGCTTTGGCGCAAAATTTGAATTTGGCGTTAGGAGCGCTAGTGGCGAAAATTGAAACTAAAAGGAGATAGTTGGCAGAGAAAAAGAAAAAGATAGTTGACTTCAAAAGTTAGAAAAGGACAGAGTGATGAAATTGTGATAAGAGTGAAATTTTCGGACGAATTGTCGGTGTCCGCGTGTTGCGAACTGGCGCTGTCTACGTCACGCGTCGTCGTGTATTTCAGCACGCGACGTGCGCTGCCCAGGCCGGTTTCCTTCGTCGCGGAGATTCGCACACCCACGTCACACGAGCGCGTGATTATGCCAGTGACGTGAGACAATTAACTCACCCTTTTATCATGTACGTCCTTTATCGCGCACTTCTACTCTTCGTGCATCTTTTCTACGGGTTCGTTCGGGCGACGCGGCTTCTCTGGCTCGACCTCAGACGACCTCGCCGAGATGTCAAACAGCCACAACTTTTTGAGTCTATTTGCAACGTTCGCCAGTTGAAGAAATTACCAAGACACTTTGCTCTCATTCTCGGCTCTGAGGAACCTTCCCCGGCTGACCTTGTACTTATCATCTTCTGGTGCATAGTTTCCGGGATCCCCTATGTCACTTTATACGATAAAAAAGGTAAAAAAAAACAGTTTTTGACATTGTTGAATGTGATTGTTGAGATTTAAATGTTTTGATTCCAAATGTTTATTTACTTTTTCATTCAATTTTTGTTATCAAAAATGGAAAGTTTCAATTAGGTTGAAATAAAATGTTTTTGATTAATGTTTGTAGAATGTACAAAATAGTTATTTTTTACAACTTTTTGTTAAGTTTTTTTGTTATCGGCGAACCAGTCTCTATATTTTGAGTTGTTATCGAAGAAGTTCAAAGTAAATGGTTCGAGTCTAATCAGTCCGTTACCACTTGCGTGTTTTGCAAAAATTGAAATTTATCGCCTAACATGACTTGGATTATGAGTATGAATAGACTGAACTAGACCCAGGCAAGATTTCGATTGCCACTTCTTTATCGTGAAATTAATTTTTGTGCATAGATAAATAACATTCAATAAATGTGTATGAACTTTATCACTTTCATTAAAAAGGGTAATTTTTATCTACACTGTATAGAAAATTTAAAGTTACAAAAGCTCTATGTAGATCAAACAAAAACGTTTTTCCAAATTTGATCTTTTATGAGAAAACACTTTATTACGTAACATTTTTAATCATTCTTATCCAAATTATCAACAAAAATATAAGATTGGAAAAAATTCATCTTAATTTTAAGACTCAAATCACGTTCTAGGTTAGTCAGAATCATTTTTACACTTTTTTTATAAGCCATAAAATATGCACTTGAAAGCTAATTTATTATGATGTCATTACAGGTGTCTTGAAGAAACAGGAAGAGCAGCTGAAAGAAGAGTTTTTGAAATGCAAACCTGAGCTTGAGGAGAATATTGAGTGGATCCCTGAACCTTCGATGAAAACTATGAAAAATGGCACTAATGGTAAAAACTGACTTTTTTAAAAGTTTGTTTACTACTACTTGTTTACGCTTCTCTTAGACTAGTTTTTATTATTACTTTGATAATACAAATTTGTTATAATTTCAGGGATCAAACACAAAACGCGGATACAATGTCTATCATACGAGGATGGAAAGGGGAAAATATCAGTCCTAACGCGAGACTTAGCAGAAGCTGTGAGAAACAGTTCTATAGAATTGAAGGATATAACAATGGAGCTATTGGAAAGTAAACTAAACCCCGAAAAAGTGCCAGAGCCCGATTTGGGGCTTATCTGCGGCGAGACAATTTCCACATATGGTTTTTTGCCGTGGCATACGAGAGTCACAGAGTTTTAGTAAGTTCAGAATTTGAGCTTGCTCAATATTTCATTTGAAATCAAGTAGAAACGAATTCAATGTTGAAAATGCATGTTGGAATTTTTGCAGCTCAATACCCACGCACCGTAACATTGCCTTGGCGGATTTTGTAAATGTGTTAGAAGAATACAGTACGTGTGAACAACGATATGGAAAGTAATTCAGTGTGCGACACAGTGCTCGGACTTAGTTCGCAAGACTGATTTTTCAGTTCTGACAAGAACCGAAATGAATTATTGCTGCACCAGTCATATTACCTTAAGTTATTTTGTGGTACTACAAGAGGAACAAAATTGACCCTGTTCTTAACTCTTTCTACAATCAACGGACTATCCCTAATCATCGATATTGAATTTCTTTGTTTCTTTCCTTCGTTCTGTTTATTTAAGTTGAATATTTTTTGAGATGAAACAACATGTTTCCGAGAATTTTAATTTAAAACATTTTCTTCTCAGATGTAATTTTCATAAAATTACGTCTACTATTTTAGAGATGACTTATTTGTAACTTCGTCAGTTTTGTTCTACGGTTATAAATTTATTTTTAGAAAGTTTCAAGTTTTAAAGACAATTTGGATCGGAGAGATATGCTAATGGGCTTTTAATTTCGATTTCAGTTCCGTGAATTGATGCGTTTTACTTGTCTGGAAACGACATTCCATTTAAATGTGTAAAGTTATTTATTTTTACATAGTAGCTTTAGTTATCAAACTTTTTGTAAGAAAAGAAACATATTAAAAACGAATGATTTTATCCAAGGCGGTCTATTCAAGTGATAATTTTGAGATAAACCGTGTATATTGTACATAATCGTAGCCAGAAATGATTATCACTTCTTTAGACTGAACCGAACTGAATCAAATGCGGGGCTTCATAATTTGGATGTTTTAACTGATGGAGATTTAATCGGAGTCAAATTTTAGTACTTCATGACAATTTTGTTTGGAATTTCATTATTGTGTGAAATGGAGTTGCAACATGACACGAACAGGCACAAAACAATTCGATTTTTGTCAACCGAGATGCGACAATATGTATATTTTTAAGTCTTCCACTAATGTAAAACGACTTTAAAGTGTACTATGGTAATGCAACACAAATAATCAAAACGAAGATTTCCGAATATGTATAACAGCTAGAAAACGATGTTTATAAATGTTTCCCTGAGATTTTTCTTTTCCACAAGTACGAAACAAGAATTTGACTTTGTTATTGCGTTTTGCACTGTAAAAAAGAAGTATATAATTAACGGATACGTAATTCATCAAGATTGAGCTTGTTTTAATAGTTGTGTGGATGTGAAACGTTGAAAAATCGAATCGGTTTTTGAATGATTTCATTTTTCTTAGTATAACCATGTTCAAAAGTAGAAAAAAACATATTTTATGAAGATTATATTTAAAAGTTCTCTCAGCTTATAAAGTGTATCGTGTATTTGGTTGTGAGAAGATTAGTTTTTCGAAACTGAAAACTTTGTTCAGAAATGAAGTTGTTTTGATATAAAATTTAATCTTAATTAACGTTTAAACATGTAAATTTTGTAAAAATGTAAAAAAATATATATTGAGGAGATTGTATTGTGAAGTTCAAAGAAATGTCAGAAAGCTGAAAATTTGCAGAACCGAAAGAAATGTATTTTTTCAAAAAGTTTTGTTAAATTTTCACTTTCTTGGATTTCTTTGAAATTTTACTTGCATTTTGCATGTAAATGTTAGACTCGCAATACAACCTTCTTAATTTCTGAACCGAATAACCATGAGTGTGTATATACTTGGATGTAGAATGAATAAAAACAAATGTCAAGATTTTTAAAAACGTTGCCTTTGTCCTTATTACGATTTGAATCAAATTTTGTTTAATAAACCCCGGGCTTAACATAAAAACATGAAAATAATATTGGGTTTTCGAATTAAAATAATATTTTTGTTTACATTTACAAGGTGCAAAGTGCGCCTGACGGGCGCTCAATTTCAGACCGCTATGCGTTACGTGCAGTACACCCTGCAACGCCATCAAGAGTGCACATTCGAAGTATATCTAGTGACGTCACTGGATACGTGTGCACAACAGATCCCGCGATTGTCCCGCGACACCATCGAGTACGCGTGCGCAATAGATCCCACGCCACAATCGGGTACGGGTGCACAATAGGTCTCTGGACACCATCGAGTACGCTTGCGCAGTAAGTCTCGCGACACCTTGGAGTGCGCATGGGCAGTACATCCCGCGACACCATCGAGTACGCGTGCGCAATAGATCCCGCGCCACAATCGAGTACGGGTTCGCAATATAGGTCTCGGGACTCCATCAAATACGCGTGCGCAGTAGGTCTCGGGACATCATCGATTACGCTTACGCAGTACGTCTTGCGGTACCATGGAGTACGCAGGGTCAGTACGTCCCGCGACACCATGGAGTATGGAGTACGCATGGGCAGTACATCCCGCGACACCACCGAGTACGCATGCGCAATAGATCTCGCGCCACAATCGAGAACGGGTGCGCAATAGGTCTCGGGACACCATCGAGTACGCGTGCGTAGTAGGTCTCAGGACACCATCGAGTACGCATGCCTATTAGATCAAGTGACATCACTGGACCCGCAGCTGCCATCGATCATGGGACGCCATTGGACCCGCAGCCGCAGTAGATCCAGTAATGTAAGTAAGCAACTTTTCCGCTCTTTACATCGCATTTCGTTTTATAGTATTGTTGAATGACTTGAAAAAGTAAATCATTTGTTATCGGCTTGTTATTTTTTCATTCATGTTTAAGTTTAAGTGATTCTAAAATTTTTCAAATTTTTCGAAATACTTAATACCTTTAATAAATGCATAATATTATAATAATTAATATAATAATATAATTAATAATACACGAAATACTCAAACTGTCTTTTTAAAAGATTTCTTTAGAGCTTTCATTCGCTGTAATTTTGTTTAATAAGTTACTCATTTGATTTTAACACATTCTTAACTGTTTAGTTGTTAAAATCAATTAAGTTTTTTCGAACTAAATTCGACAGATGCACATAGTTCAAATTCGTTTTATTTCCGTATAAAAATTTTACTTTTTAATAATAATATCAATCCAGTGTTTAGTGGTTTGATGTATAATATAAATTAGTTTGATCGCGATAAATGTGCATCGTTTTTTTTATACAAAATCAAGCACTTTTCTGGGCTTCGTGACCATTTCGCTACAGGTCAGACGCTCCAAGGGTGTTTTGGGAAGTCTAGACAATTGCAGTCGTGATTACTTTTGTTTTGGATATTAATGTTAACTTTTTAAAAATTGTTTATAAGTTTATTCATTTTACATTACGATTTTCGTGATTTTATACTTCATCTTAACTTATGAAAAATAAATATAATTTTCTATTACTTTTACTTTAGATTAAGAACAGCGAATGAAAAACTTTTTGTTAGCCAGTCAAACTTCCTTATTTTTAGATTGGTTTAATCATCATAGTTTTCTTAAAACCATATTGTTCGCGTAAGCTTGAAATTTTAACTATACTTAGTTTTTCAAAAGGTTTTTAAAAAAACATGAATGTACAAAATACGATAGCCATATTATAAAGCTTTTTCTCTCAAGGTAATTCAAAATATTATCTTTTTTTGCTTAATTGAAATGATATTTTTCAAAACACGAGGGGGCTTCGCGCTCCGCGCGACATGTGACTCCCATGTGAATCACATATGAATTATGTGACTTACAAAACGCGACTGACAACACGGCAACAGCGAAATGTTTTTCATAGAGGGGAGATGAAAAATAATTGTTCATTTTCTAACCTAAAAACTAGGTTAGGGATGAATTTTAAATGTTGTTTTTTGGTTCACGTTGTTTTCCGTCGTTTATGATGACAGTTTTTGCATTTAATTTTGTAATTTTGAATTTCTCGCGCCATTTCCATTTAAAAAATTGATTTAATCGTTTCCTAGGTCCCAAATTATTCAACAAAACAAATTTGCACAATCGCATTGTTTGTTTACTTGAATGGCAATAATTAAAAAATTGATTCGAACAAGTGGCGCCACTAGTTCACGAGCGGTGATAGACCGAACGAGGGAAGAGGCGGGTTCACCGGCAGGCAGGGGCAGGGGGCATCTCAGTTTCTCATGACTGCTCATGACAGTTGCGCGGCGAACACGGCGCGGCATTGCAGTGTCACGTCAAGTGCCGCCGAGTGGTGCTAAAATCCGGCGAGCGAGGATGAGCGCGATAGGCGCCAAATTGTGATAGATAAAGTGACGCCGTCACCGCGGATCCGGCCGAAATTCGTAGCGCCGCGTTGTCTGTTTTTTTGTTTTCGTTCCTTTTTTCCGTTATTTGTTGTGGCGACGCCGGCAACGGTTATCATGGCGATGGTCGCGTCCTCGAACATGAGCGGCCCCATGCAAAAGCAGCTCACCAGGAGTCTCGAGCGCATCCTCGAGGAGGCCCACCTCAGCGGCGAGCTCAAGCTCAGCGGACGCAAACTCAAGGACTTTCCCAAGGTCGGCAAACCCGCCTCCAGCTCCAAGTTCAACTTGAGGGACACCGTCATCGCAGGTCAGCCTTTTTTCGTTTCTCCCTTTTTTTTAGAGGAGGAAGATGAACAGACAAATTTTATGTGCGGTGTAAACAGAAACTTGTTTCGAATGAAGTTGAAGGCGAGGTTCAGGAGTATTGTTTTGGCAACGGAAAATTTAAACGGTGAAAAAGGGAATGAGTTGTTACATAGTATTGATTTACGAACAGGCTACATTTGTAAGATTTTACAGGACGATAGAAAAGTAAAAAATGATTAATATTTTTGCTTGCTTTATTTTGTTCTGTAGTTGGATCAGTGTTTAGAAGAACGTTTATCGGTTTATTGATTGGGTTGAAATGTGAAATTGTAACTGGAAAAGTTGCGTGGGATGAAAAGCAGCTGAATTTTAACGACAAATAACAGATCATTTAATGGCCATTTACGGTTTGTTTCATGAAATTGAAATTTTATCTTTGCAGTACATTTTTAAAATCGATTTTGTTGTAATTTCAACCTTGATAATGAAGTTTCTTGGTTTTCTTTATTGAGATTATAGTTATCGTGTGTTGTTTATAATAATTGAGATGATCTCTCTGTTTTTATTGCGAAAATAGATGTTATTAACTTGAAAGTTGTGTTTTCTATAAAAATTGCACAGATGTTATTATTGGCAAAGTTCTTTTGATACGTGAAAGTTCATTCACTTCATCCATATTTATTATTTACTTTGATTTAGCAAAAATTCTGTAATAAAACAACAAAACGAAATAAACAATAGTAAACAATAGAAATTTGAATATCGCATTAACATAGAGGAGCCAAATCTTATGAATAAAAACAAAAAAAAATGAATTTTTAAAATCGAAAGTGTATTTTGGGAATTCATTAAAATGCATTTACAGGTGAATTTAAAATTTAATTTCAAAACAATTCTGATTCCCCAAAATTGATATTTGTTACAAGAACTAAACTAATAATATTCAATTGAAGATTCTAATCGTATTCAAATATTCACATTTTACTACACCACAATTATTTTTCAACCGCGTTACTTTATTACTCAGTCATTAATTACTTGATCTCGGAACTGTAAATTCTCTCACTCTGCTCATTGCAAGCATTACATAAATTTGAAATTTAAAGTACACACCGTTAATCGACTCTTTTAATTGTTCCTAATTTTTTTATTACACATTTTTGCTCCGAATTTATTACTGCAAATTAAACTCTCTTCATTTCATTTTTCCACGATTAAACAAATGAAACGAAAACAAAAAGAGAACAAATGAAAAATTACATTTCTTATTTGTGAGATTTGTGAAAACTCCATGAAAGATTTCATTGACATCTAAAACCTTCCTCGTACAATATCACAAACAATAACCAACTATGTGAAGAAAAATAGCTCGATTGAGCGTCGCAGTTAATGTGCAAAAAAGGCCCACGATTTTGAAAGAATAAAGAACCCTTTATCTGGCTGCTGGTTACGTCACTGTCCCATTCACCACCTGCTGTGCGTGAGCGCATAAATGTCTGGATACAATTTGAAAAAAGAGAAAAAAAACGCGGCTCAGGACAAAGGGAGACTCAGGTGGACTTTTCTAGAAGTCCCCTCTTTTTAAAAACCTCCATTCAGACTCTTCTAAAGTTTCCAGAGCCTTTTTTCTTCTTCAACATTATTCTCAACAACATTTTTTCAAAAAATTATTAATTTTGGAATGACGGAACTGCAACTGGAAGTTTACCATGTCGTTTCCTTTGTCGTGATAACGGTGTTTGGAGTTTGATAAAAGTTGGGACAGATCTTGCACGTGCTCAGCGACGGAATAGAAACTCCAAACTAGTTCTTTGACAAGGATTTTTTCGCGGCACAAGCTTGCTCTTTGTTTGCACTCTTTGATGCCTGGACGCATTGAAAAGTCGTTTGAGACTCAAAAGAATTAATGATTATCGACTACGTGCCTCCAACTCCAAACAACAAAAAAACAATGAACTTAACATTCAAAACAGGATCCGAAGCACGATTTTGTTATGTGAATTTAAATTTACAACCAACGCAGTTTTCAATTTCGAACGAATTGACGAATTTCAAACCACGCAAAAATGAGAAAAAGTTTGTAGTTTTGATTGTTTGGAATTTTCATCATAAAAACATTATTGAAAGGGAAGTGAGTGAGAGAGAAAAACAGGAATTCGGTTGTGTTATCGTTGTTCAGAAATATTTGCCTGTAATCACGAGTTGGGTGAGGTCCGATTGTTAAAGGCGGTCTAGACAGAATGGCAGGCGAAAATTTAGTACGTGGCTGAATTTGCACCCTCTCCAACTTATTTGCACAGGCCTTGCAAACACTGTCCTCTCATTGTCGAGTCTGTCCAGAGTCGCACTGCGAATTTCTCTTCTTCATCACAAAAGCAAACCCATTAAAAAGTCGTTTCCTTCACGACTCTTCTCAAAACTTCAAACGGTTTCTCAAGAATTCTCAAACAAAATCTGTTTAATCGTTTTTTTTTATCATTTTTTAAAATATTGTTCGTTCAATTTTTGTAACTAAAGAACACGACTGAAATTCGATCACACAAAAATGTGCACACAAAAGGAAAGAGATTTAATCGTCTTAGTCTCACGAATGAGAATAGTATTAATTTGCCAAAGTCTGCGGGCGGACTTGTTTGAAGGCCCTGAGAATGTGGTATTTTATGTCAGTTGTATTTGAGAATGAAAATTGCGCTGGCGTGTCTCTCACGCTGGACGTACGCACGTGCAGAGCAAAAAAAGGAATCACTCGGACAGCAAAATGTATCATTTATGAAAACGCGCGGGGAGAGACAAATCTGTGTTATTGTTGTAAATGAGTGGGTTTATGACTCGCCTTCAAGGCTCTAAGGTCTTTACTGTGTTTGCTCGGTTCACGAGAAAATACTCGGTTTTTAGTTTCCATCAGAGGAAAATGGTCGTGACGAACATGGAATCGCTGTATTTTATTTGTCAAGACTTTTTTCAACTGATTTATTGCAATTTTTTATTTTGATTCCATCTTTTTTTAAATCCTTTTAGAGGAAGATTTATTAAGGACAAATTCATTTCTCAATTTGAAATCGAAAACTTGTCAGTTTGAAAATTGCAGTTGAATTTGTATAAATAATTGAACGATGACGTGAATAAACATTATTTTTGTTGAAACTAGCACTAAGCCTATCGGAATGAGAGGTGATTTAGAGCTGATATTTATAAATGCCTCCACGATGGCACGCATCAAGTTTTGTGTTCAGCCGCAAAATTAAATGTTCGAAAATTCTCCCAAGCTCTTTCTTTTTACATATTTTTGTTAAAATGTTTTTGCAAACTTTTCTTTTTTTTTGCACAAAAATTTTGCATTACTGTTGCTTTTCTTTACGCGACTTTGTTTATCAATTGAATTTGCTTCCTTGGTTCAATTACTGTTTAGTTTGTTGGCTAAATGAAAACTAATATTTCATACTGAAAGCAGAGTATAAAGGCCCGGTAATTCTTATGGTAATTTAATGCCGTTTTGATAGCACGGTCAATGCGATTTGGCAACACTCCCAATCGCATTTTTGCTCGCGCGATTTTTTGCCTTTTGGAACGTGCACTTTAAAGTTTATCGTAATCTCAATGGATTTCAAACCGCGACTGCTTTCGATTACATGTTTCAATTACTAATTTCCGGTGCAAATAACTCTCTCAAGTTACTAATACTACTACTACTACTACAATTTGTTTCTTACCACACTTACTTTTTTCTTGTTTTAATTACAAACTAAAGACATTCTAATTAAGAAGTAATTAACAAATTCAAAAGAATAACTCCGAGTCATAATAACACTAAACAATATTTGCAGTTAATAAAGGTTTAATTTGTAAAATCAATTTTCTAATTTAAATTTGAAGATAAAATCGAATGAAAAACTAAAAGATTTTTTCTAAAAGATTTCCAAATCGTCTCAGTTTCCAATTTAATCATGTGCAATCAAAAACTAATGTACCAAAGTGAAAGTGTGACAAAACTGTAAACTTTAGCAAATAATAATTGTTCTTAGTGTCGAAACTCGCCCATTAGCAACTCCTCACAATGATAAGCTAGCCTTACGCAATCGTACGAGTTATTAAAAAAAGAAGCAACTCTTAAATAAACTGTCATCAAACGACTTAACCCAGACTGTTGAAAATAAACACACAAGTGCAATCAGAAATATCAAAGATCTCTTGAAAAAACATAATCCAAACAGAAAAACCTTATCTGACGTCAAACTAAAAATAAAAACGATAACAAACCAAAAAAAATGTTCAGAAGTTTCAGAGATTCAAAAAAGTTCGAAAAATAAACATCAAAAGAGAGTCTGCAAAACTGAATCAGATGGAACTTGATGAAACGAAACAGCAAATGTTAAAAGAAATGTTGAGCATGAAAACGTGCATTTAAATTTGTATCTGATTCAGGAGCAGTTTCACATGAAAATGAAAACGGAATCAAAAAAAGGAAATATATGAAAAAAAAGAAGCAGCAGGCTCAGACGCAGACAGGCGTGGGCACAGAAAGTGCTCTGTGGAGGAGTCTATCGACCTGTTGGCTGCAGTAAGGTTCGCTCGCCGCATCCTTTCTATCTTTAGAGCTAGACTGTGACATGTGTCTCTCTTTCGCCTGTCGTCTTTGTGGCTGAAAAACCCCCTGACACAATGGCTCTGCGCCACCCCGTGAAAACGCATTAAGCCTCCGGCCAGAAAATCACCGTGGCCCTTGAAAAAGCACTCATTTTTCAACTGGGGAATACTAAATGAACTACAGGATAAAATCATTCTGCAATAAATCAGCCAAAAAAAATGTAAAAATGAAAAAACAAATCGCAAACAAATATCATCAAGAGTTTCAGGTTTGGGAAATGTCAATGGTATAGAAAAATTTTTGCGAAAGAAAGTTGACATTTGAAGGATTTGATAGTTATCGATTAGCAACGGGGCGAGTCATAAATTAGTTCTATCGGAACATGTTTAGCCGTGACAAGGTACGTCGCACTGATTGCAAAGTGGAACAATCCCTTAAGCGGCAATTGGATAAAGCACGAGAACTGCAACGAATCGCTGGAGCGCTCGGCACGCTATCAAAACGTCGGGTTTTATATTGCACGTCAGAAGGCGACTCGGTGGTTTTGTTCGTAACCGTCGCGGCCTATAATTAGACGCACTTTGTGGCGAACGAAAAACCGGCAAAAAGGAAGCGAACCTGTAGAAGGAACAGGACTGAAATAGAACGCGACCCTCTGGACAGTTTTCATCGCGTTATTAAACTCAGAACCCTAGCCGAATTTCATTCAAAACTCTGTAATCGAAAAAAACGGCAGGAATGTTTCGTTTTCTGTTCTTTTTTCATTGAATACAAATTGGGATGGCAAATTTCGTGGTCTACAAAGTTGGAATTATTTTCCTCGACTTTTGCGAGACAAAACTGAAAGTTTTGATTGGCGCTCATTAAAAAAAGTTTGATTAGGGGCTTGAAAACGAAGTAGTTGATGGAACTAATTGAATCAGGCTGTAATAACTGATAGTGCAAATGGTAGGGGGACGATACTGCAGTTTTAATAACGATTAGCCCTAATCGGACGGCGACCTACTATACGATGCACGCGCTAATCTTCATTGACGGAAATACTAAACGTTTAATGCTTGATAAGAAGAATAATATTAAACTCAACAACCAAACTCAAACAAACATTCAAAACAGTTTGTATTTTTCACACCAGATAGCGCTTTAAAAAGTTGTTTTGAAACGTTAGAAAATAGAGCGAAAAGAGGAAAGAAAGGAGCGATTGCAAAATATCAAGTTGGCAAATTTGCCCAAGGCCTCATTTAAATATTGTACCCCTTAGCGAGCATGTAGGCCGCTGCGTGTTTTATCCATAGTTTTCATAATTTGCGACGCTTTTTTGTTCATTCTTTTGCTCCCACTCAAACCCACTAACGCGCTTTTCTTCGTGCCAATTTCGTTCCACTTGCTAGAGCGCTTTTGTGGCGCGTGCAATTCAGCGTCTTCTTCTTCCGTGCACATTACCATCCTTGACCCGAAAAAACGAGCCAAGTATGCACGCCGGTGTCAGACAACGTGCAGTCGATCCCGGCGAAAATTATTTTAACGGCTGCTCTCTCACGTATCGTTCCACAAAAAAAGGGAAATGCTTATTTCTGATGCACCATTATTGCTGCACCGACGAAATTTGGCAGGAAATCCTGTGAAAACACAGTGACATTACAAACAACAAACTAAACAATTTGCAAAACAGTATTCATTTTTGTTTATATTTATCTAGCTTTGTTTATTTTTCACTTGTTCCTCTGTTTGGTTGTCGTAGAAAAGTAAATATTTGCGAAGAAACATTTGAATCTGTCTGTTTATGTTTGTTGTGAAAGTTGGAAATTTTCCAATTTTTCATTTTGAGGTTAGAATGTCAAGTTAGTCATAAATATAATTATTTACATTTGTTCATTTTTTATTTGATGTTTTGTTTGTTGAGAAAAGTGAGAAAAAAGGTTTTATTTTGAGGTTAGGATGTGGAATGAATCAATTGTTGATTGAGATTGAAGGAAACTTTTAATCAAGCTTGATAATTTGGTCGGAGAATGGATGAAAATTGTATGACATTATTCTCTAAGCCTGACAATTACAACTAGTTGAATCATGTTTGATGACAGGCAGTAATGGGTGCACTGAACTATCCGTATAACAACATTGCATAAACCAGCATAAACTGCATACGGCACACGTCAAGCCGCGTCCTCTCTGCGTCTCGCCGATCCATTTTTAACCTTGCTGTCCTCTCAGTTTTAATAAGCCAATCAAAAGCCATGGCAACGGTTAAATCACTCAGACGTCACGTTTGCGCTTAGCAATTCAAATTCGTTACACAAATACACTTCCTAACAATTATGTCTCGCTCTTCCGAGCGCTATGAAATTCTTTTCAGGTAGCCGCTCGTCCAGTTTCGCTCATAACTTCATCAACGTGAAACTGCTACGGCGAAACACAAAAATAATTCACAACACACGTTCCAATTAATTGACCGGAACTGCCCATCAACTATTTTCGTAACATAACCTCAATTTCAGGTTATGATCTCTTTATTTGTTTGAAAACTGTTCGCGAGTTGTTTACAAAGATAATTTCGAGACAAACGTTTGTTTACAAATTTGAATTTCACCTCGGTGACTTTGATTTTTGTTATTATCAACGAAAATGTCAATATTTGTTTGTTTATATTCTCAAATTCGACGTCCCATGGTTGCACCACTATCTTCATCTGCAAAAGATAAAATTTTACCAGTTTGTCTGATTGAACATACGTTTTTGTATTTTTTTTCTCCTCAAAACGATAATACAGTTCTTTGTTCGCGCGAATTCGTTCCCACACTTGCAAGTCATGGATCTGTAAATGCCGATTTTTATACATTGCGTGCGTAGTGCTAATCAATGGCAACACACAAATGCCGGCTAATCTTGTAATTAAACAATAACTGTTTTTTTACTGTTGCAATCGTAGAAATGAACTAGCCGTAACTGGCTTTTTATTCCCTCTACTGAATTTTTATTTTGGATTTATTGTTTATGCGTATCTCATTTCTGTTTTTATTGTTTCTGTTAAAAAAATGTAAACAAACGTTTGTTTACTAAAAACTTTTCATATTTTCGACATCAGAGGGTGCTGACGTCAAGATAAACGTTGCATAATGACTTTCGCCAGTAAAAAGATAAAACATCCAATTGAAATACTGCGAATCTGTCCTTGAACTGTGAACAAGGTTAAGGAATCCCATTGTAAAAGTCACAATGACGACAGCAGAGGCAAATATATACATGATTTCATCCGATCTGCATTATGAATTCAGATCGAGAAACAAATTGCAGTTGTGAGTCTGATGCAAAATTCAAATCCCCCTTGCGGTGTTAAAACCGAGGGAATAATTGTTCAAGCAGTTTTTTTTGCCATGGGGACGGCTTATCGATTGGCATTGAAAGTCCTTGGTGCTGAGCACCCCATGAGATAGAACACCCACCTGGTCAAGTGACAACGAACTTTTAACGACTTTCGTTCATTTTGTCACGTTCTATTTACCACTCGCTTGTGACAGTTCCGAAATGATACTCTCCGATCCCTCTCAAAGTTCACTTGTTTCTATCAACACTGCAGGGGATCGCATATCTCATCAGGTTCAAAGTCAGCCATTATCTGCAGTTTCAATTTTGATCAAAAATCATCAAAACCTTTCGCTGTTCTGTTTTTTTACCTAAAAATATAATCAAAACGGTCGACATTTTTTTTATTTATCAAGTTGTTTCATTTGAATTCAATCAACAAATTACTAAAGAACCTCACAGTTGTGACCTCATACCTTATTATTGTTATAAAAAAAAACGAAGAAAATGTTGACTGTTGAAACAATTGAAACGCATTTGATACCTATTATCCTTATTGGGGTTATCAAACACGCATATTCATTAGAGTGTTGCTCGCATGGTCGTCGATTAGCGGAAATGAAGCAGCCGGCATTACGTTCGCTCGTCACGTAAATTTCATCGCATTGCGCATTATCGATCCTTACGTTGCTCGCAGGACCTCGACCTTGGCTCAACGACCCTACCACGCACAAAACGTTCGCCGACCCTTCTGTTCCCGTAACAGACGCACTTCTGTCCAACCGATTTTTATCTAGCGCTCCGGCTGAACAATGCGCTGCTTTTTTCTCCCCCTCGTCTTTTCAATTTTGATCTGAAAAATGTAAATAAACGAGAAAATCAATCCAAACTTTGTCAAACAACTTGAGAATAACAAAAACAAAATAAAATAACATGTTGACACATGTTCGACAACGTTTTATTTTGTTTCTCGTGTTTTGTTTACATTTTCAAGTAGTTTTCTAGTGTTATTTTTTACCTTTGTGCTTTCTTGTTCTGACATTTATAGAAATGTTATGAGGTTAGATTGTTGATTTCATCATAACCCATTTGAAGGACATTGCTACCTATTTTTCTTTTTTTTTGCGCTTATCGATCATAAGCTTGCGGCAGCGTCTGGAAATCAATGGAAGTACTATACGTCCTCTGCATATAGCGTACAGCTGGAATAATCGCAAGTAAGGGCGTCGGCCCGACGGTCTGGACGAGATAGGGACGGAAACCCCTTGGCAGCGTGTACTGCAACGCGAAAATTACCAACAGATCTTTTTCTTTTGACAAACGGCGGTGCAATGCCAGCAACCAGCCGCCATAATTGCGCCATTGTCAGAACCGGAAATGACTAATGTATCCTCCATCTTGAAACTTTTCCTTTTTTGGTTCCTTCGTACTTCGAATTTTAATTAAACCTTCAATCAGAAAAAAATCAAAACAAAACAAAACAAATCAAACCTTGACTTATAGATTTGCTTCTTGATTTTGTTTTGATTTCTGTCTGTTTTTGTTTATACTTCTTTGTTTACATTTGCTAATTGTCACGATTGAGATAAAAACTGAAATGGCAGATAAACTTGTTTGAGAAAAAAGTACAACGTGTGAAGTAAGAACCTGCTTAGCACCAAATAAGATGAGGATGCTCAAAGACGAACTGTGTAGCGGAATTTTGATTCGCACTTGATTTTTGCGAAGGTGGGAAAGACGTCATCGATTGAGAGTCGAAGTTGAAGAGGAAGACAAACTTTCGGGAGGAGATGTCGCTCAATTATCCGCCCCTTGGCGGTAACTTGAAACGCTGAGCTGTTGCGAAAGTGAAATTCGAAGAGGACAATATTCGGCTGTTTACCTTCGTCGCGTTTGGCGAAAACGCTGAAGGATGATGCTATCGACCCGAACTTATTGCTGAGTTTCGTGTCCCTTTGATAACTTCTGCACATTTTTTTGGCAGACGTACTGCTATGTCAGGGTGTCCAACTTCTATCTTAGAAACAAAAAATTAATAACTAACGAATTATGACGACGAAAACCAGAAAATAAACGAAAAACAAGAAAGAAAAAAGTGTTTAAATGTAAAGTTTTTACATGAAAATTTGGGCGTGTCCAAAAAACTGTTACACCAAAATTTGTCAAGGGTTGCAAAAACTTGATGTACTGAGAGGTTGATGGATTTGAAACAGGTTGAATCACCTGTCTGGTTTCACAACGAAGTGTCAACTCGATGATTTTATCAGCGGGCTTTTTTTGTCTTGACTTTGTACACACTTCTCGCTATCGCGTGCTTTGTTCGAGGAACCTGTTCCTCGTCGATAGGCCTCTCCCATAGCAACAGCCAGGGGTCTCTTATATGATTGGGGGCGCGCGTTCATCGGCCACGTGCGAACTTGGCACGATCACCTAAGGGTGCTGCTCCAACGACTAATCAATACTGCAACCAACTTTAATTGATCTCTTACGACCTGGCCAAATTTCTCTCTTAACGATCCAAGGCCTCACAAAGACCTTTTTCTTTTGATCCTTTAACAACTTTCGTCTTTCATCATTTAAATTGGACACTTGAGATTGTATCTCGTGGGAACCAAACATTCAAAATAAAAGATTAATCAAAACAAACCAATTTCAAAACAACCAAAAATTGTTTTTTCTTGATGTGTTTTTGTTTGTTTACAAAATGTTGTTCTTTAGCTTGTGTTGTTGTTTTTTCGAGTAAGGTTCAAGAAACTATTATTTTTAGTAAATATTGATTTAAAACACGAATAAACAAATTCGGGATGCATTGTTGGTATAGTAAAAGTGTGGATCTTTCATGTAAAGTTTGGAGAATTTAAGAAGTTGAGTTTTGAGTTGCGAGTACGCAGCAGCAGGCAATGTTATCGACCGACAGAACGAGAGTAATTTCGAGAGCGAAAGGATGAATGTGAGTCAAGCCCGAATGAAAGCGAGCCTGAGGGATGAAACGTTTTGCACAAATCGGCCCTGGGCAGATCGAACTCAGCCTGGAGCTTGCGGAAATTGCCTGTAACCGTGTCAACAGACGACTCCGACTAATTTTCAAACAAAAATCTTTACGTTTTAGACAAGCTTTGGAAATGAAAGAAAAATTATGACAGTAAAAAACTTTAATGAAAGATCAAATGTTATTTTTATCTATGTTTTTCTTTCAAAGTTGTTTATTCGTTTTGACAGTTGGTTGAAAATGTTTTGTAATTAGAAATTGAAAACATGTTTGATGACAAGAAACAAGTTTTTGTAAACCGCCAAAGGGGGTTGTGAAACAAGTTAAGAAATTGAACAAAAGTTTAAAGTGCGATTAAGGATGGATCCCTAACCATTTTGTAAATTACATGTCGCAGATCTCTCGAAGAACCGTTTTATGGAATTGCCTGAGGAAGTCACGGAGTTTCCCTTTCTGGAAAAACTGCAACTCTATCACAATGCCATCAAAGCCATACCGGATACCGTCGGGATGTTACTGTCGCTTAACTACCTCGACCTCAGGTGAGAAACAAGTGTTCCACAACTGTTTCATTTAGTTATTTTTTTCTGTTTCTTTCTCTCTAATTGTATTACATTAATGTAATTAAATTATACAAGTTTTTTTGTAATGGTTCTCTTTTTATTTTTAAATTTTATTTTTGATAATTTTATTTTTGATGATCTGGTTGATTTCAATGACGAAATTGAAATTTAATAGAATGAAATTTAACGAGGAAATTGCATTTCAGTCGGAATCAGCTTCAAACACTGCCTCGAGAAATTTGTAACCTGAGCTCGTTGCAAATTCTGTTAGTGGCGCACAACAGGTTGAAGACCCTGCCAGAGGATTTGGCTAGATTGAAACAATTGGCCGAGCTGGACGCAGGCTGCAACGAAATCAAAACCTTGCCGCCCAGGATGAATGAGCTTAAGGAACTCAAGTTGCTCGACCTCAGGAACAATTTGATCGAACAAATACCAATTGGTACAAATCACAAAATCAAACTTACTTTTTACAACCAAGTGTATTTCCTTTTCTCATTTCAAATTAATTGTTCATCTCTAGTTTTAACACTTAAAAAGAATAAGATTGAGTTTTATTCAAATTAAAAAGTTGATTCTAAAAATTGATTTTTGAATGTTGTTGTAGAACTCACGTACCTGAATCTCGTCAGATTGGACATTAGCGGGAACAGAATAAAAGAACTTCCTCCAGAGATGAGGGAGATGGTAGACCTCGCCGAACTCAGACTCTCGGATAATCCTCTAACTTCACCACCTGCCTCGGTAGACTATCATTTCTACTCAATTTGGCATAAGTAACAAATTCTACTTCCATATTTCAGACGAAATACAGAATTTTGTTATAATTTATAGTTGTGCATTCGCGGGCGAACACACATCTTCAAATACCTGGAGCGACAGGCACCAAAACACGAGATTAGCCGAGGAGGAAAAGCAAGACGAGGACCGATCGACTCGCTAAGAGGCGGCCACGCGACGTTAGATTCCAGGTTACACAGGCGACACAACGTCGACAGCGGCTACAGCACCAGCGACGGCTACGATAAACGCTGGTCCCAAGAGATTCAGACCGCGGTTAGTGTCATCGTCATCTCTGTCGTCTCGTTTCTCATTTGCCTTTTTTTATCGTCCGGTGAATCTCAGCAATCGTAAATTTTGGGTACGACGAAGGTCCTCTTTTGCCGGTTCTTTCTCTGTGATCCTTCTTTGTATCTTTCATCTCATTCTCATAGCTCATTTCTCACATCACATTTTTGATTCATTTTTTCATCGTCTTGAATCACTTTTTTTTAACACTGATTGTTGTTTTTTCCTTTGTTTGACTCTTTGTAAAGTTTGTAAAGAGGTTGTGATTTTAATAGTCGATTAGAGATCATAAGTCAATGAGATTAATCATTCGCGACTGAATGAACAATCAAACGGCTTTCAATGATTAATAAGAATGTTGATTGCAAAATTATAAGTTGCAATTTTTTCAAACATGACTGTACAATCTCTAGTGATATGTTGCCGACCTTTTTGCGAAGGTTACTTTTTTGAATTCTCTATTCTTCAATTCCAATTTTACAAATTTTGGTTTTTTATTTTTAGTTCGGGAATTTGCGTGGGAATAAAAATTTTGCACACTTATAACTGCTGATTTGATTTTCCTCACGCTTTACCAATCCTTTTTACAACAATTTCTTTTTCTAATTTTCTTGTAAAAAAGTTTGATTGATTTTATTATAAGATGATGACTTTTTTGATGATTGTCTAATTGAGAAATTTTGTCCTTTTGGCTGGCATCGCAGACACTCGATGGCGAACCTCGATCGGCTTGGAGACAGGGGTGTTCCCCATTATCGATAACTCTTCCACATGATATATCATTAAATGGTTCTTATGGCAGTGGCACTTCCACGCCTAGCACAATATCGCCTGGAGACAATACGTCGCTTGAGGATGAACTTGGCAAGGTAATTTTTCTCCCAAAATGTTATTTACAATAGTGATAAAATGAATTAACAAGTACAACATTTTTTATTTAATTAAATATTTCTGAATAATTGAAAAAAGTTTTAGTATTGAGTGTTTAAATGGTTTCTAATTTTCTAGGCGATGAAACTCCAAGACAGACTTGAAAGGAAAACGTTGGAAAGAAGCGCTTCAGCAAACGGGACAGATTCTAAAAGTCCGCTTTTGACAAACGCTCGGTACACTTCAATAACGCCTCCTGGGTAAACAAAATAACTGGAATTTTTTATTTTTCAAAATTTGTCAGAAAAGTTAAAAAAATTGTGAAAGAAAAAAGCAAATAATGATGATAATTAGAACCCGAATTGGATGCTCTTAAAAAAGATTCAAAATTTTGTTAAAATTGCAAAGACAAGTTGCACATTAGATTCTTGAATTTTTCAACTTTTTTGAGAAAATAAGAAAGAAGCTTTGAAAAGTTGCAGAGAATTAGGTTTTAAAAAATGTACTGTTTCAATTTTTGCAGTCACTTGGAGAGTATGTCCTTATCTATATCTACGTCACACACAACTACGCATCCAGTGCAACCTCTTCATACGACGAATTCAAGTCTAGCCTCGCAAATTAATGGCGACAAGATTCAAACGTACAAGTACGTCTTAAATTTTCAACTCAGACTAACAAACCAAACTGACTTTCTAACTTAACTCATTCCATTACGCAAAAACTAGCTACTTAATCGACTAATTAATTCTTCACTAGTTAACTTTCAACCATCTTCAAACAACTAACAAAAAAAACGAATAAAAATTACCTTTAACAAGATTCATAAAAACAAGCAAACTAAAAAAATGAACGAATTAATGCTAAAAGGTACTTTTTTACTTTTTAGAGAATACAAAGAGGCGCAAAAACGTCAGAGGGCAAACGAGATGACGAACATCTACAGGAACAGAGGCCAGGCGACTCCACCAGGTCCGGACTCGGGAAACTCCGAGACGGACTCGACGTCCACGGGACTGTCGAGCAAACAGATCTTTAGCGAGGATGGCACAACGAAACGGCCGGTTTTGAAGGTCACGCCTTCCAGGATCGGTTACAACAGCAGTCTGAGCGCGTCTGCGAATGGTTGTGATGAAAACCACACTTCACGAAACGGAAACAGTTTTACAGAACAATCGTATAGGAAACCGAACTCGCCTGTTAAAACTTCGAGTAGTATCTTCGCGGCGCACTCGAGCCCTGGCCGAGTGATACCCAGAGTCATTAAGACTGCTCAGGGCTACGTCGAGGGAAACGAAAGTCCGAAGTCTGTGAGGTGGAACAACTCTGATGTTCACATTACTGACAAGTTCACTACTTTTACCATGAGACGCGAATTTGAAAAGGCTAAGGAAGAGGCAGATCTGCTCGAGCAACTTAGAAGTGTAAGAAACAGTAATAAAATGTTGGATGCGTTGTTGTAGTCGTTTCTTTGTTATTTTATGGTTCTCGATTTTTGTTTATAATTGAAGAAGTTGAATTTAGATAAGGTTCTCCTTGGTTTCAGGACTCGGAATTTAGCAACTCAAACAAGACGGATTAAAATGCAAATTTAAAAGATTAATTTAGAAACGTAATATTGCAGTTTATTAATCGTGTAGTTAGTTTGCATAGTTTACATTTCATCATTATACAAGTTACTTTTTCATCTTCCTTTAAATGGAAACATTTTTGAAATCTGTTCTCACGTTTTAGTTCTCATGATTTTAGTTTTAAGTTTTGGTAATTCTGATGTTAAAATCAATGGTTGGTTTTCAGAATATCGAAACGAGATTAAAAATGGCTCTTCCGGAAGACCTGGCTTCAGCTCTAACTGACGGCGTTGTTCTCTGCCACTTAGTGAATCATGTCAGACCTCGATCAGTTTCGAGTATTCACGTTCCTTCGCCTGCTAATGTAAATATCAATCAATCCTAATAACAATGACAAAAAATAGTACAACAGAAATATGAAAATAAAATAACTAATTGTAATTTTTCAATTTCAGCCACATCTACCGATTCCTCGTTGCCGAAAAAACGTGGAAAACTTTTTGGAAGCCTGTAGAGCAATCGGCGTAGACGAGGTCAGTAAATCACAATATCCTACATCGTTCGCTCCTTCGCTTTCACCCTTGTATGATTCGGCACGAAAAAAACCCATCCAATCAGTGAAACACTCTCTTTAAGCACAAACCTGCAAGTGAAATAGACGATTCTAATGTAGCATCTTCACTCAAAAAGAAGAAGAAAAAAAGACAGCTCGCAAATCACTTAACCAAAAGCATTTCCTTATCCAACCATGCAAACATCAATCCATCGATTGAAAGTTGTAGTTCAAGCACAGAGTTGATTTTCAAAAACCAAAAAAATAACTAAACCAAAACAAAAAATCATGTAAGACCGAAATTGAAAAATGGTAAGTTCGTCTTGCATCCAGCAACTACTAGTCAGTCCCCGTTTCGTCACGTGAACTAATTTGTAAATTAGTAATGGTAACTAAACATTCTAAACTGTACAAAAATTGTAAAAAAAGTTTCATTCAACTGTACATACAAAAAATTCAGTGAGGTCGAAGGGTCGATCGGTGATATTTGCATGCGCCAATTCTTTTGCTTTCGTGTATTATCGCTTGGTGAAAAAAATGAAAAAGGGAATCATGTAAAAAAGTCATGACAATCGTACTGTAAATTTGAAAAAAAGGGCTGTACAGAACTCGACCCTGCTTTTGTTCTTAGACTAAAGTTTGACTAAAGATGCTTAGTTGAGATTTTGATAAGAGGAATTGGGACTGAGTAGTTGTGTTGTTGGTTGCAGGAGGTGTTGTTGGACGCGGAGGCCATTATGGACGTCGGTTACATGGACGCGTACGGCCTAGAGGCTTTGAGCCAGCTCGTCACTCAATTGATCAGCCTTGAACGTCGCATTGAAGATCCAGGTCCTACACCCCAAACTGTACAGGATCGCCTCGTTTCTGCGATGCTTTTCACTGCTTTCGTTGCCACGCTGGCGTTGCTATACGCGTTCCCGATACCCGACTAAACTTATTAATTTTTAAACAATTCTTTCCTTTGCTTCAAAAAACAATCGAACAACTGTTTTTTATTTATTTCTATTATTTATTCGTCTTCAATTTTATGTAATTTAAAAAAGATCCATGGCATTTTGTTCATTGGAAAGATTTTCATTGAATTTGCAAACGGTGTAAATAAACTGTTTTGAAATATTGCTAAAAAGTACGAGTTGTAACTTTTTCATAGAGCTTTTGCTTCGAAGTTTTTTTGTAAGCGTGAAAAGTTAAACGACAGAATCAACCAAGTCGGTACTTCGTACTTACCTAGCATGTTTGATTTTGAACCTTAAAAATGGCATTGAGGTCCTGCGTTACTTGGGACCGAGTTTTCTTAATTGTAATTCGCTTGAAAGGTGCTTTGAAACACATCGGTTACATGATATATTTAAATGATTGCGAGTTGATACACATCAACCCAGATTTTTATGACGAAAGTTGACATTTGATTCAATCTTAGTTTTATGATTGGATTTTGTAAGTTGTAATTTAGAGGAATAGACTATTCGATTAGTTGTTTGAGTTGATCTATCCATTTTTTCCTGCAGAAAATTGAAATCGAGACAAATTAGGAATCATTTTTTGATAGAAAAAATTGGATTGAGTCATCTCAACAAGTTGATTATGACAAATTTTTCTAAGAGGCTGTAACGTTAAGCAGATATCAAAATCGACTTTCGACATTGTGTTTTTGAATGACCCAAGTGTAATTTGAAAACTAAGTACCTTCGTGTAAGAATATTAGGTATTAGTACAAGTAACTTTATCTGGTGAAGAAACTATATTTTGGTACAACAACCTGTGACTTAGATTCGCTGGTCGACAACAACCACGTATCGTTCAATTTGTTTCCTATTTGAAACGACAATATTCGTTCCCGCAGTTAGGCCAAATCAGTTGTAACTTTTGTAATGCGCAACGGACTCCACTTTCTTTTCTTTTATTTTCTTTTACATATTTTTAAATACAAGATATGACTTTTGTAGCCGTTTTATCGCCTTTTACATTGTAGTAGATTGTAGTTGCAATTTTATAAGATGCAAATCTGTGATTCGGCGCCGCAGGCAGTACAGTTTTTTTTGTTTATTTCTGTTTTTCAATTCCTGGTGGTGCTACGATGAGCTTTTTGTGAATTCGTTCAAAGATGAAATAATTTCCTACCAACTTTTTTTTACATTTTAGAAAAAATGTAATTTAAATTTAGTAGAAAATCATTGCATCGCAAGAGTTGTGAACTTTTTCTTTTGCAATTTTGTGTTAAACTGTTTTTGATTTTGGAAAATGGAAAGAAGGGTTTCATGAATGGTGCCTGCTACTTATATCACATACATAATTTAGAACTTAAAAAACGAACAAAGTATAAGAAAATATACAAGTAACTTTTGTACTTACAACAAACAAAGTATTTAAGGATTTTCTTAAACAGACAACTTAATTAGACTTAAATGTAACATAAGTGGTCTTGAGGGAGACGTTTTCTAACGATTCAAATTTTTGACACAACATCGAATATGAATAATTGATTATTTATACGAAACAAGAACAAACAAACAAAACGACCAACAATGTCGAGCATTTATTGTCTAGTCTTCGTTAGTTACGTTTAGTTGTACTTCTAGTCAGGTTCGAATTGCGAATAAGGTACAAACACCTTTTTCGAATCAAAAAAACTTAGAGCTCCCGGTTGTAAGCAAATTTCGCAAAATACTTGGATGGTATATTTTTTTAACCGCATTTCATCAGTATTAAGTAGCAAAAATGTAGTGATTCTCAACGCAAATAAGACTGGCGAACTCGCAACCTCTTTCACTGATTGGATGCAAGAAAACAATCATTCCAACCCCCTAAACAATCATTATCAAACCATCTAATTTTAAGTTGGAAATTTAATTTTAATTGGTGACGGTATTGTATAAGGATTTTTTTTAATTTTCTTTTCTTTTATTTCAATCCAAAACATGACAAAAAATGATCAAACTAGAAATTGTTAATTGATATTTGTAAAGATGGAATTTAATACAAATGAAAACTATGAATTCGGTGTAATTTCTTTTGCAATTGTATGGTTGAACAAATTTAATGTATCCTTATTGGCGCTGCAATAAACCTTTTGAACAAGAAGTGATATTTCAATTGTACAACAAATCCCTGAGAAGAATTGTCTGTCTTCAGCTTGTGCAAAGTTTTGTGTTTTTTGTGGTTGATTAATTCATTGAGTTGAAAACATCTGAACTGACTTATGTAGAAAAAATGAAATTGTAATTTTTCGTTTGTTATTTTTGTGTCACAGAAATTAGTTTGCTGTCCAAGTGACGTCCTGGAGGGTGGCAGAGGAGTGGTTCGCGTGGCAATAACCGTCTCGGAGCTCATGAGGTTTCACCAGACACGATCGCCCATTCACAATTCGCCGTCAAACTCGACCAATGTGCCAGCGTAGATTGCACACTTTTCCAAAAACTTCGTTCTACCTTAGTCATCACATTCAAAATGGTTTCGCACTAAAAACTACTAAACGAAATAAAAACAAAAAAAAAGTTAACAAATTTATAACGTTGCTCAAACGAATCGATTAAGAATTGTAAAAGCATGTCTGGTAATAGTCTAGTTTAAACGTTAGAAGTTTCAAAACGCAGCGACAACCGACTGTTCAATTTCAACTTGTTCGCGATGCACTAAACGATTGAGAATCAAAATAGCTGTATTTTTAGACTGCATCAGCCATGACGAATATCATAGTCGTTTAAGAAAAAAATGATCTCCGTTCAACGAAGAGGCATTTTTGCCTTCGCTTCGCGCATGATATTTCGTAGTCTAAGTTAGCTAGATACCAATTTTTCGAATTGTGTGCGAGGATCATTTTCGCACTGAAACCAAAGTTCAATTTTTGTACTTAAAACATGAATCCATCGTAAAAATTGGTTTCCACTTTTTTGTTTTCTATTTTCAAGTTATTGACCAAATTCCAATTGCGATTGAATTGAAAAATTGTACGTTGTATTTATTTATTGTTCAATGTTTATGTCATTGATTATATTCGTATTCAAAATTTGTTTTTGTTCGTTCAAGATGACTTCAGTGGGAAAATGATGTTTCGTCGTCGCTGTACGAAAAACAACGACGAATTGATATACAAAAAGAAAATTGCAAATAAGAATTGTATCGATAACAGTAGCGATAAAATCGTATTCATAAAGTCGATTGCGATTATAAACGTCGTTGTGGCAATCCAGTTGCACGTTTTTATACTCGCCGTTTGTTTTGTTGTTCGTCAGAGTCAAAGGTTTTTGTTTATGAACCTTTTTTTCTCTTCGTTAGTTCGTTTAATTTTTGCGAGTTAGAATGTAAAGTCAGAGCCCGATGAAATTTTGTGCAAAAACGTCCTGCGAGTCAATTTGTCGATAGCGTAGATATTTTTTCATCGTTTCGTAGTCTGTGAATCCGACAAAGGTATCTAGGGGATTGTGAAATTTCGTCGGGTTGATTTTGAAAGACATTCAGTTGATCGACGAACACTGTACGAACGTATTTATTGTGCCAAAGATGTATCTTTATTCTCACGAGCGAGCAATTGCTCGCTAAAAATCAAATAAAATTTGTTTCGTACTCATTGAGATTATTTATTTCCTCGCAAAACATTAACAAAGTTCCAAAAACAAACTGTTGACACATTATTAAGTTCAAATCATTCAAATTTAATTGAATTTGTATGAGTATTTATAAATTTAATTTCTGTTGTTTTGTACACATGAATCATTGTATTTCTCGTTTGATTAGTTTTTGTTATCAATCCTATTCAGCAAATGTTGAATAAATTAACTGTCTATGTATATAAGAGTAAAATTGTGAAGCTGAAGATATTGTTAGTGTTTTTTACAATGACGCATATGTTTATACAATTTTATCACTAAAACCCAACAAAACAAGGAAATCGAATATAATAAAAAAAATAAATTCACTGAATTCAGCGTGAATGTTATAAGTTATTAATACAAGTGATAAAGTAATGAGGATAAATTGAATTGGGAAAATCCTTGTTTTAACAGTGCGAATCAGTCTGAAAGTAGCATTCACTGAGAGAAGTTAAGCGCGAAAATGATGTACCAGTATTTCACTTTCATCTTGTTAATAATTGCTTTCAAGGATTCTGAAGGTATAATTTTTTAATTTACAATAACTTTTTGAAATTAGACAAAAACGTTATAAAAGCAGTTGAACTTTTAAAAACTCGAATACAAAAATAATTTTGTAAATTCAGCCAAAGTTGGATTCGGTCCTGGAGAACAAGATTGGGGATACGTATCGGTGAGACCAAACGCAACAACATTCTGGTGGCTTTATTATACAACGGCAGATGTGAGATCATTTTATGAAAAACCCTTAGTAATTTGGTTGGACGGTGGACCAGGTGGTGCATCGTCGTTTATTGGAAATTTCGAACTGATCGGTCCTCTAGATAGCAAATTGAAGCCCAGAGAACACAATTGGGTACCAAATCAAACAACATTTTTAATTTCAACCAACTTTTTAACCCCTTTTATCTTGATTTTTTATCTTTTTGCAATTTAGGTCAAAAAGTATAATGTTCTGTTCATTGACAGTCCAGTAGGGGTCGGTTTTAGCCACGTAGATGATGAATCTGCATTTGCTCTCACGAACAAACAAACAGCAGACGACCTTTTAGCCTGCATCAAAAAAGTTTTAGAAAAAGATCCAAATTTGAAAAGAGTACGGAGTTACATTGTTGGCGAGTCTTATGGGGCGAAACTTGCAATTGAGTTTGCTCGAGTTTGGTATGATGTAAGTGGTTTTGCAAACTTTTAATTGCAAAAATTACATTTTTTGTGAACAAAAAATAGAATATAAAACTTTTCAGGCAGAAAGAGCAGGAGAAATTAAGAGTCGACTTAGTGGAGTTGCGTTAGGTGCCCCTTGGATCTCTCCCAAAGATTCTGTCGAGAGTAGAACTCCTTACTTGTTCCAAACTGTAATTAAATTTTTCATCTTCAATCTGATTTCAATGAGAAGCAGAATTTTCATGATATAATAAATTATTCAATTTTGTACTGTACAAATAGGGCTTGATAGATGACCAGGAATACAAAATCGTCGAAAAGTCTACAAATTTGACAGTTGATGCAATTGAAAAAGGAAATTGGATGAATGCAACTCTTATGTTAGTGAAAACTCAGGAAATTTTTACCAATTTTTCTAAGGCCGATATGGGTAACATTTTATATAATGTGTCATTTGATGAAACAAGTAAGTTTCGTTTTTGTTCATTAAACGTAGAATTCCTTTTTGAATTCAAATTTGTTTATTTGGTACTATATTTGTTTGTAGCTCAAAAAGAAGAGAGTGAAAAATATGAAAGCTTTAAAATCCTTATGAACTCCAAAGTAAAACCGAAATTAAATCTAACAACTGTCTGGGACGAGCAATCATTACGTGTTGCTGAAACTCATTTCCCTGAAATTATGAAACCTGTGACAGATCAAGTTGAATATGTATTAAACAACAGCGACCTCAAAGTTTACGTCTACGGTGGACAACTTGATCTCATCGTTCCAATCCCTGGTAACTTTTCATTCATAAAAAATATTGTTCTTTATTTTTCATTACAAAACCAAATTGATTTGAGAATTACAGTACGATTTTTCTAGGAACTTTAAAGTGGGTGAATAATTTGCGATGGCGAAACAGAAATAAATGGCAGTCTAAAGTCAGAGAACCTGTGGTTGTTAACAACATTGTCCAAGGCTACTTCAAAAAGTACGGAAATTTCGCAATGTACTGGCTCAAAAGATCAGGACATAGGGTGCGAATCATAATTTTATAATTTTATCTAGAAAAACATAATCGAGAAGAAAATTGTAATATTTAAATATTTGCAGGCCCCGTATGACAATCCAGCTGCTACTCTAAAGATAATGGATAGCTTGACTGCACAGAGTGATTGCAAACACTGAATGAATAGCCTTTGTACATAAAAATATGTTTAACAAGTGTATTCTTTTCTCAATAAATCAATGAAACTAATTAGTACTGTCTTTTTTAATATAGTTTTTACATTCGTATGTTTTACATTTATCTTCATAAATAGATCTGATTAATTAATCTTTTTGTGAGTCTAGTGATGAATCAAATTATCATTTTGTAACGATTGTTCATACAAATTCAGCTCAAAATTCAAAGATTTAAAAATCATTTGTAATGAAGATTTTTTTTCTAAAAAATGGCTTTACGTAACAAAAAGTTACAACTGAAACAATTATACAAGGACGTAATTTTATAATTGAAGAATATTCTATATTTTTTGTTAACGCCGGGGTATTGTATTTTTTGCGATGTTATCGTTGGTACTCAACGGAACAAGGAAAAAGGAGTATCATAAAAATTGAAGTCACTGGAACACAGTGCTGCATACACGAGTGAATAAAGTATTGTGCAATGAATCAAGAAAATCTCTGTACCGACACTGCACATCAGTCTCAAAGTACTTCTCATTGTGTAGCGACCTGGTAAAAGTTAAAATGACAAACCTATATTTTACTATCATCTTGTTCCTACTTGTTTCTCAACATTCTAAAGGTAACAGATTCCTTAATAGACCATTCCAAAAAGTTGTAAAAAATCATTATTGTAAAGAAATGAGATGAAAAAAGTTTAATTTGATCTAAACGATTATTTTTCATTTTGAAATTTAGCCAAAGTTGGATTCGGTCCTGGAGAACAAGATTGGGGATATGTACAAGTCAGACCAAATGCAACGATGTTCTGGTGGCTGTTTTATACAACAGCGAATGTAACTTCATTCTATGAAAAACCGCTTGTGATTTGGTTGGAAGGTGGTCCAGGTGGTTCTTCTACAGGACATGGAACTTTTTTAATAATCGGTCCTTTGAATGCAGATCGGCAACCCAGAGAACACAACTGGGTAAAAAATGGAACATTACTAAATTTGATCTAAATTAATACAAACATAAAATTAGTTTTATTTTATTTTAGGTGAAGGAATACAATGTCCTGTTTATTGATAGCCCAGTAGGGGTAGGATTCGGTCATGTAGATGACGAAACAGCATTTGCTACTACAAACGAACAATCTGCAGAAGATCTTTTGACCTGCATAAAAGCAGTTTTTGAAAAAGACCCAAACTTGAAAAACATCCCGAGTTACATTGTTGGAGAATCTTATGGAGGGAAACTCGCCATTGAATTCGCTCGAGTTTGGCACAATGTAGGAGATTTTGCAAAGTTTTAGTTCCAAAAATGTAAGATAATATGAAATATTTTATTAGCGACTAATGAAACATATAACTTTACAGACAGAAAAGGCAGGAGGAATTGAGAGTCAACTTAGAGGAGTTGCGTTAGGTGCACCTTGGATCTCTCCCAAAGACGCTGTCAAAAGTTGGGCTCCTTATTTGTTTCAAACTGTAACTAAACTTTTTATTCTAAACTTGATTGAAATGACTTTGCATTAAAAGTTTAAAATATTCGTTTTTTGAATAGGGCATGATAGACAATAACGAATACGAAGCTATCGAAGAATCTGTAAATTCAATAGTTTCAGAAGTTGAAAATGAAAATTGGATGAACACAACAGATTTGTTTGATAAAACCCAAGATATTATCACTGCTTACACCAAGGTCGACTTTGGAAATATTCTAACTAACATGACTTACGATGAAACAGAACGTAATAGTCTTTTTTTAATTGTTTATTTTCATCAAGTACAATACAGAATAAAGAAAATAAGAAGAATAAAGAAAAAACAATTTTTATTCAGCATCTTACAAAAAGGAACTTCAGGAAGAAGAACAAAGTTTCAAGTCTCTGATGAACGACGTGAAATTAACATTGAATCTGACAACTGTCTGGGACGAACAATCTTCTACGGTTTCTGACACTCATGACACCGAATTCATGAAACCTGTGACAGATCAAGTTGAATATGTATTGAACAATACTGATCTCAAGGTTTATATTTACAGTGGACAACTTGATCTCATTGTTACAACCCCTGGTATACATTTGAAATTTATTGAATCGTATCCTTAATCATAATTATTAAAAAAATGAATTCAAAAATGAAAATTTTATTGTGAATAAACTTTTTAGGAACTTTGAAATGGGTGAATAACTTGCGATGGCCAAACAGAGACAAATGGCATTCTTTATCAAGAGAGCCTTTAGTTGTTAACAATATAGTTGAAGGCTACTATAAAAAGTACGAGAATTTTGCAATGTACTGGCTCAGAAGATCAGGACATAGGGTAAAAATTCTAATTTCTACATTTTCAACTAATATTTCATTGAAAAAAACCGTAACACAAAATTGTTTTTATTATTTTCGTCTTTTTCAGGCCCCATATGATAATCCAATTGCGATGTTAGAAATAATGGCGAACTTTACTAAAAATTCTGAAGATTGAATACAGACATCAAATATAAAAAGTGTTGGATCTTATTTTTTCGAATTTATCTACCTTAAAAGTCAAGTTTCCTTTCAATTTTGGAAAATGACACCGAAACAATGATAACATTCCAATTGTGTAATAACAATAATTATCTAGTTTTTTGAACAATGTTGTATTGTATTGGTTTGAGAACGTAAATTTATTGTCAGAAATACTAATTTGTTTTCTGAAGTACTAGATACAGCCAAAAAGTTATAAATTCAACAATAACATTTTGATTAGAAAAACGACCATGAATGCAATTCTCAGGTCAAAGTTAATTCAGATTCAGTCAGTCTGCAAGTGTAACTCGCTGTTGCAACAAGTTAAGAAAAGTCACATCTGATAAAATGATGACAAACCAATTTTTCAATTGTATCCTCTTATTAATTGTCATTTGGAATACTGACGGTAATATTTATAACTATTTTTCAACGATGCATTTATTATCTTGGTATTTATTTAGTCGGTGAAAATTGAATTAACAGACTAGTTTTCGTTTTATTACTATGTTTTTTATTTCATCTCGAAGACAGACTACAAGACAGCTACTTCTTTACTTAACTTTAATTAGTACAATGAAGCAACTTTTAAATTTAGCCAGAGTTGGATTCGGACCTGGAGAACAAGATTGGGGATATGTACAAGTCAGACCAAATGCAACGATGTTCTGGTGGCTATTTTACACAACCGCAGGCGTGAAATCGTTTTATGAAAAACCTCTGATTATTTGGTTGCAAGGTGGTCCAGGTGTCTCGTCCACAGGATATGGAAATTTTAAATTGATTGGGCCCTTGGATCCTGATCTAAACCCCAGGAATCACACTTGGGTAGACAATCTAACCAAATTGGAATTCATTTTTTAATTCGTTTCACGTTATTTTAAACTTTTGGATTTTAGGTGAAGAAGTACAACGTTTTGTTTATTGACAGCCCAGTAGGCGCAGGTTTCAGTCACGCAGACCATAAAGAAGCATTTGCCACGACGAACAAACAAGATGCAGCTGATCTTTTGGAATGCATCAAAAACATTTTTGAAAAAGATCCAAAATTGAAAAAAGTGCGGAGTTACATTGTTGGACAATCGTATGGAGGCAAGATTGGATTTGAGTTTGCTCGAGTTTGGTACGAAGTAAGTAGTTTTGCAAATTTTCAGTTGCAAAATCAAATTGAGCATATGTATCATCGTTACCAATAATAAAACGAATCATAAGAATATGAAACAAACCAGATACAAAAATTTTCAGGCAGAAAAGACAGGAGAAATTGAGAGTCGACTTAGAGGAATAGCGATGGGTGCTCCGTTTATATCTCCCATAGATCTAGTAATGAGCTGGGCACCCTATTTGTTTAACACTGTAATCATTTTTTCTTGCTATTTTATTTCTGTTATCAACTTACTAGTCCCCTGCAACATTGGAATTTTGATTTTCTGAAACATTCTAGGGGATAGCCGATGACGAAGGATACAAAAAGATTGAAACATACGCAAATAAAATGAAGGCTGAAACCGAAAATGAAAATTATAGAAGTGCGAAAGATCTGTTTCGCGAAACTCTGATCCACATTATTAACCATCTTGATGTTGACTTGTATAATATTCAGACAAAAGTAAATTACTATGAAGGAGGTGAGTCTAAAAAGACATTTGGATAGTTGTACTTTAAATTACAGTCATTCACCGTTTGTCAGTGGATTTTTAACTTACTTTCTTTGCTCGTTCTATGCTAACAGCACAGGTTGAAAATAATTTTATGATGTCGACGTTTTTTTTGGAACCGTTGATGAATTCAAATTTGAGGTCGAAATTGAATCTGTCAACACACTGGGGCAGCCAAATGGCTGACGTTTATGCAACTCATGAAGATGAACTAATGAAACCTGTCGTAGATCAAGTTGAATATGTTTTGAACAACACCGACCTTAAAGTTTGCATTTACAATGGACAACTTGATCTCATCGTTGCAACTCCAGGTAATTGTTTAATTTATTATATTAATAGTAATTGCGAATCTTATATTCGTAATTGTTTCAGGAACTTGGAATTGGGTGAAAAAATTGCGATGGTCGGACAGCGAAAAATGGCTTTCTTCAGTAAGGGAATCTTTTTTAATTAACAACACCGTGGAAGGCTACGTTAAAAAGTACAAAAAATTTTCAATGTATTGGATCAACCGATCTGGCCACATGGTAGTAATGATTTATAATTTAATTAGTTTCGTAACAATATTTTACCGTCTGAAACATTGTAGTAAGATATTTTTCTTATGTTTTTCAGGCTTTACTAGACAATCCGGTCACAGTTTCAGAAATAATGAGCAACTTCACAGACGAGAGTTAAAAATTGTCTCAATAACAACATTTTGTATTTAATAAAAGTGATATTTAATGAATGTAATATAGAAATGTGTTGCACGTTAAAGAAGAAGAAAAATCTTATTTTTGTAACAAATTGTTTGTCCGATAAAGAAACCTGCAGCTCCAGCGAAATAGATTATTTAAAAGTTTGAGCAGTTGTTTCGTGTTTTATCATAGAAAATTAAAACACCTGCTATTAGGATTGCATCAGCCATGACACAAATGTTATAGCGGAGTTAGCAAATAAAAAATAATCAAATGACACGGATGTTCGCAACGAAACCATTAGAAAAAGAGACAAATTTACAGTTCCTCCTCTGTAATTAACAATTACAGTTTTCAATGTGAAATTTTTTTAATTAGCAGCAATGAAGAAAAGTGATAGGAACAATGAACATAATTTAGGACAGAATTCAAAGTTGATTGTTTGAAATAATCTTTTTCTGGTGACGACTTTTAATAGAATCCTAACAGATTACGAAATATGATAAACAAGATCAGTCGATGATAAATGGAAGAATTTTCTCAGTCGCTGATTCGCTAAAAATGAATTAGTTAAAACATCAAACTTTCGTAACACCAATAATTACTATTCTTGTAAGTTAAAATTAAAAAAAATGGTAACTTAGAGATGAATTCTATTTTTGATACTTTCTCCAGGTACTTTGCAGAAAAGTGCGAGAATTTTAATTAAGAGAATTAAATTAGTTTTAATGTATAATGTTTCTCTTAGATTTTTATCTAGAATACTTGACGATATGAGGAAAGCAAGTAACGTGTCAAAAAGTAGAGTCATTGGAGCACCGCGTACGAGATAAGCAATCGATATGCGTGATAAAGTACCAACGATGGATTCGTATACAATATATAAATTAAGCAAATCTTTGTATCCGGACGGCACACTTCAGTCTGAAAGTGTCATTCATTGTAACAACAACTTGGGAGAAGTCACGCACCAAAATGATACACCGATGTTTCACCTTTACCCTCATTCTAACTGTTCTGTCACATTCTCATGGTAACAAACTTTATTAATACACAAAATGAATTATTGTTAAAAAAACGAGTTCGCTTTTAGTTATTGATTTTAATTTTCAAATCAGATTTTTCTGAATCCACTTTTTCTTAAGTTTTACGTTAGAAAAAGTGTTTTTTCACATTTTGAAAAATGACATTAATCTATTATTTTTAAAATACATTTTTCTATGAACTTTTTTTAGCTAAAGTTGGATTCGGTCCTGGAGTACAAGATTGGGGAAATGTATCGGTCAGGCCAAACGCAACGATGTTTTGGTGGCTATATTATACAACAGCAGACGTGAAATCATTTTATGAAAAGCCTCTGGTTGTTTGGCTGCAAGGTGGTCCTGGTGGTTCTTCCACAGGATATGGAAATTTTGAACTCATTGGACCCTTGGATCTCAATCTGAAACCCAGGGAACATAACTGGGTATGACGAATCGGTTTCTTGTTTGTGTAATCATTTTGCAAACAAAAAGTATAATTTTAAATACAATTTTTTTTTGAATTTCATATGATTGTTTCGCTTTTAGGTGAAGAAGTACAATGTTTTGTTTATTGACAGTCCAGTAGGGACGGGTTTCAGTCATGCAGACCATGATCAAGCATTTGCCACAACAAACAAACAAGCAGCAGCTGACCTTTTGAAATGCATCAAAGAGGTTTTTGAAAAAGATCCAAATTTGAAAAAAGTGCGGAGTTACATTGTTGGAGAATCGTATGGGGGCAAGATTGGAATTGAATTTGCACGAGTTTGGTACGAAGTAGGTGGTTTAGCAAAATTTCAGTTTTAAAAATCATACAAAAACCATTCTTAAAAGTTAAAGAAAATGAAAATAGTGTGTAACTAAAAATATGACAAATGAAAAGATTAAAAATGGTTTTTTCGTTTTCAGGCAGAGAAGTCAGGAAAGATTGAGAGTAAAATTAAAGGAATTGCAATGGGGGATGCGTGGATTTCTCCCATCGACTCAGTCATGAGTTGGGCACCTTATTTATTGCATACTGTAATAATTTCTTTGTTTTTATTAATCAAATTGTAAAATAATTTGAACAATTCCATAATTTTTCACTTTTTACATTTTTTATTTTGTTTTTCAGGGTATGATTGATGACAGAGGATACAAACTTATCGAAACATATGCAAATGCAACAAAGGCAGCAGTTGAAAACGGAAATTGGAGAAAAGCGACGCGTTTGTGGGGACAAACTGAATCAATAATTGACCGTCAAACTCAGAGTGTTGACTTTTATAACATTTTGACAAAAATTCGATATCACGGAGGACGTAAGTTTTTGAAACTTATATTTGCCATAAGTTAATCATCATTTTCATTGATTTATTTTGTCGTATTGTTTACAGCTGAAGGGGATAAAAGTGAAAGTGACATAATTTTGGAATCGCTGATGAACTCAAAAGTCAAATCAAAATTGAATCTAACGACTGTCTGGGGCGAGCAATCTTCATCTGTTTTTTCAACTCATGCGGGCGAATTCATGAAACCTGTGATAGATCAAGTTGAATATGTATTAAACAACACTGACCTCAATGTTTTTGTTTACAATGGACAACTTGATCTCATTGTTGACACACCAGGTAATCTTTTACTTGATATAAAATTTAAATCATGTAATTTCTATGTTTTAAAATGAAAAGAACAAATTTTTTGAATTTTACTTCAAAAAGTAGTTTAACTCATTCATTGCAAAAATTTGCAGGTACTATACATTGGGTAAACAGTTTGCGATGGCCACACAGAGAAAAGTGGCATTCTTTAACAAGGAAACCATTGCTCGTTGACAACATTGTTGAAGGATACGTTAAAAAGTTTAAGAAATTTGCAATGTACTGGATCAACAGATCAGGGCACATGGTAAAATTTAAAAATCAAAATTATCAAACAACAAAAATCGGTAAAAGTCGTCGAAAACATGAAAGCAAAATATATTTTGGTTTTTTTTCAGGGTCCAAAAGACAATCCAGTTGCGATTTTAGAGATGATGAACAATTTCACCTTAGAAAGTAACAGCAAGAATAACACCAAACATTGACAATAATTGGCATTGTACAGTACAAAGAAAAATTGTTTTGTTTTGTTATTAAAAAAGTCTACGAACCAAAATTGTTACATTTTATTTTTCCATTTTAATTACACCTTTTTGACGTAATTTATAGAAACATATGTTTTGTATCTTTTGAAATTTCCCGCGCGATATATCCAGCCTCCATCTTTTCTTGTAAAAATGGCTCCGAAAAAGCAGCCTGAAAAATCTGGTGAGTAATAAGTTGTAAACAATCAAATAAACAATGCAAAATGCACCCAAAAAACATCCCCAGACTTAATAAAACAACCCCTTATACGGTGCATTCCACTCGTTTCCCCTTTCAAAATTCAAACAACTGCAACTTTCTGTCAATCTTTTCATCTCTCAGTCACGTGTTTGTGTTATTATATTATCTTTTATCTTCAAAAAACCACTTAACAAAACCAATAAAACTATTGATTACCTTCAAAAATCATCTTTAACTCAACTTCAGTTTTATTATTTTGCAAATTTCACCCCTGTAAGTTTCATAACAAACAAAACATAACCTACAAAATACTTCGATTGTGACGCGTTTGTTCACGTGTTTTGAACCATTTTTTCTTTGAAAGGATTTGTTTACGTTGAAACATGAAAAAAATTAATGAAAAATTTTGATTTTAATATTTTTTATTGGTTTCCAGGAGCGAAACCAGCGGCTAAAAAGTCGACTGAGAAGAAGGAGGAGAAGAAACCCGCAACTGCGGCACCTTCAAAGGTAACGAAGCCTGCGAAACCTTCGTCGTCGAAAAAACCAGCAGCAGCCCCGAAAGTTGCAACCAAAGCCGCAGCCAAAACTGCAGCGAAACCGGCGCAAAAGGCTGCAGCCAAACCTGCCGTACCCAAGCCCAAGAAAAATGTCCAGGCAGCTAAAAAAGCAGCGCCCAAAACTCCAGCTGACAAAAAAGCTGCTCCTTTGCAAAAGGCCCTTAAAGCGAAAAAGAAGGTACGAACAAAAAATAACAAATAAACTAATTAATTTTTAAATCTTTATCTACTTAATGATGAGATTAGGGAATCTCTTTGAATATTCCATTTGAAAACAATTTACACTACTGAAGGCAAACAAAGATATACATAACATTTTGTGTATTTGAAAGAAGGTGTTAATAGTAAAAATTTTAATTATTGTTATAGGTCCTGAAGGGAGTCCATGGATCGAGGGTGAGGAAAATCAGAACTTCGGTTCATTTCCGCAGGCCCAAAACTTTCAGGCCAAGCCGGGAACCGAAATATCCAAGAAAATCGGTACCCAATCGCAACAGGTATGTTTATTTTATTTTTGCACTTTTAGAATTTTTTTGGATTGTTTGCACAATTTAAATCAGATTCTAATTTGTAATAATTTGTAACTTGTTTTTAGGATGGATGCTTTCAACATCATCAAATTCCCGTTGACGACCGAGGCTGCTATGAAGAAGATCGAAGACAACAATACTTTAGTATTCATTGTCCACACTCGTGCCAACAAATACCACATCAAATCGTCTGTGAAGAAGCTCTACGACATCGATGTGGCTAAAGTGAACACCCTCATCAGGCCCGACGGCAAGAAGAAGGCTTACGTCCGACTAACTCGTGACTACGACGCCCTAGACGTTGCCAACAAGATCGGCATCATATAAACATAATGTTACTTTATGTTTTTACAATAAAAATAAGTCTTTAATATTCAAATGAATTCACTTTATCCTTTCCATTAGAACTTAATAATATCTTTGTACTTTTACTGTTGATTTTTTGTTTGTTATTATAAATGATAATGAGCTGTAAAGTCAAGACAGATGTCATTAATTTAATAATGGGTTAACTGAAAGTCGCTTGATTGGGGGTAAGAATTGCTAATTAAGATTTAATTTCTGTGTCCGAGTTGTCTCCTTGGTTGGGGATTCTACCGAGGTTTTCAATATGGGATAATGGAAACAATTTCAGTTTCAATCAGTAAGCTATCTTGTTAATATGAAAGCTGGTCTTGGATTATTTCTTCTTTGCAATTTTGCTTTTGCAAAAGGTACACATTACTAATTGGTTTTCTTTGATTACAAGTTGATCGTTTCGTTTTTTAAAGATATCTTAGATTTTAAATTCATCAATTATATCGTGATACAGTGATTCAAGACTGGGGACATGTGACGGTACGACCCAAAGCCCACATGTTCTGGTGGTTGTATTACACTGAGGAAAGCCTCAATCCTCGGGACAATAATTATGAAAAACCGTTAGTCGTTTGGCTCCAGGGTGGACCCGGGGAATCCGCTACTGGAATTGGAAATTTTGTTCTAATTGGACCAGAAGATATTTATTCCTTGCCCAGAAAACACACTTGGGTAATATTAAAATTGTCAAATTATTGAAATTGATAATGTTTTTCAATTAACAAACATTTTCATTAATTTTTCATATGTTTATCAATGAAAACCTGATTATAGGTCAACGATTTCAACGTTTTGTTTATCGATGCACCGGTCGGGGCGGGATTTAGTTACGCTGAAAGTGAATTTGAATTTTCAATGAATAATAAAGAGATTGTCCAAGATCTTTTAACTTGCATGAAGGAATTTTTGAAAAGAAAACCAGAGTTTGTTCACGTCCCAGCATATGTTGCAGGAGATTCGTATGGAGGAAAAATAGCTATTCAATTTGCAAATATGTGGTACAAAGTATGAAACTCAAAATCAACGATTTTAAAATCTGCAATTTTGATCTCAATAATTTTACTTTTGTTTTATTCTTTAAGGAACAAATAAGTGAATCAATAAACAGTAATTTAAAGGGTGTTCTACTAGAAAGTCCTTGGATTTCTCCCCTTTGGACCGTTGCATTCTATGGAGAACATTTGTTAAATTTGGCGAGTCAAATAAATCCGTTTTTACACATTATAATTTTTTTTTAAGTAACAAATTCGATGTTATTGTAATTTTTGTATCATTTTTACAGGGTTTCATTGATCTTGAAGGTCGCAATGAAGTTGAAAAGATTTATAATGACATAAAATCGCACTACAATAGCAATCGGATGCATCAAGCAACAGATTCTTGGATTAAGTTGAGACGGAAAATTCTCCAGATGACTGCAAATTTCAACTTTGATAATTTTCTGAAAGTCATACCTGCATTTAATTGTATGCATTTAATAAGTTACAGAAAAACTGCTACTTATTACAGTAAACAATACTAATTTAGTGATAGTTCAAGTATAAACAAATGAATAATTATTGATAATCATTAATGGTCTAATCGTCGCATCCTTTTTTTAAATATAAAATTATTTGTAATAACTTTCAGCTAATCAAATAGAAAAAAATGATCGAATTTCAGATCGAAATCTTGACACTTTTATGAACGGACCAATTAGAAAAAAATTGGACATAAATTGCACGGTTTGGGGGCACCAGAAAGGGGATGTACAATTTTATTTGTTTGAAGATTTACTGAGATCCGTTTTTGATGAAGGTGACAAAGAATCAATTAGTAAACAAATAATTCTAATTTACGAAAAATATGTTTCGTAATTGCTTACCTAATCGTGTTTATTATTTGTTTCAGTTGAACATGCTTTACAAAATACTTTATTGAAGGTTTACATTTCGATTGGTCAGATGAGTAGTTCAGTAGATATCCGTGGTATGATTTTAATATGTTAAACAATTAAAAAGTGCTCATTTAGTTGAAGTTTCAGAAAATTATTAACAACGAGGATACGAAAATTTAATTTAAACTTTTGATTTTCAAGGGACATTCAGTTGGATTGACAATTTGAAATGGTCCGATAAGGACAAATGGAAACAATCACCAAGAAATGCCCTGATTATCGATGGTAAAATAGAGGGATATTATAAATCCTACGGTCGTTTCGCTTTGTATCTGATTAGTCGCTCTGGACAAATGGTACAGAATTTTTCCCACAGATCTGAAAATATTTTGGTTCAGACTTAATTTGGTTTACACTGTTTACTGTTTTCTAAGAATTGTTTTGTTCCTTTTTAAGTACTGCTAACAGTAGCACGTATAAAGTATTGATTAGGTGTAGTTCTAATTCTTCAATTTGTTTGTATTGTTATTATTATAATTCACAGGTACCAAAAGATAATCCAGCTGCTGCTTTGCAAGTGGTCAAAGATCTGACGAAGAATCAACTTTAATAATCACCTTCTAAGAACAATAAAACTTTATATTTTGTTTTATTCCTTTTTTATAATCATTTTTACATAAATAAAAGCGGCATTTGTATTTGATTATTATCATTATATTAAAAAAAAAAAAAAACATCAATGATTAACAGAAGTCAAAAAAGTTTCTTCCACTATATTAATTGAACATTTTTCAAATAACAAATTAAATGTGAAAGAAAGCATTTCAAAACATGTTCAGTTGAGATTTTTATTCATTTTTATTTTTTGGTGAAAAATTAAGAAGTCAAACATATATAGGTATACCGAACCTTTTCCTCTTAATAGTTTTCCTACCTGCTTTTCCATAAGCCTATGGAAAGAGTAATTGCATTGGCCAATAAATTCCTTTATGATTCATCCGAAAGCTTTTGTTTTTCAGCCGAACGAATCGCTACTAAACTTTCTAGAACTTCGTTTTTCTCTCCTTTTCTCCTTTAGCCACCTTTAGCTCAGTTTCAACTGTACCGCTAAGAAGTTAACATCGTTTTCCTTCAGTGTCAACTTTGAGAAATTTAACTTGTTGACGTAAGTTCAAACAACATTTTCACCCCATCAATTATTACCTTCTTTTTTCAAACAAAAATACCTAACTTTTAGAATTACTCTTTGTTTCAGAATCCCCAAAGATCTACTAAATCGAGAATCGATTGTTTCTCCGTCCAAACAGCTTCAAAATGGATTTTCAAAAAAAACTGTTCAGGAAACTTATAGGTACTTATTCGTTCTTTACAACAACAAACTTTCTAAAAATCACAACTCGAAAAAATAACTCTAAAAAATGTTTCTTACTTTCAGGCATTTTCATATTCTTTGCCAGGGCCGCTTCATTTTGTTATTCGAAACTCGTCGCGTTGCAAATTATCTCTAAAAAACCGTCCAAACTGACCAACGAAATCAAGTATTCCCACAATCAAACCAAAACTCAACCAACTAACCAAAACAACTTAATCCAAAAATCCGACCAAATTCGAATCCCTAAAATGTCTACTCCCTCTTCTCCCCCATCCAAAAAGGATTCCAAGGTGATAATTTTCCGGTTCATAGAAAAAGCACCCAACATTTCCCTGAAGGATCTTCGTCTCCATTCAGTAGTGAAAGAGAACAACCTAGAACTGCTCCAACTCATCCTCGAGAACTCGACTTTCCTCAACGCGAAAAACGAATCCGGCGAAACTGCTTTGCACATCGCAGTTTGGAACGAGCACCTGGAAGCTACTCAACTCCTCCTAGAAGCCGGTGCGGACATCAATTCGACCACCAACGACCACGAAACCGTCCTCCACTTCGCAGTCGCCATCGGGAACCAAACTTTCATCAACCTTCTGATCGAAAAGGGCGCAGATTTGAGTGCAGGTGACGCGGACCAAAACACTCCCCTTCACCTCGCAGTGGAAAAGGGCGACCTGCAGATTGTGAAACTCATCCTGAATCGATCTACAAGTTGTATCGACTGTAAAAACTCTTCTGGTGACACTCCGTTACTCATCGCAACGAAAAACAGTTTTTCAAAAATTGTCGACGAGTTGCTCAAGTCTGGGGCAGAGGTGAACTGTCAGTCGGAAGATGGTAGGATTCCTCTCCAACTGGCAATCATCAGCAGGAATTTCGGAGTGGTGAAGCTGCTTCTGCACCATCAGGCAGACGTGACTTTTTGCGACGAGGAGAAAAATTCATGTTTGCATCTCGCAGTGGACCATTACCAGAGTGAAATTCTGACCCTCGTTCTCCAGTATGCTGATTCGAGGGATCTCAAAAATTCAAATTCGGAAACGCCGCTGCACCGGGGGGTTTTAGAGGAAAACATCGATGCAGTTTTAGATCTACTCAAGTTCCCGGTAGACGTGAACTGCGAAACTAATTCTGGTTGGACTGCTCTGCACCTTGCAGTGGAAAAGAAGAACTTGAAACTCGTCCAAATCCTGTTGCAGTACCAGGCTGACGTGAACTGCAGAACAAACGAGGAACAAACTCCGCTGCATTTGTCTGCGATGAACGGAAGTGTTGAAATTTCCAAACTTCTGCTTCACCACAATGCGGATGTGAATTTGGAGGATACCTGGGGGAACATCCCCTTGCATCTGGCAGCGGAACAGGGAACGATGGAAGTGGTCAGTTTGGTGGCTGAAAATTCTCTGCTGGACTGTAGGAATGTTAAAGGTGAAACTCCGTTGCACCTGGCAGTGGCAAACGGGAACAGGAAGGTGGTGAAGTTGCTCCTGGAGAAGGGCGCTGGGGTCAACAACTGCGATGCTCAACGGCGGACACCTCTCCATCTGGCAGTTTTAAGAGACCACTTGAAAATGGTCGCAACTCTCTTAGAGAACGGTGCTGAAGTGGATTCGAAAGATTCTGAAGGTAATTTTCCTACCGATCTTGCTGTCCGAGGTAAGGCGTGCGAGATCCTGGACCTTCTTCAGGAGGAAAGTAGACGTTCGTTCCAGCATTGTTTCAAAACTCCTCCGTGTGATAGTTGTTAGTTTAAATTTTGTTAGTTTAAATTTTATTGCAAGGATTTTTATTTTGTGTAATAATGTATTGAATTCGTGTGCAAGTTACAGTTCTTTAATTTTATAAATTCGTTTAACTTTACGGATTTGAATTGTAAGCGATATAAGAACTGCTGGTAAGGAGAAACGCACCGGCAGTTCTACTGAACTGCTTGATTTTTCAAAGCAGCATCATTTGTTTGAGAATTATAGGTATTTATTATGAGTAATCAACGTTCTCTTGATTGTACAGTATTTACATTGTATGGTAATGAATCTTACTTAAGCTACAAAGATAAAGAATAGCTAGGACATCAAATAAAAAAATCTTGAATGACTGAACTTATTAACTACCTCTCAATTGTATTACCTCCTGCACTGTAGATTCATTTTGAATATTATATCCCACAAACAGCGAGAACCTTCTAATTTCTTTAAATAATAAACAATACAAACGGTTAACTGGAATACACTGTGATGGAAGGTAAATAAAAAGAGATTAAAAATACTGTAACGTTTTTAATAAATAAATCATAACAATAGTTCAACTTGAGGTATCGACGATATTATGCAGAAACTTTCAAAGTCGTTCGTTCTCAACATAAACTAATTTTGACAATCGTTTAGTTTAAAAGTACATACACTTGAGAAAAAAAAAGAAATTTCTTCTTCGTCCATAATTCTATGTATTTACAATAATTTTATCTGTCACTATACTGAACACAGCTTGTTGCACAAGCAACGGAATTATGCAAGATTAATGAAAATATTGCAAAATCAAAGAATGGTCAATGAGACGATTTTGTAAAATTTTCTTTGTGCAAAAATTTTACAAAATTCGCGATGTGTCAAGACACCAAATACGTACACCAACGAAAGTTTACAGGATATCCTATACTCCGGTTACAAACTCCAATTCAACTAGAACTAATTTCCTTTATAACACACATAGTTCAGCCACAAAATGAGCATTAACAGATACGAACAAAAAATGGTAAACTATTACGTTAATAGGAATTCACGAATAAATAATGGTTTTATACAAAATCAACAATCTCGAAATTCGGAGCTTTCAATTTCTGAATTACAAATCGCAAGACATTTTTATACATTTTTGTTTTCTCTTTTTGTCTCTCTTTTACAATAAAAAATATTTTGATTCTAATATGGACGTCAAATCCTATAACTTGCATTTTGCAAGATTTCATCTGAGGTACCAGGTTCGTTGTCTACAATAATTATTCTACTCTAGTCCAACTGTTACATTACAATAAACGTAATCTTGAATACAAATTTCACTAATTAATTATGCCTTAGGACGATACAAATCAGTTTGACAGTTCAGCCAGTAGTCGATTATCACAATATTGATGGACTTTTTATTCTCGACTCCGGCTACTAAATGCAGTTTCCTAAAATTCATCTATCCCTCGAACTGGAGATCGTTCAGTGGCTTCTTCGTTCTTCTCCTGTTTTACAAATGAGTCTGAAAATTTCAATGACATTGATGAAATGAAAATCAATTGGAGTAATAAATGTAAAAAAATAAAAACAAATTTGTTTTTTTTTTTTTTAATCTAGCCAACTACTAAGGATGGGAAGGACTGGAGGAAATTGAAAAAAAAACTTTTCATTCGCATGCAAATTAAAAGAACCGTTTTTAAGAAAAATATTATAACCAATTTATTATCGTTAACAAAAACTACTTACAAAAAGCTTAACAATTTTGTAACAAAATCGAAAGTTGTTAATAACAATGATTGTACAATTTGGAAAGAACAGAATTTCTTTGTTTTAACTGACGGAAGAAAACTGAGATACAAAAAGTGATAATAGATAAGGCTCGTTTGTTCTAACTTGGAAAGGTGGAGAGGTAAAAACAAGAGAACCAAAGTTGGAGCCGGACAGTCAAGGTTCAAAATGCTGACTTTTCAGATCTTGTTGTACAGCGACTGTTGTGATCGAAATGTGCTTTGCGCTGGTGTCATTGCTTGAGACTTGGAATAGTCTTTGGGATCGTCGTTCCATAAGGTTAAACCGGGTGATTTTGTAGGTCTGGCGTCTCTGAATATGAAATGACATTTTTTAGATATTATACGATTTTATCAACAATCCGGATCGAATATACAATTTTTATTTCATAATCAACTTCTCTAATTAAAAAAAGTGTACAACTAATTAAAATATCAGCTAAAAATTGATATTCAATCCAAATCTGAAACTTTTATTTTTGTCAATTTTAGTTTTTTCTTTTTTTAGACAATTTTTTCGACAAAGCACAAGCACAGCACACATGACGATGATCATTCTAATTAATTTTTGTTAACAAGCAAACATGCTAGTTTTTCATTTGAATTTTAAAATTTTGGATAACTGAAAACAAAATCTACGGACAAAATTGTCAAGTGTTCAAGATAAAAACAATAATGATAATAATACTGGTGATAAAAACTAGAACGACATGGATATTTTGTAAATCTCATAGCATATGATTTCATTTATTCGCATGAATTTGTTTTACACACACACCAATATGTATAATCGAGGCGAAGTAAGTAACATGTATATATTTATATACATATATTCGAGCAAAACGATATAACAAGTCCCTGAAAGGCGCCTCTCTAAAAAAATCTGAGCGCGCGCTTCGTATAATACATAGACACCTTGAAAATTCAAAATAGTTTGTTAATCTAGTGTAAAAAAAGCCCCTAATGTTTTTTTCTTTTTTGCAATAAACTATCGCCATTTGCCAATAATCATTGCCTTGCGCAAGCTTGCACTTTTTCTCCTTTTCTATTTATATTTAATTTATTTCTCATTGCTATTTACCGCGTTTTTTTTTCATTCTTCATTTTCTCTCTTTTTAATCAAAACTTCATTTTACTTAAAAAAAGTTCTAACTTTTATTGTTGCAAAGACTAATTTCTATTTTATCCTTTCGTTTTTAAACAAGTTTTTGATGCTAATTTCAAAAATGATTTTCGTTCCTTTTCCAATTTTTCCATCGATTGTTGTTTCATTTTTTATGTAAAATGAAGTTTGTTTCATCATTTAAGTCACCAATAATTGACTTTTTGGAAATGAAAATGGGCGTGTTCAAAATTCGTTGTTTTCTAAACAATAACAAAAAGTCAAAAAAAAGCCAAAATCACATAAAAAGAACAACAATTTTCGAGTGGAAATAAAAGAAGTGAAAGAAATAAAAGGCAAATTTGTTTTGAACATATTTTCGGTGTGTAACTGTACATGACTTCCGGTATTGCGCTTTCAGCTTTCCGCAAAAGTTTGCAAACGTTCAATAATATTTTCATTTGATGAACAACATTTTGGCTTTGTCAAAACATTGCAATAACATTGGGAGATCTGTCTAATCAACGTTTGTTTATACATACAGAACTCTATAAATGCGTATACGACGCTAAAATTTTTTTTATACTCCGCACTAGTCTCCTCAACTTGATATTATACATTTATTTGTACAGAATTACGAAGCACGATAAAATCACTTGTTTTTTATTTTCATTTTTTCAACTCTTTTTTCAACATTTCTAATATTTTGTTTCGAACCGAATGAAATCTCAAATAAAGTTTTTTTAAATGAAAATTTTATCGAGCTTCATCTGCTTGTTTATTGAGTGTCTAATTACATCAACTGTAACAGGCAAGGACGAAACTTAAAAGTTCCATTGCAATGACAAAAAGTGTTTGTGTCATCCTAGGGACGTCACATTGTATTTTCAGTTTACGTAAGTCTCAGAACAATGAAATTGTTCGAGTGAACGAATAAAAATTGGAAAACTAGGCCTGTTTTTAGAACCAATCAATCCCACCTGTATTTCAACAGTGCAAAAATCAATGATGAAAAGTGTCGAACACACCTTTTGTCATTACAGTGATTGCAAGTGCACAAGCTCTGGCAAATTATCGCAGAGAGATTATCATCAAGGAACTCCTCTCATTCCCCTTTTTATTTTGTTTTCTTCTAGACGAACTACAATATTTACAACGATTCGCAGCAGTGACAATTCCTGACACGCAATTTTCAATTTTAGGCTCTGAGAAGAAACAAATTTCAACCTCTGACCACACATCTCCAGAATGGAGACAAAAACAAAAGACCAATGTGAACTTGCGAACCCTTTTTTATTGTGTTATTTGAAATTTTTGATAAGAAATAAACTCTAAATAATTATTATCGATTTAAATATTTAAAATTTGCTAGATGGATCTGCTTGCTACACATAAAAGTATAAAAATATGATCACCTAAATAAAGGACAAAATTGTATAAGTTGTCAAAGAATAACTCTGGCTTGTCAGTTAATTTTTGTACGAGTTATTTTGTTGTTCTCTACTTTTTTTTCTAAGTTGTTGAAATTCTCATGTTAAGCCTTAAAATGTTGGGATGCTGCTTTTCTAGATTGTTTTTTTATTTGCAAATTGATTATTGCACTTTTTTATACATTGAGGACGAGCTGATTTTCGTTAAGTAACTTTGATCTCAAAATACTTGAAAAAAAAACATGATAAAACAAAAAGTGAAAATAAGATTATGTCTTTGATAAGTACCCACGAAAATTTCAAAAACAAATTGTTTGAATTTTTAGTTTTTAAAACATGTTTGTTTAGTTGGAATAAATAACAAACGCCAAGAGATAAATACAAAACGTGCAATTGAAATAAATATCAAAATCGCTCGAGACCTTTTTGTTCATGAGATTGTCATGAAACTAACATAGTTATTAAATGCTGCAAAAAATGCAATCATTCAATCGGCTCAAACTCATAATCAATTGGTTCTACTTTGGCTCGAACAAACAAAATCAAATTGTCGATTAAAAAACGTCTAAAATATTTGTACATTGATCGCAAAATAGAAACTCGAAATTGGTAAAAAGTAGCTCCAAATACTACAAACGTTTTAACATTTTTTTACACAGAACTGAACAAAACATTTTGTTGTACGTCAAAAAACCACTCGAAGAATTGAAAATTATTATAAACTTAATTTAAAAAAAAACACACAAATTCAACATTCAAAATAACAATCAAAAAGTTATAAATAAATAAAAATGGATATTCCATTTTTTACCAGAATTGATCTGAACTTTAAAAAAAAATGAAACCCCAAAACTGAGCCTGGAACATGTTTTCAAATTATTACACATCGAATCACAAAAACCGATATGTAATCAGTGAACAATTTCGAGCGAACTTCCCCGTCGTCGGAGTAGAAGCGAAGTCCTTGAAGTTGAGGAAGATTTGGTTACTCTTCGTTCCGGATTTCCTGACAGAAGAGACAACAGAAAGTTTATCTCAGCAGGAGATAATTGTAATAAACGAAGAATTAAAAAAATGTTATGAGAATTAGAAGATGCTGAGATTGAATAAATTATTGCAAATTTAATCAAAAAAAGAACATGAACTGGAGAGAACAAATTCGATGGATGTTTTTGGAGTTGCGAACGGTGATGTGAAATTAACCAGGAGATAAATAAACGAAAGCAAGAACGCAAAAATCGAGTGACAAAAAAGATGATTGAAGCAATTGTGGAAATTATTGAACTTTGAACGCAACAAATTTGAGTAAAAAGTTGAATATTTTGATCGAAGCATGACCACCACCTTCACAATTTAACGGACCGCATTAGCGAACGAAAAATTTTCTTTTAAACAATTTTAATGAGACCAAAAAAACTGTTAGAAAGTGTTATCTTGTGTTAAATATTTGTTATCGACTTTCTAATCGCAGTTTAAAAATTAGTTTTTCAAATGGAAGAAAAAAACTCAGTTTAGTTTTTGTTAAAAACTTTGTTCCACTAAACTAGTTTATTATTGTCAATGTAAAAAATTGTTATTTCAAATTTAAAAAAAGCAAAACTAAAATGATGGTTTTAATTTTGAGGATGAAATCAAAAAGGATTTCTCGTTAGATTTTTAGTCAGTGAAAAAAAAACCAAAAAAATGAAATAAAAAATGTTGTAAATGATTTAATTTGTGACTCACCATCTCCGTAGTTAAACTAGCAAGAGCTTCCTCGACCGTAGCCACCAATCGTCCTCCATCTTCGGTTTTCCTCCAGCCTCTGACCGGTGTTGATGGACAGCCTAAAATTATCAAAGTATAAAATAATAAAACAACTTTTCCCAAATCAAAAACTAAGGAAGCAAAAAAACGTATCATCTTTGAATGACTCATTAATTTTCACGCCAATTGTATGATACATGAGGAGAAAAAAAACTTGTTTTTTCTCACTCAGAGTGCAAATTTAAAGTACAAAAAAGAGTTTCTATGTTTAGACAAAAAGTTATTTGACTTTCATCAAAAATGATCGAATAATTAAAAAAATAAAATAAAAAACTAAGAAAATGAAGATCTGTGGTCGATTGAGTTGTTCCACAGACAAGAGAAGACATTCATAATCATACACAGTAAACAGAAATGAAATTGATAGATAATGTGTGAGATACGTTACTTCGAGAATTTTAATGTGACGAAGAGAAGGCGCGAAAGGGGCGTTTACTCCGAGGCATGAAATATGAAGAAAATCAATGTCGAGACGTAGAGTCGCATGAATTTGTCGAAAAAACGAGTGAGACAGGGAATGTTTAATGGGTTGATGAATGACATTTTTTCAAAAAAAAATTTTTTTTTTCAAGTTATTCGCAGTTGTTTTTTATTGCCACTTTTTGACATTTTTATCTCACTAGACAATTCTACTTTCGATTATGAATTGTACTTTGATTTGTTGTCTATTTATAATACATTTTTGGTTCTCAGGGAAAAGAATCCGCAGGAGTTTTCTTGTTAAAATCATTACCTTTAATTTGTTCTTTTATCAAATTTTCTTTTTTTTTATTGTTAAAAAGTTTTTTTTATCAAATTGCAGATTCTTTCAGTCGTCTTACAGGCTAATCTACGTCGGTTCACATAGTCACACTCGTACGTAAAATGTACATATGATTATAACGTACAGGGTTATACTCAAGACTTGGCATAAGTATCGAACTTCGTAAGCAAAAAGGGAAACAAGATACGAATTAGAAACTAGTTCAATAACAATTGTCTGTAAGACTTTTTCTATCTTTTTCAAAATGTTATAATTTCTTTTAAATTAACTTTTTTTGGATGGAATTAAAAAGTCTTACACTAAAAATAGTCCTTGCTAAATGAATGGACAATTTTCTTTTCCAATTAAGATTCATTTTATCTTGGCAGGAATCACGAAAACCAGATATTAAATCCAGTTCAATTGTATGCTCAAAAGTAAAGATAGAGTGCAGAAATACACTTACCCATATCCCCACTACTAGAACTCTCAGTAAAAGATGGCGTCCCCTCCGTCCAAGTAGGCGTGGATCCTTCAGCGCTGCCGGCAGGTGGCGTCCATGTCAACCCCCCACCACCTCTACCGCTGCTTCCCCCACTTTCGACACTAAGCGAAGATTTGGTGTCCCTGCCTGCACTGCTGGTTCCACTACCACCACTACTTTCTAAATGAACATCGGATATGCTGCAACAATTCAAAATGTATACAAGTTTGTTTAATTGATTTTGCAATAAAATTTTGAAAAATTCTTTTTATCCCTTCACCAAACATTTTGTTGTTAGTTGAACGTACTTAAATCTGAACAGGCAATACTTAGACAGAGTAAAAAAATGCCCAGTACTGCAGGGAACACCCAAAAAGAAAGAAACCATGCAGAGTAATTAGTATTATCAGTTTTGGTATTGCTGTAACAATAAAAAGTGCTACGTAAATTGTGAGGTAAGTTTTCATTTCGGAGGGTTAATGAGAATTTCAACACCAAAGAAAATTTCATTTTTTCACATTTTGTTTGTTGATTTAAGATTAGTTCATAGGTTTCAGGTCAAGTTGGGATAGGTTAGAGATTAGGTGAGGGTGGGTTGGGTCAGGTTAAGATAGGTCAGGTTAGGTTAAGTTGCAAATACTATTTTTAATTTTGTCAAGTAACAGATAATACTCCGAGTTAAGTTTTTATTACAAAGGGATAATAAGAATTCAAAATTTCGTTAAAATCTGATGTATTTAAATTTTGAGATTAGTTTTCGATCATTTTACCTTATAGCGTCGTGATACGCCCTGGAGTGAGTGACATGGTGCATGACCTTGTTCTGTTTGGAATGTGCGGCGCCAAGATTGCCAGATAAAAAGGCTGCCGAGATGGGTTGGTGTAGATGACCGCCGGAAGCCAAAGTTTGGTCATTCGAACGCACCGCGTCATCAAAAGGCGGGGGCGGGGTGGAACATGTGGAAGGAAGGGTGCCACCTACAAAAAGCGCGCTACGATTAGCCCTCTAAAACGTCACAGTTTGGTCAACTACAAGCCAAAGGTCGCGACCGATCGGTTGTCGTAAAACACAAACCGGACCCAACATTTATAATAATATCGTGACCAAAAAATTGTGTACAAAATCTCTGTAAGACAAAAGAGGTGAATTATACAACAAAGACACTTAACTGGTTCTAAACATCGGCGAAGCTGTTGGTTGCCATGTTATTTTTGTTAGCAAGCTCAGGATTGGTGCAAGTTTCATGATTTGCGACAAACATACTAAGAGTGATGACAACACATGCAGGAGATACTTCTTGGATTTTTGCAGATGGTGTTTTTCGGGCTAGATTTGGTTTGAATTCTATTATTGAATTGATTACTTGAAATATTTCACTAATATCAAATCAAAATTGCGTTATGTAACACAAAATGGCGTTCTGGAAAACAAGATGGCGTCGAATCGGTCGTTAACAAAATTCAAACGCAAAAATAACCCTTCAGTGTCCAATTGTGCAACTAGAAACACCAAACTTCAGCTTATACTAAACCAGTTTGTTTATTATCATCAGTTACAAATCATCAATCAAGTCCTAAACATAATGTTCAAAATTGAGGTTGTTGCTCCTCCGAAGACTGTGAAGAAAAGACACATTTGGTTTCAACTCCTGATCTTCCTCGACAGTTTTCAATTCGCATTGGGGTTTGTTTACATTCTGTCTGTAGTATTTGACCTTCGGATGAGGGGTCGAAGGTTGAGCGTCAAGATTAGCCGCAGTTTGGTTTTCAAATGCAAACATGTTCGGTTTGAAGACCCGACGCCTAACGTCAGAATCCGGTCCATCGACCGACGTTCCTTCGCACAAATCTTTCATCTCCTGTCTCTTTAGTTTCTCTTGATAAGTCTCGGTCAACTTCTTGTCCTTTCTAGACAGTTTGAAGTTCATCAGACTCTCGTTTTTTCTTGGGTTTATGAAGTACGTAAACTTGTTCATCGGGATGTGTCTGTCGGTCGGGTTAGGTTGGTAGCGCTTCTTGCGGTCCGGTCGGAACGGACTCGGACTAGTACGAATGACGTACTGGTCATTGATTCGTTCGACGCTGACGAACTCTTCCTCGTCGAATCGGGAGTTTCGTTCGGGAATTAGGGGCGGGGCATGCAAGGGAAACACGTCGGCATGCAAACGATTGGAGATTGCGTTTTCACCTCGGTCACTCTTGTTGCGGCCACCGCGAGGGGGCACTGGCGGCGGCACCTTGCCGGTCGAAACAACGTTCGGGTTCGGCGGACTGGCGGCGCTGCGACCCTTCAACACTGCCGGGTAACTTGCCTTTGAGACCTCCCCGCTAGGCGGCGCTGATGACGCACCCGACATGCTTGATATCGTCGCCATTGAGGTCGTAATCGTCGGCCCACCGCATACCGCCACTGGCTCCGTTGGACTTGCTACTTTTTTATGCAGCGTGCACACGGGGTTAGAGAGATCTTGGTTGTTTTATGTTAATTACAAGTTTGTGGATTCAAAAGTAAAAACGTTTTTAATTTTTTTTTGTTTCATTTTTTGGCTGAACTATTTTTGAAACCACAAATTCAGAAATGAAAATCATAGAAGAGTCAGAAACGTAAATCAAATGGATGATTTTGAAATTTGAAAAATTTGATTCACGTTTCTGGAAAATGGAACATTGAAGGTTTTACCAAAAGATATAAGTTTCTAAGAATGAATGATTTATGAAAATTTGTTATGGAAATTATGCAAGGCTAATTGAAACCAAAGGGCTGACAGGAAAAGCGAGAAGTGCTCGACTGACTGTTAATCCAAGACTTTTTTCATTAAAAGTTTATAAGAAATTCAAAGGTTTACACGTCGTTTTGAAATTTGTTCAAGTCTTGGATAACTTCTAAAAATGAAATGCTAGATTGGTTTTATGAAGGGGTCAGATTTCAGATGGGAAACTCACCAGGTTTTGTGGGTGAAGATGTAAGGATGGGTGTACTGCAAATTGCCGCTGTTGCTAAACCAGCACATATAATCAAAACCATCACCAATATTTGTTACTCTATTTCGAAGCCAAACTGATAAAATATCATTAATTTAATTTATAAGAATTCACCATGTATTGAAAAATATCATAAACAAAAATAACAAGAAAAGATATTTATTGTTTTATATATGAAAATATTACTATTTCTAATATTAGAAACAATACTACATTTTGTTTTCGATTTTATTTTATTTCTAAAGAAAATAATTAGCTTTTGAAATTCCAAAACCAAGAACCAAGTGTTAAAGTCATATAGGTTAGAAAAAGCAAACTTAGTTTCTACATTTTTGGAGCCAGGTGGCGCTCTGGTCGCACTCAATCTCTCAATGCTCAATTCCTTTTTTTCTTTTTTCAACAAATTCGAATTTCATAAATCCAACCCTGTATATATAGGGCAGCAGGGTCTGTCGCATGCTCGTATTCGCTTGGCTTGAGAATGAAACAAGCAAAGTAAATTTGTGCGATCCGCAATGAAGGTGCCTCAAAGAACAAAAAGTATCGAAAAAAATATGACGAGAAAAATATGACTCTGCACTTTGACGGCGAATAAAACATAAATGAAAAATGAGGTCGATTGACGTAACTAGAATTCGGATAGATGAACTTACCAGTCGAATCGAAATCACTCTCCTGCGGCCTGGGAAGCCTCGAAACGATGCTTTTCCTCTTCGACGGGGAATGTTTTAACGCTGAAAAATGTCAACTAAATATTAAACAAAGCCTTTTTCAAAAAAATCAATAATTCAAATATAATATAAAAATGTTTGAATAACAGAAAACCGGTCCAAATAAAATCAAATAAATTGTGTTAACTAAAGTGCTTTGAAAAGTTGTCACAACAATGAAAAAGTCACACAAAACCACATTTTGAAAATATAAAATTTGCTAAATGCCATGCATGCCTGGACTGAAAGGTGTCGCCTGAAATTGTGATTCAATTAAAACAAATTGTTGTTTCTATTCTTCGTTTGTTGTTTTAAATACCTACCTAAATGTTTTACCTAAATATTTGTCTTTACAAGAAAGTTTACACCACACAAGAAAATGAGGAACAAAACGAACACAAAAGCGTGCCAAACGGTGGGACAACTAAAAGTTCAAGAAGAACAGACTTCTGTTTGAGGAACGAAAAAGCCGAAAAAAAGTTGTGCACAAATAAACGAAACATCAACACACTGAAAGCAATTGAAAAAATGGTTTGATTTCATTTTTTGAGAACTGAAAACAAAATAATCCGTTGAAATTGTGGAATGAGGTTGAAAAAAGTTGCAAAAAACACCAAACATCGAACTGGAAGAGAAATGAAGGCAGGCAGAGTTACCTATGAAGGAGGTGACGATGTTTCGGAATTTCCGATGGTTCCCCTTAATCTCAGGCAGGTCCACTTTTTGTGTTCAATCAAGTTCGAAGCAGGTCGGATCAGAGGTCGACACGAAAAGAAGTGCACGGACACAAAAACATCAACATTTAGGTTTCCTAACTCAACAACCTTTCCTCCAAATACCACTCAACATTCATCTCTTTTTTTTATCTTTTCTCATTTAAATTTTTGATTAATTATGTTATGACATGACTAATTTTTCAAATGTCTTTTTTAAATTCATTTATAGTTCTCCTATTTATTATTTTTGAATGAAGGAAAAAGAAGAAAAATGAACCATGCAACATAGTTGAGTCAGTAAAAACATAATTGAAAACAAAGTTTTTGAAAAAATCTCAACATCTGATGGCAATTGAAAATTTAGAAGAAAATGAGAAAAGTGTAGGATGATTTTATCATCGACTTTGAACAAGGGGAGACAAAAAACATTGCAAAGGAGTGTTTCGGTCTAAAATATTGTTTTCTAAAACTGTACGAAAAAGAAATGTTGTTTGTCATTTAAGAGTACAATTTGAGAAAAAGTTCCAAAGGGACATAAAAGCATGGATGGGCTAGTAAATGAAATGTATGTCAAAAACAGAGCAACTGTTTATTGCAAAATATAATTCTGTACATGTGTCCACATGTCAATAGCTGAATATTTTTACAATCTTACTTTTCTACAATTAAAAATCTCGCTGAACGTAAAAAACTGATGCAAAAACTTTGGAATCAGATTTTTTCGTTTTTTTTTTCTTAATTTTTGCATCAGTTTCCAAATCTAATCTAATCACTCGCTCTGAAACGCAAATAATCAAAAATCACAAAATTCGCGCAACAATTTGTAGAAAGAAAAATCTGATTAATCGCGTTTCCATTCACTCTTCTATTTACAATTGATTCTAAACTATAAAATAGATGATAACAAAAATAAACTAATCTACAGTAATAAAAAAATCGATGAGAAACGACGTGGTTGGAAAATTGTTTATTTTCCCTCATAATGTTTAGTGCAAAAACGGTAACTAAATGATTTTCACTTCTTCAAAGTGAGATAAAAATTTAATAAGCTGGTGGTAGTCACAATGCGTGCCAATCTTTTTCTTTTTTTAAAAGTATTTTCAAAAATTGTATGTGCAACAAGTTTTAAGAAAAATAAAAAATAAAAAGTTGTAAAACTTTGTTCATTGTTTTGAATTTTAAGTAAAAGCAATTCAAATTTGTGCAGGTCTAAAATCTACTTACAACAAATTGAGCATAAAAAAATAAATACTAATGAAAGTAAAAACCTACGCTAAAAAATACTCAGCTATTATCTGGACACTTTGAGCATCTTTTATTTTTTGTAACAATTTTATTTTCTTTGAGCTATTGGACGGCTCATAAAACTTGTTTAAAATCTGGATTTCATTTACTAGCTACGGTTTCGAAATAAGCCAGACAGAAAGATACTTTGAGTTTCTTTTTATAAATGAACAAATAAATAAATATAAATAAAGATAAAAAATGCGTCTTCAGAAACTCATGTAACTTTCAAATATGAAGAAATGAATCGTGTCTAACGATTCATTCCTTCGTACAATTTTCCCTAACTTTTTGTTCCTATGCGATTTTTACTTCGAAAAATTCACATTGAAAACAAAAAAGAACTACTATAAAAAAATAAGTTTAAGGCTGGTGAATAGTTTTGACGATTAAAAAATTATCACAAACTACTGACCGAGTTTTTTGTTCAGTTTTTGTTTCATCGAAAAATACGTTCTGAATCTCTAATTTGAGAAGAAAAGGGCACGTTTATGTGTACCACCCAACGGCGCGATACAAAATGAAATGCATAAATAATACCATCGTGCCAGCTTGATTCTGTAGCTCAGATCTGCATGTTTTTTTCTTTTTTCTAAAGTTACTTAATAAAAAAAGAAGTAAATTTGTTCTGTCGAAGTATTCGAGTTTTGTTGACTGGCTACGATCAAACGGCATTCGTCAGTGTTGGAGGACAATTTGACGATTCATGAGTGAGCTTTATTGTGTAACTTTGAAGTCAGATGTGTTACGAGTGGCTGATTCGTGTTGTACTTACGTGAAGTCACTTTCTTAAACACGGTTTTGGCCATAAAATCCTGGAAGCGCTGAGCGTAAAAGTTCGGTCGGTGTACTGACACTGTATCCTGTAAAATTTGCAAATAAAATGGTTCAACAAAATCACCAAACATTCATTTTCATTAATTTTAACTTTTTCAATTAAAAGGAAAACTTACACCATCGTGGATCATAGATTTCAGTGTATGTTCGAGTTTTTTCTTCAGTCTATAACTTTGCAAAATATCAATAATACCCAAAAACAGTAACAGACGTTGACCTCGAGCGTCCCTTGCAGGAATACCACCCGAACTGTAAACAAATTTAACATTTTTTAAATTCAAACTGATTTATCATGTTTCGTTTCTATTACAAGTTACTTTTTCAAAATTAAAGAAAATACGTACGGAACATTAGGTTGTTCGTCAATAGGTTTGCTCTCAGCCTGAATACTTTCTATGGGAGTACTGTGAGCTACTAATCTATGTCGGTTTATACTCTGCGACCGATTCAAAGCCGTGGCTCCCGTTCTTTCATCACGATCTTTTTCTTGCGACAATCCAGCACCATCAAGACCGTCCGGACCGTCTTCTTCGGCACTCTCTGATAATCTTCGTTCCTGAATCCAAATTGAAAATAAAGTTACCAACAACAAACAATAAAAAAATATGCAAATCTAAAAAGACAAGATTCAATGACTGATATATTACCATCTTTTCCTTCTGCTGATCCAAATAGTGGATCCCAACAAGGAGAGAATAATCCATAATTTTGAAGCTTTCGAGCACTCGGCAGTCTCTAGATATAGTTTTTACCAGCGCACTGTACGTCTCTGCTTCCAAAAACAAACCATCTGGATGATGCTCCATAAAGTCCAAATCCTTGTACGTCGGTGATGATTTCGATCGTTCACTTTTGTTCGCCTGAAATAAACACATTTAAAAAATCAAAATTCTCATTTATTTGTGTTTCTACAATACTAAAGCAAATTTTAGGCTTACTTTTCTTTTATAAGTCGATCCTTTCAAGTCATACTTCTGGTGCAATTTGATTGCTGATGGTAAAATGTTGTTCATTGCTATTAATCGTACATTTTTACTATTGCATTGGTAACAGTACAAGCCGAAGAACTTTGGCAGAAGTGTTCTTGGATTTTGATTCAAATTCTGTAACAAAAAGGAAAGCCATACATTAAAAATGAATATAACAAATTCAAACAAAAAGAAGCGAACTAAAAAATAAAATTTACCATATAATATCCAGGAAGGAGCGTCTGCAAGAATTCGCCTTCTTTATGTTGCACCGTTTTAATAATAAACTCGTCATCGTTTGTCAAATAAAATATGCTCCCACTGGCACCAGGATTGGAAAGTTCTCTCAAAGGTGAACTACACATGGACAACTAAAAACCAACAAACGAAATACATTTATTTCTGAATTTTCTTAGAAACAGGAAATTGCATTTGTGACGAATTTGAATTACCAAAAAATCGTCCGGTTGAATACCGAACAAGTCTCTGAAGTAACGAAATGCAATTGGAGCGTAAGTTTTGAACTTGAACTCGGAGTAATAGTGAGCAGGGGTGATATGGGAGCCTTCGCTTGGAAAGTTCGTCGTCTCTACGGTCATGAAATCTTGCATGAGCAGATCGCGCTCGGGCTTTCCCGCAAGTCCTCCAACTGCGTGTTGTATACCCAACTGAATCGATCCCATAATTTGTGTAGTTTGGATCTGCAAAAAAAAACATTAAAATATTAAAAAGTGCATTTTTACTTATAAAATTAAGTTAGATTTGCTTTTCAAATCAATTTAATGTTTTATATAAATTAATTTTAAATTCGTACTGTTTATCATTTAAAAAAAGAATAATTTTACGCATGACCAGCGACTGAGAAAAACTTATAAATAGTGTCGATTCAAACTGTTTGGATAAGCTTTTAGCATGACGTTTAAAACGATCAGATATTGGAGATCTGATTGATTTTTTTTTGTGTGTACCTTTTTGTATGTGATTTCGCCTCCAACTCCCACTCGCCGGTGACCGATTTTTTTCTCCCTTTCCGACTTGTTTCTCGAAACTCCCACAGGAGTTTTTGGCCCTCCGCTGCCATGTTGTGCCAAGGAATTCTAAAAACAAAAACAAACGTTAACAATTTGTAGTCTTCATTTTTCAAGATTATTCCAAACTTTTCATTTTTGTCAGAGAATTCATTTTTATTTTTTTTTTTCAACTTACAAAGTTGTCTCTAAAAAACCGTATGCTAAACATTTTTGTTTACATAAAACAACTTCTGAATAATGAACAAACTTAACCAAAAATTCTGGAAAATCAAAGTGATATGCGGACACGTCACTTAATGAAATTTCTGATACTAATTATCGTTGCTGATGGTAAATAATTGGAATTTCCAATCTCACTTTTATCATTTTTATCGACTTTTTAATAGTCATCGACAAAATCTATATTTTTGTTCAAGAAATTATGCACTTGACGTGAGTTGCCTTTTTTCGACCTGATGATTCGGTTCTAACAGCAACTTCGGTTTGAACTTTATTATTTCTTTTTTTTTTAATATTTTATTCTCAGTCAGAATTCATACTTCAGTTTCTCACGGCAATAAAAACTTGAAAAATACTTACGTATGAGCCTACGACTTTGTCACCAGTGGATTTATCTGCAAACAACAAAAACATAAACAATTAGTCGCAAGGCATTACATAATTTGCAATTCAAACATTTTTGTATCTTTCAGAATGAAAAATTTCGTCTAAGAAATCGTTCAAATTCGGTCAAACGTTTTTTTTAAAACAAAAAATTTTACGAAGAAATGATTATAAAAATTTGTTTTTTTTCTGTTTTTAATTTCGGATAAATCATAAATTGGAAGGTGAATTTGCGTAATAACGATCTTATCAACTGCAAGGAATGTGACAATTTAATGTAAACAATTAATCACTCGAACAATGTTTGAATTGTTAAATAACAAAACTGGGTAAAAAACAATTAGAAAAGAATATAAAAAAAGTGGTAAAAAAGTAGTTAACTTTCGAAAGTACAAATTACCAACGTCAAGTTAGAAATCAAATTAGGAAGTGATACGATAAAGTGTCAAGAAATGAAGAGAGGAGTAGAGACGAGAAAATGAAAACGGTACTTGTGAGAAAGATGCAACCGCGGAGTTGGACGGTTACGTCGACTCCCATGACACCTGTCACTTGACCAATTTCCAATGATTTAACCCAAATCGTCCGTCTAAACACATCCTTGACATCTCACTCACACACTCACCTAATAATTGAATTAAACTAATCTCACATCGTCAGCAATACAAAAAACCAAAAAAGAAAACAAACCATAACAAACGAAAATAAACCGTAGGAAGAAACAAAACAAAATTGAAAGAAGAAATGTAAAAAGAGGCTGACATAAGAACGAGCGAGAAAAAGAGACAAGTTGGGGAGGGAGGTTATGTTTGACAGTTGGGCGGGGGCGGAGGGGGCGACTTACTGTCATCGTCCTGCAGATCCTCGGGCCTGAGCTGGTCGCCCTCGGGGCCTCCGAGGCTGGTTTCGACGACCTCGATCTCGTCCACACTGTCCCCCGAAGCCATTTTGTGCTGCTGCAAAGTGACTCACAGAGCCGTGCCGAGACGCGCTTGCATTGCTCGTCTCAGCGGGCGCGCGGCTCGTCGTAGGTCGCGCGCATCACCAGGGCGCCCGATTCGGTCGATTCTCGGGTTTCGCTCGAGCGCTGCCCCTTCGATTCACGGGCAGACATCCACGATGAAGTCGTCAAGCCAAGTCGACTTGCCTATTGACCGCACGCCATTTTACGTTTCACTGATTTAACGATAGGTAGCGCTTCAGTACCACAAACCATTTTCAGGGAGAGAAATGAACTGCAAAATGTGATAAAATCAGCTTGCGTTAATTTTGTTTTTTAATTTGATTTCGGTATCTTTTTTAGTGCGTTTTATTATTAGTTTCGAAAAGATTGTGTAATTTAGTTTGTAAATATTGGTTTTAGCGGGAAACTTAGGGACTTTGAATGTTGTTTTGTTGGCAGCACTGGAATTTCAAAAATAAAGTTAATTAGCCGTGTAATTAAAAAATAAAAATATAAGTCATTTCTAATTACCGTGAATTTGCAGAGAAAAGTGTTTGTGGTAAGGTTGTTGAAAATGAGCAAAAAGAAGTCAATAGTTTATTTCCAAACTGAAAATTAATTATTTTGAATAACAATAAAATACTTCTACAACTAAAATAAAACTACAACTTCGCTTTCGTGTAATTAATAATTTTATAATTGATAAAGATAGAATTCATTTCTTGAGGTTATGACCGGCTCATTGATTCTTCGCAAAATAAAACGATCGATTTCAAATTTTTAATAAATCCAGAAAACAGCAATATAAACAAGACATTATTATTCTTTTATAGGAAAAAACAAATTCTCAAAAATGTTTGAAAATCTGTACCCTCCGGAGGACAAATCCGATGTGGTCTTCCAATTACAAAACGACGAAAACATCAAAGCACATTTTTTTGTCCTCGCGGCAAAAAACAAAGTCTTCCAATCGATGATTCTGAACAACACCACTGAAAAACAGACAGGAATCATCAAAATCGAGGACTGCGACGCTGAGGCATTCAAAATATTTCTCAAATATCTCTACACCAATGAGGTTCAGAAGGAAGACATCAGTCTCGATCTACTGAAGATCAGCGACAAGTACTTGGATGATTCTCTTAAGAAAAAATGTGAAAAAGAATTCCTCCAGAACATCAACGATAACAATGTTTTGGACAAGTTGTTGGCAGGGACAAACTATAATTGCGAAAGTTTGAAAAATGCTGCATTCTTGTTTGTTTTTCAAAATCAAAATTGAAAAAAATTTTCAATTTCGGACGTAATTATGTGAATTGTTTACTAATGAAAATTTATTTTTAGATTTTCAAACAAAGAATGGACTGCCGAGCAATCTTTCAACAACATTGATTGCTTATTTGGAAAACTTGTCTCAATACGATGAAACATGTTCAACGGAGGATTTATTTTGGTTGGTTCAAATGAAACAGGTCGAGACAAATCCGAACGAGACAATTATGCATATCGAACCGTTAACAACTTACTTTCAAAGTTGTATCGCAGATGTTGAAGTCACGTTAGTGAGTGCGGACAAAAAAGATGAAGATTATTTTTCTAGAGTATCAAAAAATAATACAATCAGAAAAGGGAAAATTACAAAGATTCGTATTATATCGAGTTTTCGAGATGTGGTGTACCTGAGATGTAAACTTGGCAGCCGGACCGGTTACACGGAAAGTAGTTTAAAATTTATGGACGTTAAATTGGCGATTAAAATATCGTTCAATAGTATCGTTCGGTCAAGCTCTATGTCATCTCAGAATAAGGATTAGATTGAATCGTAGAAAAGAATAGAATATATTCCTTTACTACTTTATTTTTGATCTCTAACTTTGTTTGAAAATATGTGTTTTGAAGTTAATAAAATAAGTTGCAAACTATCCAAAAACGAGTTGTTGAAACTTCTTTCCAGTAATAATTTGATTTCCAAGAAAGCAAATCGACCCTCTGTTTTTTATTCTTGTTTATTCCCAGATATCTGCCCATACGTTTCTCAGAAGGCAGGTCGAGCAGTCTCGTTTTCTTCTGTTTTTGTAACGAACTTCTTCGGTGCCAAAGAAGCTTTGATTCAAAATTGAAACAATCGCATAAAAGTCGCGAGTTTGTCGCGAAACTCAGCAGGTGTCGTTAGGAATCAGCTCGCGAATTGTCAGTTTTGCGACTGCGCGCAAACCTCAGCCCTCAGCGAACAACGAGAAAGTAGCGACTTAATTAGTGACTGACGACGAGCGCTCGCGAATCTGATCGAGGCAAGGTCTCATCTTCGAGACTAACTGGTGAACTAAAAAAGGTAAAAGCCCCGATTACGAATGTAAACAATAAACAATCCGTCGTATCGGAAACAACAACGCGAGGTCAAAAGTGGAACGGGTGAAAGCCCTGACGAAAATAGAAAGCGCGGCTTCGCGGACGCTGTCCCCGCTGCCTTTTCTGACTTCTTCTTTAAGATAAAAAGTGCGGACGTTTTTTATCTTTGTGCGCGCGCACTTGTCAGCGCGCGATTCCGGGTTATTTTTAATCGTTGACACTGCCAAACTCGTCTTCTCGTTGCAATTGTCAACCTAACCTCGCCCGTGAAAGTTTTTGCAATTGCAAATTGTCGAACGATCTACTTTGTAAAAGTAACGTTTCTGCAGTACATTTTTGACCTATTTTGTCTTTAATCACCCGAAGTGAACGAACAACTGATTGTTTACTTGCAAGTGATTTCCGCGTGGTTGTTATTATGTAATTTTCGTTTGTTTTGGTTTCATTCGATACATAATTTCACGGTACTCCAAAGCCCAGTATTTTTGATTGTTTATTTTGTTATTTTTCTTCTCTCACATGTTTATTTTTTGTCAATATTTTAGGCTTTTTATTTTTGTTTCTGTTGTTTTTTTGTTTTTTTTTTTCAATTCGAATATGCTTTTATTATCAGAGGAAAATGACTGTAAAAAACTTTTAATGATTGTTTATTGTTTTCTTTTTAGCAACCATGGCCACTGCACAAATGAACAGAGTTCGAACGATCAAAAAAATTGAAAAACCTCGACTTAAATTGCGCAACCCTCCGACCGTCGATGGACGGATAACGACCCGTAAGTTTTGTTATTATTTTTAGAATTCTTGAAGAAAAAAAGTAACAACATTCATAATTAAATGTCGTATATTCGCGATTTCTGAATAATCAAATGAATTTGATATTTATTTATGTTAGTTGTGAAATGAAATCTGTAATCCGAATGTCATTTCAATTAAATTATGTAATCTGATCTGATTTTCAGTCGAAGTTTTATCACTCATGGATAATGTTGCAACGCTTTTGAACAATGGGAATACTGACCAAAACAATGTGATTGCAATGTGTAATCAGCTCAAGATGCATGCTCATCAGCTGGAAGCAATTTACAAAGGTGAGATTTTCTTAAAACATTTGTTTTTTTTGTTTAAATTAACACCTAATAAGAAAGTTTTTGAAAATTTTAATCATTTATTTGCAGACCAGCTAGACAGAGCATTTGTTGCAATCCGAAACGGAAGCCAGGATGAAAGGCTTGATTTAACGACCAGGGTTTACCTGCTGGAACTCATTGAGCTCAGAGCGAAGCAGTGGCATCACTCCAATCCAGTCGATGATTATTATTCGCAAAAGTTGATGAATATTGATAACGTAAGAAACATTGTTTCTTTTTTAATCACTCAATTCCATAAGAATCAAGTGGAAAAGAGTAAACAAATGCAATTTAAGTTAAAATTGAATCTAAAAACAAAATTACTAAATAAATAACTAAAATCTCAGGGTTTTTGAATGTTTAAATTCATTTTTGTATAATTCTGATTTCATATAACATTTCAGGCAGAATTAATGTGTCCCGAAACACCGACTGGCGTGTTGACTTTTATTCCCTCATCTCCGTCGGCCATGTTGTCACCTGGGGAAGTCATCAAGAACAGTGGCAAGTTCACCAAACCTACTCGAATTCCTGGTAAAAATTATTGCAAGGACGAAGTTGTTATTCGCAATAGCGACTCAGGCAAAGGTATCAATTAATTTCTCATTCAATTATCAACACTCTAATTTCTTTCAATATCATTATGTTTAAATTTAAAATTTAGTTTGAAAAAAAAGTTAGAAAAACAAACAAAAAGAAATAAGTTTAACTGAACAAACTATAAAAGTGAAAAAAAAAGTTTCTGAATCAAAACGAACTTTGCACGAAAATATAGTGATGGGAATAAAAGGGCGGAGAGTTCACATGATCGAAGAACTCAGCGAGACGATCATCTCCTTCCAGCGAGGTAAAACGAGTCTGCAACTCAGCTTGCCACGCATTTGCAGAAGCACCAAAATGACAAATCGAGTGACTCTTGTCGCTTCTCTGTTCCCTATTTGTCACGAACTAACTCTGCCCACGTTATCTCCAAGTTTTGCAACTGATCAGCATCAATGAATAATTGAAAATAATGCAATTCACATACATATACAAACTTTTTTCATTTTTAATTCAACTAAAAATCAACTGTTTGAATGAAAATAAACAAAGCGAGAAGGATTTTGACATCGACAAACTTATTGCAACAAGCATGCTTACTAACAAAGAAACATTTTCTAGAATAGAAAACCAAAAAAGAAAGAAATCTTTATGACATGAGCCTTTCGCGGATCATAAAAAACTGCAAATCGCATGTTGATATAACATTTGAGAATAAAAACAATATAATTCAAAATGATGATTAACAAGCTACGTTTTTCTTGTTGTTAATACATTTATTACATTTTAAATGTGCATTACGTTTTGTTAAGACAGTTCTCTGTTTTCACAGTCAATCCTGGAGCGAAAGAACGACTTGTCCAAATAACCGGAACTTCCGAGGACAAGATACAGTAATGAACAATTGAAATTGAAAAAATTGTTATTGTCAAATGTAAAATCAAAGTGATAATAATTCATTTGTATCAAACTTATAGTTATGCAAAGGATTTAATAAAGGACACGATCCAACGAAACGCGTCGCCGGTGCGACTGGAATCAGGCGTGGAAAAAAGCGGCATCGGAGGCTCAAGCTCGTCTTTGAACAGCAGTGCCTCGGATGAGAGCAGCCGACTGCAGCAGCAACAGCAAGGCACACTTTTCCGTCCGTCTCTCCTGCACAGTTTCTCGACCAACGACGCCAGCATTGGCGAGTACAAGTACACGGTCACTGTTGGCAATCAGTCAATGAAAATTACTGGATCTAATCTTGAACTTGTTAAGGTGAATGAATTCAACAGAACAAGAAACTCTGAACTAGAAAAATTATACTGTAAAATCTTACATTTTTCATATTGTATCAAATACAATGCAGATCGTAATTGTTTTTCTTTTGTATTTTCAAAAATTGTAAACACTTTTGGATTGTAAAAAGTTTGAAATTTGGTTTTTGTGAAATTCGTATAGACTGCAAAGTTAGTTTTGGATAGCTACTTTGCCGGAGAACTGGACATGAACGCGACTCCGGATTTTTTCACCTTCGATGAAGAGTCATCGTTTGGAAACGCTTCCCAAGCACAGGTTCAGGCAGCGCCGTCGACTCCTGTACAAGCAAGCTTGATGAATTTCCAAAACGAGTCTGTTAAAGAGACTGAAACAATCAAAACCATTGAGGAGGATGAGAAATCGTCCTCGAAGAACAGTAAGATTTTGTCACTAAACAAGAGACTAAACCGAACTTTGATGTTTTGTTCCCCTTGACTTGTAGGATAACTTCTTTTTGTTTCTGTTTCTAATTTCAGTTATAACTCTGAGTTATGAATTTCTACTGCTCTGTGCGACTGGGCCCTATGCGAAGAGAGTTCCAGCCGACTGGGCTCGTATTCAAAAAGAACTTCCCAGCATCGTTCGCAAGGTAACAAACCAACTAATCAAACTGCACCATTGTTCAACTTTTTTTTGTTACATGCTTTTTGGTTTGAGTTTCATAAGTCTGGTGCTTGGTACCTTTCCATTACAACAAATCAAAAACAAGTTTTTAATTTATTTTTACATTTCAAAAGCTTGCATATTAATCCCTCCTTGTTTTTTTATTTGCAATCACTTTTAGGTGGACAACGTAGACGAGAATGATAACAGAATAGAATCGAATTATTTATTGCCACCAAAAATGTTGATTGAGAATTAAGTGTTGTTTTCATACCAAAAACTATTCGTTCATTGTTTCTTATTACTTTTTCATTTGAACTTTAATGAAATTGTTGTACAATTTTGATTATTATAAAAAAAGCTTATTTAATCTTTGTCTCTCAAAAGCATGCACCCACTAAGGAATCGCGCAGGTAATAAAAAAAGCTTATTCATTATCAACGATTATTCATTCATTTTGGTTTGTGCTTTTCCATCTGTTGCATGCGTGAAATTCCAGCGGATAAGGTTGATCTGTCTAACGGCTTTGTAAATAAATTACAATTGGAATAATAAAATGTTGGGGAGTGTTTTTGGTTACTTGGTTTTATTATGTTTTATATATCACTTTTTAAACTTTTTAATTACCTTTTTTTCGTTTATGATGGTTTTTTGGTTCGGTTTTGGTTTAATTGGTGGAATTACAGCGGTTTTAATTTGTTATTGAATTTTTAACAGACACCGATTCGCTGGTTCGAACCGGATGCTTATAAAGCAAAAGTAGCAGCAAGTGGTCTCGGAACGGTGCTACCCTATGTTGATGACGTGAACGACATTGACTGAAGATGAAGACCAATCCAACAAACTTAAAATACAAATGAAGGCCTGAAACATCATGGAAAATTTCGATTGAGATAATTGTGAAATTCGCTTTTCGATTCTTCTCAATCTGATTGTAGTTCAGAACAATAATTACCTTCTTTATTAATCTTCTCTTCTTTCTTAACAATATTTTTGTATCGATTTTGAATTTTGATCTTCCTTTTTTGTTGACGAGGATAGAAATTGTTAATTTTGTTGATTTAAAAAGAAAAGAAATAAGGAACAGAGTTTCTTGAAAAAATATTCAAAATGCACAGGAGTTAGTGTTAAAAGAAAATATGTTGGTGCTTTATTGAAGAATGTTATCATTTAGATTTATGAGTTTCAAAAACTGCTCAGATGTGATATTACCAACCGGCGTTTGTTCATTTGATTTTCATTCATAGCTATTGATGAAAACATTTATTCAATTTCAAATAGTATTAACAGCTAAAAATATTTTTTTATTGAGAAAAAAATGCAAAAAGTGCAATAACTAAAATAACAGACAAACAAAACTAAACGAAAAGATTTTTTTTAATGTTGTATTTATGGTAGTGAAATTGATAGGAAACCAGCAAAGATGTGTAAATACGCCGTTTGAAAATTATTCATTTTCAACTCTAATCTTTTCGGCGTCTAATTTTCTAGTCTAATCAGTAACGAGATAAAAAACTGTTATTATTAATACCAAAAAAAGCAATTTTTATATTTTATACATTAGAATTTTTGCAAATTATTTATATTGTAAGTGTTTGTTTACTTTGATTTTAGTGGTTTAGAATATTCATAATTGATATTTCTTAAAATTGCTTTTATCTCTGTTGAAAATAATATAAGTTTTTGTTATTTTCATCATTTTTGATCAAGTCAATTGATGATTGAATGAGAAAAAAAAACATGCAGGCTGAAATGTTTGAAAAATACTTTTTTTCTAAAACATTTTTCTCCGAGGCTGAATCCATCAATTCTAATGCAATAGAAAATGTTTAGCAATTATTTATACCGAAAAAACCATTAATTTATTTTGCAAAATGTTTGTTTATTTATTCTAAAAAGCAAATATTAAGATAATTATATAATAAAGTGTATATCATTTTTTTTAAAATAAACTTGTCAGAAATGGATTATTCAATTTATTTCTTTCACCTATCCGATATTTTTTACAGTAAAAAATAAACATTGAAAAATTAAAAAGCATCACGTTGTTTGAACTTTTAGTTTGATATGTTGGTACCCCTGAATTTCCTAGTAACATCAACATTTCATATGTTTAAGTTGGCACCTCTGAAAAGCAGCACCCTTCCGTTATCACATTCCACCACCACTGACCACACTGGACCACACCGCACTTTTCGTTTGATCTTCGGGAAAGTTAGACGTGTGTGAAAATCAGCAAAATAATTGTTATAATTTCGTCATCTAATATTTTTAATAAAAACATTGAAACAGTTTAAACCGTCTACAACAATGGCTGAAGAACATGTAGAAAACGGCCAGGAACAGGAGACGCCGAAGGTAGAAGAAACGAAGCCAGAAGAGACGAAAAATGTCGAAAAAGCCGAAGAGGTGAAAACTGAAGAGGTACAACCTGAAGAAGTTGAACCCGAAGCGGAAGAGAAGAAAGATGAAGACAAAAAAGAAGCTACTCCGGAATTGTTGAAGCAAATCAAAGACCAAATTGAGGTAGGCATGGTTTTTCCCAAGGTTATTTCTTGTTACCGGTTTCAAGAGTCAATATTTACATGCCAGTTTTAGTTTGTTTTTCTTGGATCTCCCTTTGTTTTGATTATCGCAATTGAATCCCATCTATAAACTATTTTATTTTGAATTACAATTTTTATTTTTGGGATTAAAATAAAGTTTTACTTCATTGTTTGGGTCGAAATTGTATTTTGAGGTTATGTCTGTCGGTAAGCTAAACACGTGTATGAAAAAATGATTTGATATGTATCCTAACAATTAGGTATCGTTAAAATAGAATCAACTATAGATAATAATGTAATTCAAATTAATTTATCACTTTTAAATGACATTGAATGGCTTATTTTGTTCTTTCAAATTATTAATTTTATTTTATTTACTGTTTCAGTTTTATTTTGGAGATGTCAACATGCAACGGGACAAATTTTTGAACGACCAAACAAAACTAGACGAGGGTTGGGTTCCTTTTTCCGTCATGATGAACTTCAAAATGTTGGCGGCTTTGAGCAAAGATATCGACACGATAATAAAGGCTTTGGAGGGCAGCGAGCTTATTGAAATTTCCGACGACAAGAAAAAGATTCGACGTTCTCCAAAGTTACCTTTGCCTGCTTACGATGAGGAGTACAAAAAAGCGCAAGAGGAAAAATCTGTCTACGTCAAAGGTTTCGCTCAGGAAGGCACAGATATTGTTATGTTGAAAGAATTCTTTGAACCTTATGGACCCGTTGAACACATTTACGTAAGATTTTTTGATTCATTTTAAAATTTATATAGAAAACTCTGTTTTTAATAAATTTAACATAAGTTTCTTCAAAAATTCTTATTGTTTATTATTATTGTTTTTTAGATGAGACGTTATAAGGACAAAACGGACAAACAATGTTTTAAGGGGTCCGTTTTCGTTCAGTTTTCAAATTTGGATGCTGCTAAAGCTTTCATGGCTCTTGAGTCTGTCAAATTAGGAGAGACTGAATTGATCAGAAAGTGGTCGTAAGTATTTTTTTTCTTTTTGATGAAAACAATCAGAAAAATAGTTTCGAACTGTATCTCAAAACTGATGTCTTATATTTACAGAAAAGATTACACTGCTGACAAAGCTAAAGAACGTGAAGAACTTCGTGCAAAGAGAGATAGCAAGAAAAAGGTACAACAAATTACATCAAAGTTTAAAAGTATCTTTAATTTTCACGAATTTTAAATTGAAACAATGTACCTTTTGTTGTTTGAATTTAGAACAAATCAGAAGACGGTGAAGACAAAGAAAAGGAGAAAGAAAACGGAAAGGATCGTTCGTTCCCAAAAGGTGCTATCATCCACATTGCCGGCTTGACCGACAATGTTTCGCGCGAAGATATCAAGGAAGAGATTCTCAAATTGGAAGGCAACGTGGCGTTCATTGAGTACAAAAAGGGAGAGCCGGAAGCCTGGGTGCGACTTCAAGAAGGAAACGCTAAAGATGTGTTTGAGAAATTTGATGATGGAAAATTGAAATTGGAGGACACTTCTTACGTTTGCCGAGTTCTTGAGGGCGAAGAGGAAGAGGCTTATTTGGAGAAAGTTAAGAAGGACATTAGCTCGCGAAACAGTTATCGCAAGCCAAACAGGAAACGAGGTTTGTTTGGATATTAATCTTTTCAATTTTGGAAGTTTACATTTTCAGAAAACAATTGTTAGCAGTTGTTAATTTTCTATATGATGACTGAAGCCATGCTAATACTGAGCAATATTTAGTATTGCGCTGAGTTGAAACTTTTCTCAGAAACTGATAAAAATGTGAAGCAATTTTTAGCAACATTTTAAATCAAAAACAGTTAATAATTAATAATCACGTTTTGTTCCAGGTCATCATCATAGATCCTACAACTCATCCAGGAACGACACACCTAACAAGAAAGCCAAATATTGTTAAACCACGTTTGAAAGTTCCTTTTTCTTTATTAGTTGATTAACCACAAATTGTAAATTTGTTTACAAACCTTTTCCAACAAATTGAAGTTCATTATTTTGTATTCGATTAAAGTTTAGATGACATAAATAAATTTTTGTTTATATACCAAAACCAACACTTGTTTTTATTTTGTATCACCTTTTTTATTCGATAAATAAATATTCACAAATACTTTCAGTATAATGCTTATACAATTTCTAACAAAACTTCAGTTTCTCACAAACAGAAAGCCATGTTTTTTAATAATAACCCTAAACCGTACATTGTTAACTAAACTTAATTTATTAAAACTATACAAAAAAATTTGTTTATCGTTCTAATCCTCAGTCAAATTTCGGGCAGTCCTAGAATCTTCAACGTTCAGTTCAGAAGATCTTTGACTGGTCTCTTCTCTGTTTCGTCTCCTATTTGGTGGTTGGAAATTCAATCCACCCGAAAGGGACATCTGCCGAGCAAAAAAATTTGCCACACTTCCAGACGGTCTTCTCCTCTCGCTAGTTGTGTTTGAAAACCCCTGATTAAGGTACCGGTTTCGTCTCAGCTGCGAAGGGGTTGAATGCAGGTGACTGTGAGACGCAGATCCTCCACCCAGGTCCCTGTGAAGACGATTCCGCGACCTGTTTGAGTCGACTCTATAATGTTGTATGCTCTCCCGAATCGAAATCAAACGATCCAATACTGCCTCGCGTAACATGTTGTGTTGGGCCTCTAAAGACCTGTTTGAATCTTCTCCCTGGGTTGGGTTTTGGGACCCTCTGGATGACGACAGGCCGTTCAAGATTCTAGAATTCGGTTGCAGGTTGTTGAAAACCGCTGAGATGTCGGAAAGACGGGGGCTTCTTTGTAAAGGTGCTGGCGATCTTTCTGCAGATGGCGGATCGGAATTTGCATCCTCTGCTGAGTACAAACTGAAATCTTGGGTCTGGGGCATCATCCGGGATTGACGATTTCCTATAATTTTGAAAACATAATTTCAAAATACTACTTTGTCTTCAGTTCTAATATCAACATAGAACATTTTTGAAATTGATTGATTTTGAATTTTAGAATAAATTAAAAGATATTAACCCCGAGTTAGAGAAACTTGTCTGTGACCATCCGACGAGTTTGAACGGACCAAATTCGGGACCTGCATCCTCCCTCCGATTATGTTTCTTAGAGAACGAGACAAAGTTGAAGAATAAGGTTCATTTTGTGATCTAACTCCTTGTGTACTACTCGAAGGAACCACACCAGGTGTGCTGGAATTGTAAGTCCCAAATCTGGAACTGTGTGAGGTATTTACAACTGGGCCGGAACTTGGTGATTGCTGATCTTGCAGGTCACGAATGTTGACCTAAGAAAAAATAATTTTTTTATGAAAGCATTCTTAGTTTCAACAATTAGTAAATCAATAAAAAGGTCAGACAAAAAAGGAATGAAATAGAAATAGCAAAATTACCAAGAGAGAACGATTGTTTCGGTCGTTACTGCGCGAGTTACCCTCGCCACGATTGCTATTAAAAATATTCACCCGCTGGCTTTCTTGAGGGAGAAGATGATTGTATTTGTCTAACTCCAAAGGAGTCAACTCTCTCGCATCTGAGTCTACCCTGAAAACTGGAATCTGGCCAAACAAACGGGTCGGAGGCGGATGCGGTGGGACTTGTTGTTCTTCTTGAAGTCTGTAGGCTTGTTCCTGAAAAAAATGAAAATGAAATAAACTTCGCAAATAAAACAAAAAAAATCATAAAACAGTTAATGTTTCTTTATACGTACTTGCATAGTGACCTGTCTAGAAAACTCAGAAAGTCTTTTATCAAACGCAGAAATGTTTTCAATAACAGTAACGTTTTCAGTTTTGTCCGCCTCTTCTTTGTCTTCAGAAAGTTCGATTTCTGGAACGACCTGCTCCTCATCGCCGATATTTACAGGTACTTTGAACGTCGCTATGATGGACGATAAGGTATCTAAAACTTCGATCGCAGTGAGCCTCTTATTCGGTTGCAAAACCAGGAGGTTTCTTATCAGAGATTGAGTCCCCTCTGAAACTCGCTTATCGCTAAAACGAACGAGTTAAATTAATTAATTGAATTAATTTTGTTGGTAATGAATTAGTTGAAATTACTTTGTACATTAATTAACTGGATAGCATTGTTTAGAATGATTAATTACTTTGGTATAACATAGTTGGCAGCTTTAATCTTATGAAACAACAAAGTAGGACTGCTATCATAGAAAGGTAATTGACCGTAGAGCATCGTAAAGAGGATAACACCTAATGCCCACATATCCGATGGTTTTCCCAAGTATGGCTTCCCTATCAGAACGTCAGGCGAGATATAAGCAGGCGAACCTAACTGATCTTTTAGCAATTCGTTTTCTCTAGAAAGGTATTTTCCCAGACAGAAATTCGTTATTGTGACCTAAAAATATAAGGAAAAAACAAACCATCAGTTATCAACTTCGACAACTAATGAAACATAACGATTTCAATCTTTCAAATGTTTGGTTTTTTTACTTTTTTCGATCTTCGATTAAGAACCAAGTTTCCAAGTTTGAGATCTCTGTGGACAATGTTTCTGCTATGAAACGAAGCTACGATCTTGACAGTATCCGCGAAAATTAAAAGTGCCTCTTTCTCAGAAAGTTTCTTTTCTTTTATCACATGATGTTTCAGGTTCAACAGTTCATCGTTTCTTGGATTCAAATCATGAGAGATCAAACAATCCAAAACTAAACACAGACGTTTTCGAACCCTTCCGGTAAACACTGTACCTTCCTCAGTCGTGTCTTGTTCCAATGCACAATCCTAAAATAAAAACGTTTTCAAATTAGCAACTCAAAATCGTCCGAAAAATCACAGAAAATTGTTCCAATCTTATTTACGAAATTGAAAAAATCTTAACTATTGTAGGAATTTTGTTCACCTTGAAAAATCCATGATGATGTATAACTCCCTCCATATCCTTGAGCATAGTCAGAAGACTATACTCGACATGTAACAAAGTCTTCCCCTGTCTCTCATCCTGAGTCTCCTCCTCGTCAGGATTCCTCAAAGCCAAAAACTTAATCATATAAAATTTGTCCGTGCCGCTTTTCTTCGCCAGGCACTGTAAGATGGACTTGACAGGCGAAGTGCCAATGAGGGGCCCCAAAACGTAAGGCCCAGCTCGTTTGACATCTTTTGTGGTGACAGGAGTGCCTGCCTTGGGCACCTTTCCCTTGTACAGATTTGGCACTATGTGATTCGAGTTCCTCTCCTTTCTTGAGCTGCGGGCTTTTTGTACTCTCGTTGTAGTCTCCTGTCCGCTGTCTAGGTCGACTATGGTTTCGGAGACGTTGTTCTGTAGGTAACTTCTGCTCTCCTGTTCCACCGAGTTTCGGTCCTCTGCGTTGTTGATAAAACTCGTCTCCGTTTCAGCGTAGATTTCTTGCGAATGTTGACTTAAGGCTGGCTCTAGTTCTATCTCATTTGTGTCCATTTGTTCTACTGAGTTGGGGTCTAATGATAAAGCCATTTTTAGCGGATCTGAAAATGTAAACAAACAATGTACTTACATTAAACGAAAGTTCTTTATCAAAAATTAGAAGGTAAAAGACAAACTTTTAAATGACGTAAATCTGACGCAAAATATGTAATGAAAAATAAACAAACCAAACTTACCAATGCAATTCAAGTGGACAGTTGTGCAACACCCTTGGCTTCAACGAGCAACCAAAAAAGCATCAAAAAGTTGACCAGGATCCTATTGTTGAAAAGAACCAACTTCTAACGTCACCTAGTCCCGCTGAGGAGCCCCAAAAAACAGAAGGTCAAACTCAACTCGAGTCCCAGCTGATTCATGGGGCACGAATGAGTCCAAGCACCAGCTTTTGAAGTCACGCACTCACATTATCTGCACCGACACTGATAATTCAGTTTAAAGTTGGAGCAGATGAATCGCATCATCATCTTTCTCGCACTATAAATACACTCTCGCATCTTTTCCTTTTTATATGCCCTCCCTTTTGTTGGTTTAATATATGAAAAAGTCTTTTGAGAACTATCTTATCGGTTCATCACAGTAGGTGGCGCTGGGAAAAAGTAAAAGGAGGGAGAGGGAGGATTACGATAGCATAATACACGTGTCAATACAGCCAAAGCGGATGCAACGTGTGTGCAACGTCACATGGGTTGGCGCAGTACTGCCAACTTTCAAGTTTGTTGTTTAATTATCCTTTTTTGTTTTTTATTTACATCTCACTGGTTTTTTGTCAAATTGAGGAAAGCTGACTAAAGAGTCCAATAAGGAAAAAAACCTTGTTGATATTCAGGTCACAATTACCAGATTTGTAAGAAGGTAATTGGCGATGATTCATCAGTTTTAAAAAAAGAATATGAACGACGTTGATTGAATGTTTTGATCTCGAATTCAGTTTGTTGCAAATTTTGATGGTGAACAGAGATGATCAGAACAAGGTAAACAAAAAACAAAAGAAGACCAAAAAATGTAAACTAACATTTCTATTGTTTAAAATCCTTATTGTTTACAAACAAAATTCAAGTTTTAAAGTAAAAAAAGGTGAACAAAACAATAAAGAAGATTTTCAAGGATTTTTGTTTGCAAAAAAAAAACAAAATCAAATCATCAGTGAGAGAGGAAAGTGTTGCAAATATTTTATTTGTGCAGGAACGATTGGTAAGCCTGGAGTATAAACAGCTAAGCAGCGGAGCGTTAAACGACTGATTTCAGTGGATAGAAAAAGTGATGTGTATCGGTTGATTCGATAGCGCGACATCACCTGATCCATCGTACCTGTATCGTTGGTTTCGGGATCGCGGAGCATGTCCTCGGGAGTGCCGCGCTCGTGTCACTGATGTCGAGTGTTTGATTTTGGCCAGGATTTCTCGCGCATCAGAATGCAATTCTACAAGGACAAGATCCTCTCGCCGGCACAGCTCAAACGTCTCAGTGAGCACAAGTACAGCTGCACCAGCAAGAGCCTGCTCGACGAGCTCTTGCAGCCCTGGTGGAACTGGCTGGTTCGTCAGGTGCCCATTTGGCTTGCACCTAACCTTATAACCGTCATTGGCCTTGCTGTCAACATCATTACAACGTTAATTCTCGTCTACTATAGTCCCGATGCCAAGGCCGAGGTAACGTCCACGTGATTGCCAAAAATAATACATCCATTTTTGCAATTTTCAAAATATATTTTGTTTGCATTATTGTTTCATTTGATGTCATTTAAAATGTTGTTTCATTTTGCTTAGTTCGATTTCTGAAGTTCGGAAAGTTTTATTTTTGCAATTTTCGTTGGTTTGGAATTGCAAATTTTATATGGTGGCTTCATTAAGGTTGTGATTGTTTATAGATGCATAAAACTAGTGTAAAGTTATTCGTGCCGGAAACGTCTCGCAATTTAAACTCTTTATCGATTCAATATTTTTTTGTAGTTTGTTTGTATGGGTAAGTATGTCGGTGGGAAAGTGGGGGGACGGGCGATTGTTTTGAAAACTTTTACTTCGTGTTACAGTTAGGGTTGATGAATTTGATTAGCGGGATTGTTAAATCAATTGAAATTGAACCTGAGCTCCAACGACAATTATCGATAAGATGCACTTTGTCTACAAACATGTGATTTATAAGTCGCGATTAATGAAGAATGCTCGTTGAATAATGCGCAGATCTTTTATAGTTAGGTCTTATTCAATGTTCAATTTGAAAATATAATGTTAACTAACCTTTTTACATTTGAAAAAAAACTCTTATCAGAATCTATTATTTGTACGTTTTGGTTTGAGTTTTATTTGCTACCATGTTTTGTAAACATTGTTGTTTGTTTATATAATTTTCACTAATCTAATTTTGTTTTCAATTTTCTTTATCTATAATTTTTGTTTATATTTTTTTGCATTAATTTTGTACAAAAATGTTAAATTAAATTAAATAATTGGTTTTTTATGTGAAATTGATTGATTTGTTAAGAAGATATTCGTTTTATTTTGTAGGTACCAAGATGGGCCTGCTTTTTATGCGGCCTTGGCTTATTTATATATCAAAGCTTAGATGCAATTGACGGCAAACAAGCCAGAAGAACTGAAACGTCAACTCCCCTAGGAGAACTTTTCGATCATGGATGCGATTCCATATCGACAGGTAATCATATACGGAGAACTGAAACAACTCATTTTTTATTTTCATCTGTATAAGAACAAAATATATTGGTTAAATAAGAAAATAAATTGAACTGAATTGATGAAATAATTTTATGGTTTTATTTCGCAGTTTTTGTTGCACTTTCTGCGTGCATCGCAGTTCAACTGGGGTCCTATCCAACCTGGATGTTTTTCCAATGTTTTTGTGCGATGACACTTTTTTACTGTGCCCATTGGCAAACATACGTGTCAGGTAATAAAATTGCAACTAGAAAAGAAAACAACTTAAAAGAATTCATTTTTATATGATGAATTTATAATCATTTGTTGTTAACTATTATCAGGCAATTATGTTATTTTGTTTCTGTGAACAGGCTCCTTGAAGTTTGGAAGAATAGACGTGACGGAAGCTCAGTTTACAATAATCGGAATCCACCTGATCTCAGCAATTTTCGGCCCGGAGATTTGGACCAAGGAGGTTGTATTAGCTCCAGTGAAAAGCACTTAAACTTCAAATCTTTGAAGAAAATAATTCACGTCATTTTATCTTGTGCTTTTAATTGCTTTTTGATTATCAGTTTTTCACATGCTTATACAAAATTTCACCGCACAGCCGTGACACGTTGACCGTACAAAAAACAATTTTCCATTTACCTACTTTGCAACTATGATTTACTGGTAAAAAACGCTGCATTCGACGAAGTTTCATTGACGAAATGACGTGCTAAGTCATAATAAATCAATCTATATTCAATGTCGAAACTTAAACAACGGAAGAAAAAATTGCAATTTAGCGAAATAAGTTTTTGTCTTTTGCATGTTTGGTTCTAACGACATCACTCAAAAGTAACTTGTATTCTAATTCTTGAAACTATTTTTATTCACAAAATTACTTTTTTAGTTACGTTTTTCTATTTTTTTTTCTTAACAATGATGATAGACAATTTTGAACAACTTTTATTTTTCCTATCACTCACTTTAACTACACTTCGAGTGTTATCAAAACCTATCATCTGCTTGTTGCTTTCTAAAAATACTGTATTTTCACATTAACCTACTAACAAAACTTTTTATCTTTTTATTTAATATCGGTCTTATTTTCAATTTACTCTTTTGTGTTTCTTTGATTACTTTCATACCAAAAACTAACTACAAAATTGACTAAAACCCAACTCTGTCTTACACAAACACACAGAAAAAACACCTCTACTTCTCATCAAACTCCAATCATCAGTTTGATTAATGATAGTTTCATTTTGCAGTTTAAATAGAAATAATTTTGCTGATTCCAAGTTTAGTTTGATGCAAAAATTTTGATTTTAAGAAGGCATATTCATATTGGCAAATGTTTCTAATGCATATGTTTTTGCAGATCTTTTTCCTTGAAGGTTTTCAGTTAAAATACACGATAGGAGTTATGACAGTGGTGTGTGCGTTGTACAACTTATATTCAATACTTTCGGTGATTTTAACAGGAGGAGTGGGAAAAAATGGTTCCACTGTAGCTGTAAGTTTAATAGTTTAGCAAACTGGCAATTTGGCAATGCTAAATAATTTTGGGAACCAGCATGGCATGAGGAGCAGCGCTGATAAACAATAATTAATTCTACTTCTAACAACACAGCATCATTAACCAAACTTAACAACAACTGTCCTGTTCTTTTTTTCACGATCTTGCAAATTTTTCAACTTTCAAAGTTCCGTTGAAAAATCAAAGTAGTCGATTAGACCAATCGCATAGATTAGCCTAGATTAGTCTGATCTCGTCCATTCTTTTTTATCGACCAACATTGTTTTTTCACTTTGAAATCATTTTTCGAAACAAAACTGTTTTTTCAACTCAAGTTTGAAATAATAAGTAAACAAACAAATTGAAATTTTCAACAGGTTGAGCGTGTCACGACGGTTAGAACTTGTTTAAGGTCAAGAAATGAGTTTTAGTAATAAAAAAAGGAAACTTTGTAAAGTAACAATCAAGTTTGTGAATTTTAGATTCCATTTGCCGGAATAGGTTCGATAAATCGGCTCGTGGCAGGCATGATTTTTGCAGCGTACATTCAAGTGTTCCTTGAATTCTGCAAAGTCTTTGAGTCGGGTGGTGTTGGCAAAAACGGTTCCACAATTGCAGTAAGTTGCACTCAGGTTTAAACGTTAATGCGGGGTTTCAGGCTAACTGTGTCTCTCCACTCGTCTCGATTGTTGGACAGAATTTGAATGCAACAAATTCCGACTATTTTCTAGTCGCCGAAACAATTCTCTCTGCCTCTCCTTGTAGTTAATACTCAATTAACTGTAATTAACACTTCTTGCTCGACAACTACACCGATCAGATTCCAGGTATCGAAAGCGAGCTGCTGGTTCGCTAAGGGTTGAATATTGTTTATTTTTTAATTTGTTTTTCATGCCAAACTTACGCTACAATGAAAACTTGTTTTTTTTTGATATTACAAAAAAGCCAAAATGAAATGTCTGAATGAGAAAAAGATTAATCGGCTGAACTAACAAAACTGATAAATTTATGCAGTTGCCATACACTGGCACGGAAGTGAAGGTGTTCCCGCTATGGGGTGTAGTATCCATCGCTGTGTTACTCGCATACAGCAGTTTATCCGTAATTCTTGCCGGGGGTGTGGGAAAAAATGGCTCCACCGTGGCAGTAAGTCCGAGAGGAGATTAAGTAACTCAATGTTTAGTGCACTGGTTTTTGTTTCAACTCTGTTTATCATTTTGTAAAGTCCTTTGAAAAATTTCGAATCGCTGCAAGTTTGATTCGACAGTTCAAAAATCGCAACTTTTGTATAAATCCTTATTGTATCTAATCCGGTGAAACAAGTTGCGTAACTGTTAAACGATATTTTTTTTATTTTATTGATTCAATCTACATTTTTTTTATTTTCAAAGCTCAAAAAGAAAGAATGTTCACATTTCATTGTTCTGATTTGGTTTGTCGAGACCATATTTCAATCTGCTTTTTTCAATTTTTGTTAGCTTGTTTTATGAGTTACGAAGAAGTTGGATAGTGAATTGTTTGCAAGTAGTTCTTTTTTTACTATCGTTTGAATTTCTAAATACTGTTACAACTTTTTTCGTCTAATTCTTAGCTGCTAATTTGTATTAATTTTGCTTGTTATTAAAAAATCAAAATTTGGAAAACTACATTTCTAATAGTGATTAATGTAAAGCGATTAACGTATCAAAAATATAGAATATTTAAAAAAGAATGAAAGAAAGCGAGGGGAAAATATTCTATAAAATTTTATTTTGAAAATGAATTTCTATATTGTTCACATTTGTTTTTTAGGGAACGTCTGTACTGTCGCCGATCATCCCGTTTAGTTTTGTGGTCGTGCCGGCTTTCATAATCTACAGAAAAAGCGCTGAACACGTTTACGAAAATCATCCGGCTCTTTACATCCTTGCCTTTGGTATGGTCGCTGCTAAAGTAACCAATCGTTTAGTGGTGAGTGTCTATATCTAAATACACATTATCCTCCCTCTATACAAAAAATTTCGCAGTTGCCGTGTCGTCAGTCGCGTTTCATGTGAATTTCTTGTAATTCACATGTAATTCACACGTGATTCACATGTCGCGCAAAGTGCAAACCCCCCTCGTGTTTTAAAATCGGATACCCTCGGCTTTGCCTCGGGCCCCCTCGCGCGTTGTTTCTTGTGCTGACGACCGCCTCGCGAGGTGGTCCTTCGAGGTCCGTGTCATGGATAATATTTTTCGTTCCGAGTCGCGCGCGAAGAGAGCTTCAAATCTCTTCGCGTACTAGTAACGCGAAGAATTTCTTCCCGCACGCGGAGAGAGTGACACGAAGGTTCTCTCGAATTACTTTTTCAAGTCATTCAACAATAGTATAAAACGAAATGCGATGTAAAGAGCGGAAAAGTTGCTTACTTACATTACTGGATCTACTGCAGCTGCGGGTCCAATGACGTCACATGATCTAATAGGCATGCGTACTCGATGGTGTCCCGAGACGTACTGCGAACGCGTACTCGAATGTGTTCCGAGATCTATTGCGCACCCGTACTCGATTGTGTCGCGGGATCTATTGCGCACGCGTATCCAGTGACGTCACTAGATCTACTACAAATGCGCACTCGATGGCGTTGCAGGGTGTACTGCACGTCCGCATCCGACGACGTCATAGGATATACTGTAGCAACAGATCTAATGGCGCGTCCGATGCTATGGCTCAGAAATTTAAAATATTTAAAAGTTAAAGTTTGTTTAACACAAAGCGGTCTGAAATTGAGCGCCCGTCGGGCGCGCGTCGAGCGTGTAATTCATTTTTTTATCTTAAAAAATGAAACAATGAATGAAGTATCCAAAGTTCTAATTAATTTCACTATTTTGCAGGTCGCACAAATGACGAAAAGCGAAATGAAGTACTTTGACAGCGCTTTGATCGGACCAGCAATGTTATTCCTGAATCAGTACTTTAACTTTTTCATTAAGGAATATTATGTGTTGTGGTTGTGTTTTGTAAGTTTGCTTTAAAAACATTTATTTAAATTTAAGTAACACTAGAAATACTGACTGGACAAATCAGTTGATTTTTAAGAACTGGTCAGAAAGAAAACGAAAGAAAACTGAATGTTGTAATTGGTTTCAGATATGGGTGACTCTGGAACTCTTCCGATACTGTGCTCAAGTTTGTATTGAAATTTGTAATCACTTGAACATCGAGCTGTTCAGGATACCGTACGGCCAACGAGCCAACAGCTCAAAAATCAGTGCTACGGAGAAAAACGGTACTAACAGATCTCAACGTAATAGATTAGTCAAAAAATCTCACTAAGGTGTAATTGTGATAATGAATGGCGCGATACAATTGTTTTGCGACTCGCAAAAACCGCGACTGATAAAACGAGCCATCAATGCGATTATTTTCAACAAAAAAAATCTGATCATTCGTTATTACAATTCATTGTCCATTCCTCCCATCCAAAGAGATACGCTAAAGATAATTTTAAATAAAAGCCAAACCGAATCTGCAACTTAGCGGGGGAACGAAAGAGAAGAACTTTTTTTTATTTCTGTAAAAATTCGGAGCGGATCTTTGAAACGTCAAGTAACAAGCGAAAAGAAAAAAAAACATTCAGTCAAAGATTTTGATTGCTGTATATTAACTATAAATACATAGATGTGTATATATTTTTATAACAGCGTCTTGTAATATGATTTCTTAGAGTACTCGAATAGAATGTCCAAACGACAATGACCAAGACGATTCGAACTTGTTTGTATGTGTTCAATTTTTGTTACCTTTTTTTTGCAACGATAAACAGCTCGTCAGCCTATAAATTTATGATAACGAACTATATATACAACCGTTAGAAACGTAACAATTTTGCGTGTTTGTTGATCAAAGCGTTATTTGACGTTAGCGACTTTTTTGTTTGTCGTCCGACGATCCAACGTAAATGTGCTTACGCTTTTGGTGAATGCTTATCGATTGTACATAATTGCACTCGTTGCTTTTAGATCCTTTTCTGTTTCACCTATAACACTCAATTTTTCAAATTCCAAATAATAATAATAGTAAACGAAAATAATTATATTTAAAGAAGCATTCACTTGAAAAACTTACGAGTTTAAGTTGGATTCGAGCGATGTGGTGACGGGGTAACAGTTACACTTGATTTGATACGTTGATGTGTTTGTAATTTTTGAAATAAAAACAAAATGACTGGATAACAATAGGCACTTTTGTTTCGACTAATTCTATGTATTAACAAGTCTCTAGTTTTTCTTTCTGGAGGTAAGGTTTGCTCTTGTAGAACTGCTCGCATCTTTGCACAACTATTTTTTCAACTCGTTTCCGTTTTTCTAAGTTAAGAAACCTAAAAAAATACATTCAAATTGTTAAGGTATGTAGGAGAAATTGGTTCCAATTTCGGGATCCTGTGAAATCTGAATTTGCATGCGAAATTTAGGGTTTTGGTTCTTTTTTTTTTCAATATGAATGCAAATTTTGAAGGTAATTTGATAAATATTGTTTGAAAATGTTTTTGAGATTTGAGTTGGAATTGGAAAGAAAAAATGATTTGAAATGAGATTTTGTCAAGCTTTGAAATTCAGTTTGATGCATGAAGAAGAATTTTGTTTGCAGTTCAGACGATGGTGGAACAAGAGCCGCTGATACTCGAGGATCATCACCATGGCTCTGACACCTCTCTCGACTTATGATATTTAGTGACTGTTATGTTGTAACTTGCGCTAGATGTAACTCTCCACCGGATTCGTTTCGAGAATTAATTTTATTTTCTTTATCACTCTCAAATTTTTCACGAACCAGAGCGTAACTTCAATTTGCAAATTATAATTTTGATCTAAAAACGAAGAAAGAAATTGTAAATAGAATATTGTAAACTAGAAAAAAAATACGAGACAACAAAATCTTGAATTTGTAAGTGTTGTTACGCTCTCACAACATCGAATATTTTATGTATTGAACCTAAATTTTTTATTTTTTCAATGAAAAATAGAGTTATTAACTGATGATTATAAAATTAGAGTTGAATCGCATATTCAAAATAAAACATTTAGGTTCTTGCAAAATCTCACTTTTTTGTTTCATTGTAAATTTTGACAATTTAGAAATTCATCCAATAGTTCGTTGGTTTAAGAGTCGACGAGATAGAACAATTTTTAGGATAAAAAATAATGAAATCATCACTCAAGGAAAAAGCATTCCAGATCTGAGCTTTTTTGTAGCATTTATTTTTATCTTGCCAAGAAAATGAATGAATCAGTCAGAGTTTTTCAGAACCCAAAAAAGTAAAATCACCGATCATATTAAATTACTGAAACAAAAAATCGTTTTTGTACATACGTCACATTGTATTTCATTTGTTCGTGTAATCTTGATATCAAATATGACTCGATTCATTTTCTTTTATTGAGTACATATTATTAGTCAACATAACTATGGTACTATGATAACGCATGTTTTGTACATAATTTCATACTCTTTACGTTTATAATTTGTATTATTAATGTTTACGTGATCTGATAAAACGTCAATCAGTATTTTATAACGATATCTCAACTTTTTACTGTTCATTTATTTATATCAGAAGAGCGTTTACCATTTATTCATTTCATATCGTCTGAACAACATTATGCGAAAAATATTAACTTTAATTTGCACCATTACTTGAAGTACCTTTAAGAAAAAAAACTGTATTTCAAGTTTTTTTGAACAATGTTGGATAATTAATGGTTTTGTGACACTGCATTTCCGGTTAAATGTTTCCTAGAATTTTGTTCGTTAGCATGTTCATAGTTTTAATTTTCAACTTTTGATCTTCATCGTTAATTGTTAAGTCTCGATGAAAAATATGGTTATGAAATATTCATCTGCATGATGTTTTTTGTACTTATGATATTTTGAAGAAATAGACAAATTATTTGCCATGTCATTCTTTTATTCATTCATTGAATTGTTTCAATTTGTGTTAGCTAAGCAAAGTTGCACTTTTTACGAGCAGTACAAATTTTGAATTTGATTTAAAATTTTCTCTTGAATTGACTGTTTTCGAATTGATTTTAAAGTTTCTGTACTTCGTGAAGACGAATAAAAAACGCTATAAGACAAATTCCATTTTTCATTTATTTTAAAGTTCAAATGTTTCAAGGTTTATTTTACATAAACAAGATCTAAAAGGTAAGTAAATTATCTCACCTTATCATTTCTATGTCAATAGCAAAAGTAGAAAAATAAAATATAAGATAAATAATAAGGTTATTCATAGAAGAAAGAAATCAATTCGTTTGTATATTAAAGACTTATTTATTATTATAAAAACATAAGGTAACATTATGTTTATATGATGCCGATCTTGTTGGCAACGTCTAAAGCGTCGTAGTCACGAGTCAATCGGACGTAAGCCTTCTTTTTTCCATCGGGCCTGATGAGGGTGTTCACTTTAGCCACATCGATGTCATAAAGCTTCTTCACGGACGATTTGATGTGGTATTTGTTTGCACGTGTGTGGACAATAAATACTAACGTATTGTTGTCTTCGATCTTCTTCATCGCTGCCTCAGTCGTCAACGGGAATTTGATAATGTTGAAAGCATCCATCCTAAAAATTACAAATTATTACAAATCAGAATCCGAATTGAATAGTGCGAATAACCGAAAGAGATTATAAAAAGTGCAATAATAAAATAAACATACCTGTTGCGATTGGGTACCGATTTTCTTGGGTATTTCGGTTCCCGGCTTGGCCTGAAAGTTTTGGGCCTGCGGAAATGAACCGAGGTTCTGATTTTCCTCACCCTCGATCCATGGACTCCCTTCAGGACCTATAACAATTATTAAAATTTTTACTATTAACACCTTCTTTTAAATACACAAAATGTTATGTATATTTTTGTTTGCCTTCAGTAGTGTAAATTGTTTTCAAATGGAATATTCAAAGAGATTCCCTAATCTCATCATTAAGTAGATAAAGTTTTAAACATTTATTATTTTTTCAAGCTATTTTTGTTCGTACCTTCTTTTTCGCTTTAAGGGCCTTTTGCAAAGGAGCAGCTTTTTTGTCAGCTGGAGTTTTGGGCGCTGCTTTTTTAGCTGCCTGGACATTTTTCTTGGGCTTGGGAACCGCAGGTTTGGCTGCAGGCTTTTGCGCGGGTTTCGCTGCAGTTTTGGCTGCGGCTTTGGTTGCAACTTTCGGGGCTGCGGCTGGTTTCTTTGACGACGAAGGCTTCGCTGGCTTCGTTACCTTTGAAGGCGCCGCGGTTGCGGGTTTCTTCTCCTCCTTCTTCTCAGTCGACTTTTTCGCCGCTGGTTTCGCGCCTGAAAACAAAATAAAATATTAAAACCACTTCATTTCATTCACCTTTTCCGTATTACAAAGTTAAAAAATAGTATTACAAAGTAAATTGTTTGGAACACGTGAACAATCACGTTTGTGGATAACAATCAAAGTAGTTTGTAGGTTATGTTTTGTTATGAACCTTTAAGGAGTGAAATTTACAATATAATAAACTGAACTTGAGTTGAAGTTGATTTTCAAAGGTGAACAATAGTTTTTTTGGATTTGTTAAGTAGTTTTGAGAAGATAAGGGGTAATATCACAACACAAACACGTGGCTGGGAGATGAGATTATTGAAGAAAAGTGTTGTGAATTCTAACAGGGAAAACAGAGAAAACAAGTGGAATTTGATGTCGGTTTTTGTGGTTGAATTTGGCGATGTCGTTAGAGTGCATTTTGCATTGTTTATTTTGTTGTTTATGACTTAACACTCACCAGATTTTTCGGGCTGCTTTTTCGGAGCCATTTTCACGTGAAAAGAAAGAGGACTCCCGATCGCTTTCGTGATGTTCCGTTCCGCTCCGTGTTGTTCCGCCGCATTCACAGTTGGTAACAAAAGTGTGCGGGAACTTTGAATTTGATCAAAATTAATAGCAAAATCAATTACAAAATCAAATATATACTTACTATAAACAACGAAATTAAGATTAATATAAAGTATTAACACGTTTAATAAAAAAATATTCAAGTTATATAACAATTTTCCTTCATTCAAAAAATGTATTTTTGCAATCTACATCATAACAATCATCTTATCTGAACCTGCCCATTAATTTTTTCTTACACAACACTAATTAAATTTAATGAACTTCTGATTCACCGTATCGTCGAAAAATCAGTGTTCACGTATTCATAACACGCGCGCTGTCAACAAAGTAAAGTCAATTCCTATTTTTCCCTCAGAATAAAGACAACCTCCATTGATTCAGACCGCAAAAGCGAAAGAAAAAAAACTTATCGTAAACATTGAATGAGATTGGTGTTCAGTGCTCCAAAATATGTGCTCCGAAAAAGACACGAAAAAGTGGTAAATAACTCGGGGTCATCGTTTTTGCAAGTGGGCCGCCGAGTTTTCTTCGCAATGTCACACGTGACATAACGTCGTGTGCTCCGAAAAATGATTGTTATAATTAAAAAGGTTTAACCACTTGTGGATATCGGTTTCGATCAAATTCATTCGGTTGTGCGAAGAACACTATTCTTGTTTTATGCGACGAAGGAGCAAAACATAAGGTTATGTTGTTTACAAGGCTGTGCAAAAACGACGTATTTGCGTTTGTAGTTTGTAATCGATAATAACCTTATCATTTTTGATCGACAATTCCGACTAGAAAACAAAAATCAAGATGGTTTTCGAGTCGGTTGTCACTGAGCTTATCAATAAATTTCTGGGGGAGTATATTGAAAATTTGGACGCCTCCCAGTTGAACCTCAGTATATGGGGTGGTAAGTTTCCTTTTTAATTTCGCAATAGTATAATTGATTGCCAAAAAAAAAACAAAAAGAATCAAAACATTTTAAATGGTTTGTTTACCTTTTATCAAAATAATTTGATTGCTTATTCATCAAAATTTTGTAGACATGATTGTAATTGAAAATGAAAAAATGTAAACAAGAGAGGCTGTCATATCCAGATTCACATTGTCATTTCATTAGCATAACAATTCACAATTTCGCACGTTGTTGAAGTGGTGTATATAATCATGACATCATTTTCTATTTTTGTAATAAACATTTCTATTCATTCAGCGTTCTAGGCTTTGATGTCTTGACAGATAATGCTATTTTTATGAACGATTTTTCCAGTTTTCAATTTTTCAATCGTTCAATTACTTGTTATCATTCTCATTAAAAAAATATGAAAGTTTTACTATTTCATTCTCCTTTTTTAATTTTCAAACACTTTTTCGATTTTAAAGTTGAACATTGGTCCAAAATTATGTTTTTGACTTTTAGGTGACGTAGTATTATCAGATCTGTTGATAAAAAGAAGTGCCCTAGATGTCTTAAATCTACCTGTTAAGCTTGAATATGGCCGATTAGGTATGAATCATTGCAAGCATTAAATTTTATTTGACATTCGAAATGAAGCCGGAGTTATGAATTTACGAGAATGTTTATTTTTTAGGCAAATTGGTACTAAAAATACCTTTCAAGGATATGTGGAATGGACAAATAGATGCAATAATCGAAGAGTTATTTCTACTTGTTGTACCCACTAGTCAAGTAAAATACGATGCAGAAAAGGAGGCGAAAGATGCTCTCGAAGCTAAACGAACTGAACTTGCGAGGATTGCAAAAAACAAGGAGATGGAAGGCAAAGGTTCATTTTGCGAATTTACACTTTAACGAAACGATTTCGAAATCAAATTGATTAACGAAGTTGAAAATGAATCTGTAAACAAGTTTTTTTATTGATTTTGCTTTCTTGTAGCGAAAGAAAAAATCGACGATTCGATGATGGAAAAACTGATAGCTCGTATGATCAAAAACATTCACGTTGAGATTAACAAAATTCACGTGAGGTACGAGGACCACACGACTTTCAAAGATCGTCCGTTTTCCGTTGGATTTACACTCAACAGGTTCGCCTTGGAGAGTTGCACGAATTTGTGGACCACCACCGGCAATCTCAAGGACATGCATGCCATCTTACAAATTTTCAAAGTTCGTTTTTTAAGACAAAAGACACCTTTTTACAATATAAAATTGCATTTTTCATTGTTATTGATAAAATTTGAACTGATAATACCTTGTAATTGTTTAACAGTTGTGTACGATGGACGGATTGGCGTTTTACCTGAACCCGTCAGTGGTACAATTTAGCAACGAGCCAAGTACAAAGTATATCAAAATATTTTCTGAAAGTATTGCTACAGCTGATTATATACCAGCGGGTTATCAGTATTGTAAGTTTTTTCTATTTCAAACCTTGTTCAAATGTTAGATTTTCGTTACGTAAAGAGTTTGATTGTTTGAAAGTTATAAGTTCGTAATTTACAATGTGTAATTTTTCAGTACTGGGTCCAATCAACGTCAAAGCAAAACTGAAACTGAATCCCAAACCAGAAATAGATGGGAGCAATTACACAATACCAAAAGTATGGCTGGATATGGAGATGCAAAAACTGAGGATAGGTTTGACCAAAAAACAGTATCAGGTTTTAATGCAGCTGGGCGAAGGTTTGGATCAGGCTAGAAAAGCTGCTCCGTACCGAAAATACAGACCTGATCTCCCTTCTTACCGAGGGCATTATAAAGAATGGTACGAATTGAAACTCACCATTTACTTTCGTTTGCTAAAATTTGATTTAATTGTAAAGTGAAAACTTAAAATTGACATTCAAATACAAATTCGCAGGTGGCATTTTGCATACACTTGCATTTTGGAAGAAAAAGTTCGAAGAGCACGACAAAATTGGGACTGGAATCACATGAAAGCTCATAAGCAAACTTGTAAGACCTACGCTGAAGTGTATCATCAAAAATTGACGAGCAAAAAACCGTCAGAGGAGATTGAGCATATGCTCACTGAGTGTGAGCACAAATTGGATCTCGTGAATTTAGTCATTATCAGACACCAGATTGAAGCTGAGGTGAACTTTTCACGACACAAATTTTGAATGATTTTCAAATTGGTTTTGTATTGAAATAAATTAATTAACATTGTTCCACATTTTTGTAGGTTGAAAAAATAGCAGAGAAGGAAAAGAACTTGAAAGCAAAGCAAGGTTGGTTCGGATACTTCTGGGGCAGTTCGAAAGAAGAGGAAGTCAAAGATCTGAATTCTGCAGCGGCCATAAGTAAATTTTGATTAATAAATTAACAAATTTATAATCGAACGAAATGAAATTGTAGTTATGAGATGAATATTAAACATGGAACAATGTTACAGTGCGCAAGTTCGAGGAAGCTATGACTCCTCAAGAGAAAGAAAAATTGTTCAGAGCCATCGACTATCAGGAAAATTCTGCACCAGCTCACTATCCAGAGACGTACGAAGAGATGGACCTTGGTTTCTATTTGCACGGGTTGCAAGTCGTTTTTTTGGACACTGATAAAGAGTATCCGGACATCTTAAATCTGGAATTTTCTGGCGTACAAGCTGGATTCAAATCGAGACCTTCTGGGAGTGGAATTGCGTATGTCTTCTTTATAACTTTTTGAACTAACCTTTTGCTTGAAAACTTGTAAATTTAATGTGTAATTGAATTGAAACTAATGTTGCAGAATCAAAACTTCGGTGAAAAATGTAAATCTTTTTGGAGTGAAGCAGGGTAATAAAATACCGAGTTTGTTAAGTTCCGAACTTGCTGGTTCTGAGAGCGTTTTGTTCTCGGTTTCGTATGAGAAAAATCCACTTCAAAGTTCTTGTGGCGAATGTGTTACCGTTCAAGCTCGTTCCATCCTTATAATCTATGACGCTCAGACGATTATCGAACTTACTAATATGTTCAAAGTACAAAATCCCTCGACTTTTACTCAGTAAGTAAAACAAAATTTAAAAAAAAACAACAAACAAAAAATTTTGCAAGTAGTAAATTATTTGAACAACTTTTCTTGTTTCTTTTTAGATTGCAAGCTGCTGCAGCTGAGAGATTGGAAGGTCTGAAAGAAATGTCAGCATTGGGGTTGGAATATGCAATTCAACAACACTCTGTTTTGGATATCCAAGTAAAAAATCTATATTCTTATAACGGATTGTAGAAAAATGCAAAATTCAATTTTTATCATTATAATTTTAGGTGGACTTAGAAGCTTCCCAACTGATAATCCCTCACGGTGGATTTTATCTTGGAAACGAATCTCTGTTTGTTGTGAATTTTGGTAGTTTAAAAATTCGATCTCTGGAAAAATTGGAAAGCACGGAGGAGAATTTGAGACAATTCAAAGTCAGGCAGTTGAAAAATATGGGCAAAAGTGAGGAAGAAATTATGGCCTATTTTCGAAAGAATAGCTACGATAAGTTTATATTACGGATCGAAAATTTCCAAGTCAGTTCTAAAATACAAGAATTTTGAAATTAAGTAAAAATGTTTGGATTTTTTCAATCGTGTTGTTTGTTATTCTAGGTTTTGATTGCTAAAGTGCATGAAGACTGGCGAAACGCACTGACTAGCGAGATCAATCCAATGAAAATAGTTCAGCCTACATTGTTTGAGATACAGTTTCACAAATGCCTAATTATGGACGACCCTGCGTTACCAAAAATGAGGCTTCTCGGAGCACTGCCTTCTGTTGCAATCAACATTTCTGGTCGATTTTCCAAAATTAATTTCAATAATTTCTCAAAACCGTAATTTTTAGCTAACTTTCTTTTTAATTTACATTTTGTTAACTTTTAATTTCTATTTCAGAGAGTCGGCTACTGGAAGCTTTGAAAATTGCACAAAGCATACCGTTCCCCCAAGAAGAAGAACCGACGGAAGTTTTCAAAAGTTCACTAGTCAGTTTTCTTTCAAAATTTCGTTTTTTTAAACTCAAATTGGTTTATTATTAATTTTGGAATTTTTATATTTTCAGTCAAAGTCAACGTCGCAAGTTTCTCTGTTCAAAGATTTTACTGGTCAGAAAAAGCCAAAGAAAAGAGAAGAGAAACCAATAAAACAGACCACCGACTTGGAAGCCAAATTTGTCATGACAGGTTGCAAAACAAAATCAAAATTTCCAAATCACAGATTTTATTTCCTCGAAATCCTAAATGATGATTGTTTTATCCTACAAAATTGTTTCTTATTTTTTAGAGTTCAAACTGTCTGTTGCAAATAATGAGGAAAACGAGACATCAACGCCGTTCGTTATTTTTGAGGTGCGAAAATTGGAAGCTGAGATGTGGAATCGCACCTACAACCAGGAAATCACTCTCAAATTGGGAGGAGTGCAAGTGAGGCAGAATCACAACAACAACGAGTTGTTTATGATCAACACAACTTTGAAACCAGAAATTTATTTGATCACTATCAAATATGTCAATGTAAATCTTCTTTTTTTAAATTCTGTTTTAATAATAAATCTAAAAGTTATTTATTTCTTTTGAAAATGAAATTTTTAGGTGAACAAACGGTCGCCAGATTTTGAATCAACTCACAGTTCAGTTGTGAAGTTACTCACACTTGACTTTACAACTTTGGATGTTTGTTTGCATCAGGAAGCTCTCATAAATGTGCTCCAATTTGTATCAAACGTTCAAGTAAGTTGAAACAAAATTTCTTCCTCAAACAAAATTAAAAGAAAGAAATTGTTTTTGAAATGTATTCTCAACATTTTGAATATTTTGTGTATTTTCAGGATAAAGTCAATTCAGTGGCTGAAGATAAAGAAGAAAGACAAGATCGAAAGTCTACACGAGCAAGCCAACTGGCTTCTATTCCTGAAGAGACTTCAACATTTTTCAAAGAACAAATCCAAAAGAGACCAAAATCTGCAAATCAAAGTAAATAACAATTTTAAAAATCAATGAAACAAAGATCTCGTAACTCAATGTGTCCTTAATTAATGTTTTTTCCTCTATTCCAGAGAACAAAAAAAGACAGACAGAAATCATCGACTTGAAAGTGAGCGCAACGTTTGGTAACATCGGCATGAAGGTGATGAGCGACGTTCGCGAAATCAGTGCCTTTTTAATCAAAGGGATTACTGCAAGTTACACGATACAGGATTCGTTTTCTCAGGCCAACGTTTATCTTAGTTCCATCAACATCACCGATCTCAATAGTCTGTCAGAATACAAAAACGTGAGAGATTGAAGATGTTCTTATTTTTGAAAAGACTATTACTGAAAAGAAAATGAAAGAAAAAAATAACTTCTCTAAACGTTAATTTCTTACAGATTGTTTCTGTCGAGGGTTCTGAGTCTTTGAAAATCGAGGCAATTATGTATGATCTAGACGATAATGAAACAGACAAGAACAACATGTCGATTAAAATCAACATGGGTTGCCATCGAGTCGTGTTTTTGAACGCTTTTGTAACTGGGATGATGAACTTTTTGAACAATTTCCAAACTGCTCAGCAAGCTATCAAGGAAGCTTCTGCGGCTGCTGCCGAGGCTGCGAAAACTAACATCAAAGACGTTCATGAAAAAGCTACTAGGATTGAACTGTCGGTTAAGATTAAGGTGAATAAATCAAATTCAATTTGAATTGAACTTGAACTACAAAGTCAAATTTTGAAAAGATAATCTAAATTCTTATCTCCATTTCAGGCACCTGTAATTTACGTTCCCATGAATTCCACAAGCAAAGATTGTCTGATGCTCGATATGGGTAACTTGACAGTTTGCAATTCCATCGACAAACTGAACGTTGTAACACAATCCGAAGATTTTCCTCTCGTTGATGAGATGAAAGTCGAATTGCAAAATTTGAAACTTTCAAGGTACAACAGCTTTTAACAAAATATCAACTTCATTTTATTTAAGTTTAGTGAAATTTGAAAAGAAAATAAAAATGTGTTCTATTGTTATTTTTAGAGTGATTTTGGATAAGGAGACTTTCACAGCTGAACACGAAATTTTGCTTTTGCAACCTGTGACTTTCACTCTGTTGCTTAAAAGAAACCTATCAGCTTCCTGGTACAGTGAGATACCGGACATCGAGATGTTCGGGAGATTGAAAGAAATTAATCTGCTGCTAAGCAACGAGGATTATGCAAAAACCTTGAATGTCTTAAACGAAAATTTGTCAGAGGAATATGAAAGTTTGAAACCAGTACCTTCTGTGACAAGAGAGAGAAAATCCATAGCTGGGGAATCTTCTCAGTTTGATTTCCGTTAGTCAAAAACAATAAGTTTCCAATACCAGAAATGGATCACGTAAAAAATGTTTTTCAATCTTTGTAAAATCGAAATTCAACAATTTCAGATAGGACAGAGGTTGAGATTACAAGAGAGAGCAAACTGGAACAAGCCGAGGAACAAAAACACGCGAAAACTGCGATCAAATTTGAGTTCATTATGGACAGTTTGGAGATTGAACTGTTTTCTGGCAGTTACAAAGCGGTAATTTAATTTGTTTCAGAAAATTCAACAATATTCGGTTTTAAGATAATTTCAAAGGTGATTTTTCATTGCAGAAAAAACAAAAGTCGTCGCCGTTACATCTTCCTGAAAACGGTTTGGCGAAGTTTTGTCTGACGTATTTTGCAGTCAAGGGACAAATTTACAGTGATGGATTACTGGCTACCACGATTTTGTTGATGAATTGTACTTTGGATGATATGAGACCAACTCGAAAAGGGTCTCTCATTAGGATTATGGAAAGAACGTCGGCATTGCCTCAAATTATCGAGCTGGAAAAAGAAACTGATTCGAAATCTGTTAGGAGTATGTTGGATGTTACTGTTAAGAAGGATCAAAGCGATATGTTTGGTATGCTCAAAATTCCAAACCAAAAATTAAGCATAATGTTTTTAAATGAACAATTGTAATTGAAATGATTGAATTTGATCTTTTAGTGGACGTGCGTGTATTTTCGTTCAGCATTTTAGTATCGCTAGACTACTTGATAAAGATTAAAGATTTCTTTAATCCGGATCAGTCGCTGAATCAGCCGGTTCAGAGCCAAAAAGTTCACAGCGAGTATGTTCTTAAGAAGAAACATAACCAGGTGCAGAGCACGGCCCAAACAGCCATGACAATAAATGTACACGTCGAAAAACCTGACATTATTTTGGTCGAAAATATGGATGAAGTGAACTCGAACTGCATCATCATGAACGTAAAGTCTACCTTTTTCGATTCATATTCTTCGTCTTTTGATCACAATTGTAACTTTGAATTGATTTTTTTTCTGATTTTTGACATTTCAGACTGAGATCAAATTGAAGGTTCGTATGATGGGTGAAAAACAAGTTATTACTGGTTCCATCAAAGACTTCACTTTGCTGGCTGGAATTTACAATCCAGAAGAAAGAGCAGATTCCATTTATCAGGTTCGTGAAAAAAACTTGAAAGAATAAAAAGATAATGAAAAAGTAATAGTAATATTGACTGGACTTGGATATTAATTTAAAATTTTAGGTTTTAAGACCGTGTACAGTGAGTGTAATCGGTTCAACTCCAGAAGGCAAAGGATTACACGTCGACGTTTCTTGTACGGATATTCACCTATCAGTTTCTCCAGGCGTGATTGAAATTTTGAGCAAAGTCATAAAAACAGCTACTAAAACCGACAATGGAATTGACGAAGAAACAATTACTGAAACTAATTACTCGGGCTTGTGGATAATAACACCGTATGAAGAAAAGGAATATTGGTTCTTGAAAGCAGGTGCTTATTCTTCCATAGACTTAGAAAACAAAATTAAATAGTACATCAATGTAAACATTTGAATAATTAACTATTTATACCGATTCTTAAATTGCCTTTGAAACTGTTCTTAGAATATGCAGAAGAAGCTTTCGAGGACTTTTTCTACGCCGAGGAGGTAGAAGAGGTTGAGCATAAAGCAGAACTGGCGATTGTTTCTGCGCCCACAATTTTGCTCACACTTGAAGCTGGTGTGGGAAACAAAACTTTGCCAATGTTGCTGCTCCATTTAGGATTCCAAAGCAACGTTAACAATTGGAGCACGAAAACTGTAATTTCTCTTAACTTTTACTTTAATTTTAACATGTTTATTTTTGTACTGATATTGAAATTGTATACGGTTTTTGTTTAGATGTATCTGGAAGCTTCAATGTCGGTCGTTATGGCCTACTACAACAGCCGGTTGGCTTTATGGGAACCTTTGATTGAACCCATCGAGGGAATTCAAAATGGCAGACGAACTTCCACTCCCTGGGAATTGAAAACTAAAGTTAGCTTTGTTGTTATTAGTTGTTAAACAATGGGAAATCATTTTCAATTAGTAATACTTTTTTAATTGTTACCATTTAATGTTTTCAGGTTTCATTTCATGACATTTCAAGCGATTCCAGAGGTGCCAGTGCGATGAGTCCAGCATCCGAAGTCGAACCGGAGGAATTGACTCAAACTTCAAAAATGTCAATTGACATCACTTCAACAGTAAGAAATACAAAGAATGAACACAAAATAATTGAACCAAAAAAAAATTTAGTTTGTATTTCTCACTTTCACTGACGTTTGTTTTTAGGAAAATTTGGAGATTTCAGTAACGAAAACCTGTCTAGACGTTCTGAAACAACTAGGTAACGCCTTCTCAAACGCTATCGAACAGGATAGTAAAACTTCGAGAAAGGATATAGCTCCGTACGTTTTGCGAAACGAAACTGGGTTGTCGATGAGTCTCGACCTGGAACGTAGTCATTTCAAGGTTACGGATAAGGGTAATGATTACACTGGCCAGGGAGCGTATTCGGAAGTGATTTTAGAAACTGGTGCCTCAGTTCAACTGGCTCCAAAAACAGGCACGACTGAAATTCGACTTCTGGACCAACTCGACACTGATTCCGTCAAAGATAGGATTGGAAATAAATTTGTAGTATCTGTATGTATTTTCATAGTTTGTAAACAAAATGTAACCCATTTATTCTATTGATCATTAATATTTAATCAAATGATTGTTTTTTTGTTTCGATTAGTTTGATGGCATTAACACGAAATTGGAAATACCAGTTCTAAGGGCAGATAAAAAGTTCTTCTCCCTGAAATATCGCAAGGGCGGTTCAGACGAATGGGGTGTTTTGTCTGATGTTATCGTTGAGAATGGTAGCACTATAGTTACTCTGAGAAGTGTCTTACAGGTACCGAAAAATGTTTCATTTTCAGCTGAAATTTCAATTGAAGAATGTCAAGTTCCTTTAAAAATGGATTTTTGCATTTTGTTTTGCAGGTTTTCAACCATTTCAGTGAACCAGTTTCTGTTTATTATATGACGAAAAATGGAAACGAGGTGGAATGTGTGGGTACAGTGCTTCCTGACGAAAAATTGAACCTCCCATTAGACGCTGTTTATACACCTACCAACATTTACTGGCTGTTTTTTAACGTTAATGGGTACAGGAACTTTTTAAACTTTTTTTGTCCTCTTTTTATTTCAAAAATAATCTAATGTTCTATTTGGTATTTTAGTTACATGGTTTCAATAGAGCCATTTGTCTGGAAAGATCTTCAAAAGACTGTAACGATGACGAAAACTTTAAAATGTGAACCTAGATCGAAGCAAGATGCTCTCGAACCTTATTACATCAAGGTACAAAAATCTAAAATTCATTAACAAAAATATCACTAGTAATGTGCAAGCACTGTTTGTCTTGTAACTTCTTATGATTTCAAATTTGTAAAAAACATGCATAGTCACAACTAATGGAAAATATTCTAACAAGCACAATTTAAAAACAATAACAGAGTAAGAATAAAATCGTAGAATTATTGTGACTGTTAGATGTTCAACTTGGGAAAATGTTTCAACTTTTTATTTTCTCTGCTACAATTGGTCGATGAAATAAAAAATGTTACAACTGTTTGAAATTAGAAATCGATCAGCGGTTTTAGTCTTTTCGTTTACGACTAACAAGTTTGGATGCTTAAGTGGAACACTTTTGGTTTTAGATTGTTTTTACGATGATCGTGATTGGTAGTGTCCTTTATAATAACAGTCTACTTGGTTTGTTCTTTGACGAGCAACGATTCGATTTGTTTCATTTCCTCTTCAGGCGTGCTAAGCGCGAGTGCTTGGACACGCCTCCGATTACTCCCAAATATTTCGAAGCACCTATTCAGGTACCCAAACCAACTGTTTTCAAGTTGCGAAACATTTTGTTCAAACTTTTGACTTAGTTCCATCTGAAGACACATTTTTTCTTTGCCCAGAAAAAAAAAACAAAAAAAAAGATGTAATCATGCAAACAATTCTTTTCAAAATCACTTTTTTCGCAAGGTAGTCGTCCTTTTGGTTTTTCCATTTTTTTACCTTTGCATGACTAGCAAAATGGTGGCAGAGTAGTTTTAAGTGGCTTTAGAAATAATTCTTGGTGTTAGTAGATTGACTTAGAAAAAGCAGACATCCATTTTTCACACTACTAACAATTCGTACCTTACACGGGTCTTAATTATGGTTTTGACTTTTGGTTAGCACTTGTATTTTGCAGTAATTTTATTTTTTTTGTTTTCAGTTGTTCGGAATGATTTATATGACGTGAATTTTTATTTCCAGGCTGTAGGAGAGATTGAACAGGTGTATTTTGAGAACACCAACCGTTTCACGATGGCCAGCACGATTTACAACGTCCATTTGTACCCTTCGGTTTATCTTAAAAATTGTCTTCCAATTGATATCATCATCTGTCTGCCTGGAGCAGTTCAGGATAAACGTCTGGAGGCTAGTCAGTCGATGCAAATTCCTACTATCGATGCTGGACATTCAGCTATAGTCATCAAGGTAGAAAAACAAATTTAGAAATGAAATTATTTTGAAAATTGAAAATTAAAAGTAAATTGAATTGAAAATTTGTTTGTTTTTAGCTGCCACAATATTTGGAAAAGGACTGGTCCTGTCGTTCAGAGATTGTGGCAAATCCTCCCGAGTTTTCAGTCTGGTCGTTCGAGTCATTTGACAGTGTCCAGAAAGTGGTCATGGACCTGGGAATGCGAACGGAATTCAAACACGATTCCCTGATCATGTCTCTATACTGTCCTTTTTGGATGTTAAATAAAACAGGGTTGATGTTATCTTACAGAGTTAGTATAGTTTGAATCAAAATTGTATTCTCGGATGGTGTACTATTTTGTTTTTTAATTTTTTAAAGTAGAAATTTAATCGTAGATATTATGTTTGATTGGCTTTTGCATGTTTTGAGTTACGCACGCTTGGAATTATGATTTATGTAAATTTTGTTCTCTTTTCAAATAATTTTTCTGAGTTTAGAATAATCTTCTCTTTTAATAACAATCTCTTGATTTTCTTCAATTCGGTTCTGTTTTTATTGTTATTTTTGATTCAACTAGTTTGAAAGTTAAAATTATGTGCCGTTTAACAAGGCAGTCTGATATGTTCACGGATGTTTATGTTCACTGTGTCAATTGTTTTACAGAAATCAAGTAAAGCTGGCAAAGAACATTCAAGTCCTGTAAAGGTAGACAACCCTCACTTTTCCACCGTCAAATTGTTATCGTAAAATAGACAGTTGATTTTGCTGCTTTTTATACGAACATTTGATTTTCATTTGAAAAAAAGTAGATTGCAAAAGTGAAAACAAGTAATTTAAAATCAAAGTTAACATTTTATCTTGAGTTGAAACAGTTCCAATTGTATGGATCGGGTTATTTCAGAAACTGGTTACTAGTATGACGACTTGCCAAAGCCGAAGAGGACGACGAAAAAAGGTGTTCTTGGTGACCAATTTTTTCTCATTCTAACTTGCTGATCAGATTTTTTTCCATATTTTATTTCCAAAAAAACATTTTGTATCACTGTACTAAACAAAAAAATGTTCATACCAAAATTATTGTCAAGCCAGCATGGTTTTCTCGACTAATCAGCAAGTTAAGTGGAGAATCATAGTGTGATCTAATAGTTTTACTTTCCAGACTTTAATCATAACCATTTTGCACAACCAATCATTGGTGCAATTTGTCATCTGCGAATAAACCAAATGTTATCCGTCAGTTACTGTGATTGCTTTTGAGTTTGCGCTTCTATGTGTATTTTCTGTCTTTTTTTAGATCGTTGTACTTTTCAAGGTTCACGGGTGATCATGAATCACTACTGCTTTTTGCAAAAATCTTGTCCTAAGTGTGGAGTCTAAAATTTGTTACATTTTCTAGAGTTTCGAGGACTATCTGAACGTGCTTTACCATCCTGAAGACTACAAAGGTCCGATCCTGTTTTCGTTCAGATCTAAAGCGTTTTTTGGAAAGAAAAAAGCAATGATCAGAGTGGAGGATGGCGAATGGTCCGACAAATTTTCCATCGATGTTGCTGGAAGCAAGGGGGTTGTTAGTTGTAAATACAACGATCAGATTTACCAGGTTCCTACTTTTACTTTTGAATCTTTCAATGAATCTCTGAGGATATTTGGAAATTACAATTTGATTTTCATTTCCAGATTGGAGTCCACAATCAGCTGACTTACAACTCGCTGACAAAACAGATCACATTCACTCCATATTTTGTCTTGATCAATAACGCCGATTTTATAATCGAGTGTCAGGAAGCTGATCGACCTGCAGATCCAGTTATCAAAGTTCAACCAGGCGAATGTAGTGCCTTGTGGCCAAAAACAAACAAGGAGAAAAAAAGTTTGCGAGCCAATGTCTCAGGGTTCCCTGAAAAAACTGCTGCCTTCATTTACACAGACGTGCACACAACTTTGTTGAAACTTAACAACAAGGTTCAACTTTTTTCAAGTCAAATTTTATACTGGATCTAAAACTTGATTATTTCAACTAAATTTTGATGTTTTTTGTTTGTTTAGTTTGGAGGATTAAATGTAGATATTCAGATCAACGAAGGTGGGATTTACATCTCGCTATCAAGGTACTCTCCAGGAAACGCTCCGGCCTTGATTATAAATCATACACCATATGCTATTAACATGTGGGAAAAGGGTTCGATGAATGTTAAGTGTCTGCAGGCGTACAACAGGATGTTTTATGCCTGGGAGAATCCTTCAGGACCCAGACGAATTTTGTGGGAGGATGACAATAGAAGGGAGATCGAGGATGATCTTCGAAAAGTATGAAAGATGTTGTTGAAAACGATTTATTAACATTAGAACTATCAAAGAGACAACTAAAAAAGGGATACAAACTCTCTGGTAGTTCTAGTGTTGAATTATTGAAATTCAGAGATTTCATTATACGGTTTGATCGCAGGACAATCTAGGGGCCTTCAAAATTCCTGATATAGGAGACGAGGTTTATTATGTAACGTTTTTAAATGGCACTCAAAGAGTGCTTCTATTTACCACAAATCGAAAAATCGCCGGAGACTGTCAGTTGGTGGGCAATGTTGAAATTATGGACCAGGAAGTTACGATGAGTATCCATGGAGTTGGATTGTCTCTTATAAACAACGACACTAAGGCGGAATTGTTGTACCTTTGTATAGCTAGGTATGGATAAACAAATCTCACAGATTTTCAATTTTCAAATTCACAAAAAGCAAATTTCAAAGTTCGATAATTATTCATTTGAATAATTTCATCCATTTAATTCATTTGTTTTCAGTTCTGGTATCATTTGGGAAACACAAAAATCTGCAGGTCACAGATGGCGACCACTAAATGCGTCTGAAGTTTTGACGATTGAAGATGGCTATCAAAGGTATTTGAGAGAAGTGCAAGTTGGTCACGAAACCCGTAACCGAGTCCTGCTGGAACCTAAACTTGAAGTAAGCCGAAATCTTAAACGATAAATTGTTTTACACATTGTTCACTTTTTAATTTGTCAATTGAAAATTGTGCTTTGTTTTAGGTCGATTTTGTAAATATGCAAATGCTAAGACCTCATCTCAGACACCTGCGTCGAACATTCCAAACGGGTTTGTGGCTGCAGTACCGCACAACTGAACACCAAGTGCAGCTACATGCGAAAATCAATCGGTTACAGATCGATAATCAGTTGTCCGAGTGCGTTTTTCCTGTTATCCTTGCACCTGTTGCTCCACCAAAAAGTATCGCACAAAGTTCAGGTACATTTTTGAATGACAAAAGCAATCAATCAAATGCAACACAAAAGTACAAAATTGGAATTTGATTTTGAAATAAATTGTTTCAGTTATGAAACCGTTTGCTGAATTGAGTATTGTTAAACGGTTACTCGAACACAGTACAGTACAGCAGTTCAAATATTTCAAAGTTCTCATCCAGGAGTTCCACGTTAAAGTTGATATTGGATTTATGAACGCTCTCATGGCCTTGTTTGAAGCTGAGGAAGTGAACGAAGCGGAGGAGGTACATTTAATAACTTTTTTTTTTGGAATTTTCATACAATTTTTTGGATTTTAGAACTGATTATAATTTAACTTTTTACTAATTATGTTTACTTTTGCGTTTTTAGAGCGAACTTTTCCGAACTGACATGCAGCTAGTGAACAAACCACTGATGCATCATGTTGCCCTGATAACATCTGCGGAACAGAAGAACTTTTTTGATCTTCTACATTTTTCACCACTGAAAGTTTGTAGATTTCAAAATTGAATTTCTACCAGCAAACTAAATTGTTCGACGACAACTTAATTTTAAATTTCCACACTTTTACAGATTCACATAAGTTTTTCAATGAGTGGAAGTGGTGGAGGTCCTTCGGCTATGCCTCAGGTTCTCAACGTTTTACTTCAAGGAATTGGCGTTACGTTGACTGACATTAACGATATTGTTTTTAAGTAAGAAACAAATAATTTGAAAGAAGAATTTATAAGATAAATCAAAATACAATTTATTGCCTTTTTGTTTACAGATTAGCCTATTTCGAAAGAGAGTACACATTTATGACAAACGCACAACTGATTTCCGAAGCAACGAGTCATTACACAGGCCAGGCAATTAAACAGCTGTATGTTCTAGTTTTGGGACTGGACGTTATAGGAAATCCTTACGGTTTGGTCATCGGGACCATGAAAGGAATCGAAGATTTGTTCTACGAGCCATTCCAAGGGGCGATTCAAGGTCCTGGTGAATTTGCCGAGGGATTGTATTATGGAGTTCGGAGCATGTTGGGACATACTGTCGGTGGAATGGCTGGAGCTGCTTCCAAAATTACTGGAGCTTTGGGTAACATTCCTTCCTTTTTCAAACTGAAATTGAATTTTAACTTTAAACTAAAATTTGTAACTTTTGATACAAATTAAAAATTGAAATTGTCAAAACTGTTATTTCCTTAGGAAAGTAAAAATTTTAATCTCTTTGTGTTTCAGGTAAAGGAATTGCTACTCTAACATTTGATAAGGATTACCAAAGGAAACGACAAGATCAGCTGAACAAACAGCCAGCCAATTTACAAGAAGGATTGGCTCGAAGTGGAAAGGGCTTGGTTATGGTATAATCTTTTTAAATAAAAAATTAAATTAAATCAACTTTTGTGTGATTGTTAAACTGTTTCTGGTGTTTTTAGGGAGTGGTTGATGGTGTCACTGGAGTAGTGATGAAACCGATTTCAGGGGCGAAAGAAGAAGGAGTGGAAGGATTTTTCAAGGGAGTAGGTAAAGGAATGGTCGGACTGGTAACGAGACCAACCGCAGGTGTTATTGATTTTGCTAGTGGTTCACTCGGAGCAGTTCGGAGGTACATTTTGCAAATGGTTTTTGAATACAATTTGAAAATGAATACTGATTTGATTTTAAAACATTTGCTTTTATATTTTAGGTGTGCTGAACTGGGCGAAGAAGTGAAACGCGTTCGGCCGCCTCGATTTTTCAAACCGGACGGTCTTGTTAGATCTTACATCCGAGAGGAAGCAGATGGTCACAAAATTTTGCAAGTAAGTTGAGTTGAATTCGAAACAAAACGTTTAAATTGAAACAATGAATATGAATTACATTTGTATTTGTTTTTTCGTTATTATTTTAGGAGCTTGAAAAGGGAAAATACGCAAACACGGATATTTATTTCTTCCACTTGTACATCAACAAGGATGTGTTACTTCTGACAGATAAAAGGATCGCTTATGTTGAACGAAGCGAACTTTTTGGAGGCTGGAAGGTACTAAAAATGCTAGAAATATACAAAAACCAATTATAATAAGTCAGTGGCGTGATTAACAGAATGTAAAAAAAATTTTCAGGTCAACTGGTCACACAACTGGCAAGAACTGAGTGGTCCACCGATAATTGTAGAAAAAGGAGTAATGTTCAGTATCAAAGAAAGCCACAGAAAGAAAAAACTTGGCATATTCGGCAGCTCTGACCAGGCAAAACTTCTGCTCATTCCATACCAAGAAACTAAACAGGTAATTAGCATGAATTTCCAATAAACAATTTTCAAATCTTTTATTTATTACAATTCTCTTTGAAGTACGAAATAAAACATTTGTTTGTTCAAGTTGGTGGCTAACAAGATGCAAGAACAGCTCAGCCAGTGCGAATAAGACCAGAGCGAGAAATTCATCAGTCAAACATATAATTTATCGATAGACCATTAAGCTCTTTATTTATTTTTTTTTCCTATTGTTGAAAAAACATTTTGCAAGACTGAAGCAAAGCTTGTGACCACGTCAGTGATGGTGTAGATGTTACATTGATTGTTAACTATTTTTTGTTATTATTATATAAAAAACAAACAAAAAGAACAAACTTGTTTGCCATCATTGACTATGCTTAATGAGATATTGGAGTGAATAAGTAGAGTTTTGTATGAGAAATGCGAATATTGTCATGTTGTCTTATGAATCTTAATACTTTATCTTTGTTTGTTCGTTTTTATTTTCAAAACTGTAGTTTGTGCTGCGAATTCAGAATATATTTTCAATACACTTGATCGACTCGTTTTTTATTTTGTAGTTTTAAGGTAATTTGTTTATTTTTGTTAATGATCAAGAAATAAATCTCTCGAAATTCTAATGCAACAAAATCAAATCCAAAAATTTAATTAATCAATCATTTTATTTATGATTTCCTCTAGTGTAAAAACCTAGTTGGGGTTTTTATTAAATTTGTGTTTTGAATGCCTATTTTCCTGTTCCCTGTGGTAAGAAGTGTAGCCCCCGGGACTCTCCCCCCACTATTTTTATACGAGGAAAACTTCTTTGTCTGCTATCTAATCAAATCACATCTAATTCCGAGTCGCCCATGTGCGTTTTTCACAACCGATACTTATATTAACGATTCAACAATTCAATCAAATTTGTTCTAACTTTTGATAACAATTAATTACCGAAAATGAATCGAGACGAGCAAAGCAAGGAACAGCCAGGATTGGTTGAAGGTGGAAAAAGCTTGGTTAATGTAAGTAAATAATATGAAATATTTTGCCAAAAAAAAGAAAAAGAGAGAGATACAAAATATGCGATAATATGAGATTAAATTTGATCGTAATTTTTGTAGGGCGTATTTGATGGCGTGACTGGAGTTGTGACAAAACCAGTAATAGGAGCATTGGAAGAAGGAGTCGGAGGATTTTTCAAAGGACTAGGAAAAGGGATGGTTGGACTTGTAACAAGACCTACTGCTGGAGTTGTTGATTTTGCTACCGGTACTCTGAGCACAGTGAAAAAGTAATACAATTTATTTGCAAAAAAATGTTTTCAAAACTCAAAATAAAAGTGAGTTTGATATTAACAATTACCATTTGTTTGTTTAGATGCGCGGAAGGGGCTGAGGGAGTGGTGAAATACAACGACGATGACTAATTTTAATTTACACAAACTTATTTTCCTTGTAAAAAATCAGAAAAAATGTTTTTTTTTAAGAAGTAACTCTAAACTGTAGTTTATTATGCAAATACGAAATATATTTTCACTAATTTCATAAATAATTGGACCATTTTATTGTTTATAAAAAAGGCTTTTATTCCATAAAATCATGGCTTCTCATAAACAAAATGCAATCAAAATCACAATCATTTAACCGCCATTACAACCTTAATCTTAATTGGTCGCTAATCATACTTTCATTAGAATAACTTTTGTCAAAAATTTGCAAACTCTGTTCGAAGTTCAATTCCAATTTTTCATCCTGCTTAAAAGTAAGTTGTTGAAAGACTGTTTTAAAGAGTTAATCTTTTCGATTATTTTTACAGAAATTCAATCTAAACTGAGTTGACAAACTTTTCTAGAAAAATTAAGTACCAAGTTTAAGATTTGAAGACTAATTGAACGATGGCAATCATGTAGAAAGTTTAGCTTCAAGTTAAGCGGCATTACAAAGTGATTTTTTGTTCGTTTCATTTTTGCAAACGATTTTGAATGATTTCAATGAAGGGTACAAGTAGGCAAAATTCGGAAGTTTTAAATTTTCATTTGAAACTTCATTCAAAATCGTTTGAAAAGGGGAGATTCACTCTTTTGAAAACTAGGAAAGTCGTTGGAACGAATTTGTTCAAGTATTAATGTAAAAAGGACCAAACGAAGTAGCAACACGTTTAAAAAAAACATCGTTGGACAATCAAAACTGCCGTTGAAGAAATGGCACCCTAAATAGCTGCTTTTTATTTAAGTTTTTTTTCAATTACGTTGTTTAAAGATTATTAAAGAAGTATTGAGATCAGATCGTTACTGATTTACAAAATTAAAGTATCAGAATCTAATTAAAAATCAATGTAAATTCACAGTTTAAGATTCAGATTCAAGAAAGCAAAGATATTTTGTATTTTGCGTGGAGAAAAACATTTGAATTCATGAGATTTAAATTGTATAAATTCCGGAATATCAACATTCTTTTCTACAGTACAAATGTTCGTTGGCATTCAGTATTCTAAGTTACGTACCAGTTAATGACTCTTTGATTTTCGTTTGAACCAACAGTTTCTTTCATTTTAAAATCACGGTTTTGAACACAAGAATACAATTTTATATTGCAACACGTCAAAATCAATTCGACAATGAAAAATCACTTCTGATTGCGCAAAGAAAAGGAACATTCCTTTTTGTCACTAAGTGGTATGTTTAATTCTACGAGGTAATCCTTTAAAATCTAACGTTAGTTCATTAAAAAGATTTCTCGTGAATGTTGCTCACAAGTTGGCAAAAGTTGTCAGCCCATTTGATTACTTTCCATAAATCTACTTTCTCATTCAGCAATTCGGAAGACTAGCAAAAATAATTTTCTTTCAATAACAACATTAAAATTAAACGCACTACCCTTATGAAAATATCTGTTCCCCCCTAGCACGATTTCATGTCTCAAGTTCCTCATAGAAAAGTTTACAAGAGGATCAGGCGCGAAACTGGAAGACTAGTACCTATTGAAAAAGGTCGTAATCAAACAGGCCAAATTACTAGGACATCAAAGCGACCCTGGCTGGTATTACAATCCCGGATGAAATAAATGCCAAGGACCTAATAAATCGTTGCAAAATGTTCATCTGAAACAACCTTGGTAATTACTTCATCCATCGTGTGTTTTGTCTCACACCTAAAACTAGTTGTCGCAAAATTGCTCACAGTTTACAAAATTCAATCTCGCTTCTCCCAAGAATTAGTAACCGCATTTTGAGATTCAGTCAAAAGTATCAAATCACTCAGATCCTAAAAAACAAAACAATCATCAGATCTATTCTGTTCGTTTAACTTTTGTTCGTCATTGAAACTGTTATATGCATCTCGAGATGGATTTGCGATTCCGTCGGACCACAAAGTACCCGAGACTTTTGTTGTTCGATTTGATCTCCTTGGTTGGCGTGGTGCTGCTGCACGTGACGTTGGAGTTTTGCACCTTGTTCCAAACGTTGTGCATTTTCACGGAATCGATTTTGTGCGCGGTGATGATGTTTTTCAGGGTACACGTTTCCAATTTTCGCTGCACGTAACTGAACCCCGGATGATTGATTGGTCGAACTTTCGCAGCCCTCGCACACACGCCTGTTATAAAAACGTCCTCCAGGTGTAAAAGCGGAGTCGACAGTGCAACTGGGTACAATTTTTCTGCCACGTCAAAACTCATCGCGTAGCCCGTACCCGAAAGGTAACTAGGATATGTTCTTTCAGAGTACATGTATTTTGGCGTGTACCTGAAAATGAAAATTCATTAGTTCAAAGAGAAAGAAAACCAGTCAACAATGATTAGCTGAAGGAAAATTGATTTTTGAGAAAGGTACCACTTGTTTTTTGGATCAGTAATAGGTCTGGCGTTACAAATAAGAGAACCAATCAACAGGTTCGTCTGCGCAAGCTCTTTTAGAGTTTTGACGAACATTGGAATGTTGACAAACATATCGTCGTCGGATTTCATAAGGAATTTGGTGCCGGCGCAGTTTGTTGTCACCCATTTCAACATCATGCACGATTTCAATGTTAAATTATTGTAAGTGTCGTGGAACCTCTCTTGGATTATGTCACCGTGTTGCTCGCTTTCTTCCGTTATCATAGTCTGAAATACGAAGAGTTTCAAGTCAAAAATTATTGTGCAAAAATGATTTCAACAGTAAATATAAAATTTGAGATAAAAAGAACCAAAATGGTGAACAAGTTACATTGACAGTATCATTATCACTTTGTCCCACGAGGAACGCAACTTTAACATTAGAGTCGTATAAAACATCGAGGTTGTACTTGTTTCCCCAGGTGCTACGAATGGCCATACGAGCATTGAAATTGGTCACCGCCGAGCATATTATGATCAACAAAAAGGGCGCTCTTGAACAGATATCTGTCGGACTGGTTATCGTCGTTACATTTTGCGGCAGGATGTAGTTGCTAAGGTCACGAGACGTGTTTGATCTCCATCCTTCTAACTCGGCTGTGAAAGAAACTGTTTTTTTTAAAACCAGTACAATTTTTCGTCCCTTTATTGCTACAATCAAGCTTACGATTTTTCAATGAGATATGACTTCGAATGATTGATATGTCATATGTCAATTGATATGGCAAGCGGTAAGCGATAACAAATTACAAATTAAAAAAAAAGAGAAACAAAAAGAAACTGATTGGAGGAAAGGAAGGATATGTTGGGACAAAAATTGCAAGTGAAGAAAAAGAAAACGAATCATACCTTGTGTGTTTTTATGACAAGTAAAATTAATAACATCGATGACATGCGCCTTAAAGTTAAATCTGAAAATTTGATCGTGAATGATACCAAAGTTTTTGTATGAAAAACAGAAAAGTTGCTGGAACAAAATGAAAGTAAAATAACATTGACTTTGTGGTTTATTTTTAAAGTTGAATGTTTCAAATGTTGTGGATCGTTTATTTACAAGAATCGTTTGTTAGTAAGCAAAGCAACAGTTAGTAGGAATAGTGCCTACCTATAGGCGATACGAGTCGCATAGTAACTCGAGGTCCTTCTGTTAAGGTTTCGATCTCACCTGTACCAATGAACGATCGTTGAGCATAATGGTAGATTGGCAAATAGAACAAAGCAAATGAAATCAACACCCCGCAACTAAGTGTCAAACGACGGACGAATGATGTTTTGACTTTGTTGTATGGAATTCCTTTGATACTATCGATGCATTGTGACTCCACATAAATTAACCTTAATCTACCCATCTGCAACAAAATTGTATTATTTAAACACTCCTTTGTTTCCTGTTTTCATTTTTTCAATTGTAAAATTCGACTAGAGATGTTACTTTTTTTTTCCAACCAGAAAAAAACCTAATTATCTTTGAAAAGTTACACTTTAAAAGAAACTGCTGATTGAAAATTGCATCGATTGGACAGACACACCAAATTTCACCTTTTTCTAAAAAGCTTTCAAAACAAATCAAAATTTCATCCATTTGAAAACATTGATTCGTTATTAAAAACACAAAATTGATTACGTAAATTGTATGTTTACATTCTAACCTGTAAACATTTACGACCTTTGATATCACGTCTTTACAATTCAATCAACAATACAAAAGGCAATATTTGGAATGAGAAAAGAACTTGTTTTTAAAAGCATTAATATGCAAAGTATGTAATGTTTAGTACTCAACTATAAAATTGCACCCTGTGGCATTTTTCGACGCACCGAACCGCAGCAACTCAGCGTTGATTCCAACATTAGTGGAAACGATAATTCAAGATGACAAAATTTCAAGTTGAAAATGTTGCTCGATCACATTTGTAATGCACAATCATTCAGCTTATCTGAATTTGTGACAGATTACGACCGAATTATCGCAGACCTTTGCTGTTTCGATAAAAATTTTGACAGGAGAACGCGAGCTCAGTCATTTCGCTTGCGAACTGCTGAGTGCTGACATAAAGCGACATCCTTATGCAGAGTATATAGTCGCAGCAACAGTCGCGCGAATGGTTGCGAATTCGACACAACATCACACAACATTTCATGCTGATTCAAACCAGTTCAACAACCTTGTCCGCAAACAATAAACGAATTTCATTTGTAAACAAATAAACGAAAATAACAACAATCGTTTTGCAAGTTTTTTGTTTTGATAAATTTAAGTTTTCAGACTGAAAATTATTGATCAATGTTTTGAAATATATATAATATTTTACTTGATCTATAGCTAAAAACAGTTGCAAAATTCAAAAGTTGATGAAAAGTCAAATGAGTCAAATGTTGAAACCACAATTGTTGGTTTTAAATAAAGATTCATAATTACTTTTAATTGACTATTGTGAATTCTATTAACCATCCAAATGTCATCTACAATCATAGTCGAAACTTCCAAATAAGATTTGCTATTTAAAAATACCCCCCCCCCCACATTTTGCGAATGAGATGAAACCTATCAACTTAAAAGACGTTGTCACGTCAATGAAAACAACTTTGACAACTCAAAAAAACTGTTTAAAAGCACTTCTAACCATATTCATTTGTTTATTTATAAACAAAATTGTTTGCGCACTTTTGTCAGTCTGTCAAAAGTCATGAAAAACAACTTGTAAAGGTGCAATCAACGTAAAATGGACCTCAACTCTATTGTCCAGTTTTTGAAAAAATACAAGATCCAAGTAGCAGCCATCTCGTTGATAATCACCGCGATTTTGATTATTATTTTGGTCGCAACTTTGGTGCCTGAATTTGTCGATTCGCAGGATGAAAAGTACTGCAATCTGGAGTCTTGTGGAGGCAAACCTCATACCCTGTGCACATACCCTGTAAGTTTTTACATCTTTGAAACAAACTCGGGACCAAAAAATGCATCCAAAATGAAAAATAAAAAGACGAAATAACAATCAAATTATTTTTTGAGGACAAAGTCAGTGCAGAGTGTGGGACTTGCAAGTCTGTGAAACCCAGCGAGGCCGATATATTAGACATGCTGGAATTACACAATGATTATCGCCGTAAAGTAGGAATGGGCGAAGAGAAACGAGGAAAAGATGATAAACCACAACCGCCACACTGCGATGCCGAAGATTGTCCTAAACCAATACCACCAATGGTATTTAGAAACGATTAAACAAATTTGTAGTATTGACACTTAAAAGTTAAATTTGTCTGATGATATTAGGAATGGGACGACGAATTGGCCAGGATAGCTCAACGATGGTTAAACCAGTGCAAATTCGAACACGACAAGTGCAGAGATACTCGTAAACAATTATTTGATCAAGTTTTAATATGATAAATCAAATGCTAGTTTTTAAAATAATTTCGCTGATTTGTGCAGCTGATTATCAAGTTGGCCAAAACATCGGCTACAGTGGAACTTCGATCAAGTATCCACCTTACGATGAGGTATTTTTCGCTTGGACTAACGAAGTTGAAATGGTTCTTCCTTCCGACGTGAAAAAATTCGGGTAATGAAATAAGTCCAGCTGGCATTGTTTTTAGTCGAAATTGTATAACATCTAATTAGTTTGGTATTTTAATTAATGTTGTAGAGACAGTAATCATATGATAGGACATTACACACAAGTGGTGTGGGAGGAATCAACAAAACTCGGTTGCGGGTTCCTAAAATGTCACAAAGATAGGATGGATAACACTTGGGTTATATGTAACTATGGACCAGCTGGTAACGTGATTGGAGAACCAATTTATGCGACGAAAGATGGTGATGACGCCGCTCCTCCAGACCCATCTGAATAGAACTATATTATTGGAATCAACCATTTGGATTTACAATAAAATAATGAATCACCTGAGAAACTAAATAAACAGTTATAATCTTTTTTCTCAAACAATTTCTCCAAATTATTCTGCAAAATTGCATCCAAAAATGGAGAAGGAGTCCTAAACAACAGTTACAGGAACACGTTTTACGATTGGTTAAAATAGTTCTTTATTGTTCATTCAGAAAAAAGGTTTTTTCGAAACCCGTTTTTCAATCTTGGTTTGGATTTTCAGGTACGACATTCTCTTCCTCCGGATTTCCATCGATTTGTTCAGGTTTGTCTTCGTCGTCTTCTTCTTCCATCAAATTGATGTCAGGGAAATAAATGTCGGTCTCTTCTATAGCCTTTTTCAGGATTTTCACTCACGTGATAAGGCCCAATTCCTGCAAACGCCAGAAACGCTTCGCAGCCGATTTTCTTTACCACGCAAACAAACGTTTCATAGCTGGAAACAATTTTTCATCTGGTAACTGAATCGTTTTGGATTTTGAGAAATAAAAAATGTTCACTTTGCATTCAGTTACCTAGTTTTTGGCTCAGTCATTTCTTCGAATTCCTCAATACTCGTAGCAATAAGTTTCGAGTCCGGAGGTTTGTCTCGATCGAAAACACCGAAGTTTGTCACTTCACTGCTGTACATCTCGAGGACCATTTTGAGTTCGTTCTTTCGAGTCGCGTCGTATTTGAAAAGAATCACTGGTGCTTTGGCAGTTTTATCTTCGTACTAAAAAAGCATTATAAATATTCAATCCCAAAAAGTCAAAAGATTGGGTTCAATTTTTCAAAATTGGAAAAAAAAATCTTACAGGGAAATTGGTTTCTACATATTTACGAAAAATCGTTCGAAATGCCATCGCTTTGTTTCTTGGATTCAAAGGAGCCCAGGCTATTGGGAAGTACGAGCATGGTTCCTTAGTCGTAGGAACATAAACTGGTTGATGTTTTTCTGCAAAACTGGTTTTCGAATATCGAAAATTATTGAACACAGTTTCAATTTATAGTAGATCATTTTTGATTTAGATAAAAAATTGAACAGACCTTCCTTCAACCAGTTCACTTTTAGTATCGACAAGTTCCACTTTGCCAAACAATAAAGTTAATAAATATCTTTCCACGTCCATCTCTTTTTTAGTTTCGTGAATTTTGATTCGCATAAAAAGACATTTTCCATCTAGGATAAGTTCTTTGGCTTGATCTGGGATTTTGTAATCAGACTAGAAAATAGAAACATGGTATAATTGAGCAAGTGAAACTAAAATTTAAAAAAATTACTTATTGTGCTCGTTCAATAGCAGCATTTTGATTGATTTGGAAGTTGTACCTCTTTGAACATTTCTTGTAAGATGTCTTCCTTAAGCGCCTTCCTGGTTTCTTGGTTAATGATATAATTTTCAGCTAGAATGTTTTCTATTAAATCAACGTACGCAGGACTTGACTTTTTATCTCTTCTGTGACCCTCTTCGTCTCTGAACACCCAGGGATAAAGAAGAAGGCAGGTTTCATCTCGCAGAGAGTCCATCAAATGTTGCATCTCAGATTCGTACCTTGCTTTCACTTCTGATTCTGTTTTCATTATCATTTGAAAATTTGCATAAACATTTTCCAACATTTGAAATACTGTAAGTTTTCAATAATTTAATACATAAAAACTTGCAAACCTCGTTTGATTCTTTTAGCTTCCTCTTTTGCAATTCGGATTTCCTCTTCTATCTTGTTTCTTTTCTCTTCTTCCGGACTTAACTGAGCCACAGGGATAGAAAAACTAAAAACAGAAATAATTCAAAGCTAAAAATACATTTTCAATTGATAAGAAACAAGTTTTTTTGCTTTACTTATGAGGCTCCCCTTTTTGCACTCGCGAAAGTTCCAAAGTCAGTAGTTTAACAAATTCTGGACAGTTTGCACCAAACATGAGATTGACCATTTGACCATCCTGAAATTTTGTATGTAAGCATTTTTATCAATAGCTAATCATTGTTTACACGATAATTTTATTAATACTCAAAATGCTCACACAAATAAACATCCAAATTGGTTCACATCTTCCACGGAATCGTTCTAAGGATGATATCTTATCACATCTTGCCTTGAAAAATGTTGAAATCAGTTTAAAAGTAAAATCAAAGGAGAGAAACGATCTTTTGATTAATTTGTCTCTGTTACCGTGACATAACTTAGTATGTCTCCACCAAGTTCCATTTTCAGTTTTTTTAAAATGCTCACCATCCCTATACAAGGACCACTCCAGTCTGAATAAACATCTGCAACTATTACAAATTGTCATTTACAATAAATATAATAAAATAATGAAAAATTTGAATAAGTAATTATTTGTTATACCAATAAGTCCTTTTTTCTCCTGCAAAATTTTTTCCCACTCTTCGTCATTTGTAACGTCTATCTGTAAGGCTGCTGGAACAGCCTTTTTTGCCATCTTGCTCTTCGCACCTTTCGCACCCTAGAAATCGAAAAATGCATATTTTTTTGATAGCAAAATATAACAATCATTTTGTTTGCAATAAAAAAACATCATTGTATTATAAAAAGGTGAAAAAGAACGATTTTTAAAGAATTGCAAATAATTTGAAACAATTGTTATACAACAAATGAATTGGTTTACCCTTCGTTTGGCCAGCATTTTTAGATTAGTTTAGTTACTATTTTTAGTTCGTAAAATTATAATGTTCGTAGTTTTGATGTTATGAGTAAAGTTTGAAAAGGGTTTAGAAATCTCTTGAAGACTCTCGGATGGCTCGCCTGATCTTTTTGAAATGATGGCAGAAATTTTTCGAAGTATATACCGAAGATGTGACCGAAGTAATTTGCTTCTTTTAACAAACTGATACGGTGACATCGGTGACATCGAAGACACGCGAACCAGCTTACAAACTTTGTCGTACACCAATAAATATAATTACATTCCCCAAGCACTATTATTTTACTCTAACTAGAAAAGTTTAACTCTGTCTCTCTTTTCAACTGACTGACAATTTAATCACTCGAGTTTTTATCCAAACTTCACAACTCATTTTCATAATACAAGTCTTGTTTATTTTCTGAATTGCTTTTATTAAAAACAAAATATTGAGAGTTTTTACTACAAACTGAGGAGGCAAAGAGAAATTCAAGTTTGACTTACTTTTGCTGAACTTAAAAATGGTTATCAGCCTGATTGTTTCTCCGGATAATTTGGGTTGTTTAAAAATTAGTCTAGAATTAGATTTTATGTTCAATTTTTTAACGTTCGCTGGAATCGTTTCGGATGCAATTTTCTATTACCTGCAGTTGCCCCAAGCAACCAGTGTCGTCATAATAGCCATGGTAGAATCAATATTTCGATAAATTTGTTGAAACAAATTGGTTTTATTTTTATGTACGACGCGATTTTTTCTATGTCCAAGTTATACTAAGTAGAGCAACTTAGACAGAAGAATTTCATATCAAAGATTTTATATATAATTTGTATATAAAAGCAATGACCAAATTTTCAATACAATAATTCTAGTGCTCAGAAATGATTTGTAATAAATCAAAAAAGAGAGTTCACATGAGCAAATTACACTTAAAAATTTATAAAATCAAAGTTGTAAATGCTTCTAAAAATGTCAAATCCTCCTTAAGCAATAACAACTTTATGGTCTTCGAGCCACGAATAGGACTCGTTTGCAATAAGACTGTGCGGCATTGGACCGTGGTTGCATACTAAATAAGCAATCTCAGAGTCGCATTTGAGGTAGCCGCATCCAATTGTTCTTGAATTTGTCATCAAAGCTCGGGCAAAAGCTTCTGCTTGTTTTTCATTCATTGTTCTGGAATTAATAAATTAATAAATTAATAATCCTGTAAGGAACGAACCGTGAATATGCAGTCCGATAAATATTTCTTACTTTTTTTTGCTTTTCTCGTCGACGCACTTCTCCCAAGCATCTCCTATTCGGGTGTAATGAAAATAGGTTATCCCAACAGGAGTCATTAGTCTCCCAGCCTGATGATCTACGGAATCAATAATTTGCCCACACCGCATCTTAGCTAAATGAAATTAAGTCATAAATATTTTTTACATTAACATGTAAAAACTTAACGTTGGATTACAATCGCATGAAAATACAACTTCGTACCAGTATTTCTGCATTGGTCCTTTTTTTTGGGACACTGCATTGACCATCTTTGGGCTATCATTGCTAATTCCTTATCCCATTTCTGAATTTAAAAATAATTAAATTCCATTAAAATTAACTCAATTTGAATGAAAACTCGTTGATACAAAATGGCAAAAAAAGTTATTGTTGAAGTTGTTGATGTACCATCTCAGGCATGTCGAATTTCCCCTTTAAGGTTTTTCTTAATAGCCCCAAGTAGTGTAGCGTTACATTATCAAAATATTTACCGTAACGACGATAATCATTGTGAATTTGTAGGATCGTTTTTGTATCCGGTGGTTGGAGTCCAACAACCGAACATTTACCGCAGGTCTTATTAAGTTTTTTGATGGGCTGCAATCGTGGACAACAAAATTAATAATACATTCGTATACGGTATGCAAAAATAAACACAACGCCAGAAAAAAGTTGTTCGTATTTTGTAAACAAACTTTGGATTGAAAACAACAAAATATCAAGTGTTAAAAAAGAACTCTAAAAAATTCTTTGTCACAGGGTGTGCTTTTAGACTCGACGTTATTTGAGAAATGAGACTAACTTACGTATTGACACATGGTATGCGAATTTTTTGGACAAGTGTTAATGTGACAGTAAGGTGAGGCGTTTTGCTTCTTATCTTCTAATGCCGTTCCTTGGGTAACCACTAATATTGCGATTATCAAGACTGACAGAGCAATAGCAGTTACTGATGTTCCGTATAACAACTGGCGTTTGTACCGACGAGCCCATCGCAAAGCTTTTGGAAGCATCCCAAAAAACATCATGTTTGTGGACTTTAGTGTTTTTTTTTCAGAGGGAAAATGTGAAAGAAAATGAAAATAGACAATTTCGTTCAATTTGTTCGAGGATTGACAAGATGTCTTAGCAACCGATCAACAGTCAAACTTCAAAAGAATGTTTTGTTTTTTGTTTTTCCATTCTATTCAAACGAATCAACATTTTAAGATTCCAGTGATAGTAAAAAATCCATAGTTATGTAATTACAGTGTGAAAGATGTGATACTTGAAAAATTTTACATATTTTTCAACTAAAAGATAGGCAGTAAGAGTGAAGTATAAGAATTTTATTTAATATTATTGTTTGTCAAACCGTATGATTATTAGAAAAACAAATTTCATATAAAATATTGAATATTTGAAAGTTTAAAGAACATTTTTCCATCAATGAGCATGATAATTAAGTAGAAGTATAAGTCAAGCTTGTAAATCAATTTGTTGAATTTTTTAATCAAGTGTGTAAATTCGTGTATCACATATTTTTAGAGCAGTTATATAGAATTTTGTCCTCGCGAACACTGCTCATAACTGGGCCATAATTGCACACGAAATAGCCAGTGTAGTTTTTGTCTAGCAAACATTTAATGTAACCGCATCCGATAAATTTTGCATAGGTCTCTGTAAGTCGGAAATAAGCTCTCTCTTCTGTTTCCGCCCTGTTTCTGAAACGAATAAATCAATAAATTAACAAAATCGTAACAGACAAACAATTGCAAAATGCGGCCTGTTAAACATGTATTACGATTCATATCTCTTCTTAACAATGTATTCGGCTTCCTCTTCGTCTCTCAAACATTGGTACCAATCTTCGATCATTTTCAATGGTTGGATATCCTCTGTTTTTTCCTCAGTTTTGTAATCAATGGTTTGCCCACACTCCATTCTATCTAAATTACATTATATTATAAGTAAATAAACAGTTGAAAACCTAATCTTTCGGTTAGAATTTAAAAACTTCGTACGAGTGTTTCGGCATTGGTCCCTTTTTTTGGGACACTGATTCGCCCATCTCTGGGCTATCATTTCTAATTCATCGCTCCATTTCTGAAATTAAATAAAATCCAATTAATAAACAAATCTATTCTTAAAATTGTTTTTCTAAGGCTAACTACAGTTTTTGCAGGTATCGAAGGCGTTTTATACATACGAATTCAGGCAAATCAGGAGGTTTATGAGATCTCTTTCCTTTTATGTATGGCGCTACCAGATGAACAACGAAAATCGTTGTGAATTTTCACGATTTTATCTTTTTCCTCCTGCTTGAGCCCAGTAACGTCACACTCACCACAATCCTTACTAATATTTGTGGAGAGCTGTAATATGAAAATGAAAAGATTTAACTATCGATTTTTTTTTGAAATTAGGCATTCTTGACTAGACTTTATTTTCAAAATCGTTAAGAAAAAACTCACATAAACGCACATGGTATGAGGTTTTCCTCGACAGGATTTCAAATCACAGTAATCTGGTTTTGGCTTCGTTGGTGCTTCTTGCCGGTTGACAACGACTACCACGATGACTATCACACTTACTGTACAACCAACAGTCGCTGCTCCACTCCAAATGAGATGACTTAGTTTTGGAACACCCCAGTGAGACATTTTGGTTTAGTAAAATTTGTTCGTGAGTTTGTTTTCGTTAAAAAAGCGTGGAAAAAAATAGCGACTTTTTTATTTGACATTTTGACAAGATCACCTAGCAACCTAGCAACCTATAGCAAAATTTGATTTTTTGAATGATCAAAAAATCAAATTTTGCAGTTATGTTTACTTATCGATTAATATTCAATTTACCACCGACGTTAGCGTGACCCAGAGTGCCCCACGAGGAGGTGTCGGTTGGATTTAGCACTCCAAAAAAGCCACGCAAAACAACAGGACGAGGACCGCATCGACGAAACTACGCGGGGATCCGGATCACAATCAAACGACTACGCACCTTTGTTGAATCGGACAGGGTCCTCCTACATCCAGCGTGGCGGGGGGTTCAAGTTTTATCATATAATTACATTCCATAATAATAATAGTAAACAATATGGTCTCTAATTACCTTGAAACAGTTGTTCACATCACATAACACTTGCTTTTTTTAGCACTTCACTTAACTTTTCATTCACTTTCAACCGCACTGACGACAAACCAACCTTTGATTTTTGATTTGAAATTTAAAAAATCCGATACCGATGGAAGAGGGTTCGGTTAAAGGCCCGAAACTGACGGTCGAACGTAGCTTTGCGTAGTTAATAAAAACTCATTGTTTATATAAAAATACCAATAAAATTCAATCCCTATCATTTATAATAAACTAAAATTGTTTTGAATTATATACCTTTTTAATAAATTTGAACATCGTATACTGTCCACGGAGTTCACTGAAAGAAAAAACGATTCAATCATAATTTGCGAATTCAAAATAAAAGCTGTTAGAAACATAAAACATTATTCATTTTTATACTTATCTGTACAATTGATTTGTTCTTCGTTCAAATTTGTGTTTTATTTAAAATCACTTCATTTCACTTCACTTCACTTCACTTTATTTCACTGATGTAAGGACGTACGTTATGAAATTCGAGAGTCCTTCGCGACGGAACTCGCGACGAATTACTTGTTGATACAAAAAGATCAACTTGCACTGTTATAATTGTCAAAAACTCACCGTACGGCGTTCCAACGATGGAGACCGGCGTAGTTTTTACAAACCTTTGTTCGATGATATCCACCGTTGCGGTCTCTTCCAACGATGCATTCGAATGTTGCGTGAAGGTTGGCAGCAATGTCATCCTCTGGATTCAGCTTTCAGAGTTAAGTTGTTATCCGCGACTGATCCTGTACTCCTACTCCTGATGAACTCGTACTCCTGATAAACTCCTACTGCTGCACTCTGCATATATTTCCCTAAAACAAAGTATAAAAATCATTCATCGATTGATTAGTGGTTCTCAAAAAATACAATTTTGCAATAAAAGTAAACTCACTTTTGTTTTGTTCCGGTTTTAACATCAATATAACAATAATTGTGGTTGCTGTTTTATATATTGTTTCCTGCCAAAGTATTTTCAGAATTTCACTGCATTTCATGTCACCTGAAAATATTTTTACTGTTTTTATTATGTCCCTCAATGTCAATAATATAATATAGCTTAAACAATCCAAAACAAAATCATGCAAAATTGATTTGTGGTTTTTGTATTTGAACAATATAATTTTGCAATTAGTAAACTTACTTTAGTTTTGTCAAGGTGCTATGGTCAACCACATTTGTCGGTTTGATTGTTGTTGGATCAATTTGAAAGTGTGTGTTGATGAAAATCAATTGATTCAACCCGTGCCTCGACTCTTTTGGTTTCCCGTCAAAATGTATTTTCGCCAATGTTAATGAACTTCGCATCATCTGAAAATGAATTACATCATTATTAGTCATTATTCCCGTTTGTTAATGAGAAAAAATATGGCTGTACAGGTCTCTTTATTTCTCATGAAAAAAAAACAAACAACAACAATCATAACAATGGCTTGAATGCAGACGAACGCGGGCACAAGTGTAGTTGTAAGTTCTCCTAGGGAAAACATTGTTATTTGTTTGATTTACTGCTGAATTGAATAAAAACACTGAAATGCAAGTGAAAAGTAAAAAAACCTACAATATTCGTAGGTTCCTACGAGATTGAACATGGTCCTTCGAGCCGGATGGTTCTATTTCCATTGAAAACAATGCAATTTTGCCATATGTATAAACTCACTTTTTTGTTCAGCCTCCATTTCATCATTGATAAGAATGTTGTTTTAATTGTTCTTCGATGAAATTAGTGCCAAATTTGCTTTTAATTTGCCTTTTTACAGCAATTTGGCGGGACCGCGCGACTTGTCAAGACCGGTTGGGTGCGATTGTGTTGTCCAACAGCACGCGCGCCAACGCCGACACGTTAAAAGCTGCGTGCGCAGCCGCGCGCCGACTTTTGCAACTTGGCGCCGTTAAAATTGACAAAAAACCAACAAAAATCACATTTTGCATTATAAAACATGTAAGGAAATCATGAAACAATACAACATTGTTGATAAAATGTATGTCGAACAATGTTTTTGTTAAGAATCACGCATTAATTCGTTAGCGGCATGCAAAATGTAATTTGATCGCACCGATGAGAAATTCTTAGAAAGAAAAGCCGTTGTCTTTTTAAATCTTTGTCATTGAATACCAGATTTTGCATAATGAAGCTTGGATTGGATATTGAATTCATGAAAAATTACAGCATTGCTAATGAGCTTTTGGTCACACAATCTTTTTGTTGAGAAAAATCATGTACAAATTGTCGATCAGTCGAAGGACCGTTTCATGCAAAATGTAATATGATCGCACCGAGATCTAAATTCTCAGAAAAGCCATTATGGCTGTTTTCTTGTTCTTTGGTATTTCTTATTGTTGTTTTCTTGTTTTTTGTCAATTATTATTGTCATTTTAATTGTTTGTTATAAGTCTAAAAACATCAAGCAACTCACCTTTTGATACGGCGTCGACCGACAAAAGTTGTTACACAAAGTTGATTCTGCGACTTCGTGATGTTATTGTTTTGTTTATTGGTTTTTCTTCGAAAATCGTGTCTGATTCGAACTTTGTTACTGATTTTGATGGGAATGCAACGAAAAAAGGTCAATTTTAACGTTTAAACTTTGGATTTGCAAGGCGAAATCATCTTGCCGGTTCGAGCCTTCGAGCGCCTTTGGTCAGCTTCAGTGATGCCAACTTGATAGTTCAAAAGCGCGGCATCTGCTGGTGGGAGAAGGTTTGCGCGCCAATTTTATGAAAAATGTGTAATCAAAACAAATAGATACGTAAAATATATTTTTAAAATATCTTTTTATTGAAAAATAAAATTGAATGTAAATAAGTCTCCAAAGAAGTGTGTTCTTCTATGATCATGTTGGGTAAATTGGTTCGCCAGGTATATTTCCTGCAGGGCCATAATTGCATACAACATGTAAAATGTATTTTCTTTTGTCTTCTTTGCATATGAGAGCCCAACACCCAACATACTTTGTTTTGGCCCATATAATTTGTGTGAACTCCTCCGTATTTTTGTCATCGAATCTGTAAAGTTTTTTTCATTTATTTCTAATTTTTCAATATTACAATTTTGATTGCAACTTTATTAAAGACAAAATAACTTAGTAAGTTAAGTTGTTTACGTAAAATTGTTCACATGTTGATTTTTCAAATGTATACTATTACTCCCCCACCTCAGGATTATGTCCTGAAGTGCACTATCTATGAAACGGTTTTGGGGATTGCCTAATTTTTCAACTCCAACATTTTGACCGACTATCATTTCACCTGAAAAAACACCATTTTATTTACCGATAGAAATCATTTTCTTTATTCACACGAAGAATATTACAATTATCATTAAAAAACGTCTTACTGGTGTCTCGGCATTCATCCCGTCCAGAACCACATTGATGCACCCATTGTCTAGCTATCATTGCTAACTCGTCGCTCCATAACTGAACAAACAAGACAAAACTGATTATCTATTTAATACTGAAACTAACACAATCACAGTAAACAAATACAAAATTCGTTACCAAATGAGGTATGCTTTGTAAACTGGCTGCTGGCGGAAGAGGACCATCAGTCCCATTATATTCTTCACCTGCAGCTATATTGTTACGAATCTCGTTGTGCTGATCACAAATCATGTCTTGCAAACCTCTTCTAATAATTAGTTCAGTACACGACGTCCCACAATTTGTTCTGTCTATTTCTTCAGACTGCAAAATATTTTCCTTACTGATTTGTGTACAAACTTTACAAAATTTGGTATAAATTCTTTTTGAAATTTACTTCAATTATTAAGAAGTAAAACTACGTAATCGTGTATTTAAAAATCAATTTAGTGTTTTTTTTATAACTTTTTAAAATCGGCCAACTTACAGTATACTTGCACATGGTGTGTTTCTTTTCTCCACAAGATGAAATATTGCAATATAATTCTCGAAGATTTGGTAAGGGGTCACAAGGTGGGTTGGTGGTTGGAGGATTTAGATATAACAAAATAACAAACACAAAGAACACAATCTCCAGTAGGACAATAATGAGATTAAGTGTACAAAAAATTACTAGGGTACTTTTCTTAACGCCAATCCTCGTGCCAGCCTCGAGACGACATAATTTGCACCAATCTTTAGCATTAGTCCAACTCCCCATCAAAATTAAGTTGGCGGTTATAAAATATCCAAGAATTAATATGATAACAAAAATCGCAGTAATCATTGTAATAGTTGATAGAGAAAAATCTTTTTAAACCCGTTTAATTTTAGTAGTCAAAAACCGAACTATACTTCAACCTTGTAAGACAAAACAATTGATTATCAAACAGACAAGAAGGTGACTTTTAGAATTCAAGAAAAATCATTTGAAAAGTTATTTTCTTTTTGAGAAGTGAACATTTTGTAGCAAAAAAGAACGAACAAATATGATTGTGTGAAAAAACAATGACCCGAATAAGTTTCAACAATCAAACGGTTCATCAAAATGAAAATGTATGGACCTTTAATTATGTATTTTTTATTAGATGTGTATTTTTGTAATACAAAAAAAATTGTTTGTCTCAAAAGATGTGGGTTCACGTTGGGTAAATTGGTTCGCCAGGTATATTTCCCGCGGGGCCATAATTACATACAAAATAAGTCGTAGGTTCTTTCAAAGAATCTACAAAGCAACGGATGGCCCAGCATCCAACATACTTTGTTTTGGCCCATATCATTTGTGTAAATTCGTCTGTTTCTTCTTTGTCGGATCTGTAAAATTTTTTTGTAATAATTTCAACACCAATTTTTTTAATCATTGTAGTTGAATTAAGTTGTTTACTCAAACTTGAGCACATAGTGATTTTTCAAATGTACTCTACTGGTGCTCCACTTCAGGATAATTTTCCTGATGTTCTCCAAAATCCAGCCGTCTGCTGATTTAGTGCCAACGTTTTGACCAACTCTCATTTCTCCTAAAAAAAATTATCCGCCAATAGAAATCTTCCTTTTTACTCCATCAAACAGTAATTAAAATGTGATTAAAAAATGTCCTACTGGTGTCTCGGCATTCATCCCGTCCAGATTCGCATTGATACAACCATTTTCTAGCTATTGTTGCTAACTCGTCGCTCCATACCTGAACAAACAAGACGAAACTGGTTATCTATTTAAAACGATCACAATCACATTTTAAATAAAAAAAATTGTTACCAAACGAGGTATGCTTTTTAAACTGGCTGCTGGCGGAAGAGGACCATCACTGCCACTATAACTTCCACCTCGAGCTACGTTGAAACGAACACGGTTGTGGGTGAAAAGTACTAGACGTCTAAACCTTTCTGTCTCATTATTTTCGTAACAGCTTCCACATTTTTCAACGTTTATTTCGTCAGACTGAAAAAAGTAATTTCTTTATTAATGTTTGTATAAAACTAGAAACTGAAATTTCAAATCAAAAAACAATTTTGCAAAAATTAATTCAGTTTTCGTTTTGTTTTTGAACTTTTTAAAATCGGCCAACTTACAATATACTTGCACATGGTGTGATTTTTGTCTCCACAAGATGTTATGTTGCAATATTCTTCCCGAGTTGGAAGTGGTTCAGTTGGGTAAGGGTAATACAGAGATATCAGATAAAATGTCAAAAACAACACAAAGAACACGATCAATGCTATCAAAGTAACGACAAGAAGTATGTGGACACATATTATTGGTTTTTTCTTAACGCTAATCATCGCGTCAGCGTCAAAACCAGTCGAAATGCACCAATTTTTGCATCTTCTGTCAATCTTCATCTTCTTCAAAAATAAGCCAGCGACCAGCAAAGCCGCAACAATTATTGCGGCAATAAGAACGAAAATAATCATTGTACAAATTTGTCGAGAAACCTTTTCAAACCCAGTTAATTTAAGTCGTCAAAAACCGAACTATCCTTGTGAGAAAAAACAATTGATTATCAAACAGACGAAAAGGTAACTTTTTGAATGGAATAACAATTTCTCAATTTATCAAAGTCAAATTTTTAAGGTAACAAAATTTCAGAGAAAATAAACGAGGTCTAAGGATGATTAATTACATAATTTGGAGTTGCCTAGCATTTATAAATCTACTTTTCAACAAACTCTCATTTTTATATCCGTTTTTTTGTCAATGATGAACTAATTGAATTAAAAATTTCAAAGAAAAAGAACCGTCATAGAAGAATAATTTCAAACGACATTCTTTAGAAATCCATTTTATTAGTTTTTGTTTCTATTTACTTCTTCGTGTTTGGTTAACAATTGTAGTCAAAAGTAAATTTCTGATTTCGAACATCAACATGAGTATCATAAGACAATATTGTTATTTGTCAATAGCATCAATCGGCGTTTTCATTTTAATAACTGTAATGCTTTCTGTACATTCACCTAAATTACCTCGTGCGGTGTACTGTAAAATAAAGTCGTGTAAAAGGTTGAAGAAATTGCACACTATGTGCTTGTTTGAAGTCAGTTTATTTGACTTATTTCATTATGATAAGGAAATGTCAAGTTAAACTTGCAAACTCATTGAAACAAGTTTTTTTTACATTTAACAGCCATCGAAAATCGGGACTCATTGTGGAAATTGTTCAGTTACCGGACTAAGCGAAGAACAGAAAACAGAAGTGCTGGAAATAATGAATAAGAAGCGTAAATATATTTTCGATGGTTTTTCACATACTTTACCTGCTTGTAATCGAAATGAAGTAATGGTAAATTGAAAAAGGATTTTTTCGACTTATTACATTTTAATCCCGAATTTGCACTAACAATTTTTTGTGTTAGAAGTGGGACAATGAATTGGCAATGATAGCTCAAACTTGGGCTAACCAATGTCAAGAAAGGAAAGATCTGTGTCGAGATACGAGTAAAAAAATTTTCAATTTGATTTACTTTTCTTACAACTTATCGATGAGATTATTTTTTAACTTTTTAGCAAGAATGATAATTGGCCAAACTGTATCATTTTTAACATCTCCCGAGCACCAACCCATCTCACTGAAACAATTAGTTGAAGAATGGTTCAGTTATAATTCAGACTATTCGTTAGACATCAATGACTTGATCATAAGATATCGGTAAAAATGTTTGTTTATTATAGAAAATAAGAAGTTAGAAAAAGTGATTTTTCATACTTGCGTATTTTCAAGTCCGGTTGGTCCCAAAGCCGATGATTACACCCAAGCAATTTGGCAAGAAAGTCAACTCCTTGGATGCGGATATGTCAAATGTCGAAGGGACCATGATGATTCCGACCGAAATTTTCTCGTATGCAATTATGGACCGGCGGGAAATAGGGTCAATGCATCGGTCTACAAAATTTGGTCATGAATGAAACAACTTGAAGAATGATAATTAAAATTACTGGTTTTTCAAAACTTCTATAAAGTTTGCATAGTTTCTAATTTGATTGGTCCAAAAAATGACACACTTTTTACGAATAAATATTTTTGTTAGATTCATTATAATGAATTTGTCAAAACTAATGAAGTTGTAAAACTAACTAATTGTAAACTAATAAAAATTTAAAAGAAAATCGTCGTAGACGCTTTATTTCAAACGTCGTTCTTTGAAAATTCATGTTATTAGTTTTTGTTTCTATTTAATTCTTCATTTTTGGTTATCAATTGTTGTCAAAATTGCATTTCTAATTTCCAGCATCAGAATGAATGCCTTAAAACCATATGGTTACTTGACAGCAGCGTCCTTCGGCATTTTCTTGTTTTTCATTGTAGTGGCTCATTTACGTTTATCTAAAAAAACTCTCGAGATGTACTGTCGAATAGAGAGCTGCCAAAGTAATGTGGAATTACACACCATGTGCTTGTATGAAGTCAGTGAATTTGACTTTAATTTTGATAACAACATTTGAAGTGAAAACAACTAAATAGTAGGAATCGTTTTTCACATTTTACAGCCATCAAAACTTGGGGTTTTGTGTGGAAATGATTGTAAAGTTACCGGCCTCAGCAAACGTCAAAAAGAACAAGTGCTTCAAATTATGAATGAAAACCGTCAACACGTTTACAATGGCCTTTCATATACTAAACCTGCTCGTAATCGAAGTACTGTAATGGTAAATTGAAAAATGAAAACTTTTTTTGAATTTTCAAATTTGAATGTCAAGTTTGCAATCACAATTTTGTTTGTTTTAGAAGTGGAACGATGAATTAGCAACCATGGCTCAAACGTGGGCGAACCAATGTCAAAGAAGCGTGAAAGACCATTGTCGAGATACTAGTAATAAAAAATGATAAATTAAAACTTCCTTCTTTACAATTAATCGATGACATTATTTCTTAAATTTATTAGGAGAAACGCAAGTTGGCCAAACTGTAGCGTTTTAACATCTTACGGGTTCCACCCCATCTCACTGAAACAAATTATTGAACAGGCATGGTTCAGTGATGATTTAATAAAATATTGGGTAAATAATGACCTGATCGGAAATTATAAGTAAAAATGTTATTTTAAATGATTGTCTATACGAACTTGAAAAAAGTAACTTTTCATTTTTCATACTTTCACATTTTCAAGGTCTGTTCCTAACAAAGTCGCTGATTACATCCAAGCAATATGGCAACGAAGTGAATTTCTTGGATGCGGGTATGTTAAGTGTCCATACTCAGAAAATTCAGAATTTGACAGAAATATCCTCGTGTGCAATTATGGACCAAAAGGAAATGTGTACGGTGAACCTGTCTACGAAATCTGATGGTAATATAAATGAATCGATTTGAAAACATGATTTTCCAAATTGCTGGTTCTCAAACATCTGCAATAGTTGTGGTTTAGAAATGAGACGCCTTTTTTTACAAATATATATCAGTTTATTTCTTTCTCTTGGTGGTTTAGTGTCTGTTATGTGAATGTTGTGACGTGTAGATTTATAATTGTGATGAACTTTTTAGTATTAAATTTTACGTACACAGTAAATTTCAAAAGATTGATCGATCTCTGCTGCAATGGTACTAAGCGTAGGCCCGTTCAATAACAAATTCGCAAATTCTCAAACAGGTTTTGTTTGTTGTTTCACAAGTTTTTTTATCAGTTAACCAATGCCTGCATCAGCTAGATTTTCTCATTTCGATTTTCATTCTATGTACATGATTTCTGTCTTTCAATGATTCACAAATGTTAACGGGAATACCAGTTTCCGTTTTCGCATAAATGCTCTATGAGTGTCTCGAACAAACCAAGAAAACAGGGAAAGATCAAGCAGAAAGTGTTACAATTTCTTGCACACTCTACTTTGTTCCTTGTTTTTCTTTCGTTGTTTCTTATTGTTGAATTGTCGAATACAAATTTTAAAATCCAAAGCCGATTATAAGTTTACAAGTACAGAATAAAAATAAAAAAACACTAATTCAGAAAAACTGACACAATTTGATACAAACTCCCATTGTACCACGGACGAAGCGCGTACACCGATAAAATGAAGACAAAAAGACGTGAATTAATTTGAGCAAAATCGAGAGTTTCTTTTTGTTTTCTAGCTTACGCGTAATGGCGAGTGTTCTCACAGGCAACATTAATAAAACGTATACACGTGAATCGAAGCTCGTCAACTCATTCGCATTTGATTTCGCAACTCAAAGAAACACATTTTTCGAATGAAAACGAGCACGTTGAAATTCGCAAAAAGAACCGAGTCGAAACACCAATGCGTACACACATGACTTCAATCGTTGGATGGACTAAAAACAGAAAATCGTGATGTTTGCGAGATAAAGCTTCATAAATATAATGAGTCGAATTGCTCAGCTTGTAACGAACGCCACAACGAGTGAATGCGAAAATTGGTTTCGTCTTTGTTTTTTTTTCTCATCGCACAATTGTATATTTATAATATAATAACATGTAACATAAAAATATACACAACGAACTATTACAATGTCTAAAGCACTTTCTTTACTCGAACGGGATGGCATGTTGAAGTTGCACTGAACCCCGCTGACTAGTTTTCAAATATAAGAATCTCTTCCTTAGCAAAAACTGAGTGCAATCACAATAGAAAATTGATTCGGTATTAAAAAACTCAACTTTGATCATATTTGCAGTTGAAAAGAACATTGCATCCCCATTCTGTTTACTCGTTTAAAATTTAAATCGCGTTTGATTTTGTTGTCTTTTGATTCTGGTTTCTGCGGCCGAACAGAACTCGAACGGAACAAATGTCATTTTTCTTTCATTTGATTGTTGAAATTGGTTTTTATTTGCAAACTTGTCTCGTGACTCGAACATCACGATTATAAAAAGTATGATTCCAGCATCGGTAATTGACAATTTGACAACGCGCTCTTACGAACAAAATCTCATTAGTGCCGTTTTTGTTCCAACTTTGTAATCCATCTAATTTTAACAATTTGAATTATTAACAATGAGAACGCTAAGATTACAATTGGGCGCGAAGACATGAAACGTTGTTGTTCATCTCAAAGGTTTTGCTGTAAGATTCGTTGTCGGTACAGTGATTTACTCGTGCCTGATGCCACAGACCGAGAGAAAAGTACTGAAGTTGTGCAGATGCGTGGCTGGGATGATTGTGATCACAAAATTGTAAGAGCCAAAATGGTCCAGCACTTGCTGGATGACGTTCGGTCTAAGTGGACTGCCAACCTTGTAGAAGATGCGCAAATTGCACGAGGGATTTTTCAGTTGAGAGCCTTTTGTCAACTTGCACAAAAGGTACTCAAATGCCTCTCTCAATTCTGCGCTCGTTGGCTCGTTGTTATTCAGGTTTGGTTCCGTTACTAAATTGCCCGTTGAATTTGAAGAACCTACAAACAAACGACGCTTTTTAAACTACAATTCTTCTTACTTAGTCTGATCTTTGTCCAAGTTTACTTACCAGTGGATAAATTACAAACTATCGCAGAAACGTTATTCTCGTAATTCCATCGTCTCCTGATGGCGACCTTGAAATTACCAACGCATTTTCCAGTTTCTTCATCTAGAAATGAAAAACCATAATATTTCAGTTTTTTAAGGCGACTAAAGTTTCAAAAACTCAATTTAATTGCGAAAATTGGACAGTGGCCAGAAGTGTAAATGATTAAAATCTTACATTCAAATCTTGTATTGTCTCTATGGGCCCAAACCCACCACTCGACTTGAGCGTCTCGGGGAAGTTTAGGAACTACAATAAAATCTACAATCGCATTGTTCGTCCGCCTCTCGAGTTCTTTGCGTGCCTCAGAGATATAGTTTGGATGCGTCACAAAACAAACGCCCTGGACAATATCACGTAGTTGTATGTTCGAGTCCATAGCCTTAACGATCCTACCGATGTGCCTCAACGTCAGTCGACACTGCCTCTTTATATTTAAATCTAGAATCGTCATGCTACCAGGCACTAAAGGAATCTGCCCCGCAACAGAGACTATATCTCCGACCTTCAAAAAAAAATCACGTTATTATATCCATTACGATTTTGTAACAAAACAATAGACTGAACAAACAAAAATGTAACTTTTTGTAACTTACACGAATGGCTTGTGAGTATGGGCCAATATTAGCCGGGGCCCAGTGGCTAACACTTTGTACATGCATTGTATGTCTATTATGGACCTTGGTATCACCGTCGGTGATATCTATTTTTTTGTAAGCAGTTGCGTCAAGTATGACATGGACGTTTAACGGACACTGTACGCAAACCCGTACAGGCGGATTAACCTTCGACAGCCTCGATACATAAATTTCGTTCATCGACGCATACAACGACATATCTTTTACGTACAACGTCACTGCTACTATATTTGACATATCTAAATTTTCCTGAGATACTAGATCTGAAACAAAAAACAAACAACAATCAATACACATCGTAAAAAATTGACTTTTTTGGTTTTTCTTTCAAACAAATATGAATTTGCAAAATTGTTTGACGCCTACTGTTCAACTTGTCCAAAGCCTCCTCCATGGCGAGTGTGGCATCGGCATGTTTGCCAACAATTCCACCAAACCAGTGCCAGCCTGTTTGATTCCTATTAACAGTCGCTTTATCCGGATAATCCTCACTCTCATGAATTATTTCTATCGGACTTAGTGGATTGAACTGACCTGTGTGCCAAAAATTGCATATATGTTCACTCAACAATCGTGACTTTTCAATTAACGTCAATTAAAATTTAATCCTCGATTTATTTTGCAATTTTTCGTTAAATTTGCAACGCTCAATTACCAGAATTTGACGTCTTCAAGACTTTGCTGTCCACGTCCACTTCGGCGTCCTCAGCCTCGTCCTCGGACAGATTGCAACCGTCTTGAAGTTCCGGACCCACGATCTCCGAGATGTAATCATACGGTGCTTTTACACAGATCCCCTCTAACCTTTCTTGTAACGTTAGACATTCCGAGCCGTTCTGAAAATTGAAATACAGATGAAAACGAAATGATATGGTTTTGAAAATCGGACAAAAGGTTTGTTTGATTGTTCTTTTTTTTTGGTTTTTTAAGACTCGACTAACATTCTTTGGTTGAAGGTGTACTTTCTTGAAGTTGATATATCCTACTGGAGCTATGTTGTCACTAGAATGAATTATGGTTTCGCATTCATCGCTAAAATTATGTAAATTGAAATTAATCAAAGTTGTTAGAATCCAAAATTTAACATTCGGTTCATCAATTATACATTTCTACTTACATCACTATAGTCTTGATGTAAAGTGGACAATCTAAAGTGAAGGTTTCGTACTCTCCACCCTCACCACAAACGTTAATCCCGTATTTTTCTTTCTGAAAAAAAAACGAAAAATGATATGGAATCATATGAAACAAAATTACAAAAATTACAAAACAAACTCGAAGTGAGTTTTCAAAAAAGTAGATTTTAGACGTTGAAAAATGAGGCTATAGTTTTTACGCCATTGCATAATGAATTCACAATTATATCTGTATCTGAAAATAAACCGTCGGAAATTTCGCGACTACAGTAAATACGCTATCGCGTCGGCTGTTGGAGCGAATCCAAATGAGCGCGCGCGGACTTTCTAACAACGCATCAGTCAGTTGGACGTTTAACTACCATTTTGGCGAGGTGCGATTGCATCTCTGCAATCGACTTGCCGAGATGACGCTTCTCCAAGCCGAGGGCCGCTACTTTGATCACCACTGCGTTCACGGAGCACTCGATCATCTCTTTGAGCAACTCTTCCTGGTCTCGACGCCACAAGTACGCCAGTGACACCAAACCAAGACGATTACACCTGAAAAAGTCACAATTTTTCAATCAATCAAACCTAAAATCTTCACCCAACTCATAAGTGATGTGAAAAATGCATTTTTCAAAACTTTAAACATGATAGAACATTCAAAACAATGAATATTGAATGAAACAAGTAATGAAAAATGTACCATGCATTTGTTGCTAATACTATGGTTTTGAAAGAAAGTAATTACACATTTTCTACTCGAAGTCGTTGATAATCGCTGTAGATGGCACCGGATGAAACAGCTTCTATATTTTCATGTTCCTACAAAGCCAAATTGACAGTTTATATAATATATTCAGCGTTCGTTTCAATGATTCCGTTGGTTCTATTTTAACGTCACTTTTTTGTTTCTTTTTCTAAGCTATTGTTCTAGGCCGAGACCTGGTCTAGTAGCAAAATTTCGAGAACGGAAACAAACTCAGACTCAACGCTATTGAAAAGTACCTTGACTTTTTTTAACAGCCTGTACAAATCCTCAACCTCGTCGTCTTCAGTTGGTAGATAATATTTTTCCTGCATCTTGGACCGGCCGAAGGTTGGCTCCCGGTACAGTGCCAGGCCCATCGCTTCGCCTATGTACTCTACTCCTTGATGACCTACTGTTTGGAACATGAAGGAATCCAGTTCGTCTACAAAAAATCATATTCATGTTTTTAATTTTGGAGAATTTCGGTTTTTAGAATTGTAGTTTGTTATATCGTAGAGATGAAGTTTTGAAAAAGTACCTTTTTCCACTGGATAGAGATTCGCTAGAGCAACGATTTCATGACCAGCTGCTACGCACTGCATCATGTTGAAGGAAGAGTCCTTGCCTCCGCTGACAAGCGCCACAACCCTCATTGTGGCAAGTTGGCAATGCCCTTCAAGGATATTTTCAGATGCCTTTCGAAAGGCTGATCCGGGTCTGCTTGTCTTTCAAATAATCATCTGTCCAAAATTAAAACATAACATTTTGTATTAGTTTTCGTTGTTTTTAAAATTACTACAACTATTTTTAAAATTTGACTCATTTTTTTTTCATTGAAAACATTCGTAAAAAACACATTTTAAAAAATCAGAGATGTAAATTTTTGATTGTAAATGAATATTGGGTTGAAAAGATTTCTTTTATTGTATAATAGAAAAAGTGTTCGCTGAACATTGTTTTGCAACTTTCTGCAGAAGAATGTAAGAGGAAAATCTTGCGAAAGGTCAAGTCAGATTGTTGTAGCGACACCATCATGTGGTTGAATTTGGTCCATATCAATTTTCACTGACTATTTTTGGACCGCGAATTTGATTTGATATCGCAACAATGTGTAATAATCTCGTTAATAAAATTAGATTACATTATTTGCACATGATCATACAAAAATCAATTGTATTCGTAACTTCAATTTGCAGCACGCCCACGTTGAATTTTTCTGGTTTTTCATTGTTTATATACTGTTTTTTTTAATAAAAACAATTTTTTTTATCTCTTATTTCGTAATTTTGGTTCTTAAGAATTCTTTCTGCAGATTTTTGAAGAAAACAACTTGAAAAAAGAAATTGTAAACTTTAATCTAGCCCTGTTTGGATGTAAAAATATTCGGAACGCTAAGCGATAACGATATCTTATAAATTTTATCGTGTTAATTTCTGCGATGACCATTTTTCAACAAGTATAAAACAATACCTAACGTTACGCAATGAAATATTAAATATTTTTGAATAGGCAAAAGGTAACTGAAATATGTTTGAGGAAAATTTTTAAAAATGCACAAAAATAGGCTCATAGACTTGGGTGCCAAACTAAAGTCTGGTACAGTGACGAGGATACGGTATAATCCTAAAGAAACGATGAAAAATTAACGGTGCAAATGAAAATCGAGAAGACAAAGGGTGAAAAATATTTAAAGCACCAGTCGGCGGCCTCGCTCAATAAAGCGATCATGCAAACAAGTGCAAAAGCATACGAAAATTGCACGAAACATGATTGCCCGTTGGAAATCCATATATTCATGAACTTGAAATCGTTTGGCAATTGCACACCAGTCAAACTCGAGATAACGAAATCAAAACAAAATGTCAGCTAATTAAATATCTATTCTCGTACCCAAAACCGTCATTACTTCAATGTAAGAAAACTCAAAAACTATAACAAAAACAAACAAGACACTAAATAAACAATGAAAATCTGATACAAAAATGTTCGAGTCAAGTTCAAGTTGAAGAAAAAATGAGAAAAATGGAAATAAATTTGAGATCTCGCGAATTGAGTAGGTTGGCGCGATTGAGACATTACCTCCAGGGGGAGTCGGACAAACGTGTTTAAGAGATTAAAAAAATTTAGGCGAAATGACACCCACGATGGACGGGAGATTATATAATCCGTCGATTAAAAAAAATATCGTCGCGCGATGGCCGCACAGCTCGTAAACAAACGCGGCTGCTGCTGAGCGAGCGACCCGGGCTCGCAGAAGTCGAGTCGTGAAAAACTCGTTGGAGCGCGCGAATGCATCGCGTTGAGGTTAGACCATCGCCGCCACGACCACCCGCGCCCGATCAACCGCCCGCGGAATCGCAAGTCGACTGTCAACAGGCTATTTACCGCTAAAAATGCATCGCAAAAATCTACCTCCTGCGGCAACATCCGTCAACGACTGCTCCGGTAACCGAGCGGTGGCGCCCTCTACCGACCATACTCCCCAATCAACAAACAATTGAGGTTATTACAAATTCGAACATTAAAATGTACAATTTTTGCATTTCTGCAAGCGAAAAATGACGTTGAATACAAGATTTTGATAAAATAATACCAAGTAATTTGTTTTTAAGTTAGTATTTATGGTTTGGTGGGTTAAAAAGGGCGTGACCTTGAGGGACCTCTGCGATGCGGTCGTCGGTTGACCGTAGTTTGGAATTTTAGGAGATTTTTTTTCTCCAATTATTGTTAATGACGATTTTGAATGTTGTTTCGGCGTTGGCTGGAGTTTTTGGACTTTTTGAAAATGAAAATGCTTTTGATTCGGGCTGTTTTTGATTTTTACGTCTGTTTTGACATGGTTCTTGGGTTGTTCTTGGGTTTCGTTAGGGTTCGTTTGCGTTCGATCGATCTGGTATTTTTTAAAATAACAATTATAGTTTGGAACAAATTGTGGTTTATTTTCAAAATTTTATTGAGTAAGACAACTTTCGAAGGGTTCGTTTACATTATTTGTTTATATTTTTTTTTAAAAAACAATTGTCTTTGTCACAGTAAAAAAGGAAAATGAAAAATAAACACATATATATTGTTATTGTTTGGCGTTTGTTATTGTTTCAGTTTAAACTTTGAACCAGAAATAGATAATGTTGTTTTTGTGGCAAAAGCAAAGTTTCATAATGAAAAAATTACAAAAAGATATTCCATGACATATTTCATATTATTGTTAACAACATCGCAATGTTTGTAAACAGAAAATGTTGTTAGAGTGATTAAGAAACTTCAGAAACTTCTTTCTCCTTGATTGACCTTGAAACAAACATAATTTTCCGTCCCAGTTCAGTCACATATTTCTAGGTCATCCACTTTCATCCAGGCAAAGCCTCTTTTGCCTTCACAATTCGAATCTCCCGCTGTTTTTTGAAGCTCCATCTATTGGTCGTGAACTTCAACCATTAGGTCGTCTCAAATCGTCTAATTATCGCTTGAAATTCATGTTTGCAGCTTCGATAAACACAAAAAACAAATATAATTTCATCTCCAAACAATTTCGAACAATTTTGAAGTTGAAAAATAGTTGAAAACAGCTGAAATGAATGTAAACAAACAGAGAACTTCTAGGGTCCCTAGAACTAGCCACGCAGCACTGTCGTTTTTTGACCAATGGGATGACAGCAAATGAACGCCATGGTGAAAATCGTCGGATTCTACGCTACGGTGAACCGATAACCGCGTGCCAGAAGTCGCGTGAAAGTTGTCTGGCATTTAGAATTGGCTTGGTTGTCCACCAGCGAGGATTGAATGTCGCGCGTCGCAGATTTTGAACGAACAAATTAATTGCACGGGTGACAACAGTCGACAAAAAAGATGGTGCTCGCCGAGAGGAACGCTGAAAATGTTCGAAACGGTCGCAGGTCCCAAGGTCCCAGTCCAAATGGCCAAACGGAATCATCATCCGAAGAAGATGGAGGTAACTAAAACACCTAGACAGATAATTTTTGTTACAACAATTTTCAAGAAACTGCCAAAATTTGATATTGTTTTTCACACGTCGTTTGCACTTTTGTATGGTTTTGCTAACTGTTAAAAAGCTGTTTTTCATGGTTTTGAAAATTGCTGGGGAGTTTGAGCAATTTTTTTAATTTGACTGTGAATTGTTTCTCAACTGTATGTCACTTTATAAATTTTTAAAATCAATGACGTAGAAGTGCTTAAGATTAGGTTTAGATTAGTGATTTTTTGATTTTCTTTGTTTTCGTAGTTTGAGGAGGTTTTATAATTTTGCTGCAGTCATTTATTTTCCGGAATGCATTTTTTTGACGTACGGGAAAGTTCTACAGTTTCAGTTGTAAACTTTGTAAACAGTTACTGCGGAATATTAATTCAAACTTTGTTTATTAATATACTTATTAATTTCTTGAATAGTCGGAATTTAAAAAACAAAAAAATTAAATATTTTTTCTTTATTTTATGGTATTGTGAATGCAGGTATTTTTTAATTAAAAATGTGTATTTAGTTTTTTATTATATAATTTTCAAATAATAATATTCAGTTTTCGAAACTGCAGAATTTTTATTGGTTTCAACCCTCTTCTCAGTAACGCCCACATGTTACTTAGAAACAGGAGACCACAAACTTTTTTCTTCGTGTCGCAATTTTTTTTCTACTTTTATGTTAATAGAATTTGATAAAAACCAAAACTGATTGAAACATTCGAAGTATTAGAGTTAAATAACTGGAAAAATATATAATTGTTTTTCAATAATTGTTTTTGTGAACAATATAGGTGATTGTAAATAATTTTTAATTGAAACGGAAAAACGCATATACAATACGATATTTTTGAATATTTCATCCCATGCAAATGACGATAAAATAGAGAAGAAGTTTTTAATCCACGTGTCACTTAACAGATAGTACCTTATCGAAGATAGAAAATCGAATCTCATAAGCTGGAAGATTTTTTTCTCTTCTTCCTGACTCACTTCAGTTTTTCACATTTCTAATCTAAATAGTCAACTAAATGTTCTATTTTTTATCAAATAATTTTATTATTTTCTTATGTTGTATAATTTTTTGCAGTCCCAGCGGAGAAAATCCGAGTTGGAAGAGATTATCAAGTTATAGTTCCAGAATTTATCCCTCCACATGGTACGTTGTAGTGAACTAAAAAACCAAGTTGCTTTTAATTGTTAAAAAAAAAACTTCACTCAAATAACTCATCTGTTACCTAATTTTTTGAATACCAAAGGAAATTATAAAAAACATTATTTTTTAGATCGTCGACTAGAGCAATGCCCAGACAGAGCGCTGCTAGTTTGGTCGCCAACAACCGACATTCCCGACCAAAAGTGTTAGTTTGTTTTCTGAACAATATTCGAAAAAAAAACATAAATTACAATCTGCTAAAATACCAATTTGATAACATTCAAATTCTATTATAGTGGACGAGTACACAGTATTAGCTAAGGAAAAATATGGTTACAACGGAGAGCAGGCCCTGGGAATGCTTTTCTGGCACAAACACAATTTGGAGAGAGCGATTTTGGATCTCGCAAATTTCACTCCGTATCCTGACGAGTGGACTGTAGAGGACAAGGTTCTTTTCGAACAAGCGTTTCAGTTCCATGGAAAATCGTTCCATCGAATTCGCCAAATGGTATAAGAGACATTTCAATAAATAACTTTACAACCTTTTTTCTGAAACTTTCAAAAATAACTAATTGAAAGAGTGAATAAGTAACACAATTTTGGTTTCAGCTTCCCGACAAAACGATTGCAAGTCTAGTAAAATACTACTACAGCTGGAAGAAGACAAGGTCACGAAGTTCACTAATGGATAGGCAAGCGAAAAAGCTATCCGGCGGTGGCAAAGAAGGTGAAAATGGTAGTGAAAACGGCAGCGAGCTTGGATCCAACACCGACAGCGAAAACGAGGAAAAAGTAAGAGACAAGTTTTATTACCATCCTTGTGACAAAAAAAACCTGCTGCATGCAATCCAAAGTGACCGAAACACTAATTTTGATAAAAAAAAAGAAAATAATCATTCAAAAAAACCCAATTCCAGTCACTTTTTTGCGTCGCTCGGACGATGCAAACAAGTGCATGCATCTCAAATGTATCCACACGGCGATTTATCCTAGAGTAGGCCAATCAGTCGGCATTTTCGCGCACTACAAATTCAGTATTTGTTTCGTCTAGTTTTTATTTTTACTTTTTTTTCACTTTGAAAGTTAATTTTGATTTGTGTACTCGTAATTTGGTTCTAGAGTATTTAAGATTGTTTAAGTGTAAGTAAGTTTTGATTAAGTTGTTGAAGAGAAAGTTAGTTTTGCGGGTGGGAAAAGATAAGGGGGAAGGTGTCTCGTAAATCTGATAGTGGAACGTTCCAGAAATGGACGATCCATCGCGGAATCCGTCGCGGCAAGAGCCAAGCTGCGCCAGGAGGCCAAGGTACCGAGGCTAAGCCCTCGTCCGACTCGGAAAACATTCCTCAGGTTCAGGTACTTGACCTAAACCTTCTCCCACTGTTCGTCTAGCTTTCGTAGATTGCTTGTGACCAATTTTTTGCTAATTCACTCTGTTGTATCTCACTGTACAAGAAACTGTTTGAATTTCAAATCTTCAAATTTCTATTTCGTTTATTATGTTTCCTTTAATTTTCATTCTCAACAAAAGATCACTTACTCTTTTATAATTTTCATTAAGTTTCATTTAATCTTCACGTCTCTGTTATTCAATGATACAAAAAAAAGCTTGTCAATTTTCACGACGTGTTCTCACGAATGGGTCAATATTGCCGATCGATCATTTACTATCAATTTATTACATTCTGCAAAGTCGTTCAAATCGACCAAAATTGTCTTTATCGATTTTATGTTAAAGTTTTTTTAAACTAACGAATTGATTAAAAGCAATACCAAAGTGGTATTGAAGTGAATTGAGGTTTAAAAACTGTTTGGAAAACGTCAGACAAATTCAAACAATATACTTGAAAAAAATGAAATGTACAAAAAATTGATTTCCCAGTTCAATGAATGGATGTTGAAACCATGAATAAATTAAAAGCTGTGAGTATGTACAAACGCGGAAAACAATTTGTTGTATGAAAGTTTTGAAATGATGTGTAAAGATGAGTTAACACGTGCCAGTAAAAGTCATTAAACTACTCTAAACAAAAATCAATTATTTGTATATAATTCTTCAAGACAAGAACAATTGTTAAACTCAATTGCCTGAATTTGAACAAATAAGGAAACAAAATCTGCAACTAATCTGATTTGAACAACTTGATGAATAATCTATTAATCAATTTTCACTGTTTATTCTTACCAGAAAAGTGTTTCAGAGAACGAACAAAAAATATTCATCAGAAAAAGACCAACAAAACTGAAAAACCAAAAGAAAAATCCAAATTTTTGTAGCTCAAAATTGGGAAACTCTCTAAAACACTTGCACCACTTCAAATCAAACCCTAATTTTGCAATACAATTCTTAACCAATTCTCAACATCAAACTTCAAAAAAAAATCATTTTTTTTTCAAAAATAAAAAAAACCTTGACTCGAGGGAGGGACGATGGTTTTTTAAAAGGGCCTTATATGTTGTAGGGGTCGTGTAGCAACTGCGGCGTTGCTTGTCAAAGCGTACGTCATACACCCAAGGGACACGCGTGTCATAGCTGCTATCTGCACTGGAGGTCAGTGAACTCAAGTCAAGAATTACGCCCTGAGAACGTTCACACCCTCGACAATCTCTCCTTCACTCTCTAAACAAGTCTGTGTGAACCTTCTCAGGTCGATGAGTCAAAAAGGAATTTTCCAAAAAAATCATCTCAAAAATGAAAAACTCAAACAAAAACCAAAAAAAAATTGTTTCGATGTAGGCGTACCGGGGTTGTGAGGCCATTAAGTTCCATGCCGGGTCGAACGAACAAACGAAAGCCGCCGCGTGGACTGGTCGTAAACCACGACGACTTAGCCGCCTTGGCCGGTCAGCCCTACCAAGCTAACAACACTCTGCAAGCCATTGAAACTGAAATAGTTAGCCTCAAACGACAAGTACGTTCAATCGTGTGGATACATTTTTTTCTTTTTCGTTCTTTCTCATTCTTATCCACTTGGTTCTCTCTCCCACGCTTTTTTACAACTGCAAAATCACGTTTTTCAATCCAATTTTTTTTGCAAAGTTGTTATTTTGTTGACATTTTTTGTTTGGTAGTTTGTAAGATGGGATGTTGAAATTGACTGTGATTGGTTTTGCAGATCCAGTCGAATAAGCAACAAGTGAGTGCTTTGAAACGTAAAACGACCGATGGGATTGATGAGTTGCGGCCCGCTGAGGTGTCGAACAGAATCAACGCTCGTTGGACGAACGATGAGCTCCTCCTGGCAGTCCAGGGCGTTCGAAAATATGGCAAGGATTTTGCTGCGATTGCCGATGTTATTGGGACAAAAACTGAGGCGCACTTGCGGTCGTTCTTCATCAATTATAGACGGAGATACAACCTTGACGCGGTCTTAAAAGAATATGAGAGCGAAAATGGACCTATTTTAATTGAGGATGAAAAAGAAGAGAAGGTAATTTCATTCAAATGCGAAACGAAATGTTTTCTCATAGGAAATAACTAAAAGATGTGATTTTCAAAATGAAATATCAATTTAGATTTTGTTTTTACAAAAAGTTTTCTTCATTTTTCATAAGATTTCGTTCAATTGTATTTTCAACTTGGCATCAAAACCTTGACATGATCTTTTGCCAATTTTTTGTCCGATCATCCGATCAAAGTCAGTTACGAAGTCGAAACTCGTAAATCAAATATCAAAATTGTGATGGATATAAATTCAATTCGAAGCTGATTATTTTTGGATCGATGAAAAATCTACTGTGTGTTTGACTGGGAACAATTTGACTCTTTTCAGATGGACGTCGAACAGACGATAAACAACGACAGCGCAGAAACGTCGCAAAAGACAACAAAAACGTCAACGTCAACGAACCAGTCGTCCAAATAACAAACAAGCCACGGCAAACGCGAACGATTGATTTAACTTTTATTTTTTATTCTCGTTGTACATCACAATCTTATGCTGTAAATTTTTCGACCCAAATTTATTTTTAGCCGCATTTCGGTGCCGAGCATGAAATTATTTTTTTAGTTGATCGATAGATGAGAAGTTGCGTTGAATAAAGACATTAATGACTATGAACACGATGACAAGTTAATTGTAATCAAACAAGAAGTGGAAAAACAAAAGGAAGAGTTTTCGTAGAGTTATTCGAGGCACATAAATTAAAAGATAGATAGTTGTACGTGTACAAATATTTAGACGTGCGTTGTCACTGGTGTTCCGATCGTTTTCCATTCGTTCACCCTACTCGTTTTTAAGTTCACGTATTTAATCACCCGCACCAGATTGCAAAAATCGAAACACCAGTATTGTCGAATTGAATTTTAAACAAACAGATTTTGAACTGAAAGTCAAAATTCCGCCAAACTATTTGGAAGCGATTCAATTTTAATCGATCATTTTTGATTTAAAAATTTTCTATTTTTCGTATCAAAGTAAAGCATATATTTTTTTCTTTATTTTGTACGTGTTTTTTTTAAACAAACTCATTTTTAACACGATCGTTCCAACCATTTTGATGATTGTCATCGATGCCGACCGGTGAGATTCATTTTCAACCCGAAAATTAAAATTTCACACAACAAGATTAGGCAATTGAAAATTGTTACATTCAAAACTGAATGTAATAACAAAACTCAGAATCACTAAGCCGGTCGTTCACGCATATATATATTGTAAATAAAGAAATTACGAAATCGAATGAATCAGACCGCAAATGCTCCGTATATTTTGTTAACGATGAATCTCAACATTTTGACTTTTTACAGAATCAGTCGTAAACTCGAATCTGTTCGTTGTCAAAGAAAGTCAAAACGTTGAAGATGAAAGGAGAAAAAGGATCACTTTACTTTTAAGACGAATCATTTATATATTTAAAACAAAGCCCGACGCTTAGGTTACGAACATTTTTTAATTAATTTTTTTAATTAACTTTAACACTAACTATTTAAGGGGGGTTGATAGAGGAAAGTTGGTTCTGTGCATCCGAAGCGTTTCTTTGGATGGTAATGTCGTAATGGAAGTGGTGCACGTTGACTTATTATTCGAACGATTGATTGTACGACAATGAAATTGAATCAAAGAATGTTAATCCTTTGACGTTGATCTCAGATCGATAAATCGATTGTAACTCATCATTGCGTATTTGCACCACTTCCGTTATTCGGATAGTGTCGAAGTTGTTTTTTGACCTACCGTCTGAAGACTGGCTGGGTGATACCAGAATTTAGATAAACAAAAGAAGAAAATAATGATCACGTTCAATAAATAATATATACAATTATTTACTCCAGAGAACTTGACACTGATCGATAAAGTAATGAACATAAAATTAGAAACCGTTACACCTGTCTATTATCCAGTATCGTAGCAAGACTATAAATATTACTGTAAGCTTTTATTATAAGAATGCAATAAATAAATAACAAAAATATAAAAACAACTGTTTTGTTCATTTTAAAAAAACGACTTTTTATTATTTAAATGTAAAATAATGAGTTTCAGATTGGATTTTGCGATAGTGATAATTCAATTACAATCGTGAATACTTAAGTTTATCACGCGAGTTAATTTATTTGAGACGTAGTCGTGAACTTGGAAAACGTAGATTGAATCAGTCGTTTCGATGGAATCTTTTAATGATCGAAAGTGTTTGGCGTCTTTCAAAGTGCAGTTTTGCAAATTTGTATCCAACGATTCATCGCGTTTATTGTCGATCAGATGATTCACAAAACTCAGCAACTCAATGTCATCGTGATAGCACGTCACCACGTTATCGTCACGGCAATTTTTGTACAGTTCCGTTTCCACCAATTTCAACAACTTTTTACATCTTGACCAGTATTCTCCCTCGGAAACATTTTTCTAAAACAAAAAGAAACGTCGAATTAAAATCAAACAATTTTCATTTTTGAACTCAATTTTCATAGAAAATTTACCATGTTTTTTATGATTTCGAATTTCAACCGAGGACAAAATCTATAAACGTTTTGTTTTTCATGTTGCAAAATAAACTGTTCAGAAACGTCCCTAAAAGTGTCTCTCACATCTGGAGCTTGATCTCGACAAATCATTAAAACATAAGGATACAAATCAAACTCCAATTTTTTGCTTAAGCTGTAACCAGTATAAACAAAATCCGCGTACAATTTTCTGTAAAAGTCGCATAATTTGTCGTAACCGTTATCGAAGCTTGAGGATAAAACGTTCTGAAAAACTTGATGAGACAGTTTGATCAAAAGAGACTCTTTGATCAACCGATTTTCATCCGTCTCAGAGAACTGTAAGCCTGTGAAACAATAATTATTGCCCTTTTTCGTCTGTTTATTATTCCAAACTCGTTCGAACAGTTTGTACTCGGCGACTGTTTTTATCACCGACGGTTGTAAAAGTTCATATAAAGAGACGTTTTTACAGTCAGTCTTATGGTGCTCGATTATGGAATCGATAACTCGATTTAGTTTTGCCACTGCTTCATCCAACTTTGAATTGCGAGAGAACTTGAAAAAGGCAATTGCGTAGTTGTGGTTGGGTGAACTCAATATGAGCTCAATGAATCCCAGATCGCACCAACTGTCGTGTTTGCAGAACATTTTCATTAACTCCGTTACGAATTCTTGAAACCCGGCAAATGCGGCAAATTTTTCCGGTAAAAGTAGGTCTAGTAGTTCTTCTCGTTTTAGACTCTTATTATCCTGAAACAAGCGAAAAACCAAATCAAAATTCAACTTTTAAAACAATTTCCGATTGTTCAAAAAAGTTTACAGTTTGTTGAAGGTATCCAAGCATCCACAAAATTTCCGGATTTTTCAGCAACAGAGTTTCGACCACGAAACAAGGTCGTTGCATCAAATTCAACTGACGGCATCGTCTGGACCAAAATCTAACAAGTTGCACCAGCTCATATTTTCGTTCAAAAGTTTGCTCGAAGTGTTTATTTTCAGTTTTGATTTTTTCTTTCAGGTAAGTGAAGGCCAGAAGAATTCCATGGAGTTCATTTTCTTCAGTTAAACCCGGAAGTTTTCGAGCCAATCTGACAAGTTCCTGTACAACTCTTGGTGTCCCAGTGAAAGCGACGAAAACCTTGGCAGCGAGAAGTCGCACATAACTGACATGACATCGGAGCAGATTTTGAACAGCGAGGTGTACCCTGGCGATGTAATTTTGAGTCTGACTATCGGTCAGGTCGCAACCTCCTACGAAGAGTTTCGAAAGGAGGATCATGATGTTGGAGAGGTTCGAGGAGTCCTCCAGGTTAATAGCTCTGGTTTGAATTGAGCGCGAGCAACTTTCCAGAGTTTGCAGAACGTGTTCGGAAAGTCGGGGATAATGACTGACAAAGTGGCAGACCGAGTATCCGTATCCAAAATCGCTGTTTGTGTCTGCTATCTGACCGGTCAAACGTGGAATTATCGCGCCGAATAATTGCATGCCGGCGTTCCTGTTTGGATGATAAAAAGTAATGGTTGAATTGAAGTATAAACTTGATTACACTTTTTTTTCAATGTTTCATTTTAAAATTACTAATAATTTAATAAAAGTGCAAACTTAATTAAACTTGTTCTTAATTATACAATTTATAAGTTAATGTCATTTTTGTTGTTTTTTTCTAATTTTTCAATTTTGGAATTTGAACTTTTAATACAAACTTTGTTAGGAAAGTTTTGAAACATTTTGTAGGTGAATTTCGAATAAGACCTGATCAAAAAATCTTTGGCTCGCATAAATTGCAGACAAACAAAGCAGACGTCTTCGAGGTAAATGGTGATGGCAGATAAGAGTTGTTTGTCTTCGATCAAAGTTTGTAGAAAATTAAGTTGCAAAACACAGGGAAGAGCGAGCTCATCGCTGCTGTGTATGTTCATGGATTTCAATTTTGCATCCAAGAATTTCAGCAATGTCTCCATGGCATAGTGCAGGAACGGTCTCGTAGGTCTGACGTCGCTGGAGACGATTCTGTGAAACGCTATCGTTAAGCCTGCTTCCTCGTCGTTGCTTGTTTCAAGGTCGCATAAATACTTCAACTGATTTCCTATCGGGTTTTTCTTCGTGGTGATTTTTCCGGTTTCACAAAAGTGTCTGCAAACGGAACATTTTTTAGTCGACATTTTGAAAAATAAACGAATGAAAATTGTAAAGTTGAGAGATTGAATGATTGTTTGTTTCAGAAAAAATGTACCTGCAAACGCGGCTTAGAGAAAGACCGGCGGCTTTTATGGCGCCTTTATGATAACATTTTAATAAAATACTGAAAATGATACGGCACGATCGGTCAATATTTTCATCATCTTCTGATTTTATAGCTACTGCTGCTGCTATTTCAGAGGTGGCCTACAAAAATACGGATTTTAATTGACTGATCATAAGTTATGACCTATCAAAATGAAAATGTCAAGTAATTTATTTTTCACGCGATAAGAAGATCAGAAGTTTGACTGAATTAGCATTTTGTGTTTACTTTTAATGATCTCCAAATGCAGGTGAAGATGTTTTGATGCTCGGTACTCATGTTCAGATCGGATTCAGTACCATTTTCAATTATTTCTTGTACTGCTACTCCAATTCCAGCTACTGTTGATGCATATTCTAAAAATCAAAATAAACAATGAAACTGAACTACTTTGCAATAAACTTGAAACTAAAAAATACTTTAACGTAAATAAAAAATGTAAACAAACCAGACAAAAAGAAAACAAAATCAATACCATCGTTTATAATTTTCAAAAACTGTTTTGTTTTTTGTTTGATTTGTTTGTTTTTTTTTCGTTTTTCTGATAAAAAATGTTCTAACCAGACGATTCAACAGGTTTCAGCAAAGTTTCAGTAAAAAATTGCACAGCATCTTCAAGTAAATCCAGAACCAACTTCAGTTGAGCCTCGTCTGAACTTTTGAAAGCGCCATAAAAATTCTCTAGAATAACTATTAATATTCCATAAAAAGGTTTGCTGTTGCAAACAGCTTTGCAAATGTCAGTCTTCACTTCCATCAACTGTTGACGCGCCTCGCAAATCCAAAACCGCAGATCTTCATCTATCCCTTTCCACTCGTACAGCAACTTGATCAAAATTGCTGCTGTTTCAGCCTCGTAAAAATTTAACGAGTTGCTTCTTTCACGAGCTTTTTCTTTTACCAACTGAAAGAAGTAAAAGAAAAATTAAATATCTTACTACCTTGAAGTATTTTGAGTAATTTTCAGTAACTTTTAGCAACCTCAATTTCAAATGCTGTTAAAGGCTCATCCAAAAACTGTTCAACCAGCAATTCAGTCGCCATTTTTCTAACATCACTAGCAGGATCCAAAACAAGTCGAAACAACCGGTTTCGTATCCCACTTTTAATACCGACTTCTTCATCATCATTTAGTAAATCCTTTTTGCAAACGTCGTTATGACCTTGATTGAAGGTCAAAAAGTCTGATCCTCGACGACATGCATTTTTATACACCGCAAGACCCAAAATTTTGCGCTGGTAAGTGCTTGCGATTCCAAAACAGTGGTAGAAGAAGTCGTATAGTATTTTTTGTTGGTTCTTTTCAAGTTTAGAGACCCTATTAAAGAGAACATCCATGTTACGAACAAGTTCGTTGCGGAGGTACAGTGACTCCGTGTTGGCCAACGACACAACAATGGAAACTACACTGTTAAAGATGACGTTTTCTGGCAAGTTACTTTTTGGCAACAAAGACAGATGAGCAGCTTTTTGGTAATCTGATTTCAAACAGTGACTGCTTGTTTCAGTAAAAAAATGATTCGTCTGGTCGTAACGTTTGTTTTCGTATTGTAGAAGTTTGATGTAGGTGTCGTACAGAGTGTTGCCCTGTGGTGACATTTCGTTCAACATTGATTGTTTGTTTGATGTTTCGGATAGTTGAAAGATTCTTTGGAGGATGTATTTGTAAACATTGAATATTGCTTCGTCATCGTTTCTGAAAAAATCAAAAGAAAAATGAAATATTGATTGTGGAAGAATGCAAAGGATGCAACCAATGGTTAGTTTTAACAACAACAATGCAAACAACTAAACCAAAACTTTTGACTCACTCTTCGCTCCACTTCTGAACTCGCTCCTCCAAAATTCGTATAAACTCTCCAAACTTAACAATCTTCTTGACCAATAAAATCTCAAAAACATGGCTGCTCGCTTTTTGCAAATGACAAACCATCACAGCGTCCAATAACTTTTCTATCAAACACCATCGAACATCTTGACTAAGTTCAAACCCATCCGGAAGCAACGAACAGACTTCCGCCAAAATCTTGTACTTGATCACATGGTTCCACGAGAGCTCCAAAACACACTTCTTCAGCAAAAACTCCAGAAATCCTTCATATTTTTCCTCCATGATTTTCAAATACAAACTAAACACCTTGGACGAATTGCATTTAGCCACATCCTGAATCGAGTTTTGCCAGTTAGAAAAAATTATCGCCTCCAAACTCTTGCCTATTTCACTGTTGTTGCTCCAAAATGTTGTTTTTTTAGTGCTCACAAGCCACTGGAGAAGAACCTTTTCAGCAAAGTATGTGTGATTTGTGTAAGACATACAGTGAGGTTGTATGATTTTGAATATAAAAGTAAAAATTTCGTTTTCATTTTTAATAGGTTTTTTTGTTTTTGTTTGCAGGAATCCGAAGGCGACAGTGAGTTTGCAAGTTTCATTTGTTCCTGGCGAAGATAAAAGTCTGCACAGGTGGGATGAGACATTGTCGGTGTCAAAATTTGTGTAGAGAGAAAACAAAGCCTGGGAAGCTAGCAGTGCGCTCTCTTTGCCTATCAAATGGTTTTGTTTGATCAGGTCTTCTAGTTTAGATGCCAGTGCAGACCAATTTTCTGAGGTGCAACAGGACAGCGTGATGATTTTCTAAAAGAGATGAAAGAAATTAACAAAATTCATTCAAAAAATAGAAATATTGTTCAAAAACGAAGATTTCTTCTTACCCTTAAAGTTTTGATTTGTTCCTCATTTTCATCATTAAGATTAAACAAAATCTCGTTTAAATCCATCTGATATTAATAGAATCAAATATTTCTGTTTAGTAATTCTTCGATTTTCATTTCCTCATGAATTAAAGTTAATTTTCAATTTCGTTATTTTCAATTCTTTCCAGTTTCAATTCACGTTTTCATTCATTTTTGTTTTGGATTTGTCCAATGTTTTCAGAAACTGTGCAAATTTTATTTTGATGAATTTTGGTACGTCGGTCTCAGGGAATAAAGAGATCTTTGCTTTGACGAGTGTCCCTTCGTCACATCTGTACTTTTGTCGTCCGAAAAGAGTCTGAAACGTAATTGTTATTTGCATCTTCACTAAATTTCCATACTTTAGAATGAAAACCATGTTTTTTCAACATGAAAATGAGTATTGCAAAAAATGAAAGAGCACAGGTTGGTTTGGATTTTTAAGCATCTTTATTAACAATGTTAACTTATGACAATGTTATTTTTCATGTGCAACAAGTTTATGTATTAGTGAATTATTATAATTATGCCTTATTTTTACAATTCCTCTGTTCGTTTTGGCAAGTCAGGGACGTACCCTTTTTGTTCTATTTGTTCGCGGAATTTCAGGTATTCTCGTTTTCGGTCGAAGTGTTTCACCTAAAAAATAAAATCACAATTTGAAAAATTGTTCTTTACACATTGAATTGATTGCAAAAATGAAAAGGAATTAGCAAAAAAACACTTACCCACAAGGCAGGACAAAACTTTTCGTAAGCTTGCCTTACAGCATTGCATTCACTTTCTGACTTTTCGTCAAGACATTTCCAGTACTCGTCTCGACTACCCCAACACGCTTCTCTGTCTTTTTTGCTTGGAAAAGACATACTAAAACACAACAAACAAGTTCTTAATTTATATAATGAAAAACAAATAATAACTTCTGTGTTTATGATATGTTTGATTCAAATTCACTAGATATGCAGTTAAAAATTGCATTGTATCATTTGTTTCGGAAATTTTCTGTTCCATTTACCATTGATTCCATTTTTATTGTTTGATTTCAATTTTTTGATTAACACTTACCTTTGAAATCTAATTTGAAATGATTTACAAACTATAAGTTGACTTGGAAATGTTCACACACAATCACGGTTTGAATAAAAAAATGAATTAAATAAACAAACATTAACTAAAAACTAGAAGGAACAAAAAAATTTTAAAAAAACAGTAAAAAGTATGAAATAAACTTTGCACGACTTAATACAAATACTTAACAATCGGCCGGCTGTGCAAAAACTGAAGTAGATATTGGAGTAAATAATTGAACAAAATATTGCAATAGAAACGTGGGGATCCAATAAAATTGAGCTTTTGCAAGCTTCGCCCAATCAAAAATTCACATGATTTAAGCCAGACGACCTTGATCTAAAAAAATATGAACAAGAAAAAAAGCAACAGTTATAAATAATCGCGATTTCTATTTAGAATTTTCTCAACAATAATTCTTCTTTTCTTTTGTTTTTTCAAGAAAACATAAACATTTTTCTGCTCCTTCAGACAAAAATTAGCTGACACTTGTCAATCCCAAATTAAAAAGAAACAAATTTTGTACTAAAAATAAGATTGACGTTTATACAAAATGCTATTTATTTTTGTGTGGAATTCACCAATACAATCTTAACTGCATATAGTGAAATTTATTTGACGCATGTGAGAAATGTCAGATGGTAGAATACGAGAATAAAAATTGTTGAGTGACATGGTAATTAAAATACATAAAAATGTTATAATTAGAATTACGAATTTTGCGAAAAAATAAACAAACAAACAATTTTATGTTTGTTGTTAATTCGATTGCATAATAAAAGGCTGAAAATCCTCTAGTTTCAGCAGGAAAGATCGGTCATTAATTTTGTCAACGAGTTGTTGTGACTCGCAATGTTTACAAAATTTTATAGCTCGGAACGGATGGAATGACAGTTTTGCGATTGTTCGTTGCGTCAAACCGCGAGCCAACTCAATGAATCTTTGCAAATAAATAAGAAAGTTTAAAATTATCGTAAAAATGTTTAAATCACCTTGTTTATTTTTATCTGTTTGAATTATTGCTTCTCAACGACTGGTCCTCAAATGTTGTTACATAAATGTCATTGCGAGTTCATTTACATAACCTCGAAAGTGAACTTTTTTTCGTCAACCACGTCTTGCTATTCCAGCAACAATTCTTTCAAAATGGTCCAACTTTGATGATTTGCAAGAGCGCTTTTTTGTCAGTTGTAACTAGTTGGAGAGAGGTTAGTTAGGTTATGTTCATGGATCGTCATGTGCTTTGGAACTTCCTTGCCTTCGAAGCAACGCAGAATGCTTGCAGAATGCAGATAATTTTAAAATGACATAACTTTATGTAATCAAATCTTCTGATCGGTTCGTAAAACATAGCTGTTTACAAATTCAAAATTGAATTAACAAAAGTTTAAGGATATATTTTCAAAAAAAAATGACAATATTCAATTGAAGTACAATTGTAAGTTGAACAAGTTGTCAAAAGTTCATTTTGTACTATTTCATTCACCTATTAGTTATTAAATAATATCGATATATTTTAATCACTTTTATAATATTTTAATCATTTTTATAATTAAGAACAACGCTGAAATTCTATCTTATCTAATTACACCCGACATAAATAACCTACGTTGAAAATATATTAAAAACTCATTTACTAATATTCATTTCATTTTCAAATTAAGAGATACTATCTCACGTAAACCCAATTTTGTCACGTACGCATAGATAAAACTGTACTATATAAGCTCTGTAATTAAAGAATTCGGGTGATTACTACTCTATAAACTAAAGGTCTAATTGTATATTTACGAATAAAAATATCTTAACCAATAACTGTGTTCCACTCTTCCGACCCATTAAAATTTTGCAAAAGTAAACAAAAAAATTTTCTCAAATTTGGTTCATTACCGTAGTTCCTGGGATTTTTTGTTCATAAAAAACTCGTAGAGATAAAAGAGCATACATTCGATTTCAATTTTTCCTTTTTTATAACCATCTCTTTTGACGACCTCTTCGTCCTTGGCGCATCTATTGGAAAACGCATAAAGTATCTTTTATTTCGTTTCGGATCATTATTTCTGCAAGTTTTATTTGCAAACAATATTGTATCACCTCGTTCTGGTAGGCTCGTATCATTTATTTATACTTGAAAACAGTTTTTCTCGTTTTTACATTTTATAATTCATTTTTCGATGCAAAATTCACACAATATGTTTCCATACTTTACCTAAAATAACAACAAAAAGTTAGGAAAAGTTTTATCAAATGTTCACTTTAATAATTAATAGAAAGAGGCGCAGATACTTATCGCAAAATAAACAGACTATTTCCACGACCCTGGAGAGAACTTTTCTGGCATAAAATTGTTCGACATTTTCAATCAATAAATTCAATCAAACAATACTTCACCGATGATTGAGCTAATCTTCTTTTGAAAAGAATAAAATCAGTATGATTAATCACAAACAATGTTGTATAAAGAAAAACAAAATTGATAAAAACAAGAAAAGAAAATCATTGGGTATAACAATATTTGCAAAAATTCGAAAACTGTATCATTTGCAAACTTTCCGCCAAGGGCTAAGGTTTTTAATAAAAAAAGTTGACAATAATAAGCAACAATAGGAACAACAACAATGCTCCAAAACAACAATCCGAACAGTTTGTTTCTGTTGGGTTTATTGTTGTTGATCCCGTAAAAATTTTGGAACGGAAACGGCGCGAACCGGCTCGGAGGGCATTTCAAGAGTTGTCCCTCGAGGGTTCGCGCATGCGCGCTATTATCACCGCAAGAGTGCGTTTCAAAAGTGTGGACGTCTCGTTGGCGCACACGCAGCGTGTCTGTCGTGTCGCGCACAGTCGCGCAGACAGCGAGCAGCGGTGAGTGCGAGTTGGTTCGGCTCCAGGGGATGTTGTGTGCGTAGTGAACGTCGTATCTGGGCACCGACTTGAACCTCGCCGAGCGAGCGAGCCGCGATGTCGCGACCCCGACCGACCCCTTAGCTTTCGTACCCCCCGCGACCCTTCGAAAAAAACCAAGGTTATGTTCGCGGACCTTCGGACGAGCTGCTGAGTTTCAAGTGTCCCATCAATGTCGACGACCAGTCACCCGGCACAGCAGACATGTTCCGTTTCTTCAACCTGCGTAACCGGCTGCTACAGTCGCTCATCCTCGGACTCATCTTCTTCACCTTCTATGCCTATTTTCGCACACCCGTCAACGAGGTCCATCATTATCGCACCTTCTCGTTTCACACCTACAGTAAGTTTGCGATAAAAATAAACAATTTAGCAGAAAACAACGGATGGATATTTTGACTTTTTGGATGTAAACACTGGCTTGAAAAAGGAGACGAAATATCCGTCGGGTCATTGGCGCCTTTTTTGTCTTTCTTTTTTTATTTGGGTAACTGTTCTTCTTCATTTTCGTGCCACTTCGTACGTTGCATTTTGGAGCACTGCACTGGACACTTGTTGGCCAATTTTGTTTTCATCATTCTTTATTTTTAATTCTCTCATTTCGTTCCTTTCGTGTGTTCGTGACAAGTTAATCAAAGTTATTTCACTGAATAATAACAACTAAAACTGAAAACAATCTCTGCTTTGGAAATTAAAACACGCTGGATCATAAATTTGATAGAAATTCGAAAATGATTATACATTTATTACCAAAAAGAAATGAAAATGTTGTTTCAAGCAGTAAAAACAGATTTTAATGATAAACATCATTATTACAGAAAACAGTTATTGACTCAAAATAAAAACAATAATTGTATATCTTGGATGTTCACAATTAAGAAATAACAATTAACAAAATCATCACAACACGAATTACTCATCAGCGTTTGATCAATTATCATCAACTCATCAATCGAAACCTAATTGCCCATCTAATAACTCAATTAAAGCACTAAAAATCACTCGCTTGAAACCGAAAGGAAAAAACATACTTTTTTCGTTTCCCTCATAAAAAATTTTCCCTTCAAACCGTTTATCGTCGTACGCAGAGATAAAAAAAGTTCGATATAGGTCTGGTCTGTAATATCAAAACCGGAAATTCCGGAGTTAATCTTTCGGACGGTTCAGAAATAAGTTTTATTGCCGAAAAATTAGGCAACCTCTAATCCTGCTGGGTCTGGTTAAAAGTGAACTTTTTAACATGGCTCTCATGTGCGGCCTTGAGACAACAAGGTGAAATTTAATTACGCGACCTACGGAGGTCGAATTCAATGCACGAATAAAAAAGGAGACAAAAAGCAGATCGGGAATAAAGAAACGAAAACTGGCTTTGCCTTTCCAGAAAGAGAGACGGAGAGAGTTTTTGTCATTGCGATGGCCGGTGTCGCTTTTAATTATAAATTTAAAAGCGCTGTTGGCGACGGTGAAATGGATGCGGTGCACGTTCGCTGTTTACACACGCTGATTCGTATTGTCGCCGGCTGATTGGTGTTATGGAATCATAACTGACGTCAGGCCTCATTCATAAACTGATGAGACTCAATGATCATTAGCACAAATGCTATGAGCGAGGTGAAGATGCAATTTATCACATCAACTATTACCATAAACACGAGGAGGTTACACGTTCATAATTATTTCATTTTTTTTTCTTAATTTGTAACCTTTAACATTGTTTATTTTTCAATTCATATTTTTGTTCTTAATATTTTCAACTCATTTTATTTACAACATCGATAATTCTTGATCAAATTTTTGTTACTCAGCATTTTTGTTTTGTAAAATTGAGTTTGTAGTTTGTCTGTTATTTCGACTTTGATGTTTTTATTCAATTCGTTTTGTGTATTCTTTTTTGAAGTTGATAGATAATATTGTAATCAGATGGAGTTTAGATAGAGTTGGAAAATGCACTGACCAAGTGAGTAATGTTGCACACCAGCGAGACAGACACGGTTATAAATTGTCAGACATTTGTCAGAAAACGCTCCATGGTAATTGAAGTTACGAGTTGATCAAAAAGTCATTTCTATTTTTTTCACCATTTTTTCTCTCTCTCTATGAATTCACACTGTTATCTTGTCGTTAATTACAGAAATGAAATAAACGAGTAAACTTCAATTAGATTTTCATGTCGCAATTGGCGTTGGAGAGTTGTTCGACCAGAAAGTTTATGCTCCTCAACGCAAACGTGAAATATCATTTTGAATTTCAAATGTGTACATGTGTTGATTCGAGTTGACACAGTCGGTCAATCATCATAATTGAATTGTACACGAAAAGTTAAATACCTTTTTTTGTACTCGATTTCTTTTTTTGTGTCTTTCTAATGATGTTTTTGAAATTTCGTGTGTACTTTTTTTTTCTTAGTTAAATTGATCGGAGAAAATTTGTGTTTTCGAAAACGAGAATGGCTTGTGAAGCAGTTTGAACTGCGAAGTCGCTATTAATCAGAAGCATTGGAGGAAGAATCGCGGTTCTTTGTGTCTGATCTCCTACTTAGAGCGTAGCATGAAAAAGAAGACGAACCGCCAGAACGGTCGTTTTCTGTGAACTTAGAAGCCACATTTCATAATCAGAAACACATACGCACTTTATCTGATCCAACTCTCGTACATGCTCGTTTCAAACACGTCTTTTATGACGAGTGTTATAAAACCATCGATTTATAACTTTTAGAATTTGATCTGTCAAGGTGACACTTAACTTTTATTCGTACCTTTTTCATTTCATTATTCTAATGCATTTCAATTGAACAATTTCAACATCATTTTTTCCTTCATTTTATTGCAAAGATATTATTGTATTTACCTTTTTCGATTTTTTTTTGATTTTGTGAATCGAAAATTCGGAAATGGCATCATTAAAATCAGTTTTTATCTGTTCCTGGAAGTTGCTCGGCCTTGGTCGAGGAGGCTAAAAGTGAGTTCACTTTGCTCCTTTGTGTGCACATTATTTTTTCAACGGTAATAAGACAGCGGGGCGTAAAAAAGCGTTTCGCTCAGTTTGCAAAATCCTCCGAAGGAAGATTTTTATCTTCTTTTTTTTTCGATGGTAAGATTGTGAACTTTAATGTCCAGCAACGTTGTGTATGATTTTTATCAAGTCCGCTCACGTTGGAAATGCCGTGCCCAACTAATCGAATCAATACAAAAGTTTAACTTAAGTCACAAGTTTTTGCGACAAGCACGAACTGGATCAATTAAACTCGACGAGAAAAATGAACCCACTTCTTGAAATGAAAAATGCTTTTCGACATTTGAATAACTAAAAAAAAGGCTGAAATAAGAAAACAAAAAATGAAAAATTGGAATACAAAATAGAAACCTTAAAAATATTTAGTTTTTGTAATTGTTAATGTTGGGTTTTATTGTTGTTTAAAGATTATCAACCCTTTAATTTTCATTAACTTGGTGTTTCGCCATTCGAGTCATAAAATAAACGGCGATAAAAAGAAGGTAATGAAAGCAATCGCAAAATTTGTAGGAAGAAGAATTTTAATGGGCGTTTATAAGCTAATACACATTGTGTAACGCGGTTCGGGTTTTTTCTATTCCTTCTTTATTCATTGCGACATTGTTATTATAATCGTCATTGTACAATCGCAATTAGAAACACGGACTTTGAATTTATAAAAAAAGCTGCACGTTTGTTCTCGCTCGAAAAGTCATCGTTTTAGGTGCAACAATTAACCGTGCAATAACAATATTTGGAATTCGATTCGTCGACGCACTTGTTGTCTCACGATGAATGCAAATAACCGAAGGATGTGTCGCGTGTTAACAAATGTTGATTCTAGTTTCATCTCTTATGCAAAAAACAAATTCCAGTTCTGTACTTGATATTTGCATTTGTTGATCAAATAATCATCCTTTGTTTCAACAAAAATATCGAAATCGATTCTTGTCAAGTAAAATTACAAATTTGATTTCAACTAAAAAACTTGAACTGAAAAAAAAACTTGTTTCAAATTTCGTTTTACTTTTGTTTTTAGAATTTTAGTGATGCTTGAAGGTAGTAAAAAAGTAAAAAAAAGTTTGAAGCTGTTCTTGTCAGAATGTTGCGATTGAATAGAAAGAACTAAAAAAGAGTAGATGAGGGTCTTCCCCAGTGATTAAAACGTTCACTGGGTTGGACGTTCGGATTTGCTTATCAGCTGCGGTCTCATCTGCCGCAACCGCGCGTTTTTTAATCCGAGTGAAAACGTGAAACCTCTAATAAACTGTACGAGTTCACTTAATTATTCGTCACTTTCACTTGAAAATTATTATTTATTGCATCCCGACCAACCAGCCACTGACGCAATTTTAATAAGAAGCTCCAGTGATGAACAATTCTGCGGCTATTACACTTTTTGTATTGCGTTTACTATCACACACCCGCTGCGGTTATCTCGAGTAAGCCCACTGCTTTTTTTTTTGATATCCGTTTCCAACTTGAGGTCAAAACAAGTTAAAATTACACTGAAATTTCTTCTCAAACTTTTTCCATTCCATTTGTTTAGTTTTTATTTTGATAACTTTATTTACTATCCTAACTTTCTTAAAGTTTGAACATTTTTTGCAACGTTTTTGATATAAAAGTGAGGACCATTTTTTGGACTGAAAAAAAAAGAGATTTCAAAAGTTTATCAATGAATTTAGCATAAAAGTAATCCTAATCTGAAGCTATTCAAATTGACGATGGTTGATTGGCCAAAAATGCAACGAGGTATTGGTGAAAGTGGACATAAAATACAAACTTCTGAAATCGCAAACTGGACTTAGAAGTTTTTCAACTTTTGAAAGTGACGATAAAGTGACGATTATGAAATTGTTGTGTAGAGAGAGAAAAAAAACGTCCATCCGGGATGACCGGACAGTGACTAATCAGTTTTATTATACGACAATTAGCGATAAATTAGTAGCTGGTATCGGTTAATATTAATTAAACAACGACTCTCAGATTAATCAAGTGGCTTTTTTTTCCCAGTTACCGTGGCGCTGGCAAAAATAAATGCTACTTATCAGCATTGCGCGATGAAAAATAACGAAAATTTTTATCATAAACACTCACTTCATTTGTGTCGGCGAGTTTGCCAACCTTGACATGCTTTCTCGTTTCAGTTGATATACCAAATGCGTTTGGACATTCGACACGAAATCTCTGCCTCGAAACGTGTTTTCAATCTAATTTTCTAGACGTGGGTTTTGATGAAGTTTCAGTCACCGAACAATCACTCGACTCAGCTTGCACTTTTCAACTTCAACATTTCATCCGACTTGAAATTCGAATTTGTGCATTCAATTTATTATTCAAAACAAACTCAATTTTTCAATTGTTTACTTGTTAATCAAATTTCAAATTTGATTTTATTTAACAAACAAATGTCATTTATAACTGAATGAAAAAAGGAATTTCAAAAACTACATACCAGTCAGTTGAAATTTCTAAAAATTAAATTATGCAGAAGCAAATTTTTGAGTACAAAAAATGGCTTGAGGAATGTATTCAGAAGTTAGTGAGCCGATTAGAAAGTTACATCACTGTCCAAATTTCTATCGCGAGTTATGGTTTATGTAACCGCGCTCTTGGCATCGGGTTTTCTGTAAGGTGTTTGTTTCGTGCACCTGTGACACATCCTCCATCCATAAACAAATTCCTTTTTTCTCTTTCAAAACGCGAATATGGCTGGTGATGTAATTGTCTCAATTAAAAACGTAATCGGCGAAACAAGATGTCGTACAAGTATTGGCTTCCAAAACATGCGCTTACATCGTTTGAGCGCATTTCCGCTTGTTAATTGTGATTTATTAACTTTCAGTTTGTTTCATAATTTTTAGTTATCAATTATTGAACAAAAAATGCAAAAAAAATGAAAAAAATTGAAAATAAAAACTATTTATAACGATTAACTAACCAATTAGCGTGTGAAAAGGGAAATGATGCACGATTTGAGGAAACAATTTTTTAACAGTTCCTTGTAAATTAAATCATAAATAGAAATCAAAGTTGATTAACGATTGATGTATCTTGATAAGCACCTCATTTATATTCCTTCTCGTGTCTATCATAATCTTGTATTCATTTTGAACTATTTTTGTAGATATTTTTGTCTGACCCTCTTCAGCACATTCTTTTTTGTTTTAAAATTCATTAATTATATACTTTTTCATTGTTTTTTTTTGTCTTTTGAATTCTTGTTTATTTACGTTTAACCAAGAGATATCGGATAATTAAATAAATTCTTGTCGAAAGATCAAATTATGCATCAGAGTAGAGTGTTGTGACTAGAAGCCGCAGAGCAGCTGTTTTACTTGCTACATAATGATGCAGTGAAACAACACAGCAAAGTGATACATAATACACTATCATGTTACTTGCGGCCAGAGCGACTATGGGAAAACGAGGGCGTTTCAACATTTATCACAAATTGTTTCCTCTCAATATCATTTATTAATACTAGTCTTATTCCAAATCCAATAATTTAGGTGCAAATAACAAAACCCATAATTTTAATCCAGTTTCTAATTTTTGTTATTTTTTTCTAGTTAATCCGATTTCGGTATTTGACTAATTTAATCCACTTGACTTTTACATCACACGCGATTTTTTGCAATTTGAGATTTAAAATTGAATAAAACCTTTTTTAAACTAGTTTTTCTTTGATGCAGATAAAAAATGTGCTATAACCATGAAATGATACAGACAAAAAGTGCATAAAGAAAAGCGCGTTCTCAATACGTGATGAGCCTCTTCAATTACAACGAAACTAGACGTGAAAAATTGTCAAACAATGAGATCTTTGTCTGTGCAATTGACGAAGGTCTCACCTGTTCGAGCTGAAAAAAAGGAAACTTCAACCACTTTAAGATAACAAACTAAAAATAAAACTATTGTATTTAATCACAGATCTTTTTGTTCAAATTAGCCAATGATCACGTACTCAACAAAGTGTCACACATTTTTTCACCTACTTTTCGCTGCAACTTGAAATCAACTTTTACTTCGTGGATAACAACAAAAATTATGCTTTAAATTTATTATGATCGAATTACGGAACTAATCGGCTGGTTACAAAATTAATATTTACTTTGTAGCTTTTTTATCTACGAGTTCAATCAAATGAAATCGATAAATGATATTTTTAGTGTAAACGAAAGGTGAGACAATAGTAACAAAGTACGCCGCCAATGTTGCAATCGTGAGATAAGTCTGGCGTAAGTTTGAGCGAAAAACGTTGTGTTTGATCAAACTGATAGAATGCACATACAGGAGTTGAGTTATCAATGTAACCTGCACACTTGACAGTCAAGGCACACATAAATATCTTATTTGGTATCAAATCAGTGTGACACTTAACGACTGGAAACCCATTCTAGATCCAAATGAAAAGTCTTTGATTTCATTTGTTTGCTGATCCGGCGATATCAAGTCAAACCTGACATGCTTTTTTGTTCTATCAAAAACTAGAACTTTGTAGATTTCATTTTTCAACCTTTCGATGAAACCAGATTGGTGAAAATAAAGTCGGTTGAAAAGCTGATTAGAACAGCTTGATTTTTTTCAACTTGAATTTAAAGTATTAAGATTTTTTTTATTTGGTAATTTTGAAATTGGAGATGTTAGAGTTGTAAATAAAATCTTGCATAACTGCGGAGAGGAAGCGTTTATACAACACAATGACTTAACATTGAACGAAAAATTGGATTAAAAAGTAGTGCACGGATATTCTTTTGCATGCAAGGTGAGCTGTTGCAGCAACTGTGTCACCGATGCGACGTCTTTTTTCGTTTTGTGTTTTTTTTTTCATTACTTTGTTGAAATAACAGAATTTTTTAGAAACATCCACTGTGCGAGAAGAGTCAGTTTTTGTCGAAATGCATTAACAAAATTAGACTTTTTGATTTCAGAAAAAGTAGCTTTATCTAAAGTTCATGATTAAAAATGTTCAATTTTATCATACTGACTGGACAGAAATGTTTAAAAATAATAGAAACGAAATAACAACAGTGAACTAGATTCAAACAGTATAAAAATAACGAAATTGCAACGTCAAAAAATAATGAATATTGATTTGAACTTTCGTCCCGTCGACTTTATAGCAAATTGTTTATAACTTTATTCGAAAACAAAGTAATAACACGAAAATGAAAATACTGTGAAATATTGAAAGTCGAAAAAGTTATCGCATTTGAATTTCGAAATTCGACAGATAAGTCGCGAATGATGAAAAACCAAACACCAAATTATCTTGTGTTGAAATATCAATTTGAAAATTTTCAAAATCAATATAAGACGAATAATCATAATCAAAACCATACATTTTTGTTTGACAAATTTCAAGTACATGAAATCTATCAAAAGAAAAGTTTAAAACTCAGTTTTCATTTTTTATTTTCTAAATCCATTAATTCCACCTCATTTTGAACTTGATAGTCACTTATCGAATCCTTCTAACTTTATTTTTTTCAAATTTGCAGATCAACAAGCAGTTCAGGAAGGTATCCCAGTTCCGCAGGCCTTAAACCTAACAACGGAAGTTCAGCCGAAAAACTCGACACCAGAGCACCAAACGAAAACGTTGAACCAGAGTTCCGCCCTGCAGCACCAGCCAGCAACACTGAGCAACGCCAGCAACCCCTCGATGACTCCCGAGCTGCAATCGTCATCGCAGGAACCGTCTTCCATCCAGACCGCGAAGCCCACTCGTCCGGACAGTGCCCGGGCGATCTATGTGCCAGGTCACAGTGTGAGTGCTGCCCACAAGTGTCCGAACCTCGGCCAGGACATGAGTCTAGCGATCCTGGTTATGTCCGCGCCAAAGAACAAGGAGGCCCGCACGGCCATCCGCAGGACCTGGGGCAGCTACGACGGTCGTCGAGACGTTGCTCTGGCGTTCATGATCGGCGTCTCGAGCGACGCCAAACTCGAGAAGTCGTTACACGCCGAGGCGCGTCTCTACGAGGACATCGTTCGAGGCAACTTCATCGACTCCTATTCGAATTTGACTCTGAAAACGATCTCGAGTTTGGAGTGGATGCGCACGTACTGTCCGAAGGCGAGGTTTTTGCTCAAGGCCGACGACGACATGTTTATCAATGTCGATCGTCTAATTAAGTTTACGGAGAAACACGCGAATGATAAGCGTACTATTTTTGGACGAGTGGCGAAAAAGTGGAAGCCAATCAGGAACAAACAGAGCAAATATTACGTCTCGCAGGCGCAGTTTAAGCAGGTGTTGTATCCGGATTTCACGACCGGGCCGTCGTACCTGGTGACGAGGGATGCAATTGACGATTTGCTCCAGGGCGCTTTGGACCAGACCTACCTCAAGCTCGAGGACGTGTTTGTGACGGGAGTCGTCGCTAGCCGGGTGGGAATTAAACGAGTGCAGGTGAACGAATTCCAGAACAGGAAGATCTCTTATAGCGTTTGCAATGTGCAGAAGGCGATTAGTATTCATATGGTCAAGTATGAGGAACAGTTTGACCTGTGGAAGAAGCTCCAGGACGGCAAGTCCAAGTGCAAGTGAGACGAAAGTTGGTGGTGGCTTAGGACGCTCAACCACCACCCCAAACTCGCTAGGGAGATCCTCGATTGAGTCATGGACTGACCGATTTTTTCATATCCGTCCACTTGAGTCGCTCAGCAAAGTTAGAATGTTAAATAGAACTTAGGAACAGTCGTTGCTGATTCAAAGTTTATTTTTGTCTTTTTTTTTCTATAGATTTATTTCTATTTTTTTCTGAAAGAGTTTTGTTTTGTAAAAAGATTATGAATTGTGATTAGTTAGCACAGATGTAATTTTGTTTGGTAAATTTTTGAATGCTATTTTTCTAATTTGAGTTAAAGCTAACTCTAAAATCGTGATTATATGAAACCGAAAGAACTAATTTTAAAACTTTTTTACACTGCGCTGTTTTACGCTACGATTTGCATTTATCAAGTATTTGTTCTGAAAGTTCGATATTGATTTGTTCAACTCTTACCATATCAAAGATTGTTTTTTTTTATAACTAAACATATAAAATAAAATCAGTAGAATGTAAGGAACCAAATGAACAATCCTAATGTAAATACACAATGCTGAGAGACGAAAGTTTTTTGTATGAGCTGGTTTTTTTTGTCAGACAAAAAGAAGAAAGGTGAAAATGAAAAACAAGGCCTGCTTGTTTGCGATGAATTTTGTTAACTGCGTCTATAAATATTGTAAATAAGAATTTTAAAACGAGTGACTTGTTTTTGTAATCTACTCGACGAAAGATAGGTTTGCGTTTTCAGTGTCGTACTGTGCCATAATTTGTTGTTTGTACAATCCTATTTGTTACGAGTGTACAAATCAGCTGCCTAGCGATGATAATTTAAGACTAAGATTGTAGTCAAGCGTGCAACCATGTTGCCATTTTTAAGTCAACACTATCAAATCGAACTTCAATGATGAACAAGAAACAAACGCTCTGTAATTCCGCACCGGATTTTTTTACAATCGCGGCCTTCCTGAGCTAAGACTTATTGGTGTGAAACAGTTTTCAACCGTCTAACGGAACTTTTGAAGATCGTTTTTTTGCGAAAAAATAATCAAAAAGGGTCTAAGCTAAGATGAACACACGTTAGTAATAAAAAACCAAATTTGCAAAACAAAAGAAAAACAAATTAAAAAATAAAATGTGAAATTGCAATGTGTTTTTGTTATTGACGTGTTTTCGCTCGCAATTATGTAAATCATATCAAAACCAAATGTTAATGAGTGCGCGGTATGCAATTGTGTAAGAATCTAACGTCATCGGTACTTTTTTTCTCAGTTTCGTTTTTGTAATGTGTTTTTTACAATTGAATTAGTTTGTTGGCGTCGGTGATGGACAGCAAGCCATAATATAACTTTACACCGTTCCTCTACTCGAATTTGAATCGCATCCCCGAATTTACACGAAGCCTTTACCGCCGGGATAGCATTTGTCAGAAAAATTCACACCGGCTGAAAACGAAACACGTAATTCCATGTTACTTCTAATGCATCGTCGAGTCTGATACGACGACCACCAATTACCTTGTGATAATGGATGGAAAATGATAAAAATGAAAAAAATGAATTTTTTTTTATTTTCACAGATAAGTTAAAAGGTTGATACAATTTATCGTCATAAATTTATTTTTAAGGTCATTTAAAATATGGCTTTTTAATCCTTTTAGTTGTTATCATTTTTCTAATTCTTTAAATTTTTTACAAAAAAAACAAGTAAATTTCAATCAAGTGAATCAATTATTGGATTGATAAATTATTTTAGACTTATTTATGATGGTAAATATTACAAAAACAATTTTTAAGTGTAAAGAGAATTTCGGAGCAATGGTCAAGCCAATGAAAACTGATTGTGAAGGACGAGGGTTCGAATCCCAGTAGCTAAAACTTTTTTACTGTTTTAACTTGAGATGTTTATTTGTTTGAAGAATATTTTTGAAAAATGTTTCAAGAATTCAGTTTGACGTGTAATTTTAACATGGGATTGTATTTATGTTTCAAATGTCTCAGTTCCTGTGGGATTAAATAACTGGATTTCCAGTGAACTATGAGACAAGCCGGAAATCAGTCTGGGTAATTAACAAGCGGTGACGGTAGATTGTAAGAAATAGGAAAAAGTCAAGAAAAAGTCGACACGTGCGTATTCGAGTCCCTGAGTTATGTTTTTCCTCGAGGGTTCAAGCGAATGAAATGTTTATTCAGCGAAGGAAAAAAGGAAAGTTAGTTAATCCTCTATCAAACTCACAACTATGTAATTACACTAAACTGTTCCAAAACAAAGAAATGAAAATCCAATGAAAAATCCACAGCATAAGAAACAATCAAGCAAAATAACGACGCATGATTTGTGTTACCTTTTTGGATGCAGATGTTTCCATTTCCTGACTAGTAATAATGTCTAGGTTATCTTATCAGTACTCGATCAGTATCTCTGATTTGATAACGACTTTCAAGTTCCAGTTACGTTTGATTGCTTCTTGCTGTTTTCCTATCGTTCGTTGTACGCATCAGAATATTATCCCACATGGAAGGTGTTTATCATGATGTAAACAAAAAAAAACTACTTTGTATAAAAAGAACTAACAAACGCTGCACAAATATTTAGTAACGTGAAATAAAAGCGAGAGAGATGTGAAAATGTAGTATTTTTGATTGAAGATTGCGAAAAATTGTTAATAGGCTATTTTTTTGTCGAAGCAATAATTATTTTAAAATTGTAAAGCGAGATGACAGAAAAGATGTCACGTCAAAGAGTAATCGTGGTTGTTGACTCGGTTTCGTCACCGGGAGAAAAAAAAATAATAATGGAAGAAAAAAAAGGGACAGCTTTGTTATTCATTCATTCCTGATGCGTTCGAGCTTAATTCTCTCGGTGATGAATGCGTTCTTTTCTGTTGCATAGTCAATAATTTACAAACCACTCGGACAGCGTTAATTGCACAATGTCAAATAACGGAGGCGCGACTGACGTTCGACAACTTTTTATTTTTAGATTAATCAATTCGAGGTGAGAAAAATGTATGAATGAAAAAGCTGAAACAAAGTAACGAATCGCTGCAATGTCAGTTTCTTAAGACACGGCTGCTACGCAGAACGTCAAAGTTTTCTTTTTCACATTTTTTTGAACTTTGAGCCAACCTTTCAGCTAAGAGACAAAGATTTTGATGAAATTCCACCTCTGCGGCGTAATCAATTTTCTTCTCAGTTCCCTCTTCTTTTCAATAAAAACGACTGAGTTATTTCAGTGTCGATAGCGAAATTTGAATAATAAAACCAGAGGATACTCTGTCTAAAAGGAATGAAAAAACAAGTTAATATAGTAAAAGTTGTAAATCAAAGATGACTCGAATATTGTATGGAAAGGTTGAAATGACTCAGATCGTTGGCTGTATGATTTTTCATTTTAAATATTACTAGTCAGTGCCTAGATTGTAATTATTCATAAACATAAACCTACCTACGGAACGCGTTTGATTGAGAAAAGATAAATGATTGATCTCTGCGACCGACATGGTTTTTTTTGTATTCTCAACTTCATGGTACTTACTGTAATTTGTTGTATTCTAAACAAACAACAACGCCTAAAAGTGTTAAAGTCCGAAAAAATTGGTTTTTCAATTTGTACAAATTGCCAAACACCGAAGATCGTTTGAACACAAACTAAACTGTATTGTCAGGATGTGCTATCCGAAATATGTTTTATACGAATTGTTTTAAGACGTTCAATCAATTTGTTAACGAATGATAGTCTATAATAACTTGTAAAGAGAAAAAGTATCAAGGCCATGCGAAACATTAAGTGCTCATTTTCGTGCAGATGAAAGTACACGTCGAACTAAGTTTTTTGATAAATAAAAGATTTAGATAATCGTCTAACCGTGTCATCTGTGCGATTCGTTTTTTAATATAGCGTAAACATCGTTTGAATCTATTTTTTTAACGGGAACTCAATAGAACACAATATTTTTTGCGACGCGTTGCGCACGATTTATTTCAAATCGTCCAAGTCTGTAAAACTCGAATAAGATATGCGATTTCGTGCATTGTAAAATAAAAGTGCGTTAGAAACAAAATAAATATTCGACTCTGTACATTTTTCACCCTAATTTACCTCTTTTTAAAATGAAAACGTTCAAGAACAATTGTTGGATGAAAGAAGAAAAATGATAAAAACGTAATAAAAAGTTGCGCACACCGTCTAACTCGACCTGAAAAATCAACTGGCTATTTCTGCAGGATAATTGGGATCTTCAACTATGATTAGTGTGCACTCACGTGTGCAAACAACCTCTCGCTATAAATGTCGCAATAACTTAATCATTATCTACTTTACGTTTCGCTTTTCATTGGTTTGACATCAAAATGAACGACAATTTGTAAACAAAAACTTTGTATAAACGTTTTTTCCTGAGAACAATTCAATTTCCGAATTCAATCTTTTAATTTTTCTGTACTAACAACTTTTGTAAAACAAAACGAACGATACTTTTTACAATTTTCCATTTTAATTAACTGACTTAATTAGGTATGAAATGATTAAACAAAGATATAATCATGTGAAAATGAACAAAAGTAGAGTGCGTTAAAATTTCAATTGAATTATTTCGTTACAATGTATGAAAATTGAAAAATCAAAATTCTCAACTGCAATAGAAGGTTTAAAAAACTAACAAACTTTTATAAATACAAAGGATCTCTTTATTTGGAAAAAATGATTTCGAAGGTGATTCGTATGTACCCGTGACAAACTAATCTACAAAAATACGCAATGTTCGAAGAACAATTTTTTGTTAAAATATGTTAATTCATTCATGGGTCAGCGAAATATTCCTTCGAGGCTTTGACTTCGGGTTTGATGGTTTTCTTTCCTGGTTTCCAACCGGCTGGGCACACTTCACCGTGCTTGTCGGTGAACTGGAATGCTTGAACCAATCTCAAAGTTTCGTCCACAGATCTGCAATTGAATAAAAAAAGTAAAATTCCACGCTAACAATTGTTTATCCTTTGTTGATAAAACAGTAAACTAATATCAAATACTTTATCAACACTGTATTTCAGATTTCACATTTGAAATTTATAATATGATAGAATTTAATTCAAAAGACTCTTTTATGAACTTTAATTTTTAATAAAAATGAATATTCATAAAAAAGAAAGATTTAATTTATTTAAAATAAAAAGTTTCGTTAAGAATTTTTTATCAAAAAGTAAATTGTTGGTTGTTTTTGGTACGAGGGTTCATGTAATTTGGTTGAAAATCGTTATTACCTTCCAACAGGAAGATCATTGATGGTTATTTGCCTCAAATTTTGTTTATCATCAATGATGAAGAGTCCACGGAAAGGAATGCCAGCTTCCTCCAACAGGACTCCATAATCACGAGCAATTTGCGTGTTCTTGTCAGCAAGGAGAGGGATGGCCATCTCACCGAGACCTCCCTGTTTACGTGGCTGGTTCACCCAGGCCAAGTGACTGAAGTGGGAGTCACAAGATGCGGCAATCACTTGACAGTTGATCTGCTCGAACTCATTTGCACGGTCAGAGAAAGCAATGATCTCAGTTGGACATACAAAGGTGCTGCAAATAATTCAATTTCATTAATATCTAATCAAATTTACAGTTTTTTGTTATTACAAACATAACAAACAGCAAAATCAAAATATAAAAACTTTTCAGTGACAATTTGTTTCTGCTTTTTTGTTATCTCTGTTCAGTCTTGATGTTTTTTTCTGTTCAAATAGAGATATTACAAATGCTATACTTACAAATCCAAGGGATAGAAAAATAGGACAACGTATTTTCCTTTGTAGTCGCTGAGCTTGATTTCTTTGAATTCGCCGTTCACGACAGCTGTGCCAGAGAATTGTGGAGCTGGTTTTTGCAACTGAGGTGCCATGATGGTCTGAAATAAAAAATGAGTATGAAAGAGTTGCTCTATATTTCGCAAAACCAGTACAGAAATTACAGTTTTTTGTTCAAAATAAACCTGTTCGTTTCCTCTTAATAAAAGAAATAGCAAAGTAGAAAATGAAAAATTCAAAATTATAGAAAAATTAATACCCAAGGAAACAAGGAAATGATGGAACGAAATAATTAAACGCGAATAATCGGAATTGTAAATGAGCGACAGGTGTAAAAGTGGAACAGATCGATAAACTTTCTTAATGAACTTATTTGTTCTTCAGTTCAAGTGCAGATACACGTTTCATTTAATCGTTCACATTTCACGGTCAATAGCTACTTGACGAATATTTGCCGTCTGAGTTGTCTGAAGAAATTGAAGTGCCCGTCTAGTGTGATCTCTTATCGAAGATTCAAATTTAAACATTGAGATAACTTTCGCAACGATAGGCAATCCAAGATCGTAATTATATTAGTAGTTATGCAATGACTAGTCAATAATTATCCGAAAGTGAATCACCGTCCTTCATTTTTTACCAGGAAAATGATTTCAGATCGATTCAAATTCGGAGCAAAAAATTTCAATGTAGGGAATTCCTACAATTAAATTGTATGTTAAGTAAGCACTGACAAAAGTGTAGAATTTTAAATTTCAATTTCTCAACGGAAGTCAATTTGGGCCTGATTGAATTACATTCGCAATTCAGTCATTTGAGTGTCAATTACTTTGTGACTTGTGTGTATTCATTGACGCAACTTTATCAGATGGACATTGTAATCAATGCGGTTATTTAGTTTTAATCAAAACGGATGATTGATGTCGACTATAAAAAATTGGATAGTAAATTTGTTATACGTTCGTGAATCATGGCTCCGCACGTTTATGTACAAAGTCAATTAAAACATAATGGGAATAGAAAAAAAATAGTTGCACAATTGTGTGTAAGAGTTTAATCTTGATTTTTTTACTTTCATTATTTGTCTCAAGGAATGTATCTTTTTAATGGAACATTTTCTCCTTTTTTTATTTGCAAATAAACAATGATTACTATGCGAATGAACAAGTTTTTTTGAACTCAAACTATTTAGTTTCGACAATGAAATTACTTTATTATCTTTTCTTTTGCTATTTTGTGAAAAAAAATATTTTGCAATTTCAAGTTCCGAATTTGAAAAAGTGCTGAATAGGTAAGCACATTTTTCATGAAAAACGATAAGCATTTTGTGTCGTCATTTACTTAAATTCATTACAGGTCAAGTTTTTGATCAAAGTCGAATGATAAAGTGGTCGTTAAAGATTGGATGATTTTTAGTAGCGTGACAATCAAATTCATCTAATTTAATATTAGACGAACAATTAACAAAACACGAGTAACGTACAATTTTTTAAACGTGACTTGCAGTAACAAAGAATAAAACAACAATAAACAATTGCGATGGTTTTTCCGGTCTCTTAATTTTTCTAGTTTTCTAACAATTAACAAATTTCATTAACTTTTGTTCAGTTCACAAACGTAAAATACAAATAACATTACCAAATTAAAAAATAAAATTTGCAAAATTAATAATATCAAATGCAATAACAAAACAAGAATAGTAACAAAACACAATCAGAACGAGAATGAAAAGATGACATAAGCATACAAAATTAAATAATTAACAACAAACGAATTAAAAATCAAAAGCAAAATAATAAATAAAAAACAATAACAAACGTGGTTTGATACTTGAAATTCATATATGTGATGAACCGAAACACGTCACAAGCATTGTTCGATTTTTCTGGAACCCAAGCGTTTGAAAAAGAAACAGAATTTTGCACCAAGGTCACGACAAAATGTTAGACGCAAAGTTCATTCGAACAAAGGAAAAAGAAGCGTTCAAATCAAAAAAATGTCGGCCGTGAAAAAGGGTCGCGATTAATAGGGTCGTCTTGCGCAATAGTGTCTCGTGTAGTTTCCTGTACGAAGTCAGTTAAATGAAAAATTACACCAAATTACGCAAATGGGCAATGATAAAAGATTGTTGGTGAAATTTGACAGTTGCCGGTTGGATGGCTGGACAAGCGGGATTGCAAAAAGATGAGATGACTTACTTTTTGTTTAATTAGCGAAAGTGGTTTGTCAGGAGTCGATGGCGGCGATGCTTGCTGCTCCACGTATGCCGGTGAAATCAACTGGGAACGTCAGTTGGAGTTGCAATAGAGCGGTTGATGGGATGAGTTTGGAATGAAGAAAATTAGGCGAATACCAACATTATAAGCAAAACGAATCGCGGCAGTGTTGCCAAACTGAAGCTATCGTCGGTACTTTTTAATTTTAATTTTTGATTTGTTTGTTTATTTGTTATTTTGAGATTGTTATACCAGTTTTGAATACATGAGTTTTACGTTCAGTATTTTGTTAATAAAATCTACTTTCATTTATGTTTGTTCGTTTAAGGAAAGTTTTTTAAAAGTTTCGATCCCATTTGATTAGTTGTAATAGATTCTTTAAAATGAGTTTTATATCAAATGTTAATTATATAAGTATGTTAATTCGTGAACAAATAAATTGTCCTAAGTTCAAATTTTAAGTTGGTTGGAAAAATTATTTTTGTAAATTGGATAGATAGAAAAGTGATAAAATAATGCAATCGTATCAAGTTCAATTTCAAATGTTTATGTAATAATTAATTCATTCATAAATGCGAAACTCTTACTGATGTTAACAAGTTCAATCAAACCAGTATTAACATATGCCGAACCACTCAAACGCCAATTTGCATAAGGTTTTATAATGATTATCATCGCCATTTAATCATCGGCATAAATAATCTTAATGTTTTCATCAAAAGTTCATAACTTTTCGGATTATGAAACACGAGAAGAAAAAGTCATTTCCAACTTTTTAAATTTACTTTTGAAACAATTAAAATGTCATTGTTTAGTCGAGCTTCTAGTTTGTTTTTTAAATTTGTTTTTATAAATTAATGCAAAATTGAATTACTTACTTTTTCATTTTCGTTGTTTTCTTCCATTGGCAAAGAATCACTATGTTTGATTTTCTTCAGAGGAGCCTCACAGATCCCATTCAACGTTCCATTTTCAGATTCTTTGTTCTCATCACATTCTGATAGTTTTCGCTTTGCTGTCTGTTTTTCAACGTTTTGCATAACTTCGGTCATTTTATTCGTGAATTTTCAAAGAACTTTTTAAGCACAAAAAAATAACTTTAAATTATAATTATACTCATGAAAAAAGTTGTTTATTTTTCAGTAGCAACCTGTTTCAAACTTGAGATTCTAAAGTTCTAAAACATGTGTTCGACATGATCCTTACGCCACCTATAACACTTTTCCACAAATTTATAATTGAAAGGGACAGAATTTGCATTTCCAAAATGCAAAAATAAAACGATAACAATTCGAATGGAATATGAATTAAAAAAGTCCAAATTGTTGAATAAAAAAATAAGAAAAAGAAAGTTCGTTTTAACATTTTATTAGAAATATATTACAAGGAATTGTAAACTTTGCGTTGTCGCATTTGTTTCATATAATCTTCTAACTTCTCCTCGCCCGACTTGGGATAAGGTAGATAATAATGTTTTGGTGGTTTTCCTTCTTCTAAACGTACATAATAATTGCAATACCGCCAGTGAATCGTTCCTTGTCGCGCTTTAGCATGTCGTCTGACTCCTTTGATAAATCCCCCTGTTGATGCTAATGATTCCGCTGAAAAAGAACAAAAAATAAATTGTAAAACAATGATTTGCACAATTCCAAATACTATTCTCAGATAACTAAGGAAATATTTTTTTTAATTTTACTTACCAACCCACAAGTTGGACTTGAATTCAACATTATGTTCTTCAACAGCCTTCTTTTGAGCCTCCAAAAGAACTCCCTTGATGATACTGGACCCTTTATTTGGCAAAAATGAGAGTTGTTTAAGAGCTTCATCAATCGACATGCCTCTGATAAACATTGCGCTGTACCACATCTTCTTTGGACTGTATTTGACTTTTTCTATACAGTGACAAACGTACTGAAAACAAAACAAACAAACCTATTATTTATTTTATCAATTGGACTGTAAACAAACAACCGAAAACTCAACTTTGTGCACAAAATTTTGGTTTTCTGTATTGATTCGACTATGACAAAATTTGAACTTACAGCAGGTCTTCTTTCCTCATCCGGACCTTGGATTGGATGAAAAGTTTTGTTATGATCGAGCCATTTGAAATTAACACTCGTTGTGTTAATAAATCTTGTTGTTTGTAATGTTTCGCATATTTTGTTTACGTTCGAGGTTAGAATCGACGACTTCAGCACAGGGTTACATTGCACAGCTAACACTTGGAAACACTTCCGCAGAATCTGCATTATTTATTAGTACTTTGCAAACACAGTGGTTTCAGAAAGTTTATTAACTGCTACAGTTCATTTGCTTTTGTTTTTCGAACCCTTTTTTGCACGACGAACTTTTTTATAAATCAAAACATGAATATGTGAAAAAATACCGAAAGAGGGCGCTTTTGGTTGTCACGAGGGAAAAGAGCGGCAAGTTTGAATTACAAACTTTAACTATTAAATTAATCTTGAAAATTAGATTCTAGTATTACAAAACAGTATTGTATAGAATGTTCTCTAAAATTCAAAATCAATGGTTGTGTCTGACGACACAACAAAATTGTTGTATAAAATTTTCCTCGTAATCTTAACAACACAATATAAAATGTCAAAAAGGAAACGTCCTGATTCACCATATAACTCAAACAATCTAGAATTTCAATTTACACCCACTGATGTACTAGAACGAATATATCCACATGATCAACGTGTGTGAGTGTTTCAAATCAAAAGAAAAGCTTTTTTCGTAGTTTCGTTCTTTTTGTAAACTTTGAAGTTTATGTTTGCCTCGAAAGTATTCGATATAATTTTATCAGATCTGTTTGTGGCTACGTTGGTCATCAGATTCCACTTGAGGGAAAAAGAACAAGTTCCATAAACAATGAAGAAAATTCAGAAAACATAATCATCAAATCAAAACAAGTTATGGGACCGAAAGAACTTCTGGCAGGAGACGAAATTTTATTGAATGAAGATGTCTGAGCAAAAAAGTAATAACAAAACAAGCAATTCGCAAAACTACATTTATTTTTTCATCAAAATCGTACAAAAAACCTTAAAACCTAGATTCCTAAGAGTCTAAAAATTTTTCTTCGTTTTCGAATTGTACTGATTGTTCTTATTAGAGAATTTGGATGGTTTGGGTGGTGCGTCCTCAGGTTCTTCAGTTGTGGAAGGCTGTTTGGCCAGCCATTCCAGGGCCCTTTGAATCTCTGGAGGGATGGGGGGAGGAGTGGGCAAGTGCGAGCCAGAAACTTGTGCTCCAAATTCGTCGGCGGTCCAACTCAAAGCGATGGGAGTACCATCCGGAGCATTGTACTGCACAGAGCCTTGGATCAACTGCGCCTCGTCTGGAGTCCCTGCGTATTTCCTTGTTCCGATTTCTTTCTGGACGATTCCACCTTCGGTCTCATACGAAACTTGGTAGTTTCCTCGCGTATCCCCCAGATCATGCTCTGATCTTACTATTTTTTCTGGTTCTTTGAAGTAGATTTGTCCGAATGCAAATTGCAAAATGGATAAAATAATCTGTTAACAAACAACATAAAAATACAAAACTGAAGAAACGCAGCATTCTCAATCAAAAAATATGAACCGTGCAAAATGTTGTGTTGTATTCTCTTTTGTAATTTTAATTTTTTGTCATTTTGTCTTTGACATAAATTTGAAATAAGTTATCAAAATAGGTACGAGACATATCTCAGTCTGTAAGGTTTAAATGTGTTAATTGAGCTGAGATTGATGAATGAAATCAATCGTGAAAAGTGCGATCTTTGCAGTGATTACTGGTAGATTAATGTGCGAACCGATGGGCATTGCGAGATTTATGAAAAAGCGCAAGAATAGAGATCTTTGTCTCTCTAACATACACATACGTTCACTCGCAAAGATAGGATGCCAAGGTTATTTGCGAAACTACATACCAGTCCAATGAAAATCACAAATTCATCCTATGGTGTGTACTTTTTGATTTTTTTTCAATTTTCCTTTCGCAATGTTTCAAACCGCAGCATTTCGTCTTTAAACAGCTATACAAAAATGAAAATTTTCTCTCATTTTGGTAATTACAAATAATCCAATTGTGTGTTTATAATATAAGTTTTTCATAAACATTTCTTTATGCAAAATTTGACGAAGAAATTATTACCAAATCGTACAATGAATTTAAATCATGGAACTAAAAAAACAAATTAAAAATAATAAATTAAAAATGAAATGAAAGAAACAGTTATTTGTACAAGACTGATATTGATTACCAGCGAGGTGCAAGAACATATTTTAATGTTAGACAATTCACAGGCCCAGGAACTCCTTCAATTCTTCATTCAGGGCTCTTACTTTCATTTAAAGATCATTCAACCTTTCGGTGACTGGGTTATCGGCACGCCTCTTACAAGTCGCCTACTAGCATCATTGATTGTGCCTTAAATCTCGTTTCGTTTCAAATGGCAATCGTGATAACAATTATTTTGCCCCCATCGCCCATAAATTTCTTCCACCGCTACCAGTTTATTTTCAAAGCTCGCAAATTTGTTTTAAATTTTATTGCCCGGTTCGGTTGCATTAATTACCTCTATTTTATTACCCTTTTCAAATCGCATAATTTTATTACTTCATTAAATCTAAGTTCTTGATTTAAAATCGCATTTCAGTTAATTAATTGTTCTTTTCCTTTCGATTTATCTCTAAAAACCTTTTCGAAATTTTTCCAATTAACTTTTTGATTATTTCGTTTTGTAAACTTTTTTGTTCGAGTAATTGAAGTGATTTTCAAGCAAAATGTAGTACTTTCACCCATCAGGTTAATCATTGTCACCTCCTAACGAGTTAGAATTGATCATCAAGATTATACTTTGAAATTTATTTCAACCATTTTCATTCATTCAATTGAATAAAAAATTAAACTAGCGACATTTATTTTCATTCATTCTAATAAGCAATACAATTAAACATGATTATTTTTCGTAAATTAGAATATTTTTTTAAAAAAATAAGAAAGGATGATTGATTAGTGATTGATTGATACCTACCAAGACTTTCATAGTTGAGTTTGTATGAATCTAAAGTTGACGCAAAAAAAAGTTTGAAATTGCACGGAACACCAACACACAAAGCCGCGAGGATTCTGGTAAAGGTATCTGGCAAAGAGTTAGCGACTGACTCTTTGCAAGATCGTTGTACGAGCGACCTTTATAGCACCTGTGTGCAGGGCACAGGCTTTACATAATCTGGGAAAGTGTATTTTGGTGCTAGCATCTCCACAACGAGCATATTCCCACCTTCAAATTACTCTTATTATCTCAGATTTAAAAAATTGCATTATATTAACAACGAAACTAAAAATAAACGATATTGATTGAAAAAAAAAAATGATTTGAAAGTCAGGCGAAAGTGGTATCGCAAAGGACTTATAAAACACAAAAATCAAACAAAACGACGTTCACAAAAAATTGAATAAAACAATTATTTAAGTGATGATAAAAATGGCAGTTTATTTTAAATGATCATTTATTTTCAATGACCGTTTTGAGCAAAAGTATACCTACATGTTACCACAAGTTACAATTTGTTCTCGGTCATGAGGAACAAACGCAATGGAATACAAAAAGTACGACTGGAAAGTACATACACAGTTTTGAATATAAAATCGTTGTGTATGAATACGAGTTTTTCATATGGAATTGTCAAAAATGATTGAAAAACAAAACAGAAGACGAAACCGTGAACGATACAAAAAATAGGAAATCCGAAGTATTAAAAATATGTTCAATAATTGTTTCACTGCATAGATTCAAATTTTGGCCGCGTTCGTTCTTTTTTGCCTCCGTCTCGATCACAGGCACCGGCTAACCAGCGACTCGTTTTAGAGATTATCTCAGCGGGATCGGAGTCAGTGAAATGGTTTAGCAGTTCGTCTGAAAGTCAAATTCAAATCATTTCCTTTTAACTTGTATCAGAAATTTCAGAAAATGATCGAACATATTTTTTAGTTTTATTGCATTTCTTTTTACCTTGCATGCAATAATAAACAGCAGTTTTGCTTAAATTCCTCTTTCCTTGGCCTTTCAACGACCTGCCGCAAGCGCTATACTGCAACTGAATTTCCTTGGCAATAATATTCGATAAAATTTTGGCAATTCCTTCTTTTACAGATCCTGCGTGCCTGCAGAAGGAATTCATCAGAGATTTCTGAAACGAAAACAGTTGAAACAAAAAATTATAGTATGAGTATGAAATCGACGAGTTTAATTTAATTTTTTGTTTAGATTGACTTACTAGAGCGTTTCTTTTATTGGGATCGTTGACTATTGCTTCGTCAAATTTCAAAAATGCATCTACGGTTTTTAGAGGAAGGTCCACAGCGAGGGTACTTTTAGTCGAGACTGTATCCATGGGGGAGGGATTTGTAAAACTTCGTATCAAATCGTCAAGTCGATTCATTATTCTACATTCGAGCATGGAAATTGCTGATAGTATTTGTGATACTGGAAGAAAAAATGTTGTTACATAAAAAATGAAGGAATATGTTCTTGAAATTCAACATTTTGTTTTTTGGTTTTCTCAAAAGAAATACAGTCTTTGAACAAACATACAAATAAACGATTGAAAGGATGGATAATTGAAGGTCTCAAAACCAATGTTTATTTTTATTTTCCACTTGTACAAAAAACGCAAGCAGAAGTTAAATAATTCACTTAAAATTAACTTTCACTCAGAGTTTTGTAATTTTTCTTCATACAAAAGTTGGTTACAAAAACGAGGCACTGATTCGCAAATAGTCAGTTTACAAATGAAGATACAATTTTTTAAATATTTAGTATCATAATGCAATTTTAAAAATTAACAATTCTTCATTAACAAATTTTTTCTTATTGCATAACGAAATTACATCCTCCAGCTTGGATTCGGTTCTACCGAATTTCTCGGATCGCCTTCTCTTACATCTCTTCCTATGGTCGGAGGAGGAAGTGGACAGTAACTAAAATAATAACCAAAATTAAAATAGTTCTGTCTAGTTTTTGTTATTGAATAATTTTTAAAATAAAAATTATCTTACCTCATAGTAGTATTTGCTTGTTTTGACTTCTTAACTCTAGTTTTGGATCTTTTGGCATTGCGACGCGCTTCGGCTTGCTTGAACCAAGCCATTATTCGCGCTCTTACATCTAGCCTAGTTGCTCCTTCAATTCTCTGTTGTACTATTCCTACAAAACAAACAAATCAACCTTTCAAACCTCCACTTTTTCCCTCTAATTTTCAAGTTCACATTTTCTATTTATATCCTTTTAATTTTTGTTGATTAAAACACGTTTGTTTACCACAAATAAGTTTGATAAACTCCAATTCTTCTAAACTTCGTTTTCCTTTCAAACCGGACCAACTATATTGTGCGGCTAAATCGTCTGTAATTGTTGCTCGCAGAATTTCAGTCGTTGCGAGTGCTACTGTGTTCCCTCCTAATCCAAGAAGGTAACGTTTCTAAAAGAAAAAAAAGAATTCAATCATTATAGTTATTAATGTTTAAAGTTTTACAGTCTTTTGAAAAGTTTCAAGTAGAAAAGATTAGTTACAATATCATCCTTGATATAAGCATGTTTAAGCATCTCCTCAAGGTTGGACAGTTGTTCGTCGTTTTGAAGTGGAAACATCGCCTCGACGTGTTCCAAACTTTCGATAGGAGCAGCGCTCGTACTGCCGACGCCGTTGCGCGTTAACAGTACGTCCAGCATAGCCAGGGCTCGAGCCAGATCGTGCTTTATGAGATAAATATCTCGTGCCAGAGATTTGAGAGTATCTGTGCGATAAAAAATGTACCAATACAGCCTTTAAATTAGACACCTCTCACGTTTCGCAATATTAGGCGACCCGCGAAACACGATTTTCCTTAACCATGCATGAAATTTTTACTTACAAATACTTACCCGGATTAACTTTTTTATTCTCTTTTTTTGTCACAGACGCCGATATCCTTCGTTGAAATTAACACTAACACTTTTTGCACGAAACTCAACAGCAAACAAAATCTTGAAAATGGTTTGAACAAGTTTTTTTGTAAATTTCTTTTTCATAACAAAATGTGGTTTTCTGGTTCAGGTTTTGTTTATTTTTTAGACTGTATTTCTTTTGAGAATCAAAACAAGTTGTTTATTTATATATAATCGATTGTTTCGACCTGGGTCGCCTATAAATAATTCAGTTTTATCAGTAAGAAAATAATTTTACTTACAGTTTTCCTCGGTCTGATTAGTATCCATCTCGATAGAATCATCGATCTCTTGTTTTACATGCAGAGATGTATCAAATGCATTTAGAGGCTCCCCACTTCCTGTTTGCATTGTTTGCAAACCTTCAACAGAAAATTTATTTAGATTTTAATTATTAGTGTTCTGTCAAAATAAACTTTTCACATTCATATAACAAAAAATCACAAATACATTGTTTTACAAACAATCTATTTCGTTTTATACGTTACTTTCTAATTTATAAATAAAGTTTTGTTAATACAAATAAGAGAATGTTTTGGTTTGATAAGAATAACTCAGTGCATGTGCAATTAAATCATATTTTAATTTTTCTTCAGTTTCCAGTAATGCCTAGAACAATATACTTAAAATGACTTTACCTTTAATTATCTGTCACTTTGCACAAAAATTCAATGTGTAAAATATCAATGTTATTGACTGGAAAACAGTAAACACCATAAGCTTATTTCAACCCTAACCTCTAACTGATAAAGGGTTGTATACAAACTCTGAAACCCCGCCTAATTCAATATTCTAATGCGAAATGAGAAAGTGGAAACAAAGTGTAGTTTTTCTTCAAAAAATGAGTTAAGGTCATAGTATTTTTTTTGAAAACGTGATTATCGAATAAAATTAGAAATTGGCATTGTAATATTGTAAAAATGAAAACTAAATTTTTAGATAAAAAGTTCAAATCGCTACAAATCGCTACAAATCGCTATCTTTCAAACTAACAAAAAATGTAAATTATTTATTGTTCAATATTGTTTACCTTCAGGGTTGTCGCAATTAAAAAATGGAAACATTCCAGCTAGAGTTTCAGCATCAGTGGCTGAAACAGAACTTGGTTGGACTGTTGCGGAAGTTGATGGTGTAGGGTTCAGTGAGGTAAAGGAAGAAACTGTAGGAACCTGTCCATCTTTACTGCTGGCATTTTGTACCTGACGGGCTGAGAAAAAATGCAATTTCAAATAAGACATTTTCAAAAAAAGACACACATAATCATCGAACACATAGACGAGATTTTATTAATTTCATTTTATTCCAAGATTGTTTCTACAGCACATCTTTTTTGCGCAACATAAATTTTGATTCCGCTTTGAAACAATTGCACAGTCAAATTAACGCAATTAAAATAGCCGAGTTGGTTTGACTCATCCACAGCGATTATCACAAGGTTTATTCAATTGTAGTTTTAAACAACCGCAAATCATAATTAATTAATTATCACAAACAATTTGCATAATTCTTTAGCCCCTTTTTTACACGTTTTGTTTTGTTTTTCTTATTTTCGTCTGTAGGTATTTGCTAAAGAAAGAAAACGAACAGAATAAAATTAAAAAATAAATTGTTGGAAGCTGTTTCGCAGTTTCTTTGGGATTACGTTTGATAGTTATCTTTAGTTGACAAGTTGCAATACAAATGTTCGTTCTGATATAAAATACAAAGTACATATCAATCAGTTGGTATTCACATAAATTATTGTTCACAGAAACATTGCATTACGTCGTTAAAAACTATCTCGAGCATTGAATCTAATCTGCTCTTCTACTAAACTTAAAACTAAATAGTCACAGTTACATTTGTTTATTCATTATATTGTTATTATTTACATAATCTACATCTCACTGGCGTTAGTACAAATGCGATCTTCAATTTAAACAAACTATTTTTTCAATCGTCCAATCAAAAAAACATAATACATTTATTCGTCTTGAAAATAATTAAGCTTGTTATGAAAGACTAACTTTTTAACTAAGGACGTCATTGCAAAATGTTGAAAGGTACGAAAATATAAAGAGTAATATCAATGAAACAAAAAATATGTCTTTTTACTGACTCCAGTTGTTTAGTTTTTCTATTGACTCTAGTTGTCTAGTTTTTATACTGACTCAAGTTGTGTGCAATAACATCCTCAAAAAAAAAGATTCGAAAAATTTGCAAACTGACGATTCTAGAGGGCATTGTAATTAACGCCATGTAGGTTGATAGGCATGCCAGGCGGACTCTGCAAATAATCAGTATGCCTAGCATCAAGGTATCCACTGAGCATCCCATGAGGACTATGAGCCGCGATCATGGAATGAGCACTGTGGGGAGTGGTCGGCGGACCCATAGGAGTTGGACTCTGCGAATCCACCGACTGTTGTCCACTAATACTAGCATTGATAGGTTGTGGTGGAGGCGAACTGTTCGCCGCCTCCTGCTTGACTCTCGACTTCAAACTGGGCCTGTTGTTTGGGTAGCCCCGTTTCTTGTACTCCAACCAAAGCGTCCTGTTGTTCACCCCAAACATCCTCGCGGCTTTGCAGAACCCGATTCCACCATACCTCACAGCGTCCAACGCTCGGATGAAGTTCTCGTCTGCCTGAGGATTCGTTGATCTTTTTCTTTTGACTGTGACTTGTTGGGGACTTGTACAGGGACTGGTGCAGTTGCTGGGGCATTGTTGTCCTGACGAGGAGGCGCCTGTGGTCATGCACGTCTGCATCGGCGAACTCGGGTAGCTGGTGAGCGCGCAGCTGGACCCGCTGCCACTCGAGTACTGCTCCACCCCCATCTCGGGCGTTGACAACCCGGATGGAGACTGGATCGAGAGGTTCGTTTGACATGAGGACAGAGCGAAACGCGGGTACGTGTGCTCCATTATCGTCCATTGCAATCCTGCAGACAAATCACCATTTCAGGGATATGCCAGAGTTAACCCATTCTTGGTAATATAGTAGCGTTATCTAGTCTCATTGTGAGTGTGTGTGCGTGTGTTAAGAGGCGGAGTTATAGAGATATAATATTTTTTAGGTTGGCAGCGAGTGAGTGCTACCAACCTAAAATCATTGTTAAACATTTCGCGCAATCTTTGGTCAGCACACACAACCATAGAAATTCACAAGAACATTGATTTTGCAAATTATATTGCCGGGAATGGGTTATGAAACAAAAATTGTTCTTTTTTTTATTTCTCTTATAAGTTTTTGATTTCTTTTGTATTTTACTATTGATAATTTTTTTCCAGAAAGTGGATCTTTGATTTTAAAATTTAGTTTCTAACTTCAATGACAAATAAATTTGTTAGAATTTTTGCAGTAGATAAAATTTTACAATTGGAGAAGAAAAATGTTTATTTCTTTTTGAGTGAGAATGACCGTCGAAAAAAAAACTAATTTCAGAAAGGGAAAACATGAAACAGCATTAACAAAGTGACTTGCCACTAATCAAATCTAATCATGCTCCATTCTTCAGAAAGGTAAAAAATTGAGAATCCTTTGTTTATTGTTTAGTTGATGTTATTTTCTTGTTTACAAATGGAAAAGTGATCTTCACGAGAAACAAAAAGAGAAGTTGATTGTTTGAAGTAAATGAAAAAGTTGAAAGTACCTTGTTCAAGTCTCCACTTTATGGAAAAAATGTACAGTTCAAATTAAAACTTCAAGAAAATAGTAAGAAACGAAAGTGATTTTTGATTTGAAAGAGAAATTGTACTTGAATTTGATTTATTTTTTTAAACGAAAGTTTGTCTCTTCCTACGATGATTAAATTGAAGTTTTAATTGACAATAAGGAAGAGATCTGATTGGCTTTTATAGTTCCCAGTCTAATGGATTATCTACTGGATTGCTTTTTACGAACCTCGACAAGTTTTATCGACGACAATACAAACTTTTTGCTTTTTTTGTACAAATTTTGACGTCCATACAATGTTCAATTTTTTTCTTGTTTAAATTTGAATGAAATCGCATCGCAAGGAATACAAGATGCTACTAATCAACATTTTTTCGGCTGTGTGACAATCAAACACGTCGGCTTAAAATTTGGAAAATGATAAAAAAAAACAAATAATTTGATTTGATTCGTTTGAAGTTCGAAAAAATATTCTCAAAATTTTACGCTCTGAAGATGTGCTGTTTGGCGACACTATTGAGCCATGCGAACCTTAATTTTTATCGAGACCTTTCAGAAACCTGTAATAACAATTCTTATAACAACATGTTTGTGGAACATTTGTCCGACACAAGGAAAAACAGTGCCAGGAATTTAAAACACACTTTTTGATGATTTTTAAGAAACATTTTATTAATAATTTATAATACTGTTAAACCGTATAAATGTTTATCAATTGTTCATTCAATGAATACAGTAGAAAAAGAAACTTAAAATTAATTAACAAAAGTTTGTTTGCTTGTACTCTTATGAGTTTACAGGCTTTTAGAAAATGTTATTTTTTAAAGTTTAAGACAATCCCAAATCCGAAGCGAGAATATTTGCACTGACGTAATGAGGCGCATGAAGTCGCTTGAATTGAAAGACGTATTTTTCTAAAAACGCCCACACGTGTTCGCAAAGCCTCGGGTAATCCGTATTGACGGCGAAAAAGATTTTGAAACACGTTTCAACTGCTTTCAACGGCGTTTCCAGTCGGTATTGAACGTCGTTGACATAAACAAATGCAGATTTGATTTCGTCCATTGAACCAACGATCACAGGAATTGGATAACTCGACAACTTGTGGTCGGTAAGAAATTTGTTTGTGAGCTCGCAAAGCGTCTTCGATGTACGCTGTTTCCTGTAAATTAAAAACAAAATATTAACAAAGTTTAGTTAAAAAAAAAGTTAACTGTTTTTGTCACTTCCACTTTCTTTATACGGTCGAAAAAATTGCAACTTACTTGTACGTGAATTATGAAATTCTTCTGGACGTTTTCTCTATTCGGTCGGAAAACAAAGTCGCCAAAAGACGATTTCATTGTAACAGTTTTAAGTAAGAGTGGTAAAAGCATGATTGCCAGAACGTTAATATTACCTAAAAAGTAGCAGAATTTGTTTACAAATGACGAAATAAAACTAACAAAATAAATTTAATAGTCAAAGTAAACAAAGAAAAACCTTCTTGGATTTCTGAGCTGTACAACGCAAGGAAATTTTTAACCTCTGAATGTTTTTGCTTTTTGCTAAAGGCTACAATTTTCGATGCAATATCCGGCCAGGTTTGATGAAGTTTGTCGCAAACATTACCGTGCAAATATTTGAAATCTATATCAATCTGGAACGGCAATTGAATTTATTCATTTTTCTCTTGAATAAAAGTTGAATTGAAATCAAATGTGAAACAAAAAGTTTACCAAAAGGTGGCCATAATCTTGTTGCAAACATTTATATTTCTCAAAATGTTCGTCGATTGTTACGTTATCCAACCTGCTCAGTCGCACTTTGCTGGACGCGGTCCACTTTTCAATCACTTCTCCCACGGGCTCAATATTTTGCGTCAACCAGTCGAGACATTCGTCATCTTCATAAATTTCAGCTGCAAAATTCAACTTCGTTTTCAAAATATTCCAATTTCCATGTTTCATTTACTTACAAGTTTCATTTCTTTCTAATCTGTCATTACTTGGGGATCCTCTTGGATTTTTCTTGCTTCGAATTTCGTAGGTTCCAAAATTCCTTTACCTCGCAGGGACCTTCGTCTGTTAGTATACTTAGTATACAGAATCCCTCTAGCACTTACGGGACCATCAGGGCCTCTGGTGTAAGGTACATAGTAAGTCTCTTTGACTTCGTTTGGAAACAACGTGACTATCTCCTGAGCCCAATATATAAACTGATCTGGCCTGATTCTAAATGCAAAACGTACAAGTTTTAGAATTGAAAATCTAAGTTGAAATTAAAAAGAAATTTTGCAACCTCGTGTCTGGATCACGTTCGGTCTCTTTCCGAATAATAACACTGGCCAACTTTGAACGGTCAACTTTGCCAATTTTTTCATACATTTTCAAAATTTCTCGACCAGTTGAATCGTCGTTCAGTAATTGTTTTAACGTAACAGTAAGTTCTTTATTTGAGTTTCCTAAGATACGGAAACAAAAAAATGAATACCAATTTTAAAGAACGAACATGAAAAGTTGATTCTTTTCTTATTTACCATCGTCAGACTGATTTGAGCAGGACTGAAAGTTACTATCATAAGAAACGTAAGCAAACTTTTGGTTTTCTTGAATGTTTGAGTCTTCGTTTGAAATTTTTTCCGCGTCTAAGAAAAGAGCTTCTTCAATGTCCATTAAATCGTCCATCTGATCGCTTGTTTTCAGAGGATCAGTCTCAGGCTGAGGTGGTTCTTGAAACTGCTTTTCAATCGGCGCGACAAGCTTGGATTTGTACTCGTCGTATTTGAGCTTGAATTTGTACCTCAAATCAACGTCTGGGATCATGTCCCGGATCAGTTTGTCGGTCATGAAGTCGAAGATTCCTTCGTCTACTTGTACCTCTAAAAAAGAGCAAAGCAAATTAATTTTCAAGTGTAATCTTATAATTTATTTTTTGTCTACACGGAAAAATTCGCATACGATTACAACAGTATGTTAATGGTTTAAATTGACCTTTTTGTTTTCATTTTTAAAGCACAAAAAGTTGGAAAGTTCTTGAATGAGAAACGAACAAAGCGATGCTTTTTCCGTGTAGTAAATTATCGTAAAAAATTGTAAACTCGTTTATTTTATCCACATTGATAAACATCAAATCTACAAACATTACTAACTCGAACCGAAAAAACAATTTTTGACGAAATAAGTTTGTGTAATTTTTTTATTTTGTAAAACGATTACTTACCTTACAATTTTTCTAGTCGAAGGAATTGTTCACTGACTTGAAAGCGAAAATTTGTATTTGACACAACAGTAAATAAGTATAACATTTTACCAAAATTGTGAGCAATTATTGTCCACAAACTTGGTGTGCAAAAATTAAAATCAACGGAATCATTTTTTATAAAATTTAGCATTTTCACATATTAGATGTTTAGTTTTGGTTCAATTTCATTGTACGTGCATAATTTTTTGTTGTAACCGTAACACCATTTTTCCGTGTCGCAAAATGTCGATCAAAAGTTCAAGTTTCTGAAAGGTCTCGAGTGCTGCTGCACAGAAAGTTATTAACTAAAGCTATAAACAGTTTTCCTCTCAAATAACTTTTTTTAATAATTAAATCAAAATGTTAATCAAACAGCAATTCATAACTCTTACTAATGAAGAAAGTAACTTTTCTTACTTCTTGTTTCAAAAATTATATTTTCTGTATCTTTTAAACTGATTATAAAAAAACTCACCTTGATGTGCTTGTGACTGCGAGATTGTTGAACTTTGAGACATGTTGCTGGCTTGCTGGTTCAAATCTTGAATTGGTGTTTCGCTTTGTACCGGCGTCGCAGCAGAATTACTCTCCATATTACTCATCTAAAAACAAAATTTCAAATAGCTTTCTTTAATTGTTTACCTTTTGGTCAACCGCAACCATTACCCAGAAAAAAATCCTTGTCTTGAAACTCAATTAGATAGACAAATTTCAAAGTAGAATTTAAACTCAGTTCATTTTCAGTTTTTTACATTCAAAACAAGGATTCTTCACAGGATGATGTCTATAATAATAAAGTCCCAAGACGTACAATAGATATTTGGTCTTCCTCAATACTCCCTTGCGACTCAGTGTTGGTATTGACTGGTCGTCGCACGCCTTCACCGGTCTCCTGGGACGCTATGGCAGGTTCTGGTTTGATAGTGTTCGTAGCTACAAGGGTGATTTCGCTGATTTCGTCTGCTTTATCTCCTGATCCTGAGTTTGATCCAGTTGAAGATTTTCGCATCCTTTTTCGTCCCCGATAAGATGGGGTTTGGGGCGAACTTGGCGAACAGGACTCACCTCTTTCTCGCGAGTCACTTGGCCATTTGCTAAACGATCCTGAGTGCATCTCAGCTAATCCTTTAATTTTCAAACTCTCAGCTGTCTGTAAATTTCAATATTATAACACCATTATTAAAATCAATTTGTAAACAAAAACTTTTAAACAACAGACAAAAAGATAATTCTATTTTTTGCATTTTAAGTGTAAATAAAATAAATTTGATTATGTAAATATAATTCTATTTTTGTTTACTTTAATGATCGAAGGTAATTGTTCCTGGGAAACATTGACTTCTCCATAATACATAAAATCGACCATGATTTTCAGATCCGAGTATTTGATGTCTTTGAGTATGACTATGGGATGTTGGCATGGATTAACAGTAAACAAAGACTGGAAGTAGGAGCTGCAGGCCGAAAGAACGACTTTGTGTGCCTGTAGATGGTGGCCCTCGGCTGCCAATGTCACGTCAACCAGCGTTTCATTGTGCAGAAGGTTTGAGAAGACCGAAATAAAATTCGGCTGATGGTTGTTCCAACGTAAACAAAACTGTTGCATCGACATGTCGCAGATTCTTCAACTTCCTTAGGTTAAAAACTGTAAAAAAATAACATCTTAAAAACTGAAAAACATCTTCATCAATTTTTCATACCACAACAAGTTGAAAAAGAAAGAGAAACAATGCAATTTATAATGATTTGTGTTAAATTGAATATTAAAAAATGAACAAAAATTACGTTGACAAAGCGTTGTTTGTCAGGCTCGTTTGGTGGTCGCAGAAAACAACGAGCATAATCCGAAACGCCTTGTTTGCTCAACTGGTCGAATGTTGAAAGAACAACAACTTTTTGGATATTTATCTCACTAAATTTCCACTCGATTTAGTTCTTATTGACAAATTTGCAAAAACCGTTACATTCTCGGCGTGCAAGTTTCTGTGAGTTTCGATTCGGCTTCTAGTGAAGCGCCGACAAAGGGACACTGTTGGACACTGTCGCGGCCCCACTCTACGAAAGTGTACGTGGGCGACAATTGGCGAGAATTCACTGAACTGATTGTGAAAGGAACATGGACCTTTCTATATCTCGATGGGAACACACGAGCACTCACTCGATTCCGATTTTTAATTGTTACAAAACCGCTGGCGTTAGATTATATATTTATAAAATAAATTGATCAATATAGAGAAGCTCGACAGCGACACCTACTGGTCGTAACTTCGAATTGGTGTTGCCAACTGAACAGAGACGAATTTTTGTTTATATTGATATATATGTTAAGTTATAAACAAATTTTTGTTGTTCTCACATTTGAAAAAACCGGTTACTACAAATTAAAAACGATATATATTTAAACAAATATTTACACTGATATTTCTGAACGATACTGAAAATGAATTATTACACTATAACGAAATATATAAAAAATAAGTCCAAACTTATTAAGATTGAAAAAAGTAGCAACATAATATATCTTCCCACAAGAAATAAGAAATATGTAATAAAATAAGAGAGAAGGTATATATATAGGACAAGTTTTATACTTCAAATTTTACATCAGGTATAAAAATTGAAGAGAATTGTGTCTTACCTTCTGTCTTTTATTATTTCTTATTTCTTGTAAGAGCAATTTGGCTAATCTTACAGGTGGATTCGGAGTCGTTTTTTATTTCATCATTATCTCATAATCATTCATTTTCTGATGGTGAATTTTTTAGATGTACCGATTCTACTTTACAAACTATCCAAATTATGTTCCTCAAGAAATAAGAAATAATGAAAGAAAGAAGGTATCAAAGAATTCTTCCAATTTTCTACCTCTGACCCAAAGTTTTGAAAAGGAAGAGACAAATAACAAAGAGAAAGCAGGGGCTAGTATAGGACATCCAAACATAATGTGAAAAGTTTGAAGAGATTTCCTCAAAATTATGTTTTCCTGTTCGATAAGTAGTTTGTTCGGTCCAAACTCAATCCTTTCGTTAACCCTTTGACTGTTTCTGAATGGAATGTCAATGGAGTAATTTATCACTATTCAAAACATTTGTGTGTTTTGAGACTATCCAATGATAATACTCGTTGAGTTCCAAGATACTCGAAAAGACGAAGAGTTGCGATCCAATGAAAAGATATTCAAAAAAATGAAAATTTGAAAATTCAACCGTGAGCGCAGTTTAGTACCTTTTTATTTTTACTCTCCTATCCTAGTCATGGGATTTTTCTGACGAACAAAGTGAGTTTATATGGCAAAGTCGTGGAACTTTCCATCTTCAAGGGATTTTTCTGTCATTGCTGTTTCTAAATGCCTTTTTTGGAATACTTCTTTTCACTTTTAGCATCTTGGTAGAAATGTAAACAGTACCAGCATCTTCAATAGGACAAATAATTACCTAATACTCCGAGTACAATACTCGTTTGTATAGTTTAACGAGCGTAAAATTAAAACCCAAAGATATCTTCTTCTAAGAGAAAGCTACCCGGATCCCTGACATCAGGTATAGGATAAAGAAGATAGTATTCAATTCTTGGAGAATTAGGCTGCATTTTTCGGAGAACTCCACAATGTGTATTAATTCCTAATATCGCTTAGTTATTCAAGGGCAAATTACAGGTAGACCAATTACTTGGGAAATTCACAAAAAGTTCGTTTTGTAATAAGAAATGACAAAAAGTGATTTATTCTCATACATATTATATCCAAACTTGCAAATCCCAAAGTTACAACAATCGGTTTCGAGTTTGACGTTTTTTATTTTTACCGCACACAGTTACTTTAAAATTTCAAAACTCATAAAAATAAGGGAACGACACTATTCGCACCCCGTTCGCCCGGCGAACTCAATATATAAATAATTATGGTATATATTATATATAGTAAAGTATATAAATTAAGAGTACAAATGTATAAATATATATAAATAACAAGATGGATTTATCTCGATTTATGATCAAAATACATCGCTCTTGTTTCAAAAACTGGCTCAAATAAAAAAAAAAAAAAAAAAAGATGCACAAATCATTTTATCCTTGTTTTCTTTTCTTCGTAGGCCGCAACTATCTTATTCACAAAGTTCTTCTCAAAGTTGCCGATGTCCACAGAAGTGCTGTCAGTCTTCTTGTCTTTGATTACTGGATTAACCATTACAGCTTTTCTCTTTTCAAATGCTGCGACCCTCTTCTTCACGAAGTTTTTCTCGAGTATACTAATGTCCTTAGAAACGCCATCCGCATTGTCGTCTGCAGCTGGTGGATTCTCAATTATCGCGATGTCCTTCTTCGGCTCGTTTTTTGTGTTGAAGTTTTCGAAAGAAGAGTTATTGTTATTATTGATATCTGTAGCGATTTCCTCCTTGGGACTCGAAATCTTCTGAGGCAACTGCACAATGAAAATAAAAAGTTCAATCAAAATCAAGTTCGTAGATGAAGAAATAAAGAATTTAATAAACATAATAAAAAAAACTAACTCGAATTAACGAAAATTGAATAGTTTTTAGTTTCAATCGTAAGGCTATGACAAACCAACCTGAGTGTTACTCCGTTTCATGTTATGATGATAACTTTGCATGATGAACTCAATTACGTTTGCACTCAACAAAAATGATTCACAAAATAACAAGATAACAAAAACTGACGTGAAAAACAGATATAGTTCACCACTCCAAAGCCATAATACGATTTGTAAAAGTGACAAACAACTAAAAAGCTGGTAAATCATTGAAACTCCAGACATTTTTTAAGCTTTCCAAACTTTTGACACGCGCTATATCTTCATTTGATCTTCACTCTGCAGCGACTCAGGACTCAGAACGAACAGGAATGAAAAAATTAGGTAGGAGAAAAATCTAAAACACCACACCTATAAGCCAATTTTTGGTCCATGTACGGGGGATAGACGTATAGAATCGTTGCAGACAAGGTGTATTAGATCACCTGAAAAACTTTTCATTGGTCAAAACTCGGTATTATTTCAGCACAAATCCTTCTTAACTGAGTGCACTCTAACCAGAAAAGAATTTATGACTCGTATAGTATTCTGCGATTTTGTAAATGATACCTTGTCAAGCAATTTTACGTCTTTTGGGATTATCTTTTTACAATCGGAAAACCCCAGCTGGACGTACAATGAGAAGAATTGACAAACTAGAGAGGAAACGATATCTTTACTGCCTGTCGTAAATCTTGGGATTTTGATTTTTCGGATTCGAATTAGCACAAAACCAGTAATTGAAAAAAAGGTCCAAAACAAATTGAAACTAATTTCTAATGACAAAGAACGATACGGTTGTAATCGGTTCCCATACTTGGAATCAGGGGTCGCATTGTTGGAGATAAAATCATGTTCTTAGACAATTTAAGCTTTAAAATATAAGGCATTTTAATCCTTTTTTTGTTTTTCTTCTCTTTAGAGAGGAGTAAATGATTTTCTCATGAATCATATGTTAATCTTGATCGTGAAATTGGTTTGGTCGTAACTAATGGTTCTCTAAGATCTACGTTTGAAACCTTTTTCGTAGATATTGTTTTATATATAGAATAATCTTCTTGTTTTTCGGAAGTTTGTTGGTTGTTTACAATCAAGTAATAAATAGAAACAAAACCAACTGTTCGTATTGTAAAAATTATTTTAATATAAAGTTTTTGTACATCATATTGAATAACTTAATTGTTGGAAAATTATAACAAACAATAATTATGTTACAGACATATTTACAAGGCGGAAAGAAAAGTTTTTTTCGAGCTAATTATGCTCTACTTGAAAAAACTGGCGACGATTTAATTAATTCATCAACTTTCGCTTTGAACAAATCACTTTGTATAGTTTCGTTTAACTGACAAAGTGGGTTTTTAACAACATATTCGAGGTACACCTGAAACAAAATTCACTTTTCAATTTAAAAAACAAATACTCAACAATTATAAAAACAGTGTAACAATTCTTTGTTTACCTGTTTGTAAAGTTGTTGTAACAATGACTTGATATCAGCCCCAGTATTGTCGGTATTCAAAACAAATTTCAACCCTGTGGGAGTTTCATAATAATGAAGGGTGTATTTGCTTGTTTTGTAATACTGAAATCCGTCTTTTGAATCCAAAGGCGATATCTTATTAACAAATGATTTGATAGAGAAGAGCATACCGTACATGAGCTTTGCTTCCTGAAAAATAAAAAAAATGTTTATTCCAAACTAATAAAAATAACAAATCAAAACAAACAGGTTATGTAGATCTATCTCATGCAAAATCTCACTTCCTCTTGTGTCATTCCGGTTTTGTTCAACCTGTTCCACTCGGTGTAATACAACAAAGAACCAGTTTTCGAAAAGATATACAAATTATGAATCGTCATTTTCGTCTCTCTTCAAACGTCAATTTTCGATGTTGATGTCAGTTGATGTTTACATTAAAAAATCCTACGTCAACTTTTCCGATCCAACTGTTCGAGCTGCCAACCTGAAAGCAGAAAAAATCGCCCTTTTCGTTGGCAGCACTGTTTAAAGTTTCAGTGGTCTATCGACCCACAAGGTTCTGGATTTCCGATGAAAAAAATTGTCACAAGGTGTGAGTTTAGAATTGAGACAAAAAACAATTCCAAACAATCGGTACAAACAATCTCGACTTGGATTAAATGAATTGTTCAAGCCAGTGTTGGCGTGGCGCAAGGCTTCGGGACAGCTCGCGCGTACTCGTCACTCGCGTGTGATGTAGTTGGAGTTGGATCAGCTGTCACCCGTTTCATTTATTTATTTTCCCCCGATGTTCATCAGGACACGTCGTCGATCTGCACGTTCCACCTGATCGCCGAAATACACGTGAAAGTCAAGCAAACAAGGTAAACAAGCCGCAAAAATCCAACCGAACAGATTTGTTGTTTTTTTTTATCGCTCCGTCTTTGGTTACATTTTTAATGTCGCTAGCTGTCTCGCTATGAGTAATCGGTCATCGGGCATTGATCTTAATCCATTTTCGGATCAACTGACTCCGTTTTCCTACTCCTTTAACCTTTTACGATTACAAATTACAACCTTCCTGTCAATGACAGTGCGACAAGCCGCTCTGTCCTTCTCGCCAACTATTTCTGTTGCAACAAATGTCATCGATTTGTTGGTAAAAATATGGTTGCTATTAATTGTTTTTCCACATTTTGTTTTTAACGTTTTTCAAGTATTTTTGTTTTCTGAGTCAACGTTTTTGGCACTTTGTTGACAGTTCAAATCACAAGATTGCAAAACCGATCTGAACAATTGAAATATGGTTTGTTTTTTTAATGCGATGGAAATTTCTAGTCTGCCATTTGTGGTTTTGCATTTAATGACGATTTTCAAGGTCAGTTTTTTACAATTTTGAATGGTTCAGAAGTTTATTTTGGTTTTTTGTTGCTTTTTTTGGCATAAACAGTTGGTCTACTATTAGCGAAGGTTTCAATTTATCTAATCAAGATAAGATAAATAGAAAGTTGATATAATTGTTGATATTTTGTTGTCTACACAGGTGATCTGACTAGCACCATGACTCTAATCGAGGGTGTCGGAGATGAGGTGACGAACTTTTTTATAGCAGTTGGCATCTTTTTGATCGTCTGGATCGCTTGGTGCTCAACAAATATTTCGGAGCAGCCTCTAATCCGGACGATTTTGATTTTACAACAAAACACTCGAAACAGAGTGGCGAACTTCAGGTCCAACCAGTCGACCGTTCTTGTTAATAGCAGCTCGGAATTGGGGTCTGAAGAAAGCAGCCAGGGCACAAATAATACCGATGAAAGTGGAAATAGCTGCCCTGAATCACCGTCAAATGGTACGAAACATAACACAAAAAAAGAAAAAAAACGAGAAACATTTTTTAATTGAAATTGTATTCGCAAATGTAACAAAGATGAACTATAGATATGATTTTTTTTATTTTTCAGCTGGTAGTAGTACAGAAGTATCAGAAAATAGAGAACCAGCAACGCCAGGGTCCGCTGAAAGTTCACCTGAGTCTCTTGAAGTTCCTGGTACAGAACGACCGTTGACTTATATTTTAGAAGAAAGATTAATCCAAGCCATGGATTCAAACATGGAGGAAAACCCACGAACTTTATTGGACCAATCCGATTCGAGTAACAATGTGAGAGAAGAAAATAGTACAGAGGGACAGGTTGATCCTAAGCAAAGCACTCCAAGCGAGGATGATAAAATCAGCATCAAACTCAAGTTCATGAATGACGAACAAAAAATGGTCACTGCTAGTTTAAAAGAAATTCTTGGTGATTTCAAAAGGTACTTTCTTTTGATCTTTAAAACAAATGCAACTGTATTTTGAAAACGTTCCACTTATGTTTTGTATAATTATTTTTTCTTCTAAGGCTCTAGATCCTTGAAATAGTAATGAAAATTTGTAATAAATTTGTGCTTCTTTTCAGGCGTAACTTTCAAATTGAGTTAGAATCACGCAAGTTGGTTCGTCTGGTGTTTAAGGGACAAATTTTGCAACCAGACACGCAAACGCTGGAACGTTGCGGTCTGTACAACAACTGTGTGGTGCACTGTCTGGTGCATCAACCACGTTCAAATTCGCCGAACACGTCGCAGTCGTCAACAGAAAACAACTCGCCGCTGTACTTCAACCCCCCAAACATGCCTGCGAGTGCCGGTCTGAGTGCCGGGCAACAAGACTGGGATTTCAGCAAAGTCTTTTTCGGCGTCATCGTCCTTGTTCTCGGTCTGGCTTGGTACACTCGCTGCTACCACGCTCAACTTTACAACGCCACCTCGTCGATCTTGTTGTCCGCGCTGACGACGATCTTTGTACTTTCAGTGCTGAGTCACTTTTTTCCAGACGACGAGGGGCTTAGAAACATCGAGTAACTGACAGGATGAAAAAAAAAAATATCGTTTGATCGACTCGAGGCTGACAAAACTGATTGTAACATAGACGAAAAATGGGTTTCGATGTTTTTCAAGTCGGCTTTTTATTACGAATTGTTGATAATGTTATGAATGATTTTTATTTATCAGAGAAATCAAATTTTTCTTTGTGATCGAGCGTTTTGTACTGCTTTGGATCTTGAACGGACTAATCATCGAGAACCTTGTAAATAAACGAAATTCATTTCGCCCAGGTCGTTTTTGAGTTAACTTTTTTTTCTCGTTTTTCCTTTTTTGTGTTTTTTTTGTTTCTGAAGGATTTGTTGAATTTGTTAGTATTACACATACCGAATGGTTCGTCCATCGGACAATTATTTCACACAACGCAACACGGTTGTTGAATTCTTAGCGACAGAACTTGTTTGTTGAATTTTCACCGTTTGTGGTAGGTGCTTGATTGTACACGAACATTTAACGATAATAAAATCGTTAAAGTGAACGTCCGAGACTCGCTTTTATTTCTTTTTAATTTCCATCTTGTTTACAAATGAAAATCAATGGAAACCACAAAAAGCCGTTGTCAAAACTCCGAATTTCATGCATTTGTAATTTTAGAGTACAAAAGAAAAGCTTCGGCGTAATTGTGTGTACGTTTTCTAAACAATGGTTATCCTTGCGCTGCCTCAAAAACCGAATAAATCAAATGAAATTTCAATAGGACGTCTAATTTTTAAGTCTATGGAATTTTTACCATTTGGTTATTGTTTCACGGGCTTATTGAACTGTCATAAAACTCTGTCAATCGCATTAAAACATGCTTTAGAAATATTGTAAATCGTCGTATTTGTTAGGGTTCAAAGTGTTGAGGCTGAAACTGAATTTTCTACAAGCTTAAAAGAAACAAACAAAAAGTGATGACCGATTTCAATTATTTGTGTGTACATATTTTATAAAGGTCTAATTCGCCTGTACATTGAACCGACTAAGTGATCGAAACAAATGGGAAAATCGAAAAGATGCTAAAAACAATGTTTCACAAAGTGGTTGAATATTTTTATGTTTAAGCTGTAAAAACAAGTTATCATTTCGAAGAGCAGATTTCATTCTAATTGTAGCTTTTTTAGACAAAATGAAAAGCACATTGTCAGCGGTTTGATAGAACGAGGGAGAAAGGCAAAGAATATTTATTTGTTTGTAAAAATATATATTTTCATGGAACATTATAATTATTGAAATATTAAAATCATTATTATTTGATCCAAAGTTTCGTAATCATTTCTAGACATTGTTCTTATAATATTCAATTCCTGCTTTTGTTTATCGAATCTGGGAACTTTCTGAAAAATAATTTAGTTCTTTTTGACAAATTGGAGGGGAGGAATCAGGGGTAAGCAATGGGCCGCAGGTATCAAACGGTGACTTCCTAATGAGTGGGAAAAGCTCTTTCAGGATCAGGTAAATAAATAGACGCATGTTTGGGTTTCATTATTAGTTTGGGCGGTTGAGTCGAACGAGTCGGATGGAAATTTTCGAACCGCATTATTGTCTTGAATATTAGAAAGTGTTATTTATTATTTTGAACAAATTGTTAAATTGTTAGTTTGCTTGTTTTATTGTGAAGAAATAAAAAAGATCAAATGATTCCTGACAACTGGCAAAGTGGGTTTAAGGAACAGGAGAAAAGTACAAAAGTGACGATGTTTAAACTCGACATGCTGGAGTGCTGTGTTCCAAACTGTAAGAATGTCGAGGACAGTAAGAATAATATTCATCTTTTTCCACTTCCTGAAAGACCGGATCCGAGGTAATATTGAATTTTGAATTCATCTACTTCATAAATAAACAATTCTGAATTCTACAAACATTTTGTTATTCATCTTGTTCATTCGAATGAGTTCCAATTTTTTGGGTTCTTTGAAATAATCAAAAACTATTTAAGCTTCAAAATCCAACGTTCCGGGAAAACGATAAATGTTTGAAATGTTAATTTCGTTCCATGGAATTGCATTTTGTACTTTTTCAATTTTCAAATTATAGTTTAAATTTAGCTTTCATCAGAACATTGTTTTAAATATATAGGGTACGATCGAGGAAACCGACCGGGGCTCTTGCGCCCAAACTCACTATCACTTAATTCGGCACTTTTCCAGATACCTGGAAAAGGTCAAAAAAGCCTAAAATCCAGCACCGAATTGGGTGAAAGTAACTTTGGACGTATGTTAGTGTTTGAAACATGTAAACAAATCAAAATGCTTACTGTTCCAGGTGGCAGGGTTGGTTGTACGCGTGCGACCGAGTGGACGTTATCAAAGAAGCAGCATTTTTGATTAACACCCATCAACAATATTTCGTCTGCAGTGACCATTTCGAAAACCAAATGTTTCAGGACAAGGTTGAGAAACTTTTTTTAGTAAGAGATGCTATACCGACCATTTTTAAAGAATTTTCAGAAGAAAGGTAAGTTTTCATAATAAAATAACATTTAATTTCAACTCCTCAACATCAAACGAATTCAAATTTAAATAAAGATTAAAATTTAGAGATTTTTTCTGTAACTTAATTTTCTTGTTTTTATGTTTTCAGCCTTTCCATAACCAAGGACGAAGAAGAAGGAGACGACGAAGAAGATTATGATATGAAAGAGCTCGGAGTGGACGGGAAAAAACAGAAAGAAAGACAACAAACAAATTGTCTTGACCTGCTGCAAGCGATTTGTAACAAACTAAAGAGGTACATTTTGAGTTTGTTGAATTTGAAAAAAAGTCGAGGAAAATGTGGTGCTTCTCATGTGGCGAAAGTAAAGACAATTGATTAAATTGTGAATTATCGATTGTAAACGATTGACTAGTTGATTGCTTTTGTTTATTTATTTTGTTGTTGATTGTAAATAGAGAGGAGGAATTCGCCGATCGTTACAGTTCTGAGATAAATTCATCCAAAGTTCGATTATTAATGAGTCCGTCGACTCTGAGCAATGATTCTGCAGAGACTATACCGTCCGACGACATTTTCGGTTCATTTGATTCGTTTTCCGGCATGATAGATGAGAATCAAGTGTCGAGGTAGATTTTCAATTTAGTTTCGTGTTTGAATTCAATTTGCGTTTGTTTTTGTTTGTTTTTTATAATCGTTACTTGTTTCCGTGATTTTGTATCGTGTTGTTGTCCGTTTCCGTTTTGTCAGATTCGTTGATTGTTTATTTTTATTTACTTTTTTTAATAAATTCGGTTTTTGTCACTAGTCCAGATACAGAAAATTTTTCAAGAAGCGAAACTGATTCGATAAGCGACGAATTTGAGTCGAGATACTATACAGCGATTTAATTTGAATTTTAAGCACCCACGTAAGTTTAGTTGAATGAAAAAACAAAAATCTTAACGTAATTTCATGATGGAAAATTTGTTTTTGAAATTGTATAGGCCTGGAGATACAGCTGACGAATCAGCATCAATCAATGGTTCAATTTCTACTGACGATGGCAATACATTTGTACCAAAAAATCTAATTGTTAAAAATAACGTTTCTTTATCTGGATGGTAAGCTTTTTATTATTATAAGTTTCATATTCAATTACAAATTTGATTGAGTGAACATGAAATAAACATCACCCTTTTTGTTTTTGCAGTGTCACGTATGTTTTTAAAGAAAAGGATAAAATGCAAGATGGCAGTTATCCTACAGTTCCTTTTTTGATGACCCACAAAAGTGGAGAAAAAAGGTAAATAATGAATTTTGCAATTTTAAGATATATAAAGATGTTTGATATTGTTTCTGTATAAACAATGTTTTGTTTGTTTCAGATTGAATGATTCTGATAAAGAATGGCCAGAAATATCATACAGAGTTGATGGCGACAATTTTGATATCTCAACAGAACCAAATAACAAAATCTGCAAGACCATGTAGATGTAGACTGATGAATTTTAACATATAAGAAACAAAGACGTTTATGTTTAAATAATTTTAATAGCAAATTAATACTCAACTAAACGATAAGAATTTTTTAACGACAAGAATTTTTACTGTAATGAAACATTTTGGATGAATTTGACTAGGTTATATGTACAATAACATTTTAATCTTTGAACAATTGAAACTGATGATTCGGAATTATAATCACAAAATAAAGAATCAATTTTGCACTTTTTATAAACAAACGAACTGATATGTAAGATATTTTATACAAAATCATGCAACTTACATATATTGTAATCTCGACGAAGACAACTCTTTTGTATCCAATTTTTATTCTTTGTTCAAGTTTGTATATTGATCAAAAACCACCACAGGAATGTGCTTTAATACAACTGATTTTGGAATATCAGCGAGTCTTATTAATGTGTCCAAGAAGTGTAATCCTGTGATTCCTTCTGCCTCCCATTCACTTGTTAGTTTTGAACTATCACAATTTTTTCAAAATTAAAATTTTATTCTAATCATAAAAAAGGCTTTTGAATGTACATTTTTGGTACTTACGAATCGGATGAAACAAAACAGAGGATATAATTGCACAAATATTCCACATAGGAATGCAGTTCCGATTCGCCAAACTGTCGCAGTACTGTTTGTATTCCCAGTACAAATTCTACAGCATCAACAGCATCTTGAACTTTTTTGCTGAGAAGACTAGCTGTAAAAGAAAGCGATTTTAATCAGCAATATTAAAAGATAAGTATAATTATCGTTATACCTTGAAAAAATTCATATATGAATTTCTTACCAATGCTTTTACAATAGTGCAACTTATGAAGTTGTAAAATAGTGAACAGAAACAGTATCAATGGGACGTCCCTAATCTCAGAGAGTTTGATATAAATCTTTTTTCGCGAGTCACTGATTCCGACCCAGTCGAGTCTAACGCCCAGTTCTTTGTACAGTTCTACTTTTTGTGAATCCGACTCCCAGTTTTCGTCTTTGTCGTTATAAAATGCGGTGAGAATTGATCTAAAACAAATGGAAACATAGAAAGTTTAATACATATAACAAGAAAATGCATCCGATAATTGAAATCTAACACATGACTAATTTTACAGAATTGTTAATTTATTTACTCGTTAAATGTTTGGAGAGCAGATTCCATATGTTTGGCTTCAAATTTACAGGCAATGTTTAATTCATAAGCGATGTTGTGTTTGAGTAACTGATAATGTCCGATGTTTAAAATCCAGTCTAGCATGGTAGGCCATAATTTGCTCGAGTGGTAGTTCACCAACGAATAAAGTTTTCCAGGATTAGCTAAATAGATCAAACAAAATTGTTTTCTTCAATCAAATTGAAATGAAAGATATTATTTCTGTATCTTGAACTGTTTTTGACATACTTTTGAAATAATCCGGACTCTTGATAATCAATTCGCAATCATTCAAAACAGTTGACAGAATTTTATTTTTCGTCATCTGGTCGATATGTTTGGCAACTTTGTCGACCTCAACTGCTAAATAATGCGAAAGCAACTTGTCGATTCCAGATAGTCCAGGAGTTCCGATAGCTTGCAACACCTGAGTGAACACTTTGTGGCTCATAACTTCTGCTTGGGTTTTCAAATCGTACCAGGCAAGAGTGTGCTCAATATAAACAGTTGTTCTGAATAACAAAAATAGCTTTTAAGCAACAGAAATAAATTTGGTATTGAATAACACAAAAATAACAAAGTTACTGACTTTGGATCAGAAATGCGAATTATTTCTTTGGTCAAGCTGCTCATAAAAGTTAACGAATTGGAATCGGTGTCTTTCAAATGACTGCTGGTTTTTTCATCGTGATAAGACATCCATGACAGTCGAGGTGCCCAAGTTGAACCTCGACATTCTTCTTCTACAGCTTTGTTTATAACATATGTGATCTAAAATGAAAAAATTAAATAAAAAGATTATAATTATTCAACAAAATATCAAGTATTATTATTAGAATAACTTTAAAGTTTCTTACTTCTTCATGCCAAACTTTCAAACTGTTGATGTTGATATAATCCTGAATGTACTGAAACGATTTTCGATAACCATCCATCACTGTTGCTAAGTTTTTTAGTTTATCAGTTAAAGGATTCTGAAAAAATTACAGAGTGTAAATTTTCAAATTCTAAAATTGTACTGTTTTTGTTGTAGTTTCAATTTTTTCCAACCTTTGACTTCGCTCCAAATATAAGACCGTTGTGCAGAGCAAAATTTATTTTCTTAACTAATTCTTGCCGAATGCCATCTTCTAAAAGTCTGTGCGAGTCAACCCTTAAAACTCCCAAAGACACACTTCTCAGTGACAACAATCCTTCGGTAAATACAGAAACTGAATACGTTAATTCAGCCATCTAAAAAACAATTTATAAGACTTCTAATCTGCCAAATAAATGGGTTCAATATTTAATTTAATAACCAATTTGGTTCCTAATTTTACCTTTAATCTTTCATCCAACTGTGCATATTCTTTGATTTTATCCTTAGGCAACTTGGTTGGTATTTCAAGGAAAATATTAGTTTCAAGATGAACGATCTGTGCCAGTATTCCAAAAACCGTTTCTGGTATAATCTGTAGTACCCGTCTAGCAAAGCTCTCAAGTTCTCTACTGTAATACTGCGAAACCGATGAAAGGTCTGCGCTATGAGCTTGGTTGATCCTCAGCAAAGGCATCTGTAGAGCTGATGCCATCTACAAAAAGACCAATATAATCAAATTATACATGGTACACATTTTCTAAAGACTGTTACACTTTTTTAAAAGATATGTACCTTCAAAAACAAGGCTTTGAGATCAATCACAGTCTGGGGATTGCTTTTTATACAAGACTGCATCACGGGAATAAAATTATCTAACAAATTCCACGCGTAACAGCAGTCTGTTATTATGTCCAGTGTTATAGTGTCGTCTTCAGTGACGTTTCCTGTTCGCAACATGCTACGTAGAATTTCCCTAGTATCAGCAAGGTGTTTTAGGATGTGAAGATTGTGCTCCAGTTGATGAAATTCTAACAAAATAAATAAGACAAATTTAATGTTAATTATCTGGTTCGGTTAGAAGGTTTAAAAATTTAAAAGTTTTTTTATAAACCTTGAACTTCGTCCAAAGCTTGGTACAATTGTGCAATCTTCCTTCCATCTTCGGCTTGCAAAGCATCGATGTGTTTTCCAATCTCTTTAAACCACGTTTCAAGAGATGTACTTTTTTCGATACTATCAAACTGTTTGTTGCCCACAAACACGTCAGCAAGATCGTTGATCCTACGGACGCACGTCTCCTTGTTTTCTTGCCACTTTTTTTCCTTGTCTTGTAAAAGCTGAAGTGAAAAATTTTAGAATCATTTCAAAACTAGTTACACTTGGGAAATAACAAAATTTGAAACATCGAAAAGAAACATGTAAACTTACCTGTTTGTACATTTCTTTGACCTCGTATTCAATTTGAGCGGTACTGAGTAAGAGTCGCAAAGTATTGTTGATCGAGAACTTGCTCTCCTGCACAATCATTTGTCGCAAACTTCGGCACCTTTTAGAATCTTCCATTGGAAAAGAAGGCGTTGCGGTGTGTAACAAAATCCAGTGCAACGTTACGTTACAGTTTCTCACGAGTTTCACTATCTTCCCTATCGTACTCTCGTCCAAAGTTAAATTCAGCTGAAGTTGTCGCGTTTCTCGAATTTGTTTCTGCAATCAAAGAATTAATTTCAAACTTCCAGATGAATCGAAATAAATTAGTTTTATTTTTAATAAAATTGTGTGTTTTTTTTGTAAATTACAAACCTCCATTGATTCTCCGACTTTTTTAGCGACACTTTTCACGTTGGCAGTTTCCAAGCTGTTATTAAGCGCTGTTCGAGCAGCTTTATAAGGCGACCACCAGTCAATCAGATCGATGATAATTCCCAGATATACACTGATCACCCAATTGTCTGGGAAAAATTTGTCCACAATTTCTCTCATCGTGGCAAAACTCAAGTGGAGAGTGTTTGGTTGGAAACAGAGCAAAATGACCAACATCGCTGCTTGGTTTGCTAGAGCTACGCTTCTGTGATCTGGATGGGGAAAGGCCACTGTTTGGTTGTACAGCTCGTCTGTTCTTAGTCGAGCTATTACCAGGTCTATAAACGAACTGTTCACTGGAATTCGTCTGGAGGTAAAATTTGTAAATTAGAAACATTGAAATAATTAGTTTTTCAGATTGGTAGTAAATGTGACTTTTTAATTTCATTACTGGAAGTAAGATTCTGGATAGTTTGCAGGTCTTTTCATCGATGATTTGACGTAACCAGTAGATCTTAAAAGCATACAAACATCGTCAACCCTTGTTGAAGATGTTCTTTGACCACTGTATCTATAGTAGGACACCAATAAACGTTCTCGTATTCTTCCTTCGAAGTAACAATCGACAATTAGTAACATTATTCCATACAAATATGCTACCTCGCACTGAAATTAAAACGCATAAATACATTTCAAGAACAATTCAAAACAGAATGATGCTCTTAAATTTCGTTCAAGTTGTTGTATTTTGTGATTTATTAATGTTTGAAAAAGTAATGTACCATTAATTGTTTCCCTTCTTCGTTCAGCATCACAGATTCTAGAGATTGTTGGATGTAAACTCCATCCTCCAACTCTTCGACGTACGTATTCATGTCAGTCACATATTTGTGTATACTCTCAAAAGCCAAGTAAAACCTTGTAAGAATATCTGAATAATTTAATCGCAATTCTTCATCTCGATCTTGTAGGACCTAACAAAAATATGTATCATTCAATTGTAAAATGAAATATTATATGTATTAAATAAAGTTATAATTACCTGATTCTTTTCTATCTTTTCCTCATACGAATTAACTGCCTTGAAATATGCAAAATCTGTGATGATGGATCCATATTTTTGTATATGAACTTTTGAATCCAACCTAAATTAGCAAAAACAAGAAAGAGTAAACTAAACAATACTCTATTATTACGAACTTGATGTATTATTGGTTATTTAATTTTCAAATACAAAAAAAAAAAAATAAAAATGAAAACCCGTTACCTGTAAACCGGTGGAATATAATCCTTTAACCGCAACAATTCAGCAATAATCGCATTTCCCCGGGCGACCAACTTCAACAAATGTTGTCCCCAGGTGTTATTTGCAGCCAAAAATTCACCCATCCTTAAACTCAATCTTTCTCATAAAAAAATCACAAAAATCGATCTAGTTCCACCCACATCACCTCAACTTTTAAATCCGCAAAAACCTCAATCTTGTCATCCAACTGTCAAACAAAATCTAGCAATTAATAATTGTAAGATCATCGGCCGACTGTTGTCAATTTTTGCTTTATTTGTGTGTGTACATGTGTTTGTGATTGTGGCCAAGTTGGAAAAGGAGATCCAACTTAACCAGCTAATCACAGCTCGAGATTTGAATAAGATTGAAAAATAGAGCATCTTGATTGGCCAGTTTTGGCGGGACGGATTTTAGAACGCAGCGACGCCATTACGGTACGCCATCTGCACCGAATAGTAGTGAAATATGGTGGCCGATTGAGCTGATGGTTGGGAAACTCAAACGACCGAACGCTGCGGATTCCCGACAATATTTCTCAACTGCTTAAACATCAAGTGAACATTCGTGACACCTGGTACGTCAGCCATGCGCTCGCTCGTACAACCGAACGCGGCCCGGGTGACCTGCCTCGGTGCCCACACACATAACCTTATTTCTCGCTTTTTCTTATCTCGTATTTTTATTTATGTGGCGAATTCAACTTTAAGGATGGTGTTTTCCAAAGTGCCTGCTTGTTCAAACGTTTGTTTTTTAGGTGCCGGATAATTTTTTGCGGTCCAAATCTTATGGTCTGGTTGTATACATCGGTAGGATCTTTATTTGGACTTTCTCTTGTACATTTATGCCAATTGATGAAACGACATAGGTTTCACTCGTTGGAATGGTAAGTTTTCCAAATGTTTTCTCGCTTCTTTTTTGCAATTTTGTTATTTTGCAATTTGCGAATTCTAATAAAAACAGTAGAAATAAAATAATCAAAACAAAATAACAATTGAAAGTTGGGAAATTTCTTTTTTGAGTTTTCCCGCCTTTTTTTAATAACTAACAGCAAACTTTATATAAGTTTTTTAAGAAAACTTTTGTGTAATTTTTGGCTTAATTTCATTTCTTTTTAAAATTGTGTTGTAATTGTAATTTGTCTTTTTTCAGAGATTCAAACACAAACATTGAGAAAAAAAATTTGGTTTTCAATTTAAAAGAAAAATGGTTCCCTAATACACCTTGAAAAATGTCAAAACGAGACGTAAAAGACTACAAGGAGATGGAGAACCAACTCTCAACATTCCTGATAATCGACAACGAGAGTTACGCTCGTCAACAACTCTTTAAAACCAACAGTCTCTCGCCCACGAAAAGTCAGCTGCTGCTCAAATCAAAAAATGCAAGTCAAATAACGAACCTCCAAGACCTGAAAAAGGTCACGCCAGCAGTGCGTCTCCTTGGTCAAAAAGCAGAGAGTTTGAATGAGCTACGAAAAAACTTGCACCCTGAAAAGAAAATGACTCCGAGGGTTCGTCAGGAGATGCAAAAGTACTGTCGCGCATGCGCAGGTCTCAAAGTGCCTCTGGTGAACATCTTCAGCGACAAGGGCGTGCAGATGCGGTTGAACCAGCAGATGAAACACCTCGAGGACATCAATCCAGACAGCCTTACCACGCAGATGTGCATGGACTGCATCTGCGACCTCAAAATGAGCTACAAATTCTTCATGCAAATCAAAAAGGCTGAGGTCAAACTCAAAACCATCCACTCGTCTTTAGTCGACGTTTACGACAAGGACCATACTGAGCAGCAAAGTTCTACAGAACACAGTTATTTCGGTCACAACATCAAACAAGAAATTATGGAGAATTTACAAGAAGCTAACTTGGAGGACGATTCAATTGAAGAGTTTGATCCAGACGATCCGCCTTTTCAACCGTCTGAAGGCGAGGAGTTGACTTCTGAATTGGAAAATGGTGAAAAGGACAAGAGGCTTGGGAGACTGAAACATTTTGAGGGACTCAAGTCGTACATTACTGTTCCAAAGGAGCAGGCGAACTTGGAACCTAAGGTGGCTCAGAAACCGGTGGTGCCTAAGGTGAATTCCGTTATGAACGATGAAATGTTGCTGAAGACTTTAGAGTCGTCTGTGGAAAGCAATGATGATCTGTCGAATGATGGATTGAAACAGGTTAAAGTCAAGGAGGAAAAAGTACAGAAGGAAAAGACGCAGAAAGCGAATGTTCAGGGGGTGCCGAATTTACAGAATGTTATCAGTAGTACGACCAAGGAGGATGGTATTATGTACGTTACGATGAAGGGAAGCAAACCTAACGAATTGCTTTTAGTCAAGGTAGATATTTTCACTCCTCTAACAAAAATACAAAAAACGTGCTAACATAAATTGAAAACCAAATCTGTATTTTTGATTCCAGGTGAAAAAGATGGACAAACCAGTGCAAGATTCCAAAAAGATAATAATGTCCGAAAAGAGTTTGAGCAAAACTCCAATCGACATCAAACCAATTGGCAAATTTCTATCCAAGTACGAATCTCTGATGAAGGATAAGGATTTATTCTCAAACAAAAAGTCTGAAGAGCGCGAGCAGATAATCGAAGAACAGATTGAGGAGTACAAAAGAAAGAGAGAAAAAATTCTAGGAAAAAATGTCTCAGGGACAGTTGACAGCATACGAATGAAGGAGGACGAGATGAAGATGGACCTGGAAAATGACTCGATCGACCTGACCAAAGACCTCGTTGAGGAAGACGCGAAAGAAACCGCGCCTTTTGACCGGTCACTGCCGGTCATAAATGAAGTAAGGTACAATGACAAGACCTGGGAGGAAGAAGCAAAAGAGGTCATCGAAGAGGAGGAAGAAGAACAAATGACTAAGGAAGAACTTCTAGACGACACAATCGAAAGTGACGAAGGCAGACTGGAGAAGTTAATTGGTGAAACTGAGTACCTGCATGATTTTCTGGAGTACCTCAAGTCTCGTCGTATTGTGATTAGCCGGCTTAAAGATGACGATGTAGTTCAGTTGTACGATGGACGTTACAAAAAAGATCCGTTTGATGAAAGTTACGCGGACAAACTCACCTTTGATTGCGACTTTTGTCTTCGCACTTTTACCAGTAAGGACAAACTGGAGGACCATGTGAAATGTCACGACTTTAAGATTCTTCACTTTTGCGAGGACTGTGGAGAGGAGTTTTCGACAAACAAATCTCGTAGAAATCATAACGTTAATTGTGCGAAAAAACTCATCTGTAGGTACTGCAATGTTGTCCTTGAGTCGAAGGGTAAGAAACGGCAACACGAACAGAAGCATTGTGATAACATGTTCGGACAACTTTGTGATATTTGCGGGGAGAAATTCAAGCACCAGGGCACGCTGGATCAGCACATCAAAACCCGGCACATGGACTGGGAGAAGATTTTTCAGTGCCCAAAGTGTCCGAAGAAGTTTGCGTTCAAGACCAAACTGAGTTTCCATCTGAAGTCGGTGCACACCTCGGTGAGGGCTTATTTGTGTGAGGACTGCGGCGCTGATTTCAAAAACCCGGCGAGTTTGAGGCATCATCGGATCAGAAAACATCAGCCGATTGGAAACAAACGACAGTGCTCCGTTTGTAACAAGATGGTACCGTTTTATAGTCTCTCCAAACACATGCATACTCACAAGGAGTATTCCATCAAGTGTCCCTATTGCGATAAGATGTTCAAAAACACGTCCACTTTGAAACAACATACCAGAATACACGAGGACCAACGTCAGTATAGGTAAATTTAGTTCTTTTTATTCTTCAGTATTTTTTATCAAAACAAATCAATCAAAAAGAAATCTAGAAAACAGTCAACGTCTTAAAAAATTGAAAATGTTCGTACCTCTGGAGATAAAATGGGATTAAAAGCTCAACTAAGATTATCTTCATTTGCAGATGTGACACCTGTGGAGTAGGATTCAACAGAAGAGACGGACTTCGTCTGCACATGCGAGTGCACGAAAAAACGGACAGTCGAGGTTTAAAAGAGTGTTCCTGCCAGGTCTGCGGGGAGAAGTTTCCGAATCACTCGATGTTAGTGATCCACAGAAACCGAGTGCACAAAGACGGTCGACACTACACCTGTCGGATCTGCAACAGGTCGATGATATCTGCGCGGTCTCTCGACTGGCACCTTACGCATATCCACAACGAGGCATCAACTCGTTCAAAAGAAGATAGCGCCGCCGGTGGCTCGTCCGAATCCAAACGAGTCTCCTGTTACCACTGCAACAAAACTTTCAAAACTGAGATGATCCTTAGGACACACGTGAAGAACACTCATACACAAAAAGATCCTGTCAAGTGTTTAGACTGCGATCAAATGTTTACCTCGGAAGTTCGATTGAGGCATCATATGATGGTTGAACATAATCGCTTGGAGGGCACTTTGCAGTGTCCACATTGTCCTAAACGATTCGTCAATCAATTGAGGTTTCAATAATGAAATCACTTTTCAATACTGAGAAAACGAAGTACAATATAGATTGTAATATTGACTACACAAATTGTTATTTTTGTAACCAAGTTTTACTGATTTCGTTTTCTCTGTGTATTTGTGAAATGTTGTTTCCATTGGATTGTACTAATTTTGGTTTATTTCTAGGTTGAAAACTCATATGATATCGCACTCAGAGGATCGACCGTACAGGTGCGAGATTTGCGGGTTCAATTTGAAGACAAAGATACAGTTGATAAAGCACCACCAAAACAGACACAGCGACGAGCGACCGCTCAAGTGTCGGTACTGCGACTGGCGTTGCAAGCAAGTGAGTGCCCTGGTGTGCCACGAGCGCACACACACCAACGAGCGGCCGTACTCCTGCAGCGTCTGCCGACAGCGGTTCAAGTACCTCGGCGACAAGAACAAGCACGAGAGAAGACACGAGAGTCTCGGTGGAACTGGATTCAAACGAAATAGCAAAGTTAGTCACAAGCGCCTAAAGACCGAGCATGAGGGCGAGACCTCTGCCTCGGAACAGGACGAGACCATCATCGGAACAACCATTGGCGAGGTTCTCGCCACTTCCGAAGTCGATGAGGTACAGTACGAAGAGGGCACTATCAAATTTGAAACCCAGGAGCTCACGGAGTACGAGACTTATGAACAGGTACGGACTTTCGAAAATAATTATTGTTATTTTTGTTTGCGATCTGACAAAGATAAACGTTCGTTTTGCTTTTTGAGTTCGAGCACTAACCGTTCGTTGCTTTGCAAAGTTAGTCTTTTTGATGTTGTCAGATCTGATTTTTGTAATTGTTTTTTTATGCAAGGTAGTTGTGTAGGTGGACTGTTGCACACTGCTGTAATCTTATGTCTCGTGCTTTTGCTTTGCAATTTGAAATTCGTAAAATCAATGTCTGTTTCGCACAACTGCCTTGAGAAAAAAACACTCGCAAGTAATGCAAAGATATTAAATTAAAATTTGAACAAATCGCTGCTCTGGTAATGTGAGTAAGGTAACAAAGAATCATTTCGCATGCATCTAAACGACACATTGATAACAACATGAACATTCACGCTTGTACTTTAACGTAGGTGCCCGAAAACATGGAAGTCGCAAACTTCCAAACCGTAACCGTAGTGGAAGAGATAGACGATTCGTCGGTGCATGCCGCTGATGGCATTGTGCAATCCGATATAACGAACTTGTCGAATTGTTTGTTCGTTCAGGATTTCGAAGAGACGTCGCAGGAAGCGTCCGAGGCGCAGGAGGTGATTATGAACATGGACGAGGACGGTCACATCTACACCGAGGAGGTCACGGCCGACAACATCGAGTCCTCGGAGATCATTAGTGGTGACCTCATGACCAATCAGCTGGTCGTTTTAGATCAGCATGACGAAAACGGCAAGGTCCACATCATCCCGGTCACGCTCTCGTTGCCTGACTTGACTGATGCTAATGCCGAGGTCAATTTGGCCACTGCCTCTATCATGTACAATAACTAAAAGAAGCAACCAATTGTAATCAAGTTTATGTAACAAATTGTATTTTGTTAATGGTGTAAAATGGAAGAAAATGAAAACTCGGAGTTTAGGTTTGCCGATCACTCGTTCTGTGATTGGATTTTAATATATGCTACTATTTTGTAACACATGTTCAGTTTTGAATTCGAGATTAATTATATTTTTGTTTGTCAAAAAAAAATATGTAATGAATATTGTTCAAATTGTGCATTATTTTGAACTGCGAAACATTGTTAAAATGAAATTCAAGATATTATGAAGGTTTAATAGTACGAATGGTGTGTAAATATCTTCGATTAGTCCACTTTTTTGTGTCAATCTCTCATCTTGTTGATGTGAATTTTTGCAACTGATAAAATCATTTTTAAGTAAGAAAATACACGATTGTGTAATTATTAGGGTTCGAAAAGAAGTATTTTATTATTCTAACAGTGAATGTTCAAAATGTATATAAAAAGTGTATCATTTCGGGATCGCGTGTAGTTTCCAATTTTTGGTTATTTAAACACTCCAATCTCGCAAATTCAAAAACATTTTTTTGATGCAGTATCAAAAAGAAAACAAGAAATTATAAAAATGAAAATTTTGCACATTGTTTCTAGTTCTGGAAAGACGATTGTGCAAGATTCGAGTGTTTACATTTGCGGATAGTTGAAATCGTTAGCACATAAGTGTTCTTAGTTAAGAAATATGTTTGTTATGTGTATACATTTGATAAATTATGAATCTATAATAAAGTTTGTAGATTACATCCAAAAATAAAAAAAGCTTTTGATTTCAAAGTCAGATTGAAGGTACTAAAAATGAATACACACTTACTTGTTTCAAATATTTCTTAATTTATTTTATTTTTTTTTTGTTCTATTTTACAACGATTGATGACGATCTAACGTTAAGGGCGTAAAATCTCACATTCGTTCAGATTTCAAATTTGAACGTCTGAACATCGTTTAGCCTTTAGTATTTAAATCATTATATTTAAGCTTTCTCTGAAACTGTACATAACACTTGGTTTATCCAACAATAACTGCCAAGCAAATCCAATCAACTTTGACGTTAAAAAACATTAATTGCTATTGCTTTTATGCTATGTACATTCATGTTTGTTTGTTTGTCTCATTTGTTGTTTTTTGTTCAGAAATACCTTTTTTCGAAGGTCAAAATGTGCGCTTGACGTTCTGAACCTCAGCGAGATTCACGTGTCTTAACTATCTACCATTCATATAAAATGTCTATTTTCAATTTTGAACAGATAGGTCGCATCTCGTTCTAATGGTTCATCGCTACTTGTTCACAACATCCATTAAAGACAGTTCTTTTGAATCGTAGTGCCTACTTTAATATGCCACAATTGGATTTTTTTCCGTTTCGCTAAATTGGAAGTTGTCGATAGGCTTTTCGTCAGTTTAGAATGTTTCGTTTCTTTTTTTTTGGTTTTAAAATTCTTAAGTCACCGTTCATCTATGCTTATAAAATTGGTTTTAACATCAATGCTAAAATTGTAACTAAAAAAGTTACATTAAAAAACAATTTTTTACAATTGTATTTGTTTGTTTGTTTTCAAATGAATCGTAATCAAAAAACAGTGTTAAAATATTTCATTCATATTCATACAAAAATCAAACTTGATATTTGTGATGTTTTCTGTAATTTATTTACCATTCAATATTTTATTTGTCAACTTGCAAATTCTGTGGCTTAGTAGTGAATTGGGGGTTTTTGACTTTCAGCCACAGAATTTCGATTTTTTTTAAATTAAAATTGTTGTTTTTTCTCTCTGTTATAGCACAGACTAATTATTACCATTAAATCTCATTGTTATTTTGTTTTTAATTCCGACTCTAATATTTTATAGATTGTTCTATTAGAGTAGAATAAGGTAAAATTATCTGATTAAAATTTTAACTCTTGTATAGGAGCATTTTTGTTTAAAACTCTGTTTGGACATTTTTTCACATTTTACTTTATTCTACTCTGCAAAAGTAATTCAAAATACATATTTTGAATGTACTGCTTTCACAATAGTAAAAAAATGTAATATTATTTACAGCAATGAACATTTCATTCGTCTTGGTGATGAGATTATTTTCGGATTTCGTGCGATTGTTCATTCAACGAATTACGTAAAAAACAATGTTAAACAATCGAATTTTTCGAACGTGAATGGCAAAAAAAAACTGTTAAAAAAATTTTCTGCATCAATGACAGTATACATTATTTATCGGTAATTCGGCACAATGTTTTTTCTAGTTTTGTCTTAAAATACGCATTCAATAACTATGTTTAAATTCGCGTTTATCATATATTCATCGTCCACGAAATATACACATCGGTTTTCTTTAATTTATCGTTTTCATTTCTTTATTTCTTCCAAGAAAACATGTCTCGTGAATAAAATTGGAGTATGCAGTTAGATTTGAAATGGTCGTTACGACGATGGTGAACTGTTTTTATACAACGTTTTGCATTTTATTCCAAAAATACAGATCTCCGTACATAATTTCTTTTCTTGTTTAATTGCTGCCAAATAGTGGGACATTTTCAAATCGGACCAAGATAATTGAACCTTCGGGTGGACATTGTCGTAACATTATGGCAGTGGTTTTTTTACAACTACAGTTCAATTTAGCTCGTACTAAAATAAAAATAGAAAATTCTCACCGTCTCAGAAGCGTTTCGCTTTTCAACCCTTGAAATAATTATTTCAAAAACGGTTCCATCTTGGTTACCTTTGAATCAATATTTTTATATGAAAAGTAGCTAAAAATGCTCGCTCGTCTTTTCGTTCATGTTTAATTTGACTGAAAATATCCTTTTGTCACTCGAATCGATCCATTTTTGGTTTAGTACTCGCTCGGTAGAATCTATATGCATGCTTCAATGCAACGCTTACGGTGTCACGTCGCGTTCGAAGAGTGAAAAATTGAAATTTATTGCGCCACCTCTATTCAATTTATTGACGATTATTTGTTACAAATTGTTGTAATCAAAAATAAAGAATCGTACTAAAATACTAATATCAAAATGCGTTATCGACTAAGCCGCTCGCTCTCGTCTAATCAAGATTGCTTCGCTATCGCTTTATTGTGGAGGACATCTGACAATGGTTGTTGTTGCGAACTCGCTGAACTTCTTGTCAATTGGTAGCCGATTGTCGTACAGGCTGGGCGCTTGCAGAATAATACCCGCCGTGCCCACCAATACCGCTAATGTGAATATCCAGAGGAACAATCTGTCAAGCACCATCGCTACATATTTCCAATCTTCCTTTACCTAAAACATCAATCAAACGACCATTTTTCAGTCATATTTTTAATCTAACAAGATTGCATTGCTTTTTTCTGATGAATTTGAAATGCAAAATTGATTGTTTTTGATAAAAACTTTCTGACAACAAACGATTGTTGAATGTAAACATTCGCAAACTTCAAATTTCGGAATCCAAAGTAACCTTACTTTTCTGGTTCATTATTTTGAAAAATTCAAAAGTGCGGATGGCGTGAATAAAAAATAACGTTACTATTTGATGAGTTCTGGAAAAACAAACATTTGAAATTGTGAATGGTACCTTTGTAGAATCCTCAAGCATTCTGGTATGTTCAGCGATGAACCGAACGCAGATGCAAGATCTGTGAATCTCAGGGGGACACTTGGAATGTGAAAAAAACGGTGTGTTTCGCAAAATGGTGCATTTCATTTCCTCGATTCCGTTTTCACCAGGCGCGATATCGTCCGTGTCTGAACGACGCAGGGATATGGGTGGGATCCCTGGACCGTGAATTATACAGCTTCCGCCGAACCTCGTTCCGTCGCTTAAGCTGTGAAAAATTGTATCGTATCAAATAACACGGTTCAACACTTGACGTACGAAATTACAACAGTTCATCCATGTAAAAGATGTATCGAAATGTTTACTTTTTTTATAATTTCTAAAATTTGTTTACCAACAGTTATTGTATGACACAAAACAGTTGTTTCAATTTCGTTTTGTTGTTGACCGTTAAACGCGTGTCAAAAGTGTAAAACAATGTTCAAATGGTGTATTTTGGAAGATTAAAATGATGAACTTTAAGGCGTGTTATAATACGAGAATAGCTTCTTACGTACAATTACAAGTACAATATTTGTCTCACATTTCTCAGCTAATATAACTGTAATCATAATAAAAGCTTGGCGCATTAAACTATGCACTATCTATTTTGATCCAAATAACTAGGAGCTAATTGCAAATCATTAATTCTCAACTTTGCTCAAAGCTATTTAACTCTACGAAAATGTCGAATATTGTTACCCAAACAAAACTAAGTTCTTCTCATTCGAATTGTTTTCTTTTTTGTTATCATTACAATCGGAAATCTAAGTCACTATCTGTACTAAGTGCAAAAATGTGTAACACGTTGTTTGATTCGAAAATTTACAATAACAATTTTCAGTTAAAACAAAAAGAAGAAGTTAAAAAAGAGAAAAATGTATCAGAATGTGAAAAATTGCAACTACGTGTTTGAAAGTTGAATTGATTGAATTGATACAGGACAGACTTTTGAGTTGAGTTGAATCAACTCTCAGTTGGATCAGTTTTTTAATTGATTGACGAGTACCTGGCTGGAGAAAGATCTTCTTTTGAAGTTACATGGCTATTATATCTTTTCTTTGTAAGCTGTTCCACACTTTCTTCTACTGGTGAAGGGTGGTACGGATAAAAACAAGTTTTTTCTTTGCCCTGAACTGTATGCATGAAGATTCTACCAGAAGCAAATCTATAAGCAAATTACAAAATCATATTACCTAACTTAAACGAAATCCAAAGCTATCAAAGGTATTTGAACTGAAATACCAGACTCAAAAGAAATTGTTTCTCTCAATTTGTAAGATAGATCTATCAACTAAGTAACATTCGCTCGAATCAACGAAGTCCTACGCAAAAACTGCCATGACAAAACAAGTGCAATGTGATTAAAAGACTAGGCAACAAATCTTACTTTTATAAAATACCAAACAAATCAACTTTCTATGTTACCAAAAAATTCGTCCAGAAACAAGAATGATCAAAAGAGGTCGAAACAAAAACCAGTCCTACTAATCTGAGCATGAAGCGCTGTTCAGAAGGAGTTCAAAATTGATCTTTCATTTCTCATTCTCAAATTAGTACAACTTTTTGTTTTCACTCAATTTTTGATCTCAAACTGTTTTTTTACAAAAAAATACTTTGCTGAACAAGCGGTCTAAAACAATGCATCAGCGTTTATTGTTGTTTGTATTGTAATTGCACGTGGACGTTTGATTCAGCTGCGAATTGAGGGATGAAAAACGATCGTTGGAATGGTTATATTCCGGCCACGAACGTGCAAACTTTTCTGGTCAGTTTGAGCTTGTTCTCAAGTCGGTCATCTAAACATAACATGGCTTAGGGAGACGAATTGAATTTCAGCGCAAAATGTATAGCACAGGGCTTAGCACGCACAAGTGTTATAGCTTGCTCCCTCAACCGAACCGAGCACTCCCGGCGTGTCAACAAGGAAAAATTGTTCTTGATTGTCGAGCTATTTTCAAAGTAAACAGACTGCTGCGACGTCCACTTACCGGCTCGTTTCAAATTTATATTGCGGCCTGCGCATAACTAATAAGCGCGGCAATATGTGTATAAAAACTCGCCTGACCCACGGGGCCATTTTGTGCGTCTGAGGCGACCGGAAATGAACGTTTAGCACCACCACTGTAACGCATATACTGCAAAATACAATTTCACCTTTACTGTACATTCTCAAAATTTCATACCCTCAAATGTACCGTTCAGGAAATAATTTCAATTGAACAAAACTTAGACACAATCTTAATTTTTTTTATCGTACTTGTTGTTGTTTTTATGAAAAATGAAATTTCGTTATAAAATCTTTAGATATTTTGTAATGTCAGTGTTGAAAATATAACTTTTTTTTGATAATAAAAAAACTATATTTTGATTTAAAAAAAAATTGTTGGATCTAAACTGTGCGTTTGAGGGTTCATTTTATAGTTCCATAAAATGATTTAGTTTGCTATTACCTTATTGAAACAAGTATCATGGCAAAAATGAGATATTTCCCTAAAAGTGGAACGACCAGTGATGTCGGAGGGATGATCTCTACTACTAGAAGGAAGAACACGTGAAGGCTAATCAGAATTGAAATTGAAAGCGTCACCTAGAAGAAAAAAAAATGTCTCAAAAATTACGAATTCAAAAAGAAGTTTTTATTAAATAAGAAAATTAGAATACGACGATGAGAATTGTTTTAAGTGATTGGTTTTCGTATTTTATCGGATATTTTTTGCGATACGCTTAAACGTCATTGATATTTATCGGGTACTTACTTTTTCGCCACTGTCACTCGGTAAATAAAACGTTAGCACCGTCAGAAACGAAATTCCCATACAAGGAATGATTATATTCACCGTATAAAATAACGTTTTTCTTCGCATCGTTATGTTGAAAGTTATATCAAGGTATGGTTCATCACAGCATGTATAGAATTTCTCATTTCTGCAAACGACAATCGACATTTTATAACGTGTTCGATCTGTTTTTTTTCTTTTCTTTTGTAACAATAAAATATCGCTGAACGACAACGGTACCTGACGGCTGGCACTTCTAGAATGTCCCATTCCACAGACATATAAAATTCTGATAAGTCGACTCCTACGTCGACTACATTACTGCCAGTCTTTTCGTCCATGTGCCTTAAATCCACCTAAATTCCAAAAAAGTAAAATAGAAAACATCAAAATGAGATTAATTTTAATTTAGTATTTTCGCTACTTTCAATGAAAACGATTTTTGATTAGAGAATTGTTTGTTCATCGGTGAAAATTATTGTAATTGAATTAGCGTCTTAGATTAGAATTAAGCGAAAATGGTAATAAGATTACAATGAGTACAATTGAACGGAGCATCAACATTGAATGCCCAACATGGCATGACATTGATCGTTATCACTGCGGTCCATTGATCTTGTACACAAGACAATGGTTATAATTAGATTATGTACGTTCAAATCAATGGGTTCAAATTAACGCGAATAAAACTTAACCTGTTGAAGTGAAACTTTTTTTTCAATTAAACCTAATCTTTTTAAATCAAAACCCAATTTTCTATTCTTTTTATTTACTTTTCATTGTTAAATTCAGAATACAAAAAAAATTAATCTGCAAAAATCACAATAATAAGCATATTTTTGAGGGTTAAAATGTTTGTAATTGAGAATGTTTTTAAAAAAAAATGTTTGAAAAGTACCTTAAATCCATCATAGGTCCAGGATCCAAATTTGAGAACGCACGTCTGTTCGTCGAATGGAAAGTACTCGACGTCAATCTCACAGGATGACTTGTAAATCGCCGGGGGTTTCCATTCGACCAGGCCCATATGGTAGATTGTCGCCTTCGTGGCCAAGGTCACCTCGAAGTTTCCGTCCGCGCTGCGAGCGAGCACATTAGTGGTTCTGGGCGCTGCAGTGGTCGAGCTTACTTTGTAATGTGAATTCCATAACATCATACCGAATTTTCACTTCTTATCATTATTCTCAATCCGACTTTTTCTCGTTATCTCAATCAAATGACTCGGTTATTTCTTCAATTTGTCAATTTCATTTTTCAACACGTCCAAATAAACGGAATTCCGTATTTTTATCATTTTCCAATTAACAATTAGCTCAAAGTTCGTTCAATTTCATATCGATTAGAAAATTCGTGCATAATGAGATGAGAGTTGAAGGCAGTAACGGTTAACATAAATAAGACTTTGACTGACTGACACTCATTCGAACACTCAGCAACTAGACCCAGAAAAATAAATTCGGGCTCATTTATAGAACTTGTCAATTCCAAAAGTGTTGTCCGACCGAACGAATATTGACTCGTACTACTTAAAAGGAGTGCAAGTTCTTAAAATGAACCGTCAAAGGTACTATTTTTTGGTTTGTTTAGTGTACGGTTGTCTTGCAGTTGATAATTGTGACTCTGTCAATCCACTTTGTGACACATTTTTCATGACACCTGTCGCGTGTTGCAGACAACAAAAAAGTCGACAAAAAACATCGATGACTTGTGGAGTGGAAAAAAAGCAGAAAGTAAAAGTTGGGACAATTAATATTTGAATACACAACATTGTCATACATGAAATGATGCCACTTTTTGAAACACGTTGCAAAAGACTTGACAATAAATTCATAGTGCATTTGAGTGCAAATTCATTTCAGACTACATTGCAACTTTTCATTGTTATCCAACTCGGACGATTACAATTGTTGAACAAAAATCAATACAACATTGATTTATAACACTGTCCAAAAAACGAGAACATGTTAATAATAGATAAAAGTGAGCGTTGGAATTATCGAAACTTTTTATTGCACATGCAGTTTATTTCAAACATCACGTTGAAGAAAGATTGGAAACAAAATAAATAATTAGACAATTTTTTAAACAAATAGAAGAACAGATTTAATAATTTTTGTTTTACTTTTTGCTCGGGTTGTTCATGTGAATGTGTGTAATGTCGCATTCCTGTTGTTAAAAGGTAAAGTAAAAACAAAGAAAAACAACTGTACAAGAAAAGAAAAAACATGATGACGTTCAACTCTTTCAAATTTCACATTGCAGTAGATACTCAATACAGATACATGGATACACATTGATACTTTGAAGAATATAGAATATGTACGTAGGCTGGATAAATGATGGAACTATTCGTTCGTATCAGTTTTCAAGATTAAATTACCTTACTATAATCGCGAAGACTAATGGGCGCAGGGAAATCCTACCCTACCGTGCGTTCTTAGATAAATTTCGGGATCTTGACGATTGCAAATTAATGAATCAAGAGGCCTGACCAGCAAGCCAACTCGGCGTCTTATTGATCCCAAAATTTACGCTTTATCTCTTCCATATCTGGTCGACTTGAAATAACCATCGTCCTTTATACACCGAAACATTATTTTTAAACCGACTTTTCATCTGAAATTCATGTTGAGATGGAATACAACTTTTTTCCGGCTCTTTTTTTGTACTGAAGTTGCGAATCGAGTTGCGAAAATTCAATAAAATCGCTTACAATTATAACGTGAGTGCTTAAACTTGAATTTGTACTTGAAATCTGAGAGCGGGTAATTCTGTTTCATTAAGACTAGTTGTTCAGGCCAATTGAATTGCTTGCGTATGAATAGACGAATTATTTAACAAAAGACTTCTTTCGGGCTGCGGAACACTATCGTTGGGCGCTTTTTTTTAACGTTCGACAAGTATCTCTTGACTTGAAAAAGAATTTAAATTGAAACATTGTTTACTATATGGCGAACAATATTATGGCTTCTTTTTTAATCAACGACTCTGTTAGATTGCGAAACAACTGAATGACAAAACTTTTCTCTTTTCAGTCATTGGTTTTCTATTGTTTACATTTTGATATTAAACAATTATTCAATAAGTTACATCAAATAAACAATTGTAGCAAAGTGGATATCAAATAAATATTCAAAATCGAAACAATCTTTTCAATTCGAAACTGAAACAAAAGGAATAAAACTGTACTTTGCTTTGTAAAAAGCTTTGTTTCATCTGAGCCTTCATCCCCAGGGGACCGTTCAGAAAAAAATATGCCTGCATACTTTATACGCAACACCACTTGAAAAAAGCTTTCGTCCTTCCTCGGCTTGAATTTATACAATACACACGCCATTGTGACACTCTTCAATTACGTCATTCCGTTGATTGTTTGTTTACAAGCGACTTTAATTGTCATCGTTATTTTTACCAGCTTGAACATTGTGATCGAATTATTCGACGACAGTTGTTTCAAATCCAACTCAAGTTTTCATCAATCCTTAATTTTACAATTAAAAAAAATTGTGACCAATTTGCAAATGACTTTTCACCGAAGCCTTGAGTTCAAAACTTTTTTAATCAAAACGTAAAGTAAACGTAAAGTTTTCTTTCAAATTTTTGTTGATATTTTATTATAGTCACGTTCCATTAAAGTTGAAAACGGTGTAACTAACGATAAGAGACGTGAATTGCATTTTTCGTTATTTTTTTTTTCCAAATTTCCAACCGTCAGAGCTGAGATGAAAAAATGAAACCGTAACTTGCGATGAGCATAAGAACATTTTTTCAGATACAGCTAGTGGTGTGTCTAAATTTTGCAAACGGATATTATACAACGGAGTGAAAAATAGCGCTATTATGACGTAAGGATACTTTTTGTCAATGCGATCAGCCATCTGTCATGGATGATAAATTTTTTCTCCTTAATCGAGAACTTCTTTTTTATCAGTGAAAAATTAACTATGCTCGATGCAGAGAGATGCTTTTTCATCCGCGGACTTTGATCGCTGATTGATGACGTCATTGCACTTTGGTCACAACTTTGCGACGTCGTTATTGGGCGTTATCGAGATTGCTCTACCGGCAAGAAAAGGATTTGCCTGACAAATGGACCGTACGTTTTTTTTCCCCTCGAATTAGTTTTTGCAATTAGGTACCGTATGTTGCAAGAAACGTTTTATCCATTCAATAGACTCTTTTTGTTCATTATTTTGGTTTATTTATTAGGATTTGAAATGTAATTCGATGATGGAAGTTGATTGCAAATCCGTTTTTTGGTTGAAATGAAACAATGTGAAGATTATTGTGGTGACAACTTACTTATTGTACAAGACTATGTCGGGTCGCCAAATGTGGTCTGAAGGGACGTGTAACATGTGCACCCCTCCGTACTCCTTTGGTTCCCATCTTAATTTGTAGTCGTACCACGACTGAAATAACAACAGCGTTTCTGTGTTACATTCATTTGAACAAGAATAATAAGCTTTGAGCCTGATTAACTAGATTTTGTTTGCTTACCTGCTCCACCCACAGATTCGTCGTCATAATTTGGTTCTTCAAATTCTGAAACAATAACCAAAAAACTTTTTTATTATATTTTTAAGATGGATCATGTTAATTTTTCATTCAAACATTTCGGCTTACATTTTTATTTGATTTGGTTTATTAATTTCAATTGATTTTCACTCTCTACAAATTACTCTGACAAATTAAACTTAATAGTCGCGTTGAAAGAGAAATGTAACTCATGATTATTATTTATTGAACATCACTCGGGCAAAAGTTTGCCGCTGAAAGAAACACAAGATATTTATGTCCAGAATAAATTTTTATCTCGAGATCGCGACTTGCGTTTCCTGTCTGAGACTTGCTGATTTATGAAAAAACATGGACATCGAACACCAACTTGCAAACTGAAATGTATTTAGAGGAAAAAAGGTCGATGTTCTTTTCGTTTTCCTGCCGAACTTGACTGAGTTAAAAAGTCGGTTAACCAAATATAACAACTTTTGGAATCTGTAAAAATTTGTTTGAACAATAAAGAAAATGCAAAAAAGTGATAATTTTTTTTGTCAGCCGATTTTGAACGCAAAGTGAATCACGCGAGAAATTAAAAGAGTGGTTATTTTTGCATTGAAAATGTAGTGAGGCTCTGCGAGAGGCGGGATGCAAGCGATATATTTTATAATCCGATTCGGCCGCTGGTGAATGGAAGAAAAATTTGCAACACGTAGCACGCTGATATTACCAGTTTGGTGAAAATATCGCTTTCCATTGTATCGAGCTTATTCGAGCTCTTCATTTGAAATGTAAATGTCTTGCTGTTCGTTCTGCAAAATGTCGTGTAATTTTACATACATTTGAATTCCAGCCTCGCCACTAAATTCGTAAATACTTCCCCAGGCAAATGTAATCACTTTCATGAAATCGTGTCATATTCACTTTTCATCACTCTGATTGCTTTCAGTCTGAATGTTATTTTTCACTCGAAATTACAACAAATGAAAACATGCCCCGAGCGCTATTTAAATTCAACATCGTTAAATGTTTATCTGTTAAATTAGTTTCTTTATTAGTTCGTAATTTCGTTCTATGTATTTTTAATTAATAATTAATTAAAAACATTATGAGAATACTAACTTCTATGTTTTCTTCTTCATTTTTTTCACAGAATTCAAGTTTTTTATTCGATAAAACTTTTTATTTTCTTAGTTCCTTTCAAAGATTATGGTTTTTCAATTTGAACAAAAGTAAAAATTTTCTCTTTTCCACACAATCCTTCCCTGATTATAATTCTATGATAATGATCAAAATTTTCAAAATTTTCAAAATGATCAAAAGCTTCTGACTGACTGAAAAATGAAAAGAAGAAAAAAAGTTGCAACTTTGTATCCACAAAGTCGCACTTGTTTGAATGAAAAAATTTTGACAATGGACTGAAATGTACTCACCACATCGATGAGTTGTGAGAGCTTGAGCTTGATGCATACTCGAAGAACATCCGTGGTATTCACTACCGGTCGTACGAGTTTATTATAATTGGATAACAAGTCATCGTAAAGTCGTTTGGCGTCAGGATTGCCGGCCATAGCTCCCTGTATCACTAAAGCGGAAAGTAACCATATTCGAACTATTTCCGAGCAGGCTGTGATCATTTTACGACCTTTTCGTAACGACCCGTCTCGTTCCTTTTTTTTTTCCACCCGCAAATTTTCAGTCTCTAGTTGTACTCGTTTTGACCTGAAACACACAATAGCGTCGTTGCATTTTAATTATTCCATCCCGCGCAACAACAATTCGTACATATTTCAAGAAACGAGTTTCTTTTCTTCAAAAAGTTTCGGCCGAAAAGTTTATCGCCGGCGAATTGAAAGTTCACGAGACCGCTGGCAGCACGACAAAGGGCGCGGTCGAATAAAAAAGTAAGCGTTTCCATGCCCGCCACACTCCTGTTCAAATAATTGCGCAAATCAAATTATTGCGCCGACTTTAATCCGTCGGATTTTATTTATCGGGTCGTTTTCTTGTTTTTTTTTTCTTTTTCAACACTTTAATTACTTTTCAGGAACGGTTGAGAGGCAAAAAAAAGGACGCTGAAAGATTTAGTGTGACGTAATACGATGGGATGCAATTCAGCTCTCAAATTCTTTTGTCGAACTTGCGCACTCTTATTGTAACTAGTTGATGGCTGGGCAGCAGATATCTTGTCAGTGCTGCAGCTGACTCTGCTTTCATCCGAGGATGAAATTTGTATTGCAGTTTCGTGATGAATTTATAACGATATTGTAATTTGATTTGTCGTGCAATAAATGTTAATTTTTTTCGCCAAATATTTTACACCAAATATGGTCGAAACTGTAGTCATGAAAAAACCAAATTTTCCCTACAAAAGTCAGTAGAAAAAAGATCGAAATAAAAAGTTGTAAAAAAAGGTTGGAAAAAGTTAATTAGCGCGAGGAACATTGTTATTCAATTCAGTTTCGTTCAATTGTAATTTGAGGAGGTAAAAAAAGTTTGTGTTATAATCTCGCGTTTGTTGTTTATTAAACTGTGTAATTAAAATGTTCACCATGTTGCGATGCAAATGAGAGTGGCAAGTTTTTTTTTTGTTTTTCACTCAAACGGCATGCTTCTCGGATCCAAGATTCTAGATTGCATTCTACAAGCTAGTTAACCAAATGCTCGCAGAATGTAAGCACGAAATTCGCATAGCCGAAGGATCTCGTGCTGATGCAAAAACGTATGAGCTGCTGCTTTCGAGCCATTATTTAAATCTGCCGTCACACATAACTTCTCGAATTATCTTGTTTTCATAAATAATTATGAACCCAATTGAATTCCTATTTTGCACACAAAAAATCAACAAACACAGTTTTTACCGAAATTAAGCACATCAATTTAAGTACCAAAAATAGAACAGAAATTGAAAAAAAAAACAAACAAAAAATGATAAAAACTTGCGAACATTAATTTGAACGTACAAAAGAAAGCGTACGAATTCAGTATAGATTTGTGAACGTGTTTGCATAACAGTGAAAAAAAACCTCGAGAACAAACAGAGACAATGCAATAGGAGACTTTATTGTGGCACTTTTGGGATACTCACAAAAGTACCCGTTTGCTTTGCCGTACGGCCGCAAAGAAATTTAAAGTATTTGGTTCGCGCATCCTCCTTGTTTTGTTCGTTTACAACACATTTGAATACGTTTGTCACCTTTGAAAGTGATTGTTTCTCAGTACCAAAAAAACAAACAAACAAAAACAAACAAACAAACGAAATAGAAATAAACAAACAGTAGCAATAAATGTTGTATTACTTTAGATTGTATTTGCATGGTGAGATCAAACGAAAGATGGCTCGAGCGATATTTGTATTTGATGTTTTGTGAAAGTGTATAGGAAAAAGGTAAATTGAAAGTGATATCGACGACATCCGTTGCCGATTTTGCAGGCAGTGAAACAGGCGGAGTATTTCACCGCGTGCTGAATTCGATTTAACGAGCTGCTGAACGCCAAGTTTTATGAAAAATTTTTCAATGATAATGTGCACAGCTTGCTGGGACGATGTGTATGAAATTTCGGAACTGATTGATTTTCAATTTGACGCTCAAGCTGATGCCAGAGATGAAATGCTTCGTGTAAGCTTCGACTAATGATCAAGCACTTGAGCTTATGAAAATAAAATTTTCTTCCTTTTGATTTAGCCCGAAATTAATGTACTTATTTTTCCAGACAACTTTACTTTTTTATTCATTAAATTTTTGTTGACAAATCAGTTGTAAATTAAATTGAGTTGGAACAAATAAAAACAAACTTTTTTCAAGAGCATAAAATAGGGACTGCAAGACAAAAGGTTTATCCAAACGAATATTTCAATACTTCCCTGGCAATCAATTAATTGGGATCGGAATTTTTTCATAGACAAGAGAAGTTGATTAGACATTGTGATTTTGATTCGAATGAATGTTTAACTAAGAGCGAGTTCGTCGTGTGGGTTATCGAAAATCGTCTATAGTAACTCCAACTGTTATCCCATCCGAAATTCCAATCGATCGATATTACACTCAAAGTGTCAGTCTGCTGATTTTGTGTGCATGTGCATTTAATGGAAGGAACAAAAAAAGTTATTACTAAAAGGGATACGCGAAGTCAATTTTAAAGTCCTCAAAATAGTTTCGAGTTCAAGTGAAAACACTGTAATTAAAAAAGACTACAATTATTTTTACTTTGCAACAACAATTTGTAAAAAAACTTTCTTGAAATTTATCAATTAGAAACGAATGGAAAGAAGGTACAAATTAAATGGAAAACATTACTAGGTGACTAATTGGAAATGGGTCGCGACCTTAATTTGGGTCGCGACCCGAGATTCAGAACTGTCGTCTTAGGACCGCGACTGCTTACGCTCGTTGTTCTATTGCGTATCAACAAATTCGCCCATTTTTCGCACACGAAAAGCTTTTTGCGTCGCCAGACTTTAGTGTTTCAATATTACACGCGGATTTTCATCTTTCACTGCATTAACTTTTGAGCATAAACTACATTACGTCACTGACATCACGTTACATTCACAAATCTCAAAGTCAAAACTTTTGAGCCTCTCACTGTTGACATAAAAATATGTTGTCAACATATTCTCACAACGAAACAAACAAAGCGAAAACAAAAACAAAAGAAATGAAATAAAAAAAATGTGAGATTTTTGATTGGCTGAGAAAAATTGTCGTGGAAAAGTTGTAACCGCGATGAGGAGCATTAGAAAGTTTCGATTGAATAATTTGAATAAAAGTTAATAATGAATGAGAAGTGTGATTACAGGATGGTCTTGGAAGAATTTCGTATTCTCGGAGCATCGGGACAATGTCGGCGTAATTTGTTCGCGTGATGAAAAAGTTAGCAGGATGATTGGTGCCTGAGTTGGTGTCTATATGAATTTATTGATTTGACCGTTAAATGTTTGAAGTAATTAGACGAAAGTGTAACACTCAATCGTATGAGTTTACAAAGTTGATTACGTGCAAATGAACTTTGCCCTCGAGCGGGTCATTAGTGAGCGTTATTTTATTTTCCAATTTCTGCTTGAAATTTGCATTCGATTATTTTGAGACGCTTTGTTGTTTCGTTGCCATTTAAAAACTTGGTTTGTTTACTTGATCGAACACTTGTCGGCGTTTTCGAACACTTTCTCGCGTCTATTTTTAATGACGAAATCCCTCGCATTGCCCTAATGGACTGAGGGTTAAGCAGGCCGAAGAACTATAAGTTCCTTAGCTGTGAAAACAAATTTAATTTGATCGAATAAATTGGAAGCGCTGAACTTTTCGAATTCAACCCCACAAAATGTGCAAATGGACGAAAAAAAAAAGCCGAGGATGGGGAAAAAATTGTTTGTTTTATCGAAAGTTGACTGCCAAATGAATCGAATAAATCAATTTTATCGCTAACAATAATGACACGAGGAAGATTGCTTTTTCATCATGTTTTACACCAAGATCATTTTTACGCTCCATTTACTTTTATCAGCTAAATGATGTTATGCAATATCAACGCCATTTTTACCAATGAATTTTGTGAATCGAATGGGAAATAAAGTTATTTGATCATCACAAAAAATTGTCTTTTACGTTCGAATTAAAATTGTTGGAAAGAAAAAAAGTTGTGCAAACATTAGAAACTTGTTTTTGAAAACTTTTTTCCCGTTTGAGGAGAGTTGTTGAAATCAAAAGTTGATAATAGTTAATCTGTTCGAACGACGGAAATAATACAGCCCGACAATCTCCAACTCGGGCACTCATTTGCAACTAGATTGAAAATTTTGATTTATCAATAACCGTAATCATTATTCTCAACTCAAACAGTAATGACGTCTTGATTGAAGACAAAGTAAAATAAAACTTTGTTTCCCAATGCTCGACGTTGCGCAAATGTTGAAACGCGTGATTTTGTGTTTTGTTGTTTGTTGAAAAATGTTCGTTCGTTTTAGTTAGGATTTGCATATTGATTTCACTTTGTTACAGCTGTGATAATACAAACAAACTTTTCATGAAAGATAAGAACTTGGCGCGATGTTAACCGGTTGGGTTTAATTCGTTTTTGAACTTCAACGCGATTAGCTGTAAAATATACTGCGCCACGTGAAAATAACATTTATCGGATTAAATTCAACGTACTAATTAGCATGAATAATTTTGTGACAGACGAAAAACGTCCATTAGAGTATCGACTCACAATGTTTTTGGTCGAAAAAAAAGAACAACATTTTGAACTTTTTTTCTTGTCTATTGATTTTTGGATCAATGTAAAAGTTTATTTTAACTTAACTTAAAACCTCGAATTTGCGAATAAGACCAGTTCGAAAATAAATTTGGACAGTTTTGGCGGAAGCCGGGGTATTTATCACCTAATCGAACGTCTTATCAACTAAGCTGATAATAAAGTTTTGAACAATGTAGAGTGTTTCGTTAATGCTGCATATCAGAAAGTTTTCGAACCTAAATAATGCGAGTTAGTTTAAAAAACTTTGCCACGTTATTTAACAATCAAAAAAGTTACATTCTATCTTTCGTTTTTGATTTTATAATAAAATTTTGTTTTTTTTTTCAAAATGTTGTCATTGTTTTGTTTTGAATGTTTGATATTGTTTTACGATAAAATGTTGAGTTTCAAGTTTTTATCATTGTTTGAATTTAAATGTTTGGATTTGGATGCTGATGTTATGTTTGAATTTCTATTCATTAATGGATTATGAGACGGGGATTTTGGTTGCGAAATTTCAATTCTCGTATGTGAGGTTTTGAATATGATTGAAATGCATTCTGACAAGATAACATGCGATATCGAAATGTGAAAACGCATGTATAAATAATTAGATCCGTGATTGATCAATGTTTTAATTAGATTGACTGCATTGCAGCCAGATAAAGAAGATCGGCAAGAAATCAAATTTACGGCCGAATGTGGCAGGCCATTTGATCGATTGCAATAATATAATCATCGCGATCGATACATCTCAAATGTTTATTCATCCACTCACTAATACTTGATACCTTTTCATTTTTACCTCTCAAGTTTTAGATTCATTTCTTGATTGCGCAATCAAACATTTATTCCCACTTTCAAATATCACTTTTCAACCGAAACAACTTTTTTCATTCCAAGTCACATTTTCGTCCACTTAAATCTACACAAACTTGTTTTCCACTCCAATGCAACGTTGTACTTTTCATTTTTTCATTTTATTCTAAATTTCAAAAAATTGAACGAATCACAAAAGTTGAACGCAAAACTGCATTAAGCAATTAGCTTTGAGTGTCACGAACTTTATTTACCCGTGTAAAAATTTCGGTGATAACGCGAATTTTTTTGCTTTACAAAGTAGAAAATGTGTAGCAACGCGTACATATTAAATACATGACGTCGAGCTCGGCAAATTTATGCACGCGACAACACTTAGACTTTTTTTTTCAAGCGACCTATCCTATAATAACCGTAGAGAGAAAAAACGCAAACTAAAATTTCAATTCAATTACGAAGAAAAATTTTCACGACACAAATGAGACGAAAAAACGCGGATTAGTTATTGGACGTGTTAGGGAAAAACTCACGAAATCCTTTGCTTTTGAGTATGTTAATCACGATTCATTTAGTTCTCGACAAGCTTTCGAATGAAAATTGACTTTCAATAATCGACAAGACTCTTCGACTCACGGCGCATACAACTTATCCCACAATTTTAATCACCGCTCATTAGTATGCATTTTCAGTATCACGATCAATTTTTCTCATCCTCCTGGATTCCAACGGTACGACTCATCGAAAAATTAGAACCAGTCACATTTGTAGCGCTCATTCAATTAGCAGTATTTTAAAAGTTCTTGCCAACTGTCGGATCTTCGAAGTTGAATTATTTAACCCCTTTCATCTTAAAAGGAGTTAAATAAACTTCCGAAAGTCGTCTAAAAATTGTCATCTCAGAACTTAAGAAATAATGTGATTGAACCATAAATCAAATGAAAACCAAGTCCAACTAATCAAATCGTTTTTTAATTTTTTACTTCTCCAAAACAAACGTTTTTCAAAAAACTTTTTCAATCGCGACTTGAATGATGTTTTTTGTTCAAGCGCCTTTCAGTTTCACAAGTGTTGATGAAAAATTGATAGGAAAATTATTTTGAATTCGCCAAAATTACTTAAGGGCGAAGACTTTTAGCTTGCGCGAGAGGCATTAATCTTATTCGTATTAACCCAAAGTAGAAAGAGAGAGATGAAAATTACATTATACAATTGAGCGCACGACTAATAAATTAAGAGGAGCAAATATGCGCCGCATAATACGACACATAACAAATCGTTTGAACGGTGCCTTTGAAAGCCCGGAGCTTAACAAAATATCAATCTCGGGTCGGACTCATTTTCGCGCGTATACACCCCTTGTGTGCTATCGCGCTGCGTTTGCCATCGTCAATAAACAACATTTGTCAATTGTTATTGCATCATTGCACGTATCCCGTGCTATTACACTCCATCAAACCTTTTTACAAAAAAAATATCACCACTCCACCACACAATTCAACCATTCTTTTACTTCCAACATTTTTATTTGTTTCACTCTCTTTCTTTATTCCTGACATCAATTTCGTTCACATTAAAAAAATGAGACAAGAACTAGTTTTTCTCAAAGCACAGTAGTTGTCAAAATGCAAACACAAAATTGTCCAGTAGAATTTGCAGGGACGAAATAATGATTTTCGCGAAATTTGCAAGCCAACAAAGATAGTTTGGACGGTGTAAATTTGACGGGCAGTTGGAAAAAGGAAAAAGAAAGCACAAAGTCAGAGAGATAAAAGTAAGGGACGAAAATAAGAAGTTATTGCATCCTGCGGAAGAGCATGTGACGGAAATGGTCGGTAGGATAGAAATGAATTGCATGTGATTTTGTAGTAGGACAGGTTTTGGCGAAAAATGTTGGAGAAATTGGGGAGTGCGAAAAAGGTTGTCAGCTGGATTTGGTTATCGACGTTTAATTTAGATTTGGAAGGGTGTACATACCGGTTCGGTGTGCAGCAATATGACCACTGTACTGGCACGCACTGCACCCATAACTAACATACACGACGCGATACTAGGTCTGGCGAAAATTCTCGTCTATTGTGGGAGGCTAGCGCGCATGTGGTGTGCGAGCAGATAACGCGAGCGAGGAGGACGGAGGCGAATGAAAAAGAGCTAAGGTTGCACGAGAAAGAGAAAATGTAATGCAAGATGGTGGTAAACGAAATCTGGATCTGGACCAGGCCTGCGCGCGCGCACGCCCAATCGTCTTTAACAACGCAAACTTGTCAGCACTCAGAGTCTATCTCTTTCTCTCGAGGGTGTCATCCAAATGCCAACGTTTCCTCTATCATCGATATTAATACCCAAAGTAGTTGCCCTAGTAATCGACACGTTAACCCTCCGCTCAAAACGCCAGATAGAACACGATTCAAAATCAATAAAAATGCTATTCTTCTCGCATCATCATCACTTTCGTTTGTTTCGTTTTGTATTCAACTTTTGCTTCCATCTTCCTTTTTTCATCCGTTTCTTACATTTTTCAATCACGCACAATCATCCTTTGAATGTGTTTTTTTGAATTTTTTGTTTCAATCTATTCTTTCTCTATTTTTGGTTTTTTAACAGTTGGCAAGTTAGCAACTGGATGAAACTTTTCAGTGAGTTTTTTAATTCAATGAAAATTGTTGATGATTTTCAGTTGACTTTTTGAGGTGGATTTTGCTGGAAGAAACATTTTTTGTTTCTTTGTCAGGATGGATTAATGATGAATTTTTACGACTGAAGTTGTCATTAATTTCAGTGCTGTAAATGTACGTTAATTAAGTTGTTGCAAGCACTGACACTTAATCATCATTGGGAGCTTTTATTCTTCGGGGAATTCGCATGTATTGAACCAAGTTACAAGCTAATCCAATTTCCATGCTTTTGATGAACGTGAAAGCCATACATTTTTTTAAACCAAGTATTGTTCACTGACATGTTTCATCTTTGTAATAAACTGGTTTGGTTAAACTCAAACTAATTAAACTCAACGGAAATTGTTGTTGTTTATTTTGAAGTCAGTATTGAGAATATTGAGAAAGTGATAAACAACATTTAGAGTGTTAAAAAAGTTCAAAGAAAGGCGAAAGTTTTGAAATGTAGTAAAATTCAATTTAGAATAGGCAACGATTCAAGTTGAAATTATCTTTGAAGATACAGCGAAAGATAATGGCGTTGGAACTTGAACGTTCGATGGAAATGATGAATTTTAAAGTCAGATTAAGAACCTTTAAGATTGGATTTAATTATGTTATCTGCAGGTATTTAAGTTGTCGTCGAATTAGGTCGAGTAATTAGATGAAACGTTGATGGTTCACTATCATTATTTCGAGAAGAAAAAGTTTTGGCTATAATTTTTCCAAAATTAAAAATTAAAACGAAATTTGTGCTTCTTAAGAGAAACAGTTAACTGATTGAATGTGAATTTTCAATGTTGCGAACAGAACTTTTGTGTAAACTTTAATTTGTGTGTTTAATTTCTTATTGAAAAGTTTAAAAGTTGAATAAAATGTTTTATATCATGCTTCAGAACTGAAAAATTAAATAAAAAGTTTTATAATGTCGGTAAAATAGGGGTGCAGCTTTGCACGGCAAAACTAGTAGTATAAAGCGACTTTTGGGAAACATGGCTGTAATTTTATCGACGAGCGGAGAATTGTGCAGCTGACGGTAACAAACCAACCCTCACAGGTGTTTTTTGGACCGGTGAAATTGTGTTTGAATTAAATAATTAAAAAATGTACATCATTTCCTTATCATCATTTTTAATCTATTGTTTTTATCAAAACAAAAACAAACAAATTTCAATTATAACTTTGTCAAAAGCAGAACTCATCTTTTCAGTTTTCTTTTCATGAACAATTTTGATGAAACTGAACTGACGTGGAAAATATTTTCTATTCAAATGAAAAATCGTCAGTGGCAAAGAATGCAATATTTAAAAACTCTATAAAAACTTTCTTTGCGGTTGGTTTTTCTCTTCTACAAATTCTTGCTTGTATCGATTAGTGCTGATTAAAAAAGTGCCCTTCGAATCATCTTCAAAAGAGTTACATGATGTATTTTTAATAGTTCATGTAAGCATTCCCTTGACAGTGTTGTCGACCATCAATACACAGGTAATAGGTAGAACAAACAAAGCATGTAAAATATTGCATTCTTTTTTTAAACTAAACACTGCAAGACCAGTCTTGCTTTTGTAACAATGAATAATAAACCTTTGAAATTTATCGATTTGCATAACAATTTATAAACTGGACGATGAAGCTATTTCTGCAAAACCTGTTTATTTACCCAGTTCGACGTGAATTTCATTTCACGAATCTTTAATTTCAAATAACAAAATAAACAAAACAAAATTTAGGCATAACAAAATTTGGAACAAACTAACAAAACAAACTCATTTTATTTTTAACAAAGATATTGCATTAAAACAGTAAACAAAGAATTATTTTTCCAAATGATGAATATCCAAAGTGTATTTTTTTGTTCAACTAAAGCTTGTTTCTAAATAGAGTCAATTTGTTCCATCAATAAGATGCCATGCTTGTAATGACGTTTCTGCCGCAGCTGCTATTGCTTCTAGTCGGCTGCTCCGTAATGTATACTACCTTTTTTTTGTTCCTGATACAATTACACCTACTTTTCTTGGTAATTCAATTTGAGTCACATCCGTAAAAGCACTGCATTCATATCCACAAAGTATAAATATTATTTCAAACCTCAAAACCAAGTTACAAGTCAGTCAAATCATAAACGAAATTTCTCTCAAAAAATCATATTTATTGCGAACCTAAATGACGTTTATCAAACTTTTTTTTCATTTTTACGATTCTAATTTATTATAATTTTTAACATAAAACATTGTTACACTCAAAATTTGTCTTCCAAATAAAGAAAATTACAAAGACTGTTTTTACAAGTAGTACATCTCAAGCTGCGAGGAGACCGAGGATGAATTCAAAAATAAACTTTCATTTCAATTGAAAAATGAAAACTTAAGTGAAACTTCGTACAAGTTAATCCTAAAGCCATGAAACATTTAAAGTGTACAGTTTGAAATACAATTCATCTGGTTTGAATTGAAATTGTGGGTATTAAGGTTGGTATTATAAAAATTGTAAAAGCAAAATAAAAGTATTAGAATTTTAACGGAATAAAAACTGTGACATTAAGTACGATTTGAGGGTCCAATACATAATGAAGCTAGGAAAGATAGATTTGTTTGAATTTCTATTCAAAATGATAATTGTGCATTTAGCACAAGAAGTCGACACTGCGTTTTCATTAACAATAGTTGCCTCAAAGCGGTGAACTGTTATGCGCATCATGTCCTCCCGACCGATGACTTTTCAAGCCTGGCAGCGAAGTAAAAAAGGTAGTAGAAAAAAAAACAATGCAACCAACTTAGTATTCATGTTATACGAATCTCACATGTGGAATATTATGCACCCTCCTGTAAAATGAACATCAGTTTTACACCATTGTTTTGACAATACCATTGTTTTACAAACTTTGTCAAATTCAAATAAACTTTCAAACAAAAAAACCAAACACTTTTCAAATCAAAATAAAATTTTGAACATTTCTCAAACAACTGTTTTCAAAATAGTTTCTAAGTTTAAAAAACAGTTTCAGTCCATTTTCGTCAGGGCAATAAAATGTGTGAAAATGAAGAGAAAAAGAAAATAAAAAAGGGCTGAAGTTGCATTGAAGTGGTAATTTGCATCTTGGAATCCTTGGATTGTCATCTCGACGTTGTTGGGACTATTTTACAGGTGGTTGTGTGTTTAGTACTTGAACCCGTACAAGTTGCACTCGAGGAGGCGCTCGCAGGCCAAAATGAACTATGCTCAATCGCGTATAGATTTCGTCGCTGTTTGACCTCAAATAATAAATGCATTGCGCGAAACTCTGCATATATACAACGTCTCTTTTCTCGCTTCCGCCATTCAACGCCCGAGCTCAAAAGTTCTTCTCTGCGTGTTTTCAAGACTCGGTCAATGAACTGACATCTGGACCTTGGTCAACCTCACTTGCTATAAATAGGCCAGACTTGGATGACGCGCGCGCAAATAAAAACACACAACCGCCATGTTTCGGATATTTTTTTTCGCCCAAACAGGTCAATGCAAATTTTCGTGCTTCTAAAGTAGATCAAATAAATTTTGACTTATGAAAAAGTATTTAAATTGTTGAATTCCACTTTTTCGCGTTTCTTGGATTAAAATTTTGATGGCATTTTTTTAGATGGTGGTTAATTTTCCATGATGCAATTTAGGATGTCTAGACAAATTGGGGTGTGATAAAATTCAAAGTAATGAATTGATCAAAAAGTTGAAATTTCACATGAAAATCTTCTCTTCTCTTTTTTTATTGAAACTCTCTCTGAGTTTAGGTACAAAAAAGCTATCACTTTCAATTAGTTTCCCATTGAAAAGAGAAAGTATTTGAGGCAATCATGTTTTTATTGATTTCGTCGCTTGAAGCAACCCAATTTTGATTTTCATTTTTGCCAATTACTTCCAACCTTTTGACTTTTCAATTTATTGTTTCTCAGTTCCAAACTTGAAGCAACACTTCAAAACATCCAAAAATGACAACTTTTCACAAACGAAAGCAGACAAAAAAAAAATTCAAAAAAAGAAGTATCAACATTGAATTATATGAAAAGTTCTTTTGCTTGTACTATTTTGCGTCTGAGTTGATCTACATGACCTTCTTGTGATATCGTGAAAAAAAAGCCTCCCGTCATGTGTTTATATTTACTGTGGGAGAATATTTATTTAGCTGGCAAGCCAAGGTTGCATTCGATAATGATTATTATGATGAAATTAAATTATCATTCAGTGCCAAGCGACAGTGATGAAAATAAAAGGTGAAAAATATTTAAAATCATACTATCAATGCAAGCGAATAAATCTCTATTGATAATCTCTTTTAGTCTGCAAAATGAAGACCGCTGAGACGAGAGTCGCGAATGAATGCGCGACTATGAAAAGTCCTCTCCTTCATCTGCCGGACATTGCTTGTGCTCGACTTCAATTTTTTTAAATCTCCTTTTTTCTACTCACTTTATAAAACAAAAAAAACGCCAAAATACCTAAATTGAAAAATAAAATAAAATGAATACTGACATGATGTCACGTTAAAAAAGTCGATTATCCTGTCGGCAGAAAATTCGATAATTTTAATTAAGGTAGAAATAATGGATTTCCGGTGGCTGCATTGTGAATCAAAAACAAGTGGGAAAAAGTTCAAAAAGATAAAGTTTGAACGAGATCGGTAAATGAACATAAAAAACAAGTGAGTGAAAAAGAATCGCGAATCCGGGTGTTTAAGCGACTTTTTGCAAACACCTGTTAAATCATGCATGCGGGATAGTTGAGGATGGACAAAAAATGATAAGCTAATTATAGAAAGACGAACGTCGAGAGCGCACAATGGCGCTCGGATTTTGTCACTTAATAATTGATATTTCATTTAGAAAATAATAAGAAATGAGATCGTCGTTGATTCTTGTTTCATGTTAGTTTCTGAATAGCATGAAAGAAGTGCTAGATACCGTATCATCAGCCACACAATGTGATATTCAAAGCGCGACGCCGCGCACGCGCCCAGCCACGAACCCAGTGGAACAGCATCGCGATGCTTTAAGCGCTCACTTTGATCCTCTTCGTGTCCCGACAACCATTTTACGAGAGGAGGCTAGCTAGTTTAAACAATATCTAATCTTAATGTCTTAAAATTCGACTCGAATCGTGCCCTTAATTGTTCCTTCAATTTTGTCACTTTTTTAAATTCTCTTTTTTTTCATCCAACCTCAAACCCCGCGCGGTTCAATTCAAAATCAGCGCCCCTGCTAGCGAACACAAAATCGTTTCCTGGTTCAGGTGCGAGATTAATTATTCATCACCGCATGTCTGAATTAGTCGGAGGAACTCGCGCGCGACTTCCTGCCGGTTTCCTTTTGGAGACGTCAGTGAATCAATCGACCGATCCGCGCTTCGAGAGATTCATCAACTAGTGTCGCGTAAACGGGTTTTGATTTGGCTTTTGGTTTTTGGAAGTTTTTTTTTTTTTAGTTGAGTCGCTGCTGACGACGAAGACGATGATGAACGCGCTCACTTCCGGTTGGTTGCGCGTCGCGCGCTCAAATCATGGTATTTATGTTCTTCCAATATCTGCGATCCTTCGTGTTGTGCAAAGTGTACGTATTCACGCCCATCGCACAAAATAGAACACCAAGACTTACCGTGGACTACATCGCTTGTTTACCTGGCCTACTTCATCAGCTTTGATACTCAATTATTACACGCAGGTACCATGGTCTATTATTTATTCAACCGTTTTATAGTATAGTTTTTTTTTCTAGTAAATGAAACAAGTTTTGCATTAACTTTCACATTTTTAATTGTATTCAACATTCATCATTAACTTTTCATTCCATCAACTTTTCATTTCAGCCAATAGTTTTTTGTCTCGTAAAAATTGTTTGGGTTTTGGACAGATTTATTTATTCACAGTCTTATTTATTGATTGGTATTGAAAATAGAATTAATATGTGAAAATAATGTCCTATTTTATGATTTGATTGAAAAGTAAATGAATGAAAAGATATTTTTAAACAGATTTTCTAAATACAGGCCAAGAAAAATATGATTCTGATATTTTAATCAAGGAGAGAAGACCGACGATGACGACAGAACTTTTATTTTGCTGAATGGTTATATTTTTTCTGCAGGCCATCGGAAATGAGCAATTTTTATACCTTCACCTTCATCTTAGCCAACTTCTTGAATCTCATCCTCTTTCTCTGCGAGTTCGAACGTTTGATATAATAAAGCCTCTGTTATTCGATTTTGACGATTTAATGAAAACTCGGTTACAGATTGCAACAACTCGCAAACGAACGTTCCCGTTCATCCGATTAACTTTAACCACTTTTTCTTTTCTTATTAGTGATTCTTTTTTGGTGTCGACATTGATTGTTCACTTTATTCGTTGTAATTGCTTATTGATTTGTATCACTAAAAAAAGACGTCAAAAGCAACCCAGTCGATGAGTCGTGACTAATTTTCTATTTTCAAAGTCATCACCTAAACATTTTGTTGAAATTTTTATACTTTGTAAGACAAAATATAAATTAATTTTTTATCCAACAACGATGAATTCAGCCGAAAAGTAAAATTTTACTTTGTAAAGTAAAAATAATGTTGATCGAGAAAACGATGAAAAACGTCATTAAATGATTTGATCTGTCCAAGCGGTCGAGTGTACGAGATTTAAAGGGTCGATATAGCACAACATTGACTTCAAGCCTTTCACATAATGAAGCAACTGCACGAGCCTCTCGATTGAATATCAAATTGAAAATGCGTGAAATTTATTACAAATCCAAAAGCGAGACAGAGACAGCGAGTGTTGAAAAGGAGAAAAAAAAGGTTTACACGTCAATAGAAAAGAGACAGGGACGATAAAGATGCAGCTCATCGAGCATTTTCTGCTCACTAGTCAGGGTGTACGTTTGTCCTCAATAAAAAAAACTTCCATTTTTAACCATCCGCATCAGGCAATCCAAATAAAATATTATCATTCGGTGTTTTTCCTCGCTCATCAGAAATTTTCACGGCTATTCATGTTCCCTTTTTTTTTAATACTGTGACTTGGCTGACAATAGCCGCGGCAAGTGAATTGTGAAAAGGCTCAAACAAAAGAGCGCTGTAATTTTTAATGCGCCTGTATATTGATGAATGCTCAGCGGTTATAACAAGAAAATCATTGCTCGAGAAATATCCCAGACAAGTTTTCAAGTTCCAACCTGTTACATTTTGAATGTTGCGCGATTCGAGGATCAATTTAATTTTATTTCGACCCGAATGATTGATTTGTTTCATTTTATACAAATGCATAGAATTTGTTTAGAATAGTTTAAATTATTTATTGTAGCCTGGAGTTGTTACAATTATAGGATACTTTTTATTTGCTCTTACACGGTTGCGTGATTTGGTACAGGCCTTGAGGCGGAAAAAACACTCGCAAAAAAGTTTGTCCCATTTTGCAAGGTTACGCTTTAATAATAAAGTTGGTGTTAAAATATAATGATTATTACTGGCCGGTATGATCAAACATGCCAAACATCGCATGTTTTTTAAACGGCCAATTTTTTATTTTATCTCTCATCAAACACGATTTCAACTCATTAGTAGTGAATGAAAAGTAGCTTTTTGAACTTTTTATTTAGCAAACTTTTCAATCCATTAGTTTCTGCTTTGTTTATTAAATTTTATTTTGAATCAGTAAACACGATTTTCAACTGATTAATCAAAATGATATAAGTAGCTCATTGAACTATTTACCGAACAAACTTACAAATAACATTCATTTGTTGTTTTCAAAATGAAAGTCATTAATGACTAGTTATTTTCATTTGTTTTCTATTTTTTAATGTATAAATCAGAACGGTATTCTTTTACAATTGATCACAATAGATACAAGATGAAAAATTATGAAACAGTTAAGAATTTTAATATCAAAGCCTCTAGAATTTTTTTTTTATATTCGAGCTCCGTCGCTGGAATCCCTTTTGCAGAGAAACATGGAAACGCGGAATAAAAACTAGGCTAAGTGTTTGTTCCACGAAATTTGGCTGATTCATTTCACTGGCAATTGAATCCAAATATTTACGTAATTGCACAATTAAATGATTTTACGTTGTTCCCAATGCAAATTACCAGAAAAAGTATTTTTCTAAACGCTCGCACTTAACAATTAACAGAGTTAGTTCGAGTCTCATTTTTTATTTTGATGTTAATGAATTGTTGAAGATTTAACTAAATGAAAACTCTCCATTTTGAAATGTAAATACATTTTGGTCTTATTCATCCTGAGATACTTGGTTGAAAATTTATCAAGTGTCTCTTCGTTCTCTTTCTATACAAAATGTAACAATTTTTTGTAAGAAAAAGTTAACGAAAGTACAAAACAGATGTTTTCAATTTTGTTGCCAATGACAAGTTATAATTCGCTTTTGAATGAAAAGCAATTCAACATTTCGCACAGTTTTAGAATTAAATTTTAACATTTTCGAGTTTCAACTTTTCTACTTATGTTTGTATTACTAAAAATTTGAAAACATATGAGTGGAGAAATGGCATCAAGGACCACTCGTACTTTTCACTTTCTCAATTAAGCAGGTAATTAACATTGGAAAGCACCAAAAAAAACATAAAAAACACATGACTTTAATAAAAACATCATTATTCGACTCTTTTTCTATCAAAAAGTGGAAAAAAGTTGTGATTTCTTATCAATCAGAGGGTTGTTCTTTACAGACTTTTATTTTTCCTCTGTGCGGATGTACCTGTTGCAACTCAGACAGTGTAACTAATCGAACTTCACCTATAAAGTTAAACTCGACTACTAAAACCATCGATTGACAAAGTGCGAAATTAATTTTTTGATTACTAGCGTGTTATTTTTATCAGTTTTTCATTTTTTTTCATTGTCTAATTATCATACTGAAAATTTGTTTGCAAAGAAAACTACACTTTGAAAATCGTTAATTTTGTTCATTTAGTAGAGTTTAGTTATTTCATACAATATCATCTGTTTGATTATCGCGAGCTATTTTTATTCGACCAGAATGAACACAAAGCATGGAGTACAGTGCAATGCTTTGATTCTACATATCACTTTGATTCCGATTTGCTATGCTTCAAGTTTTTCTAGGACCTGTCCGGCGACAAAAAGAACGGATAACACAAAAATAGATGGCGTTTGTCTAAAAGAAATAAACATCGAACATTAAAAAATGACCGAGATAAAATTGTTGAATTATTTATTTGCATTCAAAAACCAATAATAATTAGGTAATGATAATTAATGATTCATCATTTGAATATCAATTTATTAATTAAATGATTAAAGAATTAAAAATGTTGATAAGATAAACATTTGAAATGGACAATAGTGTTTGTACAATATGCAAGGGGCCAGTCACGCTCTTAGCCATCAGTTTTCAAAGTGTTATCTCAACTCAATTGCCTTATTTTCGTCCGTGTGCTGCTCGCATTTAACATTCTTCATTCACATTATGAATTCTAATTTTCAGAACAACATTGTGTCAAAATTTGATATCTCTTTTTGAGGCAACGTCATATTTGTAAAACTTGTTCAGATTTTCATTTCAGATTTTCAATTTCCTGTTTGATAAACCGCTTGCGATGAACTTTTTTTCTATTTTTTTTTTCATAATTTGCATTTCTCTGGTATCGAACTAATCCAGTCTAAAAAAATTGTGCATTTCACAGAATATAATATCCACTGTTGTTATTTATTTAAAAACTTGATAACGCAAATATGTGTGGGCATGGTGAAACGAATCACATGGCACATCAATTTTTAATACACCAAAGTGATAAACGTGCGATACAGTAGAAAGAACATTATTCCAACGATTTCCTGTACAAGATAGACAAGCATTTTAAACACAACGTTATCGCTCAAAATTGCCGTCTTTTTAGATCTCTGTGTGAATCAAATATTGATCACGCGAGGGTTACACTTATTTTACTTTTTTTCATTTTTCATCCCTTTTTCGTTTTTTTTCAATCGTACAAAAAGGGTTTACAACAGTGCAAAGATTTTTTTCAATCGTTCCGATCAAGCAGAAATCGGAAAACAACGTAACAATGGAAAATACAATTTTTGTGTTTGAATAATTTCTAATGCAAAACAGAGGAAGGTTCTAGTTTTGAGTGTTTGTAGAAATGTTTGGACAGAATTTGTTTGCATAAACTTTCGTCCCAGTTGTTATGAACGGTTGTGAATAAAACGAAATTAAAATTCTTTTCAGGACAAAACTGTTGATGATGACGTCAATACTAATCAATTGATAGATGATGACACGTATTGTTTATATTCATTAAAACAGTGGAGTATGTCATGGATTGGGCAAACGTAACTGAGAGTGGCCTAAATAGCACCGAAGACACGAACCATACATCGTCCTTAATTTTCACCATAGGATCGGATTTTATTACAAAATGGTAAGTGCAAAATTAAAGGAACAAAAAATCACTTAGGAAACAACAAAACAGACAAATTTTATTTGCCCGAAAAATATTGTTAGTTAATTGAAGAGAGAAAAAAGATTAAAGTCGGTGATTATGATGGTGTATTATCCTGAGAACACAATTTTCGCTCCATCGCTTTTCTAAAGCTTGTTATACGAAACAATAATTTTGTAATAGAAGGATTTAGCTTAGAATCACAAGTGAATTACAAGCGATAGTTAGTTGAAAGAGGATCAAACATTTTCTTTTCTTTCTCTCTTGGCAGCTATTTTTGTTCCATTACAATCCATTACAATGTTTTTTGTTCGAAGGAAATTAAAAAGGCAAAGGGAAAGGATTTGTCATTTCAAATTCAATCAGACTCTATCACAGGAGTGCATTCAGCTCAACAGTTCTTGGTACGGCGTCGATGATTTTCGATGGAACTCGGATGAATATCCCGAACTTATGACAGGGTTTTTCCTGTCAAACATAAGTAACAATACGTCTCCGCTTAACAGTACTTCTTTTCTAGGTAACAAAAGCGTTTCACAATTTTATTGCACATTTCCTTTAAACATGTTTTCTTTTTTATTTTACTCCCACATTTGATCTAATTATAAAACATTTTCCACATTTTCATTGCAGTGATTTATCTCGTTTCGTCAGCCTTTGACGGTTCTTTTTTACTTTCACCTTTATTTGACATTTTTTTGCTCTGCCATCGATCGTCTTTGAATGCCCATTTATTTATATTGGTAACTCTCCGGCAACTAATATTCTTTTTTGTTTGATGTATTTATAACTTCTTTTCAACTGCGAAGCTTAATTTTTTTGCATTTATATTTTAACGACATTAAATCAGAATGAGTAGCGAGGCTCAATATGCAGTCAGACGCGTGGAAAGAGACATTAAAAGCGGTTTTCTGTTTTTGGTTGTTTCTCAACAGTCGACATCCCAACGCCGATTTTGCCACCTTTTGCACTATGGCAAACGGTATCCATAGCGATGTGTCTGGCCCTTTGTATAGTGCTCACAGTCGGTGGAAACATTCTTGTTCTGTTGGCCTTCATTGTAGATCGAAACATAAGACAACCAAGCAACTACTTCATCGCGTCATTAGCAGCCACTGATATGTTAATAGGTGAGTGCTGTTCTTCCTTGACAATCGTCTGCAAAAGTAACCAATTTACTTAGTCTCAATTTTTTTTCGTCTCTCAACTTGAAATAAATCTCGAACCAATCGATCAAACACAATCCAAGTTATAATTAACATGGTTTGTTCAAAATAGAACTCAATAGCAACAACATACTCGTTCTTGACTTACTTATCCTCTTAACTATAGGAAAAAATGATAAAATAGTCGCTGTGCTGATCAATATTCCTGTTTCATTAGTGTATTGTCAGTGAACTGAAACAAACAATTTCATATAGAAAAATAATTATGGATAAATAAATAAAATGCACCTTGGAACATTGTTGAAAACAACTTTTTGGAAAAGAAGTCGTTTAGTTATCAAGAATTTCTTTTTTTTTTTGCTTTTTCCATAAATGTAATTTATTTTTTCATTGACTGAAAGAGAAAGTTGCAATATCAAATATGCAGTTACGATGTTTGACATCAAATGGAAACAAGATCGTAAGTGTCATTGATTAAATATTAACCTAAATAAACCTTTGAAAATTTCAACTAAGTGCTATTTCAATATTCCATTCGATTGATTGATTCTATTATGTGTGATTGAAAATTACAATTATGAAGAATAAAACTTCTTTTGACTGTGTTAAAAGATTTAAAGCTTAGAAAAAAGTTCCAACGCAATAAAACTATAAACAAACTGTTATCATTATTAACAAGTGTAAACATGAAATATTGTTACAATTGCCTACAATTGATACAACATTGTTTGTACAAAGATATTCGCAAAGATTCAAAACAAATCACAAATTTGAATTCCAAAAGAAAATAACACCACCTTCTAATTGCAGGTACGGTATCGATGCCATTCTACACAGTCTACGTTCTAATGGGTTACTGGGACCTAGGCCCAATTCTCTGCGACCTGTGGCTCTCCGTGGACTACACCGTCTGTCTGGTCTCCCAGTACACCGTCCTGCTCATAACCATCGACCGTTTTTGCTCAGTAAAAATCGCCGCCAAGTACCGCAGCTGGCGGACCAAAAACCGAGTGATCTGGATGGTGACCGTCACGTGGATCATCCCAGCTCTGCTCTTCTTCACGAGTATCTTCGGCTGGGAGCACTTCATCGGCTACCGGGACCTCGCTCCAGGCCAGTGCGCCGTCCAGTTCCTCAAGGACCCGATCTTCAACACCGCCCTGATCATTGGCTACTACTGGACCACTCTGGTCGTGCTGTTCATTCTGTACGGCGGCATTTACAAAACTGCCTACGACATGCAGAAGAAAAGCGAAGCGAAGCAGCGCAAAATGCAGTCGATGGTAGCGTTGTCCGCCGGCGCGATGTCCGGCATGGCCGGTTGTGCCGCGGGGATCGGCATCGCGAAGCCTCCAACCAGCACCGTCTTGTCCGTCTCGGAAGACACGAAAGCCAAAGAAGAAGACCTAACCTCAAAAAAGCCGCAGATGAGCCGGATCAACGTGTACGACGAGCTGTCAGGTAAAAAGCCCGCGAGCAAAGCGACCCTGGACGCGGAGAAGTCCGAGCGGTCGAGCAGTCCCGCGTTCGATTCGGACGAGGACAGCACGACAGTGCCGAACCGGATGCCGAGCCTTCGTAAAAAGTCGCTGGCCGAGTTCGTGATCCAATCGAGTTCGTTAAACGTGCTGCCAGGCGCTCGCGAACCGTCGCCTATCCAAAAGTCGCAGACACTGCCTCGCATCCAGGAGTCGTTGGACTCGGGCAAGTGCATGCTAAAGTCGAAGTCGAGCAGCGCGACGCTGACCCCCGAGCGGGCCTCGCCGGTCGACTGCGTGACCCCGTGCGAGAGCGTGGCGGACACTCCGCGACGGCTCAACAATATCATTCTCCCGCCACCATCGGAGTTTCAGAACTCTCCAGCGATGTCGGAGACTGGCTCGACGGTGTCGTCGACGAGCGACCAGACCACCACCGACCGACCCAAGTCATTAGCCTTCTCCACCCACTCCGGCATATACGACCTGATTAGCGGTCTGGACGGCGCCGATCTCAGATACATGGACGAGAGCTCGGTGATCGTGCCCAGCCCATCCTGCGAGAGCCCGGTCTCTACCTTCTCATGCAGTACCATCAACCCGCTCGCGACGACACCCACGTCGCCCACCTTCAACGGCAGCTCGTACGGCTCGCCCGCGATCACCACCAGCCTTCTGCAAAACGCGATCATCAAAGCGGTGCGCAACAGGTCGGTCACCCCCAAACACACGGTCTTCTCGCCGATCATTGTTCGACGACCTGCGCAACCGGTTGTGCGCATGGTCGACGCGTACAGTCAGACGCTGCCGCCGCGAGTCTTCATCACCCACCAGACTAACGCTGCCTCGCAAACCTCGCCGACCCCCTCCGACAAAATCGTCCCCGAATTCATTGTCAAGGCCGAGGCCACTCGACCTCAGTTCACTACTGTCATTAGTTCTCTTTTAGAGTCGTCCAATCTCACGAGCGACCGACCCGAACAGCTGAGAACCAACCAGCCGGTACAGACCAGCTCGTCCAGCAGCATGATTCCGACCATCTCCGCGACTACCAGCGGACACGACGAGACAGCTAAGAAGGCATCCACCATCGATCAGGTCACACAGCTCGAGAAGAAGGAGAGTCTGACAAAGAGGAGCTTTGTTAGTACTCTCGGCAAGCATTTTCGCAATAAGACTCAGAGGAAGAAGTTGAAGTTGGGCAGGCCCAAGAGTAGGACCGAGAACAGAGCTAGGAAGGCCTTCAGGACCATTTCGTTTATCTTAGGGGCTTTTGTTGCTTGTTGGACTCCGTACCATGTGCTCGCCTTGGTTGAGGGCTTTTGCTCCGACCCGCCGTGTACCAATGAACATCTCTTTATGTTCTCCTACTTTTTGTGTTATGCCAATAGCCCCATGAACCCCTTTTGCTATGCACTTGCTAATCAGCAGTTTAAGAAGACTTTTACAAGGATTCTTAAGGGGGACCTTCATATGACCTGAATTGTTTTTGTTTTGTTTTGAATAATTTTGGGTGTTGGGGTAGAAGGTGAAACTGAAAATTTTGATTCTTACAAGTCAAAAGAAGTCACTTTTAGTTTGGTTATTGGGGTTCGAACTAAAAAATAGATTTTGGAGTTCTGGTTCTGAAGATCGAAAAGTTACTAGATTTTGGCTCGAGATTTTGCAGGTTGAGTTTGTAGTTGGTGATGAAATCCAGATGAATCAAAGGGTTCGATAGGGTAGTTGACTTTTAGAGTAGAATTTAGTGTTGAAAAATCAGTTGGTTGTTGAAAAGTTAATGACTGAGTTTCAAAAGGGAAACTTTTTGATTTGGGAAAGTCAATTTTGTACGCCATTTTTAATTAGGTTATGGATTTGACTTCTAAGTTTTATAGTAAGCAGGTTGTTGGACTTGGATAGGGGATGTTAATCATCAGTTTTTTCATCGAAAGCACCGAATTCCAATTCAAATAATTAACTAGATGACAACAAAACGAATTAAATGTGTCAGATGTGACGATTGGCTTACACAACGATATCTCTACTCAAGATAGTTGTAGATTCATAAACGTAATTTTTTAACAGCTGATAAGTTAAAATCACATTTTGTTACTATTTTTTGTACTTTAAATTGTACCGAATTTGAACAGTTAGTTCAGTTTTTTTGATACTGATTTTTTAATTGTGAAAAACAATGTTGTTAATTAAAGTAAATAAAAATCAAATGTACATAACCACGCTGCAAAAAATCAAAGACGAAATTTCAAAAAGCAAAGAGACAAATGAAATATTGATTGTTAAACAATTTGAAATCGATTATTATTTACCACTGTTCATTGTTGAGATGTATAAAAAATGAAAGTTGGGACGAATAGCTTTATTCAGACGGTGCGCTGAAAAATTAGAGTGTACAAATATTGAACTGAGATTTTGTCGTGCGATTAAAGTTCCTTAATGCACGCAATATCAGTTTTATATTCATGAAAAGATCGCGCGCTTTCTATTATCCCTGTTTCACTTGTGCTGTAACGCGAACTATTGAATCAACTTGATATTATATTCTTCCATTATTATATCGTTGAACCATTCATGTTACAAGAGCCAGAATTTACGTGAAAAAAAAGGAAACAAACTTTATAAACATGTGTTATTATTGCAAATCTATTTTTATAGTTATTATTAAATAGGCTAAATCATTTGAACTCATTTTCCAAAACCGAGAGAAAAATTTATAACGATTGTTACGAAAAAGACAAACAAAAAGTTGCACCTGATGGAAATCAGAAAAGTTTCCCGAATATTGTCGACCAATAACTACCATAAATGTTCGGTTGAACTCGAATTGTTTAAACTTTAATGAAAGTGTTCATTTTTTATATGTTTACATAACTTGTATAAGACAATTTAATAGGAAAAAAAAAGAAATCAATATCAATGACTGTTTTAATGTGTAATGTGCCAAATCATATAGAATCTATTTGAATGACGTGTGCCGAATTCAACATTCTAACATCGACTTTTTTTTACAAAAATAAACATTCTCACTCACCAGTATCAATTAAATAAACAAAAATTGTTTCCAAGAACAATTGACGTTGAGTTTAAACAGTAATTAAAATATAAACAACCGTTGTCATTAAACATTTAGCTAATAATTAGGATAGACTAGTTAAGCTGTGCCCTAGTGACAATTAAAAGCGGTCTCCAAAAGACTCCAAGGACGAATAATTTTTTTATTGCCTCGTACCGCCGAAATAAAATTTTTCATTTTTTTTAAACTCCAATGAGATACTTTGTATGTAAATAGGTAAACCAAGAAAAAACAAAACAAAGAAAAAACAAGAATATATGAAATCGTAAAGCACGAATTGTTCAATATGTTTGATAGAGCAATGTCAGTTGAGCTGTAAGCAGACAATGCGAGTAGTTTTAGGTCTTGCATTTAATCGTTGCGTACAGAAGAGTCGTAAAACAGGAGCTAAAAGCTAAGCTCGATTTGGTGAACTCAACCCGGCTGTATTTGTGTACCAAAAGTGCAAATAGAAGTATTGTCTCTAGATGATCATGAGAACTATAATTTGGACAAGTTAGCCGTTACGTCACAGTATTAATAACGAAAAAATCCGTGTTAGGCCCTCCTGAAATACTAATCAGTAATAACGGTATTTCCAATAACTCAATTACATATCTGCTCATTCAAACAGAATGAACTAAACATTCAAAAAACTTGAAAAAGCTTTAGATTTAGCAAGGTTTTTCTTTTCATCGGTCTAACTTTGTCTGAAAATGTTCCAATTTTTTTGAACATTCTTCTTATAAGCAAAAATATAAAAGTTACAACTAAATTTGTATATAATAAATTGAAAAAACAATTTTTAACATTTTTTTACCAAATGATCTGTTCAGTTCAAAAGTATAATAATTAACGATTGAAGATTGAGGGAGATATAGAGAAAAAATATTCAAACAAAACAAATTGTAAATTGTTTAAATAATTGTTTTCAGACAAAGTTCGAAGTTTGAAACAATGATATTTGCTACTTTCAACTATGTATATGTATATTGTACTTCTAAACACCTTGAAATAAATATTGTTAAATAATCTAGAAGAAACAGTTGATTCTTCATTTCAAGATAGTTTCAAAAAATGTGTACTTTTGTTTAAATAGTATATTTGTCTGTTTTATTCATTATATTAGACCAAATTACATTAGTTTTGATCTTAAAAATTTATTACAATAATTGTAAGTAATTTCAAAATTTATATATATCCTCTACTTTGTTTCGTATAATAATTGTTGTCAAAATTAATAATATACACTTTGTAGTTTACTTTTTTTTCTCGTTTAACAATCTACCGTTTACGTAAATCGCTTAGATCATATAAAATAGATGAAGCATGTTTCGGTTAAGCTAAAGTTGAACAAGTAAAAGAGGGAAGGGGGAGGGAGGGTTGGATTTAGCACTCTATTCGATAACGAACGTATATTTGGGCATTGGCACGCAATAAGTCGGTCTGTCAACTTGAAATGTAACTCATGTCTTCATCTATGGCAGACAATGCTTGGTTTATCTTATATGCTCTAAGACCAGACAAAAGTGGTCTGTTTCAAAACAATAATAATTCAACTTTCACGCCTCACTAGCTAATTCAAATGCTTTGTTCACAATACAACGAAATCGTACAAACGTTTACGCTCGCGCAAAATATGTTGTGATGTTTGTTTCTTTTTTATTTGTTTGTTTGTTTTTTTTTCAACTTCGTCATCTGTTTAGTCATTAATGTATGCGACTCGATTAAAATTAAATGGTAAAATCATTTGAACAGTACGTGATTATAATTCCTACGTTCTTTTCGAGACACTTGAGTAAATTAATACCATTTGCTTTTATATATTGCACAGATGAATACAGTGTCGTGTAGCATTTCGAAAATACAACCTTAAAATTAATACAATAAAATAGCTGGGAAGACCATTAACTTCTCGTTCAGAAATTAATTATTTACGACAGAAATATGTATAAGTTTTTCTGCTGGACAAATTTACATTGTCGTGAAGTTCGTTTAGGCATGTCAATTGGAAAACAAAATTTGGCACCAGGTTTCTGTTGTTTCTTTTTCAATTATTGTTTCAAGACTGAGAGAAAAGACTACAGCGAGAGAGAAAGAGAGAGAGAACGAGAAAGGAAAAAATACATTCGTCACCTTGTCTTACAATATTTTGAACTTTGATTGGTACGTCGTTTGATACTTTGGTATAATATCGAGAGTCAAAACAGTCGAGGTTTCTACAAACCCTAACTGTTAGAGATAAACGTAATTCTTGTTTATTCAAAAATAAAATTTCAAATTGGTTTTGTATTATTCAAACCAATGTTAAAAAATCAAACTCGTAACATCAAATTCAATCATAAAACTCATAAAAACTCGTCGTTTTTTTACATCTGTGATTAGATATTACATCTTTTGTCGCGTATCGCATCTCAATACTCGATTAAACTTACGTTTTAAAGTGAGCTTAATAAATAATATGCGAGAACACGTTTCGCTCACTTGATACAATTAGCCCATTTAAATTACAATGATTGAGCGTCCTTGATTATGAGCTAACCGCTTCAATTCAAAACGATCTGTAATTTCCGTCAAAATGTTTTAGCCGAGTCCATTGCATGAACCGTTTATATAAATCATGGCTCTCCATTCTCGCTGTACAAAATCGTTCTAGGGCTCTTCTTCAATAAAACAAAAAAGATACAATTACTTCGTATTTGTTTCAAAATTTTTACAAAATCAGTGTTTCCAACTTTCGATATCTTATAAAAATAAGTACATGCAAGCTTGAAGCCTCGTTAATAGTACAATTTTCGTATTTCGGTGTCACCGTTTGTACAACAATGTTCTATAGCTGGTCGGTTAATTCATTATTACTTACAACCTACAAACACCCGATGCAAGCTTAAAATATGAAAAAGGTAAAATAATAGTCGTAGCAATTGGGGAATTGGTACAAAGTTTTTGTTTCAATTGAATTTTTAATCAGGCGTCTTTGTAAACCAGCCGGATAAAAGCAACGTCGAACAATGCGACGGAATTAATTGACGTACTCCTCTAACATAAATAGAGTTCAATCGCACACAACGATCGCGTACGAGTTTTCTTAAACTAAAATTACATACAACTTTGTTACATGCCGCTAAATGATTCGTATGTGTTTGCGTCTTTAATAATGTACATCTGTTTTTTTCGTATTCGTACCTATACAATGATTGATAAACCTGTTTCAATGGTCTGACAAAATCAATGAGACGAAATGAAAAGTTATGAAATCCAAATTTCCTGACATTCGTGTCGTTGGACTGTTGCTTGAGAAGAAGAATAGGTGGTAATAAGGCACTTCGGACCGATTGATAAAATTCGTTTTTTCTTTTAGTTTTCAGTTCGTTCGCTCAATCCCTCTCTTGTATTGATTAACCCGATTTCTCTCATTTTCATTCCATTTTTTAAAAAATATCCGGATGACCGTTCAGTTCGCAAAATAGACATTTTCAATTAACACTTTGTGCATAGATTTGATCTTGTTTCTTATTTTTTCTTCTCTTTATAAAAACATATGAAGCCAATCGGCTGACAAGCACAATTGACGCTGAGATTCCTATAATTCTTTCGTTTGATTCGATGATTCTTACATGATTTACCGGACAATGATTTTTGTTCGGTTGTTTTGATGTTTTTTTCACAATACAAAATATGTCATACCAAAAACAAACGCGAGAAATGAAAATCTTGCCTGACACGGGATGAAGAGTTGCTCGATGATTGCTTTTTCTTCGACCCCGCCTAAATTGGCTTCGTAAAGTTTGCAGGGAACATCCCTTTCTCGTCCGAATCCTCTTTTATTCCCATCAACCAGCCTTCCTCCTGAAAAAAGTGAAAATGTGAAATTCAACTGCAATTTTTATAAACAAAATTTGACTAGTTTTTGAAACCCTTTGTTTTTATTCTTTCCATTTGTTATTTTGGAAAATTGTTTAACTTGTCAACTTGCCAACACTATTTCAACATTCAAAACGTCTTACGGAGAAGAAATTATTTCAAAATATCGTCGTAAGAAATAATCATTACGTCTATCTGTCAGGAACTGAAACAGTATCGTTTTCTTTGAAACACAGAAACAATATCGTTATCAGCGATATATTGAAACGAAATCTTGTTGGACGATATTTTGAAACAATATCTTTTTCATCCGACGTGTCGAATTGAAGTTGCAGTAAGGCAAACATTTGTCATAGTGTACATATAGATTTCAAGAAAAATCAGACAAATTTTGACTTCCGAGTTGTTTATAAATAAAATTTCTGACCATTTTTCCGAAAAAATGAAATCAGATGAAAATTCAAATGAGAAAAACAAATTATAAGTCGTTTTTATTCAAATCAAGCCCAAAAAGTGATGTTAAAAATGACTGAAGAGTTTCTTCAAAACAAAATTGTTCATAAAAAACGAAAAGAAAAAAATGATCGAACCTGTTCCTCAGGATCGTCGTACTCCACAACACGTATAATCTCTCCGACTTCGAACGACAGCTCGTCCATGTCCTCGCGACTGTATTTGTATGTAGCTTTTACCCTGTACAAGACTCCTGGTGGCAGATTGTTCGTCGTGGCTCCTGCAGGTAAAATTGCACCGTTTTCATATTCCACGTCTAAAAGTTTATTCAATTCACATAATTATCAGTAAACAATAATATTGTCCAACAAATTCGAATTCGACCATGCCACGCCTCCATGCAGGATGGTGCCTATTGCGCCACGACGGTTGCAACAAAACCTCTAGACCAAAAATCAAACGGCTCAAAGGTCGAAAACGGTTTGCTAATCTCCTTGCCTAAATTTTCATCTTAAAAGAAAACGACGAAGGGAAACTGGAGGGTGACGAGAATTCTAAAGTAGCGTAATCAGCGTCAACGAAATTACAAACCAACAAAGTGGGGAGGAATCACGCGAGTGACGTAACAATACAAAAGGGAAAATTTGTTAATGCGTAACAAACTACTTACCAGGCGGTATGTCGTACAATTCCTTGACACGCTTGATAGGTGTTCCTGCGTTTTGCGTAGGTGCGGCCTTATTACTGAGAGAGTTATCATTGCTGTTAGCATTGCTGTTAGAGTTGCCGTTTAATTGACTTGTAGGTGATGAATTTTCTGCCACTGCGTCGGAATCTTCCAAAGCTGTAACACGCGACAACCAGAGCACACTCAAAGCAAGCAATAAGCAATCAAAAAAAATACAAAATTAAACAAAAATAGAAACTGGTATTAATGAATTTGATTAAGGTTTTATCAGATACTCTGCTACTTGTTCCAATGATATAAATAAATGAATCTATGAACTTTTTGAATTGGGGTCAACTAGTTTGATGACTTCAAAAATGCATGGACAAACAAGCAAAACAACTCGTTGACAACGATACAATAAATCGAGTGTAACCTTTACGGATCGATGATAAAGTCATTATTACTGTTTGAGATACAACGTTTTAATTAAGTCAAATGTTACTTTAAAGACAACTAGCAGGGAAAGAGATAACGAGTACATAACATTCTGATCAAAAAAGGCAAATTAATTAGTACTCTATCTATTGTTGGATACGATTCTGATAAATGTCGGTGATTACCTCTAGAGATATTGTTCTGAGACGGCTGCATATTAATTATCAAACTGTAACATACAAATAGATTGCTATCAGTGAGCATTCATGACTTTCAATTACTCGGATGAGCGTTAAACAAACTTAAATGCGATGCATTTTCAAAATGTTAATTTGATTATTTTCATTGTTTCGAGTACATTCTTTTCTGTTGGACTTACGATGAATTGGCATTAGGCGATTTAGGAGACTGTGGATCTTGTTTCACAGTGTAAGAACCCTTTTGACTTTCATTCGCTAATTTATCCACTATGGCTTCGAGTTCCGAAAACACCTGAAAAATACAAATCAATTCTCCAATACAAACTAAGTCATTCGAGATATAATCCTATTTGTTAAACAGGTTATCCGGACAAGTGTACCAGTTAAAATTCCAGAAAGTCTTTACATCAATTACATTATTTGTAAAAAAAAACATAGAAAAACAAAATTGATAATATTTCATTAAATTTGAGATAAAAAATTGGAATTAAATTTCATCGGAGACTTTTTTTGCGAATGACATTCCGTAACGTTGAATTTCACGCTCGTGCAGTAGACAAATTTGTAACGCTTGTTTTCTTTTCTTCGCGGCAGAGTTGAATCGAATTTCCCGGATGAGCAAAACATGAAAACTTTTCCACCGATCATTCAAGCGCACCTTGGCACTTTCAGCATGGAAGACCTGTTCCGCAGCAAAGAGCGTTTGCAGGTTGGTTACTAGAAAGAGAACTCGCGAGTCATACAGCGCTGGCAACTCGTCATGAAGCTCCGAATTGAGCTGCTCGTACGTCCGCTTCGCCTCATCCAACAGTTCCTTTCCTTTAGTCACTTTCATCTCGTCCCGCTTCTTCGGATTGCACTGCAGCGACTGGAAATTGTGTCTTTGACTGTCGTAATCCACCAGCTTACGTCCACGTTTGTCGATTTTCTTCTGCAATTAACAAACAATCCAATTCAAATTCAATTCAACAAATTATGCTCATTCAAATTGAATAATTTCAAATTGAATATTAACGGTTTGTAATCTCAACTTCATTACGGTATGAATAGAAAAATTTAATTCTAAAAAATTGTTCCTGTTTGATTTGTTTAAAAAGTCTTAAGATTTGTAGTATTGACCTACTATAATTTTTTCGTTTCGAAATGACATTGTAAACGCGACGTTTAAAACGGTACCGACACATTAGGCAGATTAGAACTGTAATGAACGTGTAAATATCGGTTGCAATTTGCGGAGCAAACGGGAGTTGAAGCGCTTTGGCGTGTACCGAGTGCAGATAATTCTGGGCGTTGAATTCTTATCGTGTGCCTTGGAGCGACATTCTATTTCATCCTACTTTGCAAAACGTTATTCATTCCTGCACTCAGAACCGCGCGAAGAAATCAAAGTCCCGATTGATCGATCGATTGATCCATCCAGCATACACGGATACGTTCGTTTATTCGCCAACTGGTGAATGGCACTTGCTTTGACATACAACTTAAGCCTAACAAAACTATAGGCCGCGGTGAAAGATTCCTTATTACGTAATTCAAAGATATGCACCGCGGAAGTGTCGGATACAAATTTAAACACTTTGATCATCTTTCCTTAGTTTTCATTTTTTGAGACTTACAAAACTGAAATTTCGACATTTTTACATTCAAACAACTTTATCGGATTGGAAATACTTTTTGTTGTTGATTTTCATCTTTCGGTTACGTGTTTCTTATCCCTTGCACTTTGCACCTTTTCACAACAATTTACGACATTTTTAGATTTGAGATTTTTTTTTCAATTTTCTAAAAGGTCGAATGCAAATCAGTCCTAACGATGCTGGAATGAATGTGTTATAAATTTGGTTTATGAAGATGAATTAATTTAACATTTTTGCAATCAAACACAAAAGTATCGTTTTCGAGATCAAAAATTAAAAGATACAAATCGAGAGAATAAATGAAATGTGACTTTTTTGTAGAATGAGTATTGTTTGTAATTTTGGTCAAAACTGAAATTACCCTCATTTCTGGAAACTGGCTCTGATAAGTATTAAGAGGTACGAGAACTTGATCAGCAAGTTTGTGGGTGAAGTCCTGCCAGAGCATATCCAAATTCTGTGCCTGTACGTATAAAAGATCATGTCCGGTCCATTGGCTCTCGTAAATTTCATTCAGTGAATCCATGAGCGTTTTCGACGCCTGTTGAGCAGCTGTAAACAATGATCAAGATTAGTCCCTGTACAAAAACTTGGTTTTTTTGTTTCCCCAACAGAAATAACAAAAGTTAATCGTTAATCCCATCACAATTATCTGAGAAATGTCGTTCACAGCGGTTTTCCCAGACTCGCGTAAGAAACTTGGACAATGCATGACCTCAATGCTACACTCTTGTAAATTGTATTCAAATCAATGAGTCGTTTAATCGATAAAGAATAAAATTCTGTTTCGTTTTTGTCTGGGAATTTCAATTCAGCTGTGCAATCGCGAGATGACCTTTTCTTTTTTGTATTTTAATTTTTTTTTCTTCTTCTTTATTGAACTGTTTTGTGACGTTTTCGAACGCCAGTCGTGCGGACAAGACAGTAGAAAATGAAATGAAAAAAAGGCGATAACACTCGAACAGACAGTCTCTGTCATGGACTTGTTTGATCTCTTAAGTAGTCGGTATTTCGCGTAGCCATGCTAATTCTAAATATATATGAAGTCATAAGAAGCAGCCGATTGTGTGTATTAACATTGTAGACTCGATGCTTGAAATATAATATTAGGTCGAAATCTACTTTTGCATATTATTCGCAAGCGGAAACCAGCCCAAGTCCTGATAATTATATACTCCGCTGTAATGCTCTTGTAAAGTTACATAAATCTGTAATTCTTCCTGTGCAGATTCATTTCCAAAACAAATTCAAACCTAAATTTAAAACCAACCTGAAATTACTCAAACAAAAACCTTTCACTATCTTCCCTCCTTTTTTTTCTTACAACTAATTTTGTACTAGTTTTAGTTTTGATTTCAAATCTCACCTCGAACACATCTAATATAATTATTGAATTCCTTTTGGAGTCTATTGGCAGCATTTTGTTGCTTGGTAAAATTTAACAGATGTTCATCAAAGATGTCGTCGGCCGTCCGGTCGACCTTGCCCAGATTTTGTAGAAACTGTAACAGAAAAAAAAACATTTTATATAAAACGTTGCATAAAACTATGGTTTCCGTTCAGCTTGGACGGTTCGCTGATGTGCGCGACGAGAATGCATTTGAATGTCAAATGGAGTCTATTCTCGGGCTTAGCATGCAGGTTCAGCACAACAAAAAAAGTTCCAAATAGTGTCTCAGTGACGAAAAATACAATTGACGAAAAAATGGTTCTAATAATACACTAGAAAAGTTAATTGGTATCTCTGTCTCTTTAGCTATTTAAAAAGACAACAGATTTTACTACAAATCAATTGTTAAACGATTGGAAGTACGAAAATTAAATATAAAAAGAGCAAAAAAGAAGAAGAAATTGAAAAGAAACTAGAGCAATTAAAAAGACTAAACATTTTCAAGTTAAAAGTTGAAGCAAAACGAAATGGTAAAATTAAAATTAAGAACGAAAAACAAAACGAAGAAGAAACAACTGTGAATGTAAATGACAATTTGTTTAATTTATTGTTAAGAAAATAAAAACGCAAAGTTTGCAGAATAATAAATACGTCGTGACAGGCAACAAAAAGTGAATGGTAATTTCTAATTATATTACGTAAGGGCGAAACTACGATGAATGACGCCGGTTGAAGTATTAAAATTAATCATCATCGAGACAGAAGGAGGCAAAGTTAAAAGACGAATTTCGATAAGTTTCAGCGATTAGACGAAATGTGTCAGACGAAATGGCTGGTCTCGCGAAGCAGGATTTATTTAAACCAAAAATGCAACAAAATTGGAACTATCGGGCGCCGTTGCCAAGAGAAAAGAGGGTCATCGTTCAGTGTTGGCTCGCGAAACCACTTCCTCGAAAGTTCAAACATTCTTTTTCCGCAGCCGCGCGTCTTGCGCTCAATTTTACCTCTTTTTTTTGTCACCGAACTGTGTCAAGGACAAATGTTACTCGCGACTTTTTATCACTCAAATAATTTCTCAAATCGATCGATCGACACTTTCAAATAACATGTTTTAGTTTCAGTTTTAAAAATAAATTCAACCGTCGAGCATTCAAAAGTGGGACGTTTTAAGTTATAAACAATTTGCAGAAAGCAACAACGTTGTTTTGGGCTGTTCTTGAAACAAGGAATGTTAAACGTATGTTCGTTCCAGTGGCCTACATTGACAATTGAAAAAGGAGTGACACGGACACGGTTTTACTCAAATTTGGCGACTGGAATCGCGCACTTTGCGTAGCCGCGAAGACGACACCTACACGTCACGTGTAAGTGTGTGTGTGAGTTGGAGCCTCACGTCCATAATAGGCCATCATAGGTCTCGTGACTCGACGTCAAATTCGACTTAAAAAAAAATATCAAGTCCGGAGACACTCTTTTGTTTATTATTAACCTTGATGAATCATCGAGGCGTGAAGAACAAATCGACAGGCTTTTGCTTTTCATCATCAGCTGAGTCTTATAAAAAAAATTTGCTAATAAATTACCGACATCGCTCGCCTACACGTTTTCCCAATGTTTTCACGCATACTGCTTAGTTTCAAAATCCTGTCGCTTTTCATATCTTGCATAACAATCGAACAGGCGCAGCTTCTTCTTGTTTACAGATGGTTTTCGTCGATGATTGCATTTCAAATCAAAAGAATAAATAATGAAAACATTGTTTTTAAATGAAAACAAAAATTAACTTAAAAATGTTATAATCAAATTTGTTTAAACAATTTTACACTGGTTGTTTTTTGTTTTTAAACAAAACAGAAAACAGAATTAAACATTTTGAAACTTCACAAAATGAAAAGAAAAACTTGAAAATTTGAAAATGATTTTCAAAAATTTTACTTTTGTTCAATTAAATTAATAAACACAGGTCGTTTTATTTCAAAGTACCTAATAATTGGTACCTTTGATTGGCTAACTTACAATTAAGTAAGTACCGTTTTTTTTTCAAATTACAGAGTGCACGTGTGATTGGATATTTGCTCTTCATTCAATTTCATTATTACAGCCATAACTTGTGATTAACTGTGGGTTCTCGGATTTTGTAAAATCAACCGTTGCACCGGCGTAAGAAATATTTATCTTACGTAAGAGGAGAAGAGAGAAAAAAAAGGTACGTAGACAAAACGAAAGTGTCTACTTTTAAACTCAACGAAGAAAACAAATTGATGATATTAGACTGGGCTATGTTTAACCCCGACGGCATGCTCAACGTTTTTGCAACTTTCCACTCAATAATCAGGTGCTCGAACTGATCGTCAACTGTTTTATATCTTAATTTCAACATTTATATTAAAAAGTTTCGTTTGTTTTTGTTTCTCTTTTTTTCGTCTCGTTCAACCTTGGTTGTAAATAAGCATTTACCGATCCAGTTTTGCAGAGTCATTTGAATTACAGGTGAGCTTCTTACTAGTTTATTATTTTTTTAAATTTAACATCAAAATTTACAATCTTTTAAAAAAGAATAAAAAAAGAATCCAACAGTCGAACGTTTCTGTGCTCCAAAATGTAACTTTTTAGAGCAACTTTGGAACAAAGTGTTTTTGAATTTTCATTTTTTGGCTTTGCTCCAAAATGAAAATTTTGGTTCAGATTTAGAAACCAAAAAAACTGAGAGTGTTTTTTGAATGATTTTGTGTTTTTGTTTTTAATTACAAATTGACAATTTTTGATCAGGTTTGGAGTAAGGTTTAAAACGAAAAGATCAACGATTTGAAAAAAAAACTGTAAGTAATAGAATTAGATATTTATTTATGACTTATAATAAGTCGTGAATGTTTAGTAAGTGTTGCGAGAAAAAAAAGTTGGATGAATATGATGAGAGGCGCGCACGCAGTTATGGGTTGAGAAGTTTCCCGTTAGGTTAACTCACTGGAGGACGTCGAGAGGGTGCCGCGACTCAAAATACCAGTATTCAGCCGATGGCTCGCCTACCTAGAACAGAAACGGGGTCAGCATGCTCGCCGATGGACAGAGCAATGACTCCCGCCGGTTCATTTCAATTCACACATTCTTCCTCAATTAACGCGTTTCAATTTCACCTAACGAAAAAAAAAGCATTTTCCAATTCAAATCTTGTCAATTGAAAAGAAATGATTTTTTTATATCCCATTACTGATTTTGATTGGATCATAAGGAACTCGAGATGGGAATCGAAACGCGCGGTTTTCGAATATCAAGTTTTGCAGAAAACTGGATTTTCCATTTTCTCCGCGACTTTTTTGCCATTTCTTCTGGTTTCTGGTCGGTGGACAAAAACCGCGGGAGAAACGCTGACCAATAAAAATAACTATTTGATTTGCGCAGGTCCAAAAATTTTGCAACTTTCACTGTTCGTTAGAGACAGTGTGCGTGAATGAAAAAATTGTAAAATGGCCTTTACGTGCAAAACAAAACGCGGAAAAGAAAGTTCAATATCGGTGTCCAACTTTGCTCCGAGGCTCAGCAAAAATATTGTCGTGCGAGTGTAAAGAACAAATTGCTGTTTAATTTCTAAGGTCTTGCAAAAATTCGAGAATTCATGACAACGAAATAATATTAAATTCAACGTTTGCGTATTTCTAAATCTTGTCACAAGATCGTGTTACGCTGGCTGAATATAAAATGACAGATTAAAATAATTAAAATGTCAACATTTTATTTCATACAAATTATCAAGTTGAAAGCAATTATTTTGATCTTTCATTTTTCAAGATTATTTATAAGAGAAAAAAATGAAGTTAAAAGATGTTAATAATTGACAACTTTCTTATTATAAACCGCTAATCTTGATAGTCAGCGAGTTTCATCAATCATCAAACTTGACTGGAAAAAGAATCGAAAACGTTAGTCGTATAATAAGAACAAGGTTTGTGTTAATTTTTTGTCTTTTATTTGAAAGAAGGTTATTATTAATTTGCAGATAAATAATTGTTACATAATCGGAGCACGTGAAAATGTTTTCTTCCCTGGCGTCTTTGAGAAAACTCATTAAGGATGCATCTAATAACAATGGGGCCGAAGCCTTTTATGCGCTCATCTGGCACGCGACACATGATGAAATGCCGACAAAAATGAAATCCACGTTTCGCGCGCTACATCATTATGTAACACTTTTTTATGACACAATCATTTTGTTTTTCGTATCTCCTTAATATTCTCAAGCAAACAAAATAATTTGTTATTTATCATTTTCAAAAAACAAAACTTTCTACGCATTTCTTCAACTTTTATTCTTCCCATTGTCAAAAAAATGTTACAATTTAATTTGTCATAATTTGTTTTCTTTAATTTCATAAACAGATTAAAAAGCATCTGAGGTTGAAAGTTTGAATTGACTTGGCAATATTGAGTTGATGGATTGACTTTGCAATGAAAGTTGAAAAAGAAAAATAAATAGACAAGAGGTAATGAAAAGTATAAATAAACACTTGTCGAATTGGCACGACGCGAGTTATCTGAGGAGCGTAAATCAGTCTGCACTCACTGGTTGATTGGGAAAATAAATAGCAAAACAAAAGATGGGGAAAAGCCGCGTTATAGTATAGTTTATTGAAGCGTGGAATGCGAGCCAGTCTGTGAGAATTAGCGACAAGCGGGTAGATATATTTATTTACGGATAAGAACGCCCGGGACTGCGATACCAGAATAGTTATCCTACTGGTAAACGACATAGAGCGCGGTGGATTCCTATAATACACCTTTATATCTGAACCTAATTCCTCTCTCTACGCTCCATAAACTCCCAACTGTCCACTAGATCAATTTGGACCCATCGTTATCATTGCATTAGAAAAACACGTTAGTCAAACGATCGAGGAACAAGTGCCAAAATCCACTTTCTATCCTACAAATTCAAAGAAATCAACCAAATCTCACTTGTCTTCAACGAAACAGGTTGAAAAACAACAAAAATTCAACTTAAATTCAAGTTTTCCAACTTGAATCTCATTTTTATCAACGGTCCAGTGGTTTAAGTGTCAGGTTCAGTGTGGAAGGTCGGGGGTTCGATTCCTGATCTAGACTAACTTTTTTTTTCTTAATCCCAATTTTGAATCTCAATTTGGTCGGCAGTCCAGTGGTTTAAATGTCAGGTTCAGTGTGGAAGGTCGGGGGTTCGATTCCTGTTCAAATTTTTCAAATTTCGTAATTCGATTGAAAAAAATGAAGCAGTTTGAACAGGTTGGAATGAACAAATCTGATAACCAAAACTGACTCCAGTTCACCTGGTTTTCAGTCTTTTATCATCGGTATCAACTTTTGAATCAACCTAAATTTCTTAAACCGGCCAAGAGACATTTCTCTGCACCACGACGGCGCCTACAATTCCGTCCACCTGACTGTGGTCGGTTTGACGACAATGTTGCATTGCGAAATCTACTAATTGAATTGCGAGGGCATTATTTGTCACGTGACATAATCTCACACTGAGCAGTGTCATTGACGAATTTTTTCATTTTGTTAAATAAAAAATTTCTCATAAACCAACAAAAACAATCACGACAAAAAAGAGATGATAAGATGTTGGTTATCCTTTAAAATCAGTCGTGATTCGATAACAATCACAAGACCACAAATTGCAATGTGTTATCATATTTGAGAGGAAGTTGAGCATTGAGTTTGGAGCGCAAGCGAGCTGGCTAATTTTGTCACGTCATTGTTATAAATTTGTAATAAAATATTCGGTTTGATAAGAACCGCAATGATAATGATAACGAGCATGTTAAAATAAGTCGTAAAAATTACTGTCAAGATCGCATTCATTAGTTGGAAAGTAATCTATCATTTTGGAGCACATTCCGAATACACCGTTATTTTATCGCTAGGAATTAGTAATTCGTTTGTACCTTTTTCTGATACAAAAATAGGAAAGAAAACGAGGAACCGAAACTAAAAACGTTCAACGATTTAAAAAAATGAAATTGAAAGAACAGCTGACAGTGACGGTATGCAAGAAAAGAGGTAAAGCAGAAAGAAGCAACAGAGATGCAATCGATAAGATTATCCTCGAGGGCAATTATTGAAAATGCAAATCTAATTACGGTTAGGGCGATGAAATTACCTTTTCTTTCGCCCGGCCAGCGTGTTTTTGTACACTCTTGGCGATCAGCGATCCCTTGCTCTCGGCCATCGTTAGCAAACCGTGATGATTATCCAAATGAAACTAACTGGGCGATGCAGAAAAAAAGAACAAGACAACAAAATAACTAAAACCAAGTGCGGCGGCGTTGCACCGATCGGGAAAAAAATCGTGTTTTGGAGTTTGACAATTGAAATCGAACGTCGGCACTAGATCGCAACACAAATCGGAACCATCGGCGCGACCGAACGAAATAAACACTGTGGTCAACCAAAGGCAAATGCGAGCCAACAATTAACTGCGCTCCCGTGACTCTGCGTGTGTCCGCAACCTGTGATTTCGCATATGTTACTATAACCGAACGCGTAACACGTAGCAACGCCGCGCAGCCACCGAATTTTGTGCGTTTACACCGCAGATCCGCTGCGCCAGTGAAGCCCTACTACAATTCATAATCCAATGTTGCCGTTTTTTCTCTCTGCTACCGATCCGACCGCGATTATCCTCTGAGCATCTCGCGATGATGGCACAGGTGGCGCCACCTGTTTCGTGGTGTTGCCATTTGTTTTCTTTTTTGTTATTGGATAGGTTTTTGTTGGTGTCCCTGAATAGGGAGTTGAACATTGTTGTGATTGGTCAGGTTCTAAAATGGCGGCACCAATGAGAAACGGCGAGAAAAACGAGGCGTTGTTTAAACATTTTACAAGATCGAGACGCTGAGTTCGCAATACATCAATAGATGAAAAGAAAACAAAGAAGAACAAATAAACAGTAAATTTGCATATCAAATTATCATGTTCAGAAGAAAGAGTGTACGTGCTTCATCTTTCTAGTTGTACAAAAATAACTAGATATGTTGTAATAGCACTCAACATCTGAAAATATATCAACAGTTGCATTATGGTTGCATTAAATAATTTTTTCTATATTTTTTAATGAATGGACAGCTTACAGAGTGGATCATCGTTGCGTCTAATGAAAAAATACCAAAAGCAGTCAATTTCAAATCCATATGTAACATGTAAGAGGAAAAACTTTTTAACTGGAATATAAAAAAATGTTCATCAATTAAATATTTGTTTAAGTTTGTGAACATTGTAGTCACAAACACACCTGATTATAGTTAATTTTGGCATCGTCACTGTTATTGTTTAGAATATTTATCAGAATTTTTGCAGTATTTTTAGCCTGTCAAAATAAAAGGTAATGAAAGAACTTTATTCACGCGAAAATGTTCTAAAACGTTAAGAAAAATTGTAACAGAATCAAAAAACAAACTTCTGTCAAACAATTTGTAACTGCCACAGACAAGAACAGGATGGGAAAAAACAATGACCAAAGTGTCGAAATCCTCATGGCCAACAAAACGTAATGCTCGTTCCACCTTGTCGATCTAATTATTGTAAACAAATTGTTAGTCGTTCCATACAAAATCGACACCGCACAACAAGTGAACGATGGCGCGTAAAAGTCAGCGACAATCTTTGCAATTTCACATAACTCCGAATGACTTTGCCTCAGAACCAACAACAATTCCCTACCAAATTTATCATCGCGATCGCGATCAACTTCAACTACGTGTTTATTATCAATAAACAAACTCGTCAATGTCAAATTAATCAATTTTAGTCTCATTTGAATCGCTTGAACGACGAATCCGTACTGGTAGATGTGCATTTGAACCAAAACGTAAGAAAATTCAAAGGCAACAACTACAAATCCGAGACCGGAGTTGTAATAGTTGTAATAGTAGACAACCGTTGTAAAAACAATTATGAAAAAGTGAAAAAAAATTATCGGACAATTATAACGGTACTGCTCGTGCATCGGTACTTTTACTACGGTTGACATCCTGATGTCAAACTTGGCCAGACGATTGATAATGTTGACAAACAATTTTTGCCTCACGGTGTACAAAACCAAAACTGAAAATGCTGCAAGAAAACTAATCCCGTAGTCTGAGAAGAGTGTAATAGTTGTCACCTTGTCGGCTAACACAACATTAAGTGTTGATATGTCGAGAATGGGGATTATGACGATCAACAGCAGCACGACGATGAGAAAGATGTTGTACAGTTTGACTCTTCCTGATGGTACAACGTATGGGTAACCGCTTTTTTGTAAAAACTCAACGTTTGAGAAGGAACAGGTCACCATTCCACAGACTTTGAAAATTATCATCAATAAAATTGTGTCTAAGTTTTTCAGTTTTCGGTTCATTGTTGATATGGTTTTGTAACAAACGCAGGACTGCAAATGAATTGTTTGATGTTTCATATTATAGTTGATGGATTGGAAAAGTGTCAAAGTAGAATCCAATAATGTCAATGTGAGACGGGAAAGGGGGTAGGAAACAGAAAAAACAAGGACTTCGTAGTTTAAAATTTATTCAATTTTCTTGTATTTACAATTTGTCAATTACAAATAGCAAAAGCCGTTAATGTTTTAACAGCAAAAAGTAAACAAAAATGATTGAAATTCATAATAAATTATTGAAAAGACCATGATCCCATTTGTCCGATACAGTGACCTGAAAAATAATGCAAGTTCTTTTGCGTTTTTGAATATTTTTTATAATCCAGTTCACAGACAAAAGAGTGCATTAGATAGTAGCGTTAAGTTATGAATTTACGTAATTTCGTTACCTTCCTCGTCAAAAGTTGCCAACGTAAATTTGCTCAGTTTATTAGTAAAATGGCCAACGTTAGGTATCACAGTATTATCTTGGGTACGATTTGCATTTGCACTGTCTGTACTTGTTCCATTCAAGTTGCTCTCGCCAACGAATCCTGATATCAAAGTATCCATCATAATCGCCTGAAATGTATCATTTTTTAATAGAAGAACAATTTTATATTAAAAATTTTCAAAGGATTCATATATGGACAAAAAGACGAAATTACCTGTCGTGAAAAGACTTGTAAGATTTTGTAAACCCTCGTTCCATTTTCTCGGACCGGAAACTGAAGAAATAAGCAAGGCAAGCAGTCGGGATTCGTTTCATCTGACGGTTTTGCCATTTCCCAACTTAGCTCTGAATATTTTAAACCGAGAAGTAAACTCTAAAAATGAAAAAGAAACACATTCACGTTATTGTACAAAGAATCATTCGTTTAAAACATAGACAAACAATTCGCAAAAAGAATGTCTTCAAATGGCGCCCAATATCAAAACAAGATGGCGGATATTGGTTTTGATGTTAGGTTGAATTCAAGATGGTGGACAGTGTTTTTGAAGTTTGCAATTTGCAAATGTAAACATTCCGATTGCGAATGTAAAAAACGTTAAAATAAACAAAAGATCAGAATCAAAAATGGAAAAAGATGACAAAAACATGTTTACACAATGTTCATCGTCGACAATATAAACTCCCAGAGTATTGATAGCAATTAAAACTGGCATATCGCGATTGGTGATCCAAGAAGCCAGTCCTCGGACGGGTCTTTCAATCTGGCCTTGAAAAAATGCTGCTCCGTAGCAGGGCAGACCCCAGCAAAACTCCAAATACTTTCGAACAAGTTTGCGCGAGTTTGTGTTGGTGGCAGTGCCGTTGTGGTTTGGTATTCGTTTGTACTGCTCGAGAAGACGAGCCTCTGGGGCATTTTTTCCGCCCACCAAGCCGAGGCCGAATCCCAACCCGAAGAGGAGGCCTGGGCTTTTGTAATGCTGAGGTAAAAATTTTCCACGATGTTTGCAAAAATAAGCCATCGTGTGGGTTTGTGCGTTGTACGGGCCGAGTTCTATCCGAGCTTGGAGAGCTCCTAGACTGACGTAGCGTGCTTGACTTTCGCATGGATACCGACCTGATAAATAAAACAAAACAAAATTCTGTATTTTTTGTTAATATGTAATGAAGTGGGATAAGAAAACAACGAAAACAAACTGAAATCAACTAATCAAAACAGAAAATACAAATAAATCATTGTAAATTCAAAATTCACCATGCAAAACATTGTGCTTGGCTTCAGCATATAGAAGTTCTAAAATTTTCGGTTCCTTAATCAGTTCCTCATCCTTCCTTGATAAAAATACATTCCTCCTCAAGCACAACACTGGTTGTTCATCTGGTTTGATGTTTTGTGTACCATACTTGAGTGTCAAGCGAGGCCACTTCGCAGCTACCTCCAGAGGTCTATGTGTCGGTCTCAGCTGAACTTCCAATTGTGCCGAGCACAACCACAGACCGAAGACTGGCTGGTTGCTTGTCAGAGGCGGTACACGAGCCAGACCCAACTCGGCCTCGGACTCGACAATGTCCAGAACCTGCTGGGTCGTTGCATTCTTTTCAATTTCAGTTATCAAAGTCACGTCTGACATCAAATAAATCGCTATTCGAATGCATGATCGGCCTGCCGTTGAAGTCGTTAAGTCTGCGAGAAATAAATAATCCACATTATAAACAAATACAGAATCGGTTGAGAAAAAAGTGAGCAGAATTCGTAAACAAAACGACTAAAGCGATTTTCGAAGAATGATCAAGTAAACTTACTGGAAAACGAAGGCATTTCCGTTTTGTAATCATTTTGTAATCGATGGATGGTCTGGATTTTTCTCGTGCAATTATCTTGATCCATTTTATCCCGAGTCCTACCGACCTGTCATCGTAACGACAACCTCGTAAGTCGTGATTGTTTGTATCATATTTATTGGCGCAGCTCGCACGCCCGTCTGTTTTTCATTAGTTCAAACATCACTCGCCCACTTATCTCCCCACTCGCATTTGTAATTACTTCCATCCACAACGAATTGAACAACCGAACAAACTATAAAATAACAATGTACATCTGTCGAACGAAACTCAACCCGTTCTCCTCATACACCTACAACATTGCATACAACTACCATGTGAGCAACAGCAGGTATTGATTTTCTTAGAGTCGCAAGCGTCGAATGAACTGTTGAAATTTTCCCGCGCCAGAAAACTCGCAAACCAAAAATTTTCTAACTAAAAACAAAAATGTAGATTGAAAGAAAACGAGATTGTTTACAATTGTGATATTTATTTGAAAAAAATCATAGTTCGCCTGTGACGGCGAAGGTACATCAAATCTATTTTACTGTTATCAATGTTACCAAGAAAAAAAACGTGCTTTAGTTGGGTCTTACAATAATAAATTGTACCTACGATGTTTCGTAATTCAAATTTACGTCCAAGAGACAATATACAAAGAAGGAATACAAGTTGAAACTTCATTACAAATTGTATGAACTGTGGGAATGGTAGTAACAAAGTTAATAAATGTTAAAGATATTCATTCAGGGTGTTTAGATCAAGTCGGCCACGTTCATTGGCATTTCGTCTATCTGCGTTGAGTAGTACTGCTCGATGTCCCGAAGTATCCTGATGTCGTCGGTTTTCACAAAATTGATCGACACACCCTTGCGACCAAATCGACCAGATCTGCCTATTCTGTGGATGTACAACTCACGGTTGTTCGGCAGATCGTAGTTTATGACTAGAGATACTTGCTGGACATCAATTCCTCGAGCCCAAACATCTGTTGTGATCAACACTCGACTGAAAGAAATATTTCAAATTATCAATCACTGTTAAATTAAACAAATCAATTTTGTAATTACACTTTGATTGTTTTCTATTGATTGTTCACCTTTGTCCTGATCTGAACTCCTTCATAATATTGTCCCTCTCTTTCTGTGGCATGTCTCCGTGCATAGAACAAACAGTGAAGTTTGCCTCTCTCATTTTTTCAGTCAACCAGTCGACTTTACGTTTTGTATTGCAGAATATGACAGCTTGGGTGATCGTGAGTGTGTCGTACAGATCACAGAGGGTGTCGAATTTCCATTCCTCACGCTCCACGGCTACGAAGAACTGTTTGATTCCTTCCAGTGTCAATTCGTCACTGAAAAATAATGGAAAGACAAGTAAATATTAAAGTTAATAATAATTTTAAATGAGGCAGATGATTCAAGATTAAAAGTTACCGTTTGACCAGGATACGAATTGGGTCTGTCATGAATTTGCTAGTCATTTCTAAAATTTCGTGGGGTAGCGTGGCAGAAACTAATACAACTTGGGTCGCAGGGGGCAGGTATCTGTACACATCGTAGATCTGTTCCTTGAAACCTTTGTTCAACATCTCGTCGGACTCGTCAAGAACAAGCATTTTGATTGCTCGTGTTCTCAGTACTCTGCGTTTTATCATATCTAAAAATAAACAAACACAATTTTAATTACTCTCTTGATTACTGAAAACTAAATAACGCAAATAAGACAGCGTCTTAACGTATTTTGAATACAGTTATAAAAATAACTTTCGTGAAAGTTTACCAAAAACTCTGCCGGGGGTTCCAGAAACGACATGTTGACCGTAATCCAATTTTCTGATGTCCTCGCCCAAGTTGGTTCCACCAATACAAGCGTGACATTGAACGTTCATAAAGTCACCCAAAGCGAGAATGACTTTTTGGATTTGTGTGGCCAACTCACGGGTTGGAGACAGAACCAAAACTTGAGTTTCCCTGACTTGCGTGTCCAGAGACTGTAAAATTGCAACGGAAAAAGTTGCAGTTTTTCCTGTACCAGATTGAGCCTGAGCGATCACGTCGCGTCCTTTCATAATTGGTTTGATCGACCTCTGTTGAATTGCTGATGGTTTTTCGAAACCTAAAAATATACATATCGTCAGTTTCAAACCAAACTTTTCTGTATAAGTAGTCCAAAAGTAACATCATTTGTTTCATTCGAATTTTTTATGTGAAACGTGGAACACGATCAGAAGGAAAAATAAAAGTAAACTAAACAGGATGCGTTGTCAAATTGAGGTTATGTTAAACATAAAACAAACCGTATGCGTATATTCCTCTAAGGAGTTCTTCCCTGAGTCCCATGTTGTCAAAAGTTGGTATAACTTCGACATCTTCGCTGGTTTCGAACTCAACGTTCGATAGATCCTCCGCTTGCGCGAGCCTCCTTGACTTGATTTCACTCATTTTCAATCCTCAGAATTATAAAAAATCTTGTAATACGTTCAACAAACAAACAGCCTCTAACCGCACTTCTCTCATCAATTTACGCCGGAGAACGCACTAGAAAGAAAAATAGACGAAGACGCGCAGGAAGTGCTAGTAACATTCCCTAGTAACTTTGTATAGTAACTTTTATTGTTTTTGACCTTTTTTAAACTTTAATTCGATAACATATTACATTGTTTTATTTTGGTTGTTTGATTTGTTTATATTTTTACGTTTTAATAGTTGTTCTGTGAGTAAATTCCGTGTTTAAAATATATGTTAGGGTATCTTTTATCCTTGTCTACAATGTATGTACGAGAGAGACAGAAGATAGACGGCGTGCAAATCGTGGAACTGAAAAAAAAAATTTTTTTTTAACAAAATGCAAAACTGTGAACGCGCCATTATGTATCGGGACAAAATTCGCGACCTTCGTCGCGTTGACAGAGGTGTGAAAGTTGACTCAAGTTTGCACTAATCTGCACACGTCGGTGCAGATAAAAACGATGAAACAATAGTGAACGAGAGCCGCAGCGGTCAATTTTGCCACAAAATAAATGGCACCGCGCAGCCCCGAAGAGCTGTAAGTTTTGAATCCAACACGCATTTTCGTCCAAACTTTTTGGTTCTGCAAAAACCGAATTCGCAATGATAAACACATTGTTGTTTGTTGAATCTGCTTCTCCGCCAACTTCATACTTCATCTATCTTCTAAAATTACAAGACAAACAAACTGCATTCTTGTTATTTTGAAAGACGTTTGCACTTGTCAAAAGAAATTGTTGATTTTTTTCTTCTCTTGCAAAATTTTGACAACTTTCTGTATACAGAATTTTAGGTAACCAATCAACAGAGTCATCATTATAAATGGAGCAAAAATTAGTGGAAGCTGGTCCGTTACAAAACGCACACTGCAACAATTACATTGAGTCTCGTCCGAAACATTCGCAAACAACCACCACAACAACAGCCTCTGCTGACTCTACTTCCTTCACAACGGTAATCATTTATTAACTCAATTTTAAAATTTTGTATGTTTATTATTTCAAATAATCTGTTGTAAACGTTGTTAACAAATTGAAAGTAATCAGTGTTGTTGATTCGTCAAAACAACAGATGTTTAGTTCTGTCCAAGTGAAACAAGAGTACAGCGGAATCGACGACAATATTCAGAACAGTACGGCGATGCAAACCGGTCCGGAGTATCCTGTATTCAGTAACCACGACGTCGAATATATGTATCGACAGCTGCCTTATTTTTGGAACCAAACTCAGATACAAAACATGCAGATGTCCGAGGAATTGACGTCCGAAAACGAGGCCCCTGTCAGACAAGAACCAACTCAGGTACCTAAATTCATCAAGAGAATATTAAATGCTTGATGTTTATTGTTCGTGACTAATGTAAATAACGAGATATGAATTTGAATAAACACATTAGGTGTTTATTTATAAATTATGATCGGCGATAAAAAATAAGATGTTGTGCAATTTGGATAATGTTTTTTAACACAAATTGCGTTGGAACCCTGAATGGACACTTAGTCCGTTCTTATCATTATTTCCCACTGTATATAAATGTTTTGATATTGTATTACGATAAAAACGGCTGTTCAACTCATCCTCGTGGACAGTCAATTATACCCGTCTTATGCAATTGTTTATCTTTACATTACAACTAGTTTAATCGATTCATCAATTCACGTGCAAAACAACAATTTAGATAACAACTCACGACTTTCGTCCTGACAATTACCTTACCTACTAACTTACCTTTCTTACTAAAAAAAATTACTCTTATCACTTTGAAAACATTTTTTCTTTATTATTTTACAAATAAAATTATAAACAAAAGTAGCAAACACAAATAACTTTTTCATGCATTGTTCAGAACAATAATTTGCCTTTCGTTTTCAGGTAGGACAATTTTCAGCAGCGAACTACCTTCACCAAAACATGACATTCCCGATGGGCCAATTGAACCAGCAAAATCAGACCCAACAACAATTACAGCTGGGAAACTCGAGCACAACCGAGAGAGGATCGCAGGTACCAGTTCAGCCGCAATCAATTGTACATAATAGTCCGGGTAGGCCGGCTAAGAGCGCGAACAGTGGCGCCAAGTCGCTGAAATGCCGCTGCGAAGTTTGTTTCAAGGAGTTCGGCCATAAGAGCAACCTGTTCATCCACATGCGTACGCACAACGGCGAGCGACCGTACAAGTGCACGCAGTGCGACAAATGTTTCACGCACAGCGGAAACCTGGCGATCCATATGCGCACCCACAGTGGGGAACGACCCTACGCGTGCCAGATCTGCGGCAAAATGTTCAGCCACAGTGGAAATTTGTCCACGCACTTGCGCACTCACTCTGGAGTGAAGCCTTACAAGTGCAGCGTCTGCTCCAAAGAGTTCCGTCACAGCGGCAACCTCTCCATCCACGAGAGGATACATTCCGGCGTGAAGCCCTTCAAGTGCAAAGTCTGCGCCAAAGAGTTTTATCACAGCGGTAACTTGACCACGCACATGAAGAAGCATCCGGTCATTGTTGGGTCGACCGAGTGCTTGGACGCGCGCACAGCCAGTCCCTATGGCTCTGCGCCCGAACCCGCCAATGAACCCGCGTTTTCTGTCAAGGTCGAACGCAACGAACACCCCGTGCAGGACACGGTACTTCTGTCCTCGACCGCGAGCTAACTTGTGCGAGTCTTTTGAGTTTTGATTTTGTAAAGACAGATACTGTTTTCTTTTATTTTGACAATCAAATCGTGTAACAATTTTTCAACAGGGTATGTAATGTTAATTCAGTGACTTGTTTCATTCCTTAAGCGACTGCGCTTTTATCGACAGGTGTTTTTTCCATTTGATTTTTCAACTCGCTCTATTTCTATGATGTTCAGAGTTGCTCTGTGGGTATTAATTTTTGGACTCTGTATTTGGTGGTCATTTCAATAAGTTTCGTTACGATTTTAATAACTGAGCTTGTAAAAGGATGCGATGAAAAGTTCTAATGTTATGTTTGTTTTGTTTTTGGAACGTGTGCTTGTTGGAATAATAATCGGCTATTTTTATTGTTTTAGATTACCTTCTGGCAAATTTTAAATTGCTTGGCTATTTCTATTTCGGTTATGATAATCCTTTTCTTCTTATCTGATAGTTGAAATGTTGCGAACAATCGGCACTTTAGTTTCATTGAAAAACATGCCCATTTAATTGTAAACCGGTTTGTTTTTAAGTGAATAATCACATATTCAGCGCTGTAGTCAAACGAAAAATGTGCAATCGACCATCGTGGTTAATGAATTTCAAAAAACATACACTCTGCAAAGACATTTGCATTCGGACATTTAAATACTACGAATTTGAATAATTTATCGTTCAATTATTATCACTGGATAAGAACAAATGGCGAATTTATTTCTTTTTTCAATATAACGAAATATTTGAAGATTGATCAATTACAAATGTTACTACTTTTCATCCGCCTGACAGAGAACGTGCAATGATCCAACAATAAATAATAAATGTATTAAAGTTTATTTTTGTATATGAAAATCAATTGATTTTATTATACGCATAGGATACTAAGTTGTTCATAAGATCTTTACGTACGAACTTGTGTACTTTTTATTGAAAAAAAATCGTGATTTGTCTACTCTTTATTATTATTGCCAAGTAACCACGTTACGTCTAAATATGCGATGTGAATATCGGAACCATTATTACTATACAAAGTAAGATAATGCAACCAATTTTGTGATATTTTTTGTTTTATAATTTGTAGAACTTCTTGATAAATATATTAAGCCAATTGAAATTGTTATCAAACGTTATTTTTATTCCACATAATTCACATTTTACAGGTGAACGAAATTAGGTAAAGAAAATGAACTGATCGTTTGATAAAATGTTTCTTTTTATTTGCGTTCTTTAGAATGTCTTTCACATTCAAGTTTCAATAACGATGTTACAATTACAAAAATGCTCCGAGTAACAGCACATCTGATAAACAATATAATTTAGTTGATGAACACTTAAAAAACCGATACAATTTTGCGCTCAAACGTAGAGTTGAAAAAATAAAAAAAAATGCAACAGTTAATAGTTATTATTTTTCTTCTTATTACAATAACAACACATTCAAAAATGAACAGGCCCCTTTCGATCGTTCAAAATAAATTAGGCATTTTGTTAAATATGTATTTATTGTTATTTTATCAAGAATGGGCAATTCAACTTATTCACGACGACAGTGATTCATATCTTTTTACATTGCGTACACATAGAAAAATGTCAGTTTTTAAAGGTTTCGCACAATGAACTTGTGGGTTTCGATTTTGGAAGAATTTTTGTTTGTTTAAAACTCTGTATTGTTCAACAATGGCTTACACTAGGTGTACTTGATTAAATCAAATTTACTTGGTGTTTTTTTTTAGTTTCAAATATTTTTAAGACAAAAGTTCAAAATGTTACAGTGAATTATTATCGAACCGAATTACTACATTTATATTTTGAAGGGAAAAAAAGGACGAATACAAATTAAGTACAAAATTGCCCGGTAACGTTGATTAAATATTAAATTTACATCATTGGAACATGAACCTTCTATTCGTTTGTTTAAACTTAAGTAGTTAAAGCAAAAATAATGTCAACATTTTAACGTTCAACAACATACGATTGTTATAATAAATTGGGTTTTTATCGGAAAGTTCGCTTATCATATATTTAGAGTTATATCGAAACACTTATAGTTTTGATTTAATTCATGGTTTGGAACCATCCACGTTTAGTCGTTTCTTTTTGTACTTTTATAGTATTTTCATTCTTAATTTAACATAAACTATTTATGCACACAAAAAGATTCATCTTTGATACGTACGTCGTTGCAAAGACAAATGTTTGCTATCTGAGATACAACTTTCATAACCGAGTGTCAGTAGGTAGACATTTTTGACTCATCAAAAAAAGGCAAGTAGGCCTGCAAGGATTCAATTAACATTTTCATTTACTCTATCGAAGTTGCCATTTGTATTGCAAAATCAATATTGCAGAGATTACATAATCATATGTCTAAAATTAACGTCGTTTAGTTCGTATTATTTATTTTCTGTTTCTGTTATCGAAATAAAACGTACACAAAACTTAGATCGCGAATGTAAAAATATAAAATAACCATTTGTATGGACCTAAAATTATATATACAAATTACATAATCAATTTTAAAAACAAATATTCAAAATTGATCTCTACATTTTTATTTACAACTTGGTTTTTTGGGATCAGACTTGTTATTTCTTTTGAAACTGGGTTGTAGATTCAAATGAATCGTAAATGAATGTGAATTCGATGATGGAAAAATAGAGTAGAGGCGATTATTTTTTAATCACAAAAATTAATAATCAGAACTTGAGCTTTCGAAGCTCAACTCGACTTTTTTAGCGGAAACAAACGTGGAGTGGACGGCATTGAGTTCGTGTTTGCACACGTAACTACAATTGTAAATTTAATAAAATTTAAAATTCAAACTACAAAGACAGAGGTAGCTCTTTGAACAGTTTCCCAAATTATTTAACTCAACTTTTAAAATATAAAATTTTCTTAACAATTTATACTTAGATATAACTTTTCAAAACTGAAATTTCATTATGAATAATGTGTATTTCTGTGGTTTTTTTTGCTATTTTCTTTTAAAAATAAATAATTTGATAAAAAATCAAAAAACAACCTCTCAATATTCCAGTCTAAACACAGTTCTAATGAAGGTTTACTTGAAAAACCGAAATAAGGTGACCGTCTGATTTTTCGTACTCTTACACTACTGCTCACAGCTTCGACTTGAATCACTTATTTTGTTAGCTTTCCTTTTGCTCCACCTATAATTATAAAACATAAAAAACATTCAACAAATGAAATAACCAAAAAAAATCTGTATTCGCACATCCACAATCAAATTCAATAATTCTCATTTTGCTTCTTACTCTTTTCTATCGAGAGAGACTGAAGAAGTGCGCGTTTCTTCGCTGTCCTCAGATGCGTTTCGTAATTTCGATGTTTTTGTTCTTCCAAGATTCGTTTCCGCCAGTGGGTTCACCAGGTCAGCTCTCATGATACGAATCCCATGTTCGCCACTGTTTTCACCATGACTTGCATGGTCAGAGTCATCCACTGGCAAACAAGTCTCCACCATAGCTTCCAAACAATTCACAAATAAGTCGGCTGATTCTGCTGTTCGATTGCTCTGTAATTTTTTTCATTACAATTTTGAATCATTTTTCATTACAAACACATAGTTTGAAATTTTTGTTAATTAAAAAGTTGTGTTACATTAGTGTAAGAACCGGCAAATCGCCAAAGTCCACCGAACCCACAACTTTGCAAATAATGCAGTTGTTGTTGGTTCGCATCTTCGCAAGCAATCATGTTTTGGATAATTGCCTGGACCGAACTCAAAATCGAAGGGTCGTTACAAGATGATAACACGCTGTTGATTTTTGCGTCCAATAAATTATTTCTGTTGACAAACGAAAATTAAAAACATTTTTTTCAGAACAAATGTATAACAAATGGAATATCTTACGCAAAGTTTGATTGAAAATGTCGAATTTTCATCGACTTTCGACTTACATAACAGGAAAGACTTTTGGAAAAACAACAGAAGCCTCTGCAAGATACTCGTACAAGATTCTCGTCTCATTTTCATCGGTCGAATATTTAATCAAAGTTGCAAGAACTGTGAGAACTAAAGTTTGTGTAAACTCCGTCAGTACTTCCGGATCCAGTAAGACATTATTTTCATTGCTTACGCTCACTCTTGCACTTCGATTCTGCAAAAAAATCAAACGCAAGTTTAAAAGGTTTCAAGTTTCAATTAATCAAAATTAAATCAAAATAAGCTATTTAAGAAGTGAAATTTTACCTTGGATTCAGTTTCTTGAACTGGTTTCGATTCCTTGGTCGATGGAACAGAGAAAGACCGCTGCGTTTTGAATAAAATGCCGCCAGACTTGTTAGTTGACATCGATACAGGTCATACGATACGATGATCATAATACAATGATATTTACGGAACAGCCCAGACAGGAAAGGCAGGCAAAGACATCGATAAACCATAGAATCAAAGACGAGAGAGTAAAAAATTATAGATTTGAATGGAAAAATGAGTTGTAGAAAAACTGACAGGGGAGAAGAAACTGGTCGCATTTGCTGAATAGACAAAATCCAAAATTATATTAGAGCAAAATTATATTGGACGAAAATGGACCGACAAAGTTTTGTAAGAATTTTCAAAAATTTACTGGGATTTTCTACATGCACTTCAGGTCGAAACTTTTATGAGAAGCTGAAAGGTGGGTTTTAATCTTTGTTGAGTTTCGTATGATTTTTAGAACTTTTTTCATTGGGACTTGATTTTTTTGGATGAAATAACAAAAATAATACCTGATTAGGAGGATGCTGTTGTTGTTTCAACAGTCTCGCTTGGGTTAAAGCTAATTGGTCCAAAAGATCCCAAGATTTTTGTCTTCTGTTAGCAGGATTGCTTGTTGTCATTAACGACGTTTCCTAAAAACCCAAAAGACAAATCGTAAGAACCAAACAAAACCAAAATTTTAATACTACAATTTCAGTTGTTCAAATCGTCGTACCATTACAGGGATTAAATTGTTCATGAAATCGGTATTGTCAGGTTCAGTAGCGTCTCTTCCAGTGTACCTTATGTGACACCGATTTCTCACTTCCTCGGAAACTGATACTAAAGCTGAAAGAAAACAATACATTATTTGTTAATTTATAACTTTTCATTTCTTTTATTTCAATCTTTTCCTTTTCGAAATTCGTACCAGCCAAATAAGCAACGCTTTCCGGAGTAACTTCAAACTTATCTCTCCGGAGTGGTTTTGAAACAATAGTGAGTAACATTGTTAGAACGCGGGCAGTTCTCGTTACAGTTGTTGGAGTTGGATGTCGGAAACCTTTCAGAAGGTGTCCGACCAGAGCGAAATGGAAATTCGACTTGAACGAAAGTCCTACAGCGTGGTCCAGTTGTTTGAAGTGCCACTCTAATGGTTCTCTTACCGACATCATAACTCGTTCCAAAGTCTGTAAAAATATCAATTTTTTATAAACCCCAAAAGCAAATGCAAATAAAAAAAAATTTATCAATTCAAAAATACATCCATACATTTTCATCGAACGTTCCTTGCGAATCAAGAGTGTGCAGATTTTGTTCGAGCAAAGCCAACCCTGAGGCGTACAATGAAACTTCATCCAACTGGAGTACCGATGTGGCAACCCAGAATAAATATTGGTGTATTGGAGATTCCTAAAACAGCAAAAAAAAAAAGAAAAACGTAAATCGTACAATTTTACAATCTAAATCGTACTGTGATTGGCCAATATCATTTGATAAACAAAAAGTCCTACCGGTCTTAACAAAGGTTGCAGTCTGGTAAGACACATAACAATAGCCTCAAGCAGCGTGATATCATTAAAGCTCTCCAGTGCCTTCATAAGAATCCTCAGCAACTGAATGATCTCCTGATCCGTGATGCTTTTACTGATACACCCAAAGACAATAAGTGCCCGAGGTTGCAGCGCCGGATTGAAACAGAAGGCAAAGCTTTTGGCCAGCGACGTCCAAGTCCTGAGCCAATCACACTTCGGAATGTCCCTCATACAAGCCTCCATGATCTCCAGCAAAGCATCCGTAATAACTTCCAAACTCGTCAACGACAGCCTCTCCCTATCCAGTGCAAGATGGGTGTTCCTCTCATTACCAAACCACTTTTCGTTCGAGTGTCTATGGCTCTGTCTGAACGCCGTGACCGCCGCCGACTTGACCTTACTAATTCCAAAAAGTAGATAAAATTTCGGCAGTGAGAATTCGTCCAGGCTCATTCTGAGCACTCTGAGAGTGTCCTCGGAGAAGGACGGCGACGTGCAGGTGCACAGCGAGTGAATGATATTGATCACCAGTCCGTGAGTCGACGCCCTCATACTCAAGCCTCCGGAACAGACGAGAAAAGTAACAGTATGGAAAAGGTAGGGGAGATGTTTGCCAACGTCCAGGCAGTTGTTAAACGACAGCATCAGCAGGTACCTCGCCAGAATCGCAATATCGTCCCACATCATATGTTGCTCCAACAAAGAAGTCGGCGAAGTGCAAGTCTTGTCCACGACTCTGCACAGTCTACCAATCACTTTCTTCGCCACGAGTTGCACGTTTCCAGAAGCCAGTGCCACGGCAGTGTCAGCCATAATCTCAACCTCCTGGGACCCTAATCCGTACCTGACACTTCGTTGGATGAAGTTATCGAGCACCGTATCGATGAGTTCAGGCAGCCTACCAATCGTGCTCCAGATTTTCGCCTGGATGCTTGGGTACATCTCCACCTCGTTGATTGTCAGGGTAATGAGTTTCTCCAAGATCTGTATCACCTGTTTCTGTCTCTTTCCACCCTCGTCGTTTGGTTTGTGGAACCGAACGAGGTTGTTCAACCAGGGCGTCATGTACTCCAAGCACAAGTGTTTCAGTTCTATCGTCGACGCTCGGAATCCCTGGATGCACTCCTCGAGAAATTCCAAGGTTAGGTGTGGATCGTTGGCTGCCAAAGTTTCGCTGAGGTGTTTGATAAAAATCGTATTGTTTGAAGGGATACAAAGGCCGGAAGTTTCTAAAAGTTGTCCCTCGATTTTGAGGTCGAAAGTAGCGGTCAAAGCGCACAGCTGGTTGTAAGCCGCTGTTCGGAGGTTGGGATCGGAGCTGCCCAGGTTGAGCAGGGCCATGTTCAACAGAGTTCCTGGCACGTCCTTAGGTCGGATTTTCGGGTGGACTGACATGGAGTCTGGTTGAGAAAGTTCCCAGCGATTTCTGATGTGTATGATTGCCTGGACGATGTTATCGCAGTCGTTGTGGATGAACGAAAGAGGTCCAGCCTCGTTGGAGATTGTCAGAGTGAACTGATTGTCGTCGACTAGACACACTTCCTCGATCTCGGACGCGTAGTAGACGTCGTTCAGGAGAACCGCGTGCGAGAGCACCTTGCACTTGTCAGCAGAGGTGATCTGGATCGCGGTGGGGCCGACCTTGATGGAAACTTTGGTGTCCTTGTGCGAGAGTTTGAGAGCGCTGGTGAAGACCTTGAGGTCCTCGTCGAGGGCCAGCGTTGCTCCGGGCAGTTTCTGTTGCTCGGGGTCGATGAGCTCGTTGAGCCGGTTCGCGCTGTCGATGAAGACGATCTTGCGGTTTCCCTTGAGAGGGGCCACTACACGATCGTGAAACTTGGTGTATTCGCGCACCCAGCTGTTGCAGTTGTAGATGTAAGCTGCGTGGATGTTCTCGTAGGCTACCTCGGGCAGGACGTAGAACCACTTCTGCAGAAACTCGGTACGGAATCGGTTGTCGGAGCAGGTGTGAGTGAAGTCGAGCACCAGCTCGAATGGCGCATGACAGAATGGCTTCAGGGTCAGGATCACGTGGTAGATTAATAGGTCTCCGTTGGTTTCACCAATTCTGAAATTTTGAAGAACATTTTAAAATCGGGTTTTTGATTGAAGGAGGGGATTAGGTTTTTTAGTAAGGCTGGTTAACTGACTTGTATCTACGTGCGATGTAGTAGAAGACTGGATAGCCCTGTTTGCTGGTACCAGCTTGGTAAAAGATGTTAGAACTTTTTATGCTCTTGAACTCTTCTTTTTCGTGCATGTTGTGTTTGACCATAATCTCCTCGAAATTTGTCGACGACATGTCGATGCTGGACCATCGGGCGTAGGAAGAAGAAAATAACAAACTGAAAATGCAAAACGTTATAATTGTTTAAACAGTCCATGTTTCAAAGTTGTTGAAAATTGTAAGACCCAGAAAACATACTGAGAATCAACAGGTTTGTGTTCCGGTGGTCCCAAGTACGCCAACAGAGTAGCCATCTTATCAAAGGGTCGTCGTCCCACAGCCTTATGATCCCTGCTACTACTCAGATAATCACCAATCTTCTCCTGGTGATTCCAAAGCAACCTGTGGAGTGCCAGGACATTCGCATCCGACACAAACGACATGGGATGACTCGCCTGATCGATCGTCTCGCAGTCCGAAGCAATCTGGATGAAAAATCTCCTAGCCGGCTCGAAATGAGCTTTCAAAAAGTCATTGAACGGTAGCATATGCTGTTCCTTGCTGAACTCCACATGGTTCGCGATGTTCTGCAGGATCTTCGACATGAGCATCAGACCTCGTTTGACCTGGGGCGGGATCGGTTTGTTGATAATTCCCATCTCCTGCGGCGAGACGATCGCCGGGTTTATAAACCTGAGAAAAATCACCGTGCCAACTGCACTGATATTACTCTGAGGACACTGTGGGAACCGTTTGCTCAGCACTTGGTACAAACAATGACACATCGATCGCAACTGAAGAGGAAACTTGTCCGAAGAAGAAATAATCGCGTTGAACACCGTTTGCGTTAAGGCAATCAAGTTTCTTCCATTCTGTTCGATATCTTCATTGGCGTCAATCCTGGCACTGTCAACCTCGAAACCAGTGGTTGGATCGTTCAGCAGAGGTCTGATCAGTGGTTCTAACAAATTTTGAAGATAACTCGCACCGTAGATCTTGAAACAGAACGCCATGATTTTGCTGCCGAGACTGTTGCCTCGGAAGAGCGTTTGCATGCAGTCGGAAACTTCGACCTCGCGGTAAAACATGTTCCAGAGAAGGGGCGAGAGCAGATGTTTCGCGTCGAAAAGAGTCACGAATACTCGTGCCAGCTCGTCCATCTGGTTTGTCGTTACGACGTTCGCCAAAGCCATCGCGATTGGCAACTCGCCCTTGTCGCTTATCATTGTAACTAACTGCACCAGCTGCTCGAACCTGTCCGCCAAAACTGTCTCTGCTAGGGTATCGAATTCTGTGCCTTGTTGGAGGATTTTTGTTAGAACTTCCATGAACGCTGCGCGGGTTTGCAGATCGGGATTGTATCCCAATCCTGAAACGTAAAATTAAATTTAGAATTGATTTTTGGACATGAACAACGAAATGATACAATAAGTTTTGTAAAATGAAAATTACCGATTGAATGCATCAAGCCACTATCGATATTTGCACTGAGCAAATTACTCATTGCCTGAATAGTGGCGTTTCGAAGTGTTGACAGTTTGGCGGATTTCACTTTCTCGTCCTCTGCCGCGTCGTTGCAGTCGTTTAATAGGTTCATAAATAAGGTGAAATATTTTAGAAACAGGCGAGATTTGGCTTCCATTAAATCTCCTCGATCTGATTCTTCTGGTTGGAGAGGTAAACCACGTAGTAAAGCCCCCACTGCTGCCATACAAGCCTGATCTAAGTCCCGCGAGTATGAAGCACTAAATAGATGCCTGAAAATTAAAAATAATAAAATGTGGGGAATTTAACATCAGAATTTAATTTTTAGACTTTGATCAATTTCCTCTTTACTTATTAAGTCTTGTTTTTAAAAAATAGGAATGACATATTTAAACTTCATCCTTAAAATTGAAATTACTAGTTAATTTACTCTGCTAATAATTATATTATTAGCTAAATTTCTAGGGCAAGTTAATAATGTTTGAAACAGTTTGATGCAATTTCAACTGTAATTAGGAATCCAATGAAAAATTATTGAAAAATGATTTAAAATAATCGATGAATGAAATCGGTTCATTATTATTGAATTTAGCCATTGCTCTTGGAAGTACTCCCCTTAACTAATAAAACAAAATGCGAAAATGAATTTACTTAGTCATAGCAGCAACATCGGACGAACTAGGCGGTGCAATATGATGCGCAGTGCCCATCACCCAGTCCGTAAGATACTCAACAAGTTTGTTCCGAAACTTCATCTCCTGTCGAAACGCCAAATCATCTCTGCGTTTCATCATAACTTCCACCAGCTGACAAACTTTCGTCTTAATATTTATCGGATGGCCGTTCATATCCAAATGTCTCACATATCTTACGATCGCCAGGGTCATGCCCTCAATACTAGTCATTCCAAGATACTCCGATGGCTCGTCCGTTTTTGAATCCAAAACGTTCTTCATAATCACAATCGTATGCTCGATAAACTGAGTGTTAACTTCCGTCACAATAACCTGGCCCTGCTGGTCGAAAAACTTTTCCACAATGCTTTTGATCTGGTCGAACAAAATCGGGTACAGGGCAGAGCTCATCTCGTGACCGACAAGTTCCTTTACATGTTTCTGAATTTGGGGACCGAGTTTCTCGTTGTTGCAGATCAGCAGACGCAGAAGATTGAAAACAAACTGAGTGACTGGACAGTACTGCACGTCCTGGCTCGAGTTTGCTAGACCGGAAGTGGGTTCCTTGGAGGAACCTTTTTTAGGTTCGGGATAGGTCGCGACCCCGGAGATCGGCCGACCTGGTGACTTTCGTTGCAAACAAACGCCACCCAGGGCGCAGAGGAAACCGGTCATGTAGGCCCACTCGTTTAGCTGCTCCTCGAGCTCGTGCTCCACGTTCTGGTGCGATGGTCGACGTTTTCCAGCGCTGCGGTAGAACGACTCCGCTTGACTGTCGTCAGTTTTTGACTTTGGGTAGTTCGACAGTTGGCGCGACATTACTTCCCAGTTACGAAACGTTTCTTCCCATGCCTAAAAATATGTTTTTTGAATTTAAAAATTATGGTCAATTATAAACAAATTGATTTATGAAGGTACACATACTAGTTGAACACCGTTGCCACAATGTTCGATTTTTCTTAAAAGAGCCATGATCCGTTTTTGCAATGCTACCCTGCCTGTAAGAGGGAAATTGTTATTGTTGGTTTTATCAGGTATGAGTTTTTATGAAAGAGATGATAATTGTTGGCTTACCTTGAAATTGTTCATAGTAACATATTTTAGTGTCACCACTGGCTGTGAATTGATAATCAATAACTGAGTATTAGAGATCTAAACTTGGGTGTATTTTTATATTATTGTTTATAGTTACATGAAATTGTTATCTTTATTCATAACAATAACGAAAGAAAAAGTGAATTTAAAGAAAATTGAAATGAGATTTGACTTTGTACCAGTGTTTAAAACGCTTGGAGCTTGTGAAAGTTCCATATAAAGATGATAGTTAGGTAGCAGGCATGTAACAGCAACTTCGTCACTGCCACAACGTATCTCCGCTTCTGTGCAGAGTAACGCGAAGCAAGACATCGATATTAAAACAGCTTCGATGTCTATACTCCACAGGTACATGAAGAAAACGACCTAAAAAAAGTAAATTGTATAATTTTGCATTCTCATAAAAATAAAAGAACGTAATAAAAACTGAAAAAAAACCTCGAGTTTGATGTGAGCCTGTTTGCAGATATTAATTTGACTACCGACGTTAGCGTAGTCTTTATTTTGCGAAAGGAACGCATTTCGGCAGATCAAAATTTCGCGGATCCATTTTAAGATGTCCGTGTAGTTGACGATCTGGTGCTGGATGAGTTTCTGCGATATGGAGAACAGCACCTGTGAACTCACGTCCCAGAAAGTTTTGATCGGAGCTTCTGGGTTCCACGCTTTGATTTTGTCCGGATGGTGGAGAACCAGAAGTGCCTTCATGGCTTCGTGCGCGATGTCGGACATGGTCGGTTGGTGCACCAGGGATACCAAACCGTTTATCAATTCCAGCGTCGAGCTTTGTATCTCGTGCCCGGCTTTGCCTTGATTCTAAAAATAAATTACAATACCGAAATCTTGAATTGCAAAAGAACGGTTTTTATTGGTTGTAAAAGTTGAATGTTTTTCAGTTGAACTAACGTTTAACATAAGCATAGGATCGGCGTGGATAAGTTTGACCATCCACAAAAGAAGGTTCCTATTGCTGGATATTTCTTCGGCGCGATCCTTGTATTTGCTTTGCTCTTTGCCTTTGAGCGTGAGGCTTTGTATCATCTTGAGTGGCGTGTGGGATATGTAACTCTGCGTGACTTTGTTTAGTGTGTCAGTGAACATGTTTCGAAGTTCGGCACTGCGGGAATAAACGAGCTCTATCTGAGGCCAACCCGGCAGTCTTGGTTGCGTGATAATTCTACAATTCGAAATTCGAAATCAATATTACAAATTATAGTTTCAACCAAGAGTAACTTTAACGAATTTGAGTTAAACAGTCTTGTAAAATAGGTTGAAAAATAGCACTTAAAAAATTCACACAAAAATTTGTTGCTAGAAGTTTTCAAAGAGAAAGTCACCAAAACTTCAGTACATTTGAAACGTTACTAAAAACTTATAAAAAACGTGAAAACGTGTTCATCCTAGTTACAAAACAAAAATTTGATTAATTTTAAACTTACTTATAAAGTGAACTGATGAGAACAAACTGATAAATCGACGGGGAGTTGAGATTCAGACAGACTTTGAAGACTTCGTTGTTGTGCGGTTTGATGCGAAAACAACTAACAAAACAGTCAATAAGTAAATCAATGTCCTGCGCAACATAATTCTGTCCCCTTGAGAAAGGTTTGGAAGGATTGAAAAGTAACGAAGTAACATCGCTCATGACATGTTGCACCAGGTTAAAAACAACATTATTCGAATCTAAATTATTAATGTACGTTGAAGATTTGCACAATTTAACACATGCCACAACAGCAGCCTCCATCAGTGGCCGATTCGAACCGCCATGCATGCCCAGACTTTTCTTCACGTTGTCAATAAACGACTTCTTTTTGGAATGTTTCGGCGAGCACGGTGCTCCAGAGTCAGCGTTTACAATTTCCTCCAGGACTTTGGGCGATAGAATCAGCAGCATAATTTGCAGGGGCCAGAATATTGCTGCACGTCCCTTCTTGTTATCTGCGCAAGAGTCCAAAACGTCAAAAAGCTCTCCACAAGCCTTGCCGAGTTCTTCGTTTGGTTGTTTTTGAAGGTTCGCAAACTCGTGCGGGTACGTGTCCATCCAGTTCCAAATCGCTTTCTCCAATGAGTTCATCAAAATTGCGTGCACCGACTTCTTCAGTTGTCGAAACTTTTGCGTTGTTTCTAAAATTGGTATCACTATTTCATGATGCATTAATGTAGATTTATCAACACTTTTTCTTCATATAAAATAATAGTAAAGATATTAACTTTGACTTTTGCAAAAAAGCACTAGAAAAGTTACTAGAATATTTATTTGGAGTTTTTTTTAAATGAAGATCGATGTCGTTAAAAATTCAAATGAAATACCTTGCAGAAGTTTTGTCAGTCTATGCACATCAACATTGATATGTTGAATGAGTTCGATATCGCTGTAATCAGGATTCTCCTCGCTCGACGAGGACAACTTTTGAAGGCATGCTGATATCCGATTGAACACAGCCGTGAAGAAATTAAAACTTAGCGCAAACAGTACTTTGCTGGCTAAATTCTTTAAATGAGTGTTTTGCGGACTGTCATTTGGCAAATCTGCAATAACAAAAAAAAAAGTAAAACGACGAAAACAAACAAAACGAAAATAAAATGAAAATAGTTTTTCGAACTGCCAGAAGATACTGTACCAATAAACTGGCATATTTCCCAGAGGAGGAATTTAACATTCATGGCTTCGTCAAACTTGGTCGTATCTTTGGGTTGGTTGACTAGACAGCGTTCGAGGGTGTCCAAAACGATGACAATGGACTCATAACAGTACCGATCCTGTTCGGTGCTGAAGGACCGTTGCCCTCCGACGGTCGGTACCATTTCGTTTACCCGTTGCAACATCTTCGTAAGCCCGGATATCACAAGGGAAAAGCGGTAACGCGAGATTTGTATTAAACATTTTTTGTTCTTCTCCTCGTCGATTTGCGAATGGGTGTTTTGCGATCTTTTGCGACATGGCAACTGTAAAATTTGGAATTGCAAATTTACATTTGAACATTTTTTGAAAAACTTTTTTCTGTGTATTCTTTTGAAGAGTTAAAAAAAGTTGAATCAGAAGGCACATTCGATCAAAACACAATTTCGTCATTTTAGCAGTTAATTTGTGATTAAAAAACAGTCATGCGAACATCAATAGCTGAGAACATTAAAAAAATGAAATCAAAAATATGTCGACAGTGAATAAGTGATTTGCAGCAAAATAAAAAAGTGATGACAAATAAACTTTTGACGTTTTTCTTGGTTTGTTTATTCTCTGATTTTTGTTCAATTACATTGGTATTGTGAAGTTTTTATTTTGATCTCTTTTTTGTTTATTAGAAACAATCGTTTACTTACACTTTGACTAAAATCATTAATCTTTTGCAAAAAACTCAAATATTGTGCAGGATTCTCTTCCATGTTCTCGTCAAATAAAAGGTTGATATCGCGAAATGCCCATTTGATCTATAGCGTCAGCAATCCTGTAAAGGCGACTTGCGTCTCATCATAATCATTCGAAAACAAAATTAGATAAATACAGTTGTCAAAAAGTATCTTAATAAGGACTCATTATTTTCAAAAATTAATCAATTGTTTACAGCAACTCATACAGAAAGTTGAATCGAATTATTTATTCACAACATTTATTTAGATAAAATGTTTTGCATTAAAAATAAAAGAAAATGGATGAAAAGTTGTTACGGAAACTAAAAGTTACTAGGAAACCCTATTTCAGTAGGGAATTCACTACAACCTTTTCCATAATAAAGTCACTAAAAAGGAACTAGCTGTCACTGAAAAATCTATTTGCAAAAACTAGAAATCACTAGAAGCAGAATGAATGATAAGTTACAACGATCTTGTTTAGTTAAAAAAGGTCACAAGAAAATTCATATGGTGAGAAAATACTTCAAAAGTCACTAGAAAAACGTTTAGTAAAACGAATCCTTAAAGACTTTTCCAGTATATCAAAAAAATCACTGCAAAACTTCATCTAAAGTTTTCGCAAAAAATTTTAATTTACTCATTCGTTCATTCTTTGTTAATAATATTCAAATTTTTTGTTTTTAGTTTACATTCTTGTGATTATTTATAATTTTTCATCTTTACTTTTCTTCATTACATCCACGTTTCAAATTTTCTTCGTATTTAATCACCATAAAAAATGTGAAACTAAGAGCCAAGAGATGAAACAAAGCTGAAGCAAAAGCATCAATGAAACATATTATCATTGGTGTTTGACTGCACTCTGAATAAACCCCTGGGGTGATGGGTGGCGAGCGGGTGGGTCGAAGGTCAAACGAAGGGAGGCGCGAAGAAGACGCACGCGCATGCGTCTTCACACATTCAGAGCATTCTGTGAATGAACCCAGTCGATAACAAAGTTTGGTCACTCGGCCGATCGATATCTCGGCCAGTCAAAATCGCGTGCTAACGATATAGACGGCCATCAACTGAATGAACGCTTTACCTCATCCGTCATAGTACCAGCAATGCATCCCAAAAACAAATCCTAGCAAACTAAATTCTTAAACCGTCCAATGCAAAATGCCAAACATTGTCAGACGTCATGCACCGTCCAAACACAACTTAATTCCATCCGTTTTATCTACATCAAATATAAACAATGCGCGATGCGTTGATGAATGAAGAGAAAGAGAGAGAGGGAGGGACTTGGTTGACAAATGAGGGGGGCATGTTTAGGAGCAGGCGAGGCCAAAAACGACGATCAAACAGCTGGTTTTTGCAGACAAGAAAAGAAACAAACTATTGTAACAACGAGTTGTAATTTGACGTGGGCGATCGTACCTGATCCTCAAATCTAGCGATCAACGAATTGGCCCACTCGCTCGGCTTCTGTGTGCCCATGTCGCGTGGCTGATTATTGGCGAGCTGTCATCGCTGTCAAATAGTTACGTCCGAGCGACAAAATTGGCTGGTCGGTGCGTGCTTGGACATCAGGACGCCGCCATTTGTGCGAGCAGACTGCTCACTGTCGGCGTTCTCTCTCGCTGAGAGCTTGGGGGTGGAGAAAAAGCGAGCAGTAGCACACCACGCAACCGCGCCATTCATAAAAGCTCGCCCCGACCCGATCGATCCCTGGCTTCGATCCGTTATAGCTCGCGCCGCCTCTCCATTCTTAAAACGGACCATTACACACACGACCGAGCTTCATTCAATTTCGTCTCTCACCAATTATCATAGTTGTTCATGTTTCTAACTTCGCACTTGTGATACAGAAATCAAGTTTTTGGGATGCGATCCGTGAGAAAACAGTATCATAAATTTGCATTGTACATTTTTTATGGTTGATATTAATACATCGATTGTATAGGTTGTAAGATTTTTATTGTAACGATATTGAAAAACAATGATATGAGTATTTTGCGAAGAACGTATCATTATTTCCAATTTGCAATCCCGCCTACGTCAAGTAACATTTTTCATTCACCCCTATTTTGCGAATAGGCATTCAGAGTCACAGAAAACCAAGTGAAATAATCTTTGAATGTTTCAATCGCAAGTTTTCTTAATGAAACCTAATCAACTCGAAGTTACTTTTAGTATATTTTGTTTGTACAAAAATTTTAACCCATAATGTTCATTATTGTAGAGTAAAATTATGATTATTAATTAGGTCGTTATAAAATCCATTAACTTCGAACCCCTAAAAGAGGATAATCAATTTGAAACGCATTTAGTAAATTAGTTAGAAAGTTCCCTCTTTTGCGTACTTTTTAGATTTCAATCTAGATTCTATGAAAAATTGAAAGATCAAAATAACTGTTTGTTATGGATTATTTCACATCTCACAAAACGTTAATTATTTATATATATCGTTACTGTGATAGATAATTTGATCAATAATTTAATTTATTTTATAAACAAGTAAAAACCTATGATATTTTACGATACTTTTCAGAGATACATCGAAGATCATTTTGAGATGTTCGTTTCTAATAGGACGATAATTATCTTTGATAATGAAAACTTTCTAGATACCACCGTTTGTAACGCCGATAATCAATTGATAATAGAGATAAGCTCTGTTACATCATACTATTTACAGATGGCTCAATATGTTAGACAGTTTTTGAAGTTCTAACATTTCTTCTTAACAATCTTCTTCTTCCTTAACATTCATTTTCAAGTTAACATTTGCTTAGTTGAAATCATATTTCTATTTTCCAATCGACCTTTTTGTCTGCTTATACTTTTTGTCAATGTTCCTTTCATATTCTGTTTACTTTCCTTCTTCATAACAATTTCTTTTCGTTTAAACGATACACATAGTAATTTGCAAAACCGAACATAGGTTTTGCAAAAAAGGCGCGAAAAATAACGCTCGAAAACGTCGCACGGCGCGTGCGCGAGATGGCGCGCGCTGTGCCGTTTGAAAAGTTAATTGTGCGATTCAAGGGGGGCGGGATAAAGGGGGACGGGACTTCTGGAGCGAGCCGAGGCGGTTTATGGTAGAGGAATGAACGTCGCGTACTGCGCCTGCCTGTATCGCGTGTGTCCAAAAGTTTGACTCTTCGAAAGTGGAAGCAAAATTGCGCTCGCGGGCGTCATCCTCGCGCGCTAATTCATTCCGATCGGGCTTGCAGCGTGGCTCGTCGCTGCGATATGTGATCGAACGCGATCCCGTGTGAAAAAAGTGGCTCGAAACTGACGGCGGGCGGTTCCCACGTTCGGCTGCGAGCCAAGCAACCAAGCAACAAGTGTCAGTGACGCGCGGCATCGTTTTCTCAAACCAAACGAAGGAACAATTTGTGATCGGGTCAAGTTCGGCATTTAAATTTGTTGGTGCATTTTTTGGTTTTGTTTTTCGTGCGTGCAAAATGGGGTGCGCGGTGAGTACCACCGGCGAGAAGGAGGCTGCCGAGAGGTCCAAGAAAATTGACAAGGATCTCCGAGCTGACGGAGAACGCGCCGCTAGTGAGGTCAAGCTCCTTCTGCTCGGTAAGCGCGCCAACAAGCTAACGCCTTTTATATTATTTGTTAACTAAATTCCGTTTTTTTTTCTCTCGTTAGCTCGTTCGGTTAACGTGACCTCTTATCTCTGAATGGTTTCAAAGTCGATCTCGTCTTTCTTGTCTCATCTTAGTTTGTTGTTTTAAATGAGGGGAAAGATAGCAATGTCACAGAGTTGAATATATTCTCCTCTATCCATTGTTGACGATTCTCTAACGTTTTCTCTGCGGTCTCACAAAATCTCAAAATTAATTATTTTCATTTCGTTTCAGGTTTCTTGCCATTGTTTTCACTTTATTTTGTTCTATTCAATCAAAAATTTTGCTCAATTTTATTAACCTAGAATTTTTGACACGAGATATTAATGATGAAGGGCCCGAATGAGGTTGCACAAATGTGTGTCATTTTGCAAATAATTGATTTAGCAAATACCCGTTTTATTTCACTGATTAATTATCAAGCGTTAAAAAAGATACAAAACTGGGATTAAAATCAAGTTTTCTAGCAACTTGAATGTTGACAGTAGAGCGTTCAGTTTTATCTTAGTTTGTTTTGTTTACAAAAGTTTGACAAGCTGTGATTCTTCTGATGATTCAAGTTATTACTTTGTTCGTTTTAATTCACGATTATAATGTCTACTAGAGAATTTGTTTGTGATAATCTATTAATAAAATTGTATTAATAGTCCTTTATCTTCTCTTTATTAAATAGGCATGAGAATTTTTGAAAATTAAAAATTAACGCATAAAAACAAGAAATAAAAACATGAAAAATAGTAAATGAAAACAAACAACATTAAAAAACAAAGCAAGAAATTAAAATAACGCACTGCAATCATTTAATTTTTATGACAAGTCATAAACTGCTAATCTTTTCATTTCAATTAGTACAATTAATTGACTGCTAGGATGGCATTAATTAAATGAGTTTCTGCGCCCTGAAGTGCCCCTCTCGTTCATATCTCAAGTCTATCAAAATTCGAACAAAGTTAGTAATTAAGTCACTATGCATCATACTTTATCAGGCAATCGTAACTTCTACGTATTGATGATTCAGAACTAGCGTGAATACCCAATAGGAAAAAATCCTCATCGTGTCATTGAAAATTTGTCCGATTTTTTAAATTTTGTAGTTGGAAAAAAGGTTTTCAAAAAAAAAAAACAACATGAACTCGTTATAGAGACATTTTTCATTTTTTTTCAACCATAGATAATTGCTATTGTTAAAATCAAACGCGACAAAATGTGCCTAACTAATACAGCGTTAAGTTTTTACGTAATTTTAGATAAAGGCAGTTAACACGGGCGTAATTGCTCTACTGAGTCACACTCGATAGATGAATTTTATTCATACGCGAAAAAAGTCAAACAAGAATGAAGAAACTAGAAAAAAAGATGCGATAATATGATAATGGATTTGATTCTTCCACGTGCTCGTTTTAAGTTTTTTGTCATTTTTAGTAAGAACGGGCAAATATTTATTTTGTTCGTGTAGCATTGAACATTATGTGGAGAAAAAAAGATCTTCATAACTGTAACACTTATATTTATTTTTTAACGAATTTAATTGTTACACTACCGAGAAAATTAAGGTTCAAAATGTACTAGAATTTAAAAAAGACACAAATTTAAAAAGATGAATAACTTTCACTCGTAAAAAAATAACAAAAACAAATCTATGACTGAGAATCGAACCCCCGTCCTGTGAAAAACAATTGTATCTCCTTAAAATTGAAAGCAAAACGATGCGTCCATTTTTAATGAGAGTTGAATTAGATTGAATTTCGATCTAATCGAAAACAAAAATGTTAATTTTTTCAGGAGCCGGTGAATCAGGAAAATCAACAATCGTTAAACAGATGAAAATAATTCATGAAACGGGATACAGTAGAGAGGAGTGCGAGCAGTACAAGCCGGTCGTTTACAGCAATACGATACAAAGTCTCATGGCAATAATCAAAGCGATGGGTAATCTCAGAATCAACTTTACTGATCCAAGCAAAGCGGTAGGTTTAAATGTTTATCTTTGAATGTATACAAAACTTGCAAAAAAGTGAAAATTACAAAATTACAAAAAAAAACAAAGAAAAATTTGACTCCAGAACAAGAGAAACTTGATTTTTTCAAATCATCAATAAAATGTATGAATAAAAAACAAGTTTAAAATGTGGTAATCAACTTGAAGTTTGGATGTTTACAACGACTTAATCAGTTGGTTTTGCCATTACTTTGATATCCCAAAATATTTCGTTTCTGATATCAAAAACATGTATTTTTATAAAGTCTTAATAGAATTTTATAAGTCGTCCTATTATTGATCAGAGTAAAAAACCACATAGCTAATTGAGAGATGTCCTTTTTAAAGTTTTCAAATGAAAAAAAGATACAAAAAAACAAAAAGAAATGTTGTGTTATTGATAGATTGAGTTTGATTAATGAAAATGAACGTTTTTAGGACTTGGCGCGACACTTCTTCACATTAGCATCGGCTGCCGAGGAGGGTGAACTAAATAATGAGTTGGTGCACATAATGAAGAGATTATGGCAGGATGCTGGTGTGCAGCTCTGTTTTTCGCGTAGTCGAGAGTATCAGCTGAACGACTCCGCAGCGTACTACCTCAACGCTTTAGATCGCATCGCTCAGCCCAATTATATTCCAACACAGCAGGACGTTCTGAGGACGCGCGTTAAAACAACTGGCATCGTAGAAACGCACTTCTCATTCAAAGGCCTCCATTTCAAGTGCGTTCACATTTTCTTAACTCATAAACTAATATAGACAAACGCAAAATTGCAATTTTGAAAAAAAAACAACACCGTGATTGCTTCGAATTGCTCAGACCGTAATTAGCCATTGTGTTGATTTTTCCCATCGTCTTCATACAACCAACCTTGTTATCCTCGTTAAATTCTCTTCTTACTTTTTATTTGTTTATAATTCTTAATTTGTTAGATAAAGTTAATTTAATAGCGTTAGTGAAAACGTACAAAATTTCAATGAGTAAAACGTGTAAGTTAATAATTAAAAATTGCTTGTTTATAGAATGTTCGACGTGGGTGGACAACGTTCAGAACGAAAAAAGTGGATCCACTGTTTCGAGGGTGTGACGGCGATCATTTTCTGCGTGGCGCTAAGCGGTTACGATTTGGTTCTAGCAGAGGACGAGGAGATGAACCGAATGATCGAATCTATGAAACTGTTTGACTCGATATGCAACAGCAAGTGGTTCGTTGAGACGTCGATAATTCTGTTTCTCAACAAAAAAGATCTCTTTGAGGATAAAATCAAACGGAGTCCGTTGAGCTTCTGTTTCCCGGAATACCGAGGTCCAAACACGTTCGAGGAGTGCGCCGGCTACATCCAGATGAAATTCGAAAACCTCAACAAGCGAAAAGACCAGAAACAGATTTACACGCATTTTACCTGCGCGACCGACACAAACAACATTCAGTTCGTTTTTGACGCTGTTACCGACGTTATAATGAAAAACAACCTCAGCAATATCGGTTTGCTGACCTAAAAATCGTCGCAAGACAGTCGCTGTCTTGAAAATGAAATACAAAATGGGCAAAGAATCAACGCGATGATGATTTATTGTTGTCAACTTTACGATATCCTTCAAATCATAAGTTAATACTTTATTTCGTTTGTACCATAAGGACTACCAAATTTGACTGTTTCACTGTACCTTGTATATAATATTCACAATCGTATTCACTTGTAACCTTATTTCTCTCTCTTTTTTCGTCTAAATCAATTTCGAAGCCTGATAAGTTTATACTCACTAAGTACTTGTCTCGTCAATTATAAATCATGTTTGAGAATAATTTCGGATAATCAAATCCAGAGTGTTGCAATTGGAATTCGACGAATGTAAATTAATCGTTTGCAAACATCTTCAGGTCAGATAACTTTGATTGCTGTTTTTTCCAAGATCTGACTTTTTTGTAATCACTTAAACACTTTGTTTATAAACGAATATTTGTTTTTGATATAATATACAAATCTGTACAACAAGTAGCGACCAGCATTTTTTGGTTTACAGCTCAACAAGAGATTAAATCATATTTATACAGAAGCCTTTTTTTATATGAACAACAACCTTTTGTACTCAAACTTTTGTGAATCTATACTCACCTGCTTCAAGCTGTGCCTCACACCGATTCGTTTTCTTTTCGCGCATTCGATAAGCAGACTGATCGTAGAAAGCTACTGTTATATTAGATTAATGTAAAAAAATACTTTTATATCAAGATTGAATAAAACCAGTTTTTATATACACATTGCTCTTTTTTCCGTTATTGCCATTTTTGTATCTGTAAACAAGGATGTGAATATATTTAATGTTTTGTGAATGTTGTTTTAGTTGCTTCAAATTTCCCGCCCAAAAATGGCAGCTCGACGCTAGCGCCACAAAGGTTTTGGCATGACTTGAATTTCTTTGCTCGAGTCGAGTCATCTTTTTGCGTGTTTTTGTGTTTCACGCCTGATCAGTCGTAGTGCTTACACCGATTTTGTCAAAAAGAGGAAAATAAATAAAATCAAATTGTTAAGTAAGTACTATCCCGATAAACAATCTACTGTCAGAATAATATTTCCACAAAAATATAAAAATGAAAACAGCATTGTTGAAGTTGTTTTTAAAAATTGCTAAAACGTTTTAACAAATAAGCTGCAAATGCAAATGTAACCTCTGAACAAAATCTGCTCGAAAATGTAACGAAATTGGGAATCTAAAAACGTATTTTGAAGCTTCTTTTGATTATGATTCTATTAAAAAAGTTTGTGTCTTAATGACTTTGCAAATTGACGCTTTAACCTTTCGCAAAATTTGTGCTCCGGTTTGTAAATAACAGAGTTGTTTAAAAATAACTGCAATTTCAGGAACAAAAAATGGCAGTGAGAAAGTTGGTAGCTTCGATCCTGCAGTTTTTGACACAACAGCTAGACGATGGAAGCATCACCGACGATTCCCGAGAGAGCTTGGAAGTTGCGATTCAGTGTTTGGAAAGTGCCTATAACGTCCAGGCATCTGATGCTCAAAAAAATCTGAACCTTCTAGAACTTTACCAAACGTTGGAGCAATCCTCCCAGGCTCCATCGTTCGCTTCAAGCACAACTGCGCCGCTTCCACCAAAAGCAAGCCCTGAAGCCAAAGCCGAAGCTGAAGCTTTGAAAAATGAAGGCAACCAACTGATGAAGTTGGAAAAGTATCATGAGGCTTTATCAAATTACACAAAGTTTGTATACTTTTCTCCCTAGAAACAAAATTATGACATTTTTAAATGATATTTACATTTTCACATCTTCATGTTTACATTTGAATGAACAAAGTTAACCTAACTTAGAGGTTACGTTCGCAATGTTTACATTCGAACAACAAACGATAACCTAACTTTGTGGTTATACTTATGAAAAAATGAAACATTTCAGAGCCATCGAATTAGACGGTCGAAATGCAGTTTATTATGGAAACAGAGCAGCAGTGCATAGCAAACTCGGCAACCACGAAGCAGCGGTGCAAGATTCGTTGACAGCTCTCCAGATAGACTCGTCTTACAGCAAAGCTTATGGTCGGTTAGGTTTGGCGTACTCGAGTATGAACAAACACAAGGAGGCGAGGGACGCTTATAAAAAAGCGTTGGAGATGGAACCGGACAACGAAAGTTACAAGAGTAACTTACAACTGGCCGAGGAACAGCTGGCCCAAAGTAACGCCGGTGGTCGGGGTGTCATGGGCATGGATTTAATGTCGATGATTAGTAATCCTGCTGTTCTGAATATTGCTCAACAGATGATGAGCGAACCTGCGCTCCAAAATTTCATGCGGAACTATATGGGTGGTGATAATCCACAGGACGAACGAATAGATGTCTTTTTGGAAGCGTAAGTTTTTTATCTATCCTTTTTTTCCAGTTGATGAATGATTTTTTCGGTTTTGCAAAATCTTTTAGCAGTTTTTGTTCAATGATTTGTGTTTTTCTTTTCAGAGGTCGGAGATTAGTAGAGACAGTAAACAGTTCCAACCCAGAAATCATGGATTCAATACTACGCAGAATGAACCAAAATCCTAATGCTAATCCTAACCAGCCACCGCAACCACCTCCGCAGAATTAATTAATTTAATCAAATTTTTACACGCAGTTATCATTTTTTTTCAAAGTCTATGTTCATCATCAACATGTCTTGATTATTCTTTTGTCATTAAGCAATTTTTCATCAATGAATTTACATCTTTACAATTCGCATTGTGTTTTCTTCAAATGTTTAGACATTTGTAACAATGCAATAATAAAGTTGTTCGATCGGAAAAATATGTTAAAAGAAATAGCTAAAACTGATAACACAGTTCTCATTGAACTCCAATAAAATTGTACGCGTGACTGAATGACAAATTATTGTAATGGCTCTTCCATCGAATTGAAACGTTTTTTTCATAATTTGCAAATTTTTATCAGCTTCAAGTCAAGAACTAGAGGCTCTCCTACGATGTATGAACGAAACATGATTTTAAGCTGCTGCAATAAACAATGATATTTTGCATTTGGTTTTCAAAACAGTTTGAGGTGCCATTGCTTCATTTCGTTTGTATGATACTTTAGGTTTTTATTATTTTCAAAGCTATTTGTAATGTTTTCATGTAAAGGGCGACGACGTGTTGAAGAGCGTGTGTGACGACAAATATTCTTAGTGTTTAGACACTGTTATTTTTAAAATAAAGAACCGTTTGTTTGAAATTTCGTTGACTTTTTTCTTTTCAACAAATGAATAAATAATTTGAAATTAAAACTTCAGATTAGGATAGGGTAGGAAGGAACACATCGATTTTTTCATTTATATGGGTTTATTCATTATTGCAGTCTTTCTCAGACTCGGATGATTTCAAATATAATATGAAAGTCGCATTATTTTGCGCATACAATCATTCATACTTTAAAAGCACACGTATGACAACACTTAGCCTGATTTACGGCTTGTTCTCCGTAGATTGACACTTGTAACTCTTCTCACAGTTAACTTTCGACTAAGAGAAAAAATCATCTTATTTAATCCCTTAATTACGAATCATGTTTCTGGATTCAGTTCGCCTTTGATTGAATAACATTGCATTACAAAAAAGATCACAATTTTTATATCAATATAAAAGAAATATAAAAAAGATTGAAAATTAGATAAAAATTGACATGGAAAAAAGAAGTTGCAACTGATCAAACGACTATTTTAACGAGGAACATTTTTCGTACAAAAAATTATATCCTTTCCTGCTTCATTGATTTTATTCCTTTATAAAAACTCCTTTTATCTTTTTCTGTCTTCTTTCAAATCACTCAGTTAGTTTTACAGAGTTTATAATAGTTGTAGAAAATGGTATCGAAAGATCCAAAAGTTCCTTCGACATTGTCTTTAAGTCCTATAAAACGTGCTTGAAATGTAAAAGGCATAAAAAGTCTGTGTCGATTCACACGATTGTACAACAATTACTGATTTACAATTCGGAAACATCAAGAATTTATTCTTTCATTGATTAGCAAATGCTATTTTTATCATTTATTTAAATTGATTTCATTTTTTTCAATGCAAAACATTGTGCAAATCTATTCGAAAAATATCAGCTTATCAGTTACAAGTTACTTCATAGTATTACAAATCGGGGTTTTGTTTTTGTTTGGAAATAAAGAACAATTGTTGCTTGCTTTCTTGAATCATTTTTAAAAAAGGAGCGTCATTACCAAACATCACTTAAACGTAAAACTTAAGTATTCGCTATTCCATATTGTAAAAATATTGCAATCAGAATTCATTATAAAAAGAGTGTCCTGTAAAAAGTTTTTTCCTCTTTCTTTCCCTCAATTTTTGTACCAGAGACACTTGTGTGAATAATTTTCGATCGTGTCCACTAATACTATCGCAGACTTTTGTATTAACCGACAAAAGTCTCGCAGTATTGGAGCACACGTGAAACGAAGCACAATGATTGCATGAATTTCCATCTAGAAAATCGGCAAACGTAGTATTACAACTGTTTGTTTTGTCGGCGTATAAAAACGGAACCCTACAAAACGTTCACGACAGAACCATCGGTTTTGTGCTTGTTCAAAGATAACGATCTTGTTTTGTGCTTGACCAGTTTTCATTTTTCTTATACTTTTCATTATTTGTTGTTCTTTGTCAATTCTAAATCTGTGCATGAAAAAAGTACACGCAAACCGGTGGTGCATATTTGAACTATGTGTGTCGCAAAATAATGGGCAATTCACGTAGCTCTTACACAATTGGACTGAACACATGGGACGTCTTGTTTTCTTTTTTTTTGTTTTTCCTCTCTTCACATGTACATAAATATAAATCCGCTTCTTTTATAATTTATGTTAGTGTGTCTCTTGGTGATTGATTATGGATTACAGTTAATATAAACGATGTTACATTTATTCCTAAACGATATAATCATTATAATCTAACAACGTCAAATTTTTGTATGGTCTCGTCTGAAAATGATGGTCTTTTCATTGTTAGTTCTTAGTTTTTTTTTTACAAAAATCAGCTGCCGAGCAAAAACACAATCTCGAAGTCCACGTTTTTTTTGCATCTTGCGCTCTCACGCGAAACAATGTGTTCGATGAGTTTTTGTTGTCATCCGCCACGGTGAAGCGATGCTCTCATTCAGTGTATCACTTTTACAAAAATTATGCGCACTTTCTTTATCCCCTTCTTCTCTCGCCATCAGCCGATCTTCCTTGCTCTCATTCACTCTTCTTTTCTCATGCTCTCTCGCATACATACATTTGACCTTTCACATATACACACGTGACCCATTATTTTACGCATCTCACAGCTCTCAAACGCAACATCTCATTGAAAACTAAAATGAATGAACCGAAAATAAAAACAATTCATATCCTTCGAAGCTGTGTTTGTCTTTTATTTATATAAAATATATTGTTTGTTGTTTGTTTAAAAAAAAAGGAAGAATCGTGAAGCAGGGCGTTAAAAAAATAAACGATGGGAGAGAAGTTGACAACAAAGCAGCAATAATGAAAACGATACAGTGAATAATAATAAATGAGATAATAAATTGAATAATAGTTTGTAATGCTACTAATAATAATCATAACAATCATTAATACGATATACTAAATAATTGTGTTACTTGCTGATTGGCAATAATTTTAATCCATTTTTCGTAATATATATAAACTTCTTTTTTTCTTCTTCATCCTTGTTTTCTGCATTCCCCTTCTTTTTCGTCGAACAGAACGGTTAATTAGCATATAAAAAGCGCGTGCACATGAAAGCGCAACTTTCAAATGATGTCGAGGAAAATTAATTAAAATAAATAATAAGACAGTCAAGTTATGAGTACACGTACATTCTTTTCTTTCATATTTTTTGTCTTTCCCGAGGTTAATTTTCGACCCACTACGCCTTGAATATGTTTCATGTTCATTTTTGTTTCACTTTATCTCCTGCCTGTCGAATCGTAAGATGAAATATTTAAAAAAAAGAAACACTTACTGAAAAAAGAACAGAATTCGTGCAACGTCCGAGACAGCGTGGAAAGGAAAACGTTTGCCCGATGCAACGGAGGTAAAAAATAATAACAATCTGCTATTTAGTCAAGACAATGATGGTTTACTGTTGCATCGGGTTCCCTGACGTTACACTCATCCATGTTTTGTTTTTTCTGTTTTTTCTCTGTGTGACATTATGTTATTGTTCAAGTTTCGGCGCCATCGGCATTACGACTAGTTTCGGTGCCGCTGGCTCCTACGATTTTCAATTGTTGCTGCCCTCTTGCTCACGCACTGGGCTGGTTTGGTATTGCAGTTTTAAAGCAGCCTACACTTGCCTTTCTTCTTCTTTTTAACCTGTGCCAAAACAAAGAAAAACCCCAAATTCAACAGTTGTTTCAATTAAAAAACCAACGAAGTAAATGTTTTGAATTATAAAATGAAAAACAGAACGTACTTGTAATGCAGCCTTGGTCGCCGTTTCGAAAACTTCCCTAACACCTTCCTTACTTTTAGCGGAGCACTCGAGGTAAGCGAAGGCGTTAATTTTTTCAGCCATGGCCCTTCCCTCTTCGGGCTTGACGGGCTCCTGTTTCATTTTGGTGAGTTCTCTAATCGTACAGGGATCATTGCGAAGATCTTTTTTATTGCCAACAAGAATAATGGGTACGTTCGGACAGAAGTGTTTCACTTCTGGCGTCCATTTCTCCGGAATGTTCTCCAGCGAGTCCGGACTGTCAATCGAGAAGCACATGAGAATCACGTCTGTGTCTGGATACGACAACGGACGCAGCCTGTCGTAATCCTCTTGACCTGCTGTATCCCACAGGGCCAATTCAACCTACAAAACACCAATCCAATATTAACTTTCAGTTTTTTTAACAAATTTTCAATGACAACTGACGATTTAAAAAGTTACAACAATCAGTGAAAAGTTAATTGATTGTTGTTTGTAGTGACGATTTTAATTGACTTGAAGTTTGCACTTTATCAGAGAGGATTTAATGGACTGGAAAAATGTAATAAATTGTTGTTTACAAACAGTCGATTTTTCATAGTTTTCATTAGGAAAGTGCCCTTGAAAATTGTTTGTATATTTTTATTTGTGAGGAATGCAACGAACCGTTTTGCCATCAACTTCAATGTCAGCTACATAGTTTTCAAACACAGTAGGCACGTAGACTTCAGGAAATTGATCCTTGCTAAATACTATGAGCAGGCAGGTTTTACCGCAGGCACCGTCGCCCACGATCACCAGTTTCTTCCTGATGGCTGCCATGAATCCTAAAACACAAACGGTCTTTTATTAGCTTGCTCCACTATCTCTGCTCATGGATAATCGTTTTATCACTTCAAGCGGTAAGCAAAACGACAAAATCTCATGATATTTATAAACTGCCATGAGATCTCGCTTCGTTTGAACAACATTCTAGTACAACCACATTGCAACGTTGTAAAACTTAAAAAAAACGGTGATTAAAAAATTTCAAATTTTCCAGTTTTTTTTTCTTTTTAATTTAATCTCCGTTTTAATGTTGACTAATAAATGAAGTGCGACAAAAGGGTTTGTTCGTCAGAACAATCAAATCAGATAAAACAAGGCGGCTCAAAAATCGAAATATTCCTGACATGAGTTGGCTTTCGTGCATTACCAGCCGCACCCAACCGTCTATCTCGAATACACATTTTACTGTTGTTTTTTTTTCCTTTTTTTTTGTTCAACTGAACGTTAATTGAAAATAAAGTGAGTAAATTTTTGTTTTTTTTTTTCTTTTGAATATCTGTGTGAAAATTGATCGAAAATACAACACCCGTGTGCATGATGTCGGTGACAGGGACCTCGATGACGAAACCAACTGAATGACGTTTGATTATTTTTGTTTCAAATTGTCCAGAGCAGGACAAAAAATCAGTAATAGAAGAAAATCAAATAACGATATCTACACGGTTTAATGAGATGGCTGTTATCTTTTGATAAGATAATAATGAGTGGAAGTTTTGAATTTCCAATGTTAATTTGGTTATTTGCATAAAATTGGTCGGAATTAAATATTAATTGTTTTGTCAAATTTGCCGAGAACACGATGGATTACAGAAGTGCAAATGGCAGAAGACAAAGGGAAACTTTTTTAGTTAAAAAAATAATAATCAAAAAGTTCTAAGAAGAAATTCGAGTTTGAAAAATGTTAATTGAGTTTACATATTTCACCGTTTTCAGAAACCAAATTGGAGACGTGAGTTCGATTCTTAGTTATTAATATCGTATCATCATTTATATCTTTTTTCCTTCGTCATAAAAAAGCTCTAGGATTGTTTTTTAACAGTAACAAAAACTACCAAGAGGACTAATAAATGTTCCAAATAAGTACAAATCAATTCTTAGTCACGTTTTTAAAGATTACAAATCGAGTTTTAAATATATCAACGTTTTAATTTCACTTCTAAAAATAAAACGATGACTTTGATTATTTAAATTCGATCGAAAATTGTTATTCTAATTGTCATTTTTGGTAAGGAACGAAAATTGGTTCGCTTGGTTTATTCTTTCTTCTAAGTGTTAGTTGAACGAACTGTCAAGCATAAAAGTTGTCGTGGGCTGAGCATGAGCAAAACAAAACTCGTGTAATTTGCAGTGTCCAATGCACGCTGAAGCATTGTAGGAAATGGACTGGGTCGTACCTGATCCAGGGTACCTGGTATTCTCCAGACCAGGACTTCGGCCCAGAATGCATCCCATGCTTTAACTCTGTCTATAGGCACAACCGAAATAAACATAGCAATGACAATCACAAAAATATCATTTTGTACAAGATTTTGTTTACAGTTTCTTCTGTTTCCTTTCATTTTCTTCTTTTATAAATGTTGATAATTTTGAATTTCACTTTTGCGGTGTTTTTTTCTTTTCTTTATCTACGTTTTTTTTTCTATAACAAATTTCAAATTCGAATTTTCAATTAAAAGAAAAGTAATATAAAAATAGAGAAATTGTTTTTACAAAGTCGTCTCTCTTTGTTTGATCAAAGTTTGAATCGCGTATGATGTAATCGATGCAATTCTGATACAAGTAATTTTCACTAAATGAGTCACTGGAGTTTACGCTTTCCAGATAATTCAGTGCAACGTAATACTTATTTCTACGTGTTATCATACATCCGCAATAAAATGCGTGTGTGCTTTTCATCACGTTATTGATTAACCATCCTTATTTTAATCAAAATCTTCGATCCAAATTCAATCAATCAGATTTTCTTTATCAACAAATCGATCGTTATTTTCTCAACTTCTACTTTTTTTATTTTCATTTAAAATCTTGTTTTCTTTGTCCAAACTAAAAACGTTCTTCAAAACTTAAAAAAACAGCATTCAAAAAGTACACCTGCAGAATTTCAATTCTATCTCATTCTGTAAAGACAAATTTCACAAATCGTGCGAGGTAAAATAAGCGATTGTTTACAAAACAAAACATGACAAACAGCCAACCAACAAAGTTCAGAAATTAATGCCAGCCTGAAAGTGAGCTTTAAAGTTTTTTTTTTCAAAAGCACTACTTTTGAAAGAGAGAGAGAGAGAGAAAAAGCGAGTGACGCGTTTAGGGTGGCAGACTAGAACGCGAGTCATCCGCTCGAAAAGCCAAAGTCATAGTTGCTTATCAATTTAATTTGCGACGATAAGCGAAGGAACAATAGCACCCAACAAGGCGACCATTCTTCAACTTTTTTTAGAATTAAAATCCATTCGTGCGAGAGCGGATGACTCGACCCTGATACCAAAACATTGAACTTGAGACCACTCTGTGCATCAACAATATCGAGCAGCGGACCAAACAAACGGATTGTTCTCGCTTGAGAAGTTAACCTACAAACAAAAAGCCACTAAAAATGGAACCAAACTGCGCCCCATGGAAACGCCTCATTGGTCAATCAACAAGTCAAAAGTTGCTTTTTTCCATCAACTCTTTTGTCTCGATTAATCAAAACTCTCTTTCTCTCTCTTTCAAGAAAGAGAGGGCAGGAGGTAAAGAGAAAGAGAGAAAAAGAGAGAGAGAGGGAACGAGGGAGTATTTTGAGAATCAACTATGAAAACAAATTGAAAAAAAAAAAATCTGGAAAAATTTGAAAAGCGTCTGGAGATGCATTTGAAAGAAGAGAAGCCAAAGTGATTGTTGTTGTTTGTAGAAAAATAAATAGAGTTGGCGGAGGAGGAGAGAGTGCGGACGCGAAGGGGAGCACCAGGTCTGTAAAGCGAGCACGAAGAGCGAGCGACCTGGACAGAGTTTTGGAACTTGGAGCAAACGACAAAACAAACCAGGCGGCTTCCCAACGCATGGCATTAGTTGCTGTCGCGAGCTCAGTGCACCTTAACCTCTCCGGGTCGCGTCGCTTTGAAAGACGGATTGAGAGGGTCGCTCGAGTGCAGTGGATTGTTAGCGGTGTCAACCGTGAACCGACCTGGTGGCCGGGCTTGCGTTCGCACTTTTTTTAATGAAAATGACGTATTTACCTGAAATCTTATGCGCCAAATAGACAAGAAAATGGCTGCCCTCCGTAGGCCACACCTCGATCTGTATTCTGTATCTGTTAAGAAGTGTACGGCAGGATGGGAACGCTGCGCCTCTGGTGGTGGTAAGCGGTTTAGGGGCGAACCTAGTTCATCATTTCCCCTGTTCCAAATTTCGCTTTTTAACCTCTAAAAAGTTAAGAAGTTTGTTATTGTACATATGTTTTTATTGTTGTAGTTTTGGTTGGTGCTTTGTTTAGGTAATTTTGGATACAAATTTCGGGACTAACTTGGGAGAAGTTTGGTGTGGGAAATTTAAAAAGTTGATTTTGTTTTGAATTTTCGAATTTGGTAGACAAAAATACAGAAAAAATGATTGAACAGAATTGAAATTAAAGAGCTAGCGGAGTATATATGCGAGAGATGAATGAAAATAATCGGTTTAAAATATCATTCAAGAGAGGAATTGTACGTACGGTTGTGTTACTATACTAATGTAACTTGTAACACACACTGCACACACACTACTGAGTGCTATGATTCAATCGGATGCGCGTGTCTGATTTTGACACCCGCATGCGCACGTCGGTTTCAAATTTGTGCAATATTTACTTTTTTCATTCTTTAACTGTATGTCATTTTTTGTTTCTTTTTTTTTTATTGAAGTAGACAAAAGTTCAAGTTGACATCTTCTCTAGTATTTTTAGTGTTTTTGGAGTAATTTTTCGGTAACAAGAGGATTGGGTGATGTAAGTTGGAAAACAATATTACTGATGGCATTTTTATTATGCTAAAAAACTTAGTTAACGAAATGTACAGATTTGTTTAAATTTTGTTACTCATAAATAATGTCCCTGACTTTCATTGAAATTTTCGGGATATCTATTAACAAATTCAACTACTTTTCAACGATAGAGATGGTCTGCGTGTATGTTCACTGCTATTTCTGATTCCCACTTGTCTCCATTGTTGAGCAATTTTTCCTTGTTGTATAGCAATTCTTCGTGGGTTTCAGTTGAGAATTCAAAATTCGGCCCCTGCAAAATTATTATTCGACATTATCTCATTGATTACTCTTTTCTTGATCTTTTCAGATGATAAAATCAATAAATATTGATCAAACACTATGAAAAAATTAAAAATTGCTTTTTTAGATCGTGAAGTTGAATTGAAAATAATAGCCACTGTTACAAATAGCCGAAAAAAAAGTTTTTGGTTGTTATTGTTTGTTTACCTCTACAATGGCATCAACTGGACAGGCTTCCTGACAGAACCCACAGTATATACATTTAGTCATATCAATATCGTATCTTGTAGTTCGTCTGGAACCATCTGCACGTTCCTCTGCCTCAATGGTGATAGCTTGAGCTGGACAAATAGCTTCACACAATTTACATGCGATGCACCGTTCTTCTCCTGAAGGGTATCTATCAACAAAAATGAATGAATTACATTTGTGTCTTAAAACAACGAAAAAATGCATCCAAAAGTAAATTTTATGTTTTTGATTCTACTATTTCTGATGCTTACCTTCTCAGAGCATGTTCACCACGAAATCTTGGACTTAAAGGACCTTTTTCAAAAGGGTAATTTATGGTCGCAGGTTCTCTAAAGAAATGGGAAAACAAAATTCCCATCCCACGGAAAAGTTCAAGAAAGAATATGGAATTTGAAGCCCTTTCTGTAATATCCTTCCATTCCATCGATGGATCTTCAACCACATAATAATATTTTGTTCGCAGCGGTTGCTGAGTAATTTTTGCAAGGTTTGCAAACGCCCCACGTCCTGAAAGCAAAAATTGTTAACGTTTTCATTCATCGTTTGTTTGTCTTTGAAAAATTGTAAATGAATAATGAATAATAACCAACAAATAAACAAACAAACAAGATTGACAAGTGTAGAGTTGTTAGTATTATATAATGTATTTTGAAATATTTGTCGAAAAGTGTGAAATGTTGAAAATTGATTCATAAACATTGGGATAATTGTTTTTGATTTGCAAAAAGGTGTTTTTGAATTCGTTTGACTAAAATTAAGACTTTTCGTTTTGGAAATGTCAGTCAAGTATCGGTTTTTGCAAAGACATTGAAACATTGTCATAGAAAATAAACGAGATTGATAAAAGCTCTGATTAAGGGCCGGTTCGATATAAAAAAGTTCGTGCGACGCTACAAAATATTAGTTAATATAGTTACAGTCGAAAATAAAATTATTGCGTTACGAGTTGAAATGACAATTTAGGTTAAGTTTCATGAACTTGATTGTTGACAGGTAGGGAGACAGCTGACAGAACTGAATTTTGCAGAATATCAATTTTGACTTTTATGAGAAGTTTTGTTGATGAGTTATTGAGTTAAATTGTTGAAATAAGTACCGATTCTGGATAACATCAGATTAGCCATTTTGGACGTTCGCTTCTCGCTCGCGTGAACTTAGCTGCGAGCTGCGTTCCATTCCGTCGTCTAGAAATCGACATAAGAACGAGGTCAGTTTGAATTTTGAATTTCATTTTTTAGTAATGTCCAATGAAATAAAATTGACTTTGAAGTAAAACTGCAGTAGTTCAAGTTTATTTATTTTGTAAGTGGTTTTATGTTTCTTTTCACTTTCATATATAATTTATCATTAATAATTAAATGTTGGACGGAAAGTGTGAAAAAATTTTTGTTAATAATTTCACAATAGGCCGATTCATAATATTAAAAAACGTTTATACAAAATGAAGTTAAACTTTTAATGGAAACTGTAAAGTAAATTTATTGAACTTATGAACTTTTGATGACCTTTTGAAGTTTATCAAATGTATTTTTTGTTTTTTTTTAGATAGCTTTTATGTGAAAATAACATAGATGATAAATCGTATTCTGTAGCAAGTATTGAGTATATAAATAAAAGCGCAGTTTCAATCCAGCAAATGCGATCATATAATTTATACGCGTTAGTACGTCGATTAAAATTTTGAAGCAACACTTTTTAACAAAGAATTTCAGCTTTGATTTTAATTCAATACAATATGTTTAACTCAATCATACTGTTCTTCATCTTTATTATTTCTATTAATGCAAGTATATTATTATTATAATACGTTATCTTTTTTAATTTATCGACAAATAAGTCCATTCTTTTATAAATATATATTTTAGGTGATTAAGTCTGCACACATATCTCCGGATGACATCTCCGAAAATGGATCAACAACGTAAGTACGATATATAAATAAATATCGAAAAAATTAAAATTAACGTTCACTTAGCAGATAAAATCAAACATTAGAATGTGTTAAACATTTGAATCTTTTCATATATAAATGACAAAAATGTTGGGGCGCCGAATCCAAAAACCATACTCTAAAGGAGGTGTTTATTGTAGTAAAAAAAAAACATTTTTATATACCTGCTAAAGCCATGATCATACTAGATTTGTATAGGAATATGTTGAAAACAAAATAATTATGAACAAAAAATTTTTAAGGACTACTTCAAAACCTATGGATTATAATGTATCATCTGAACCAATTGATTCGATATCAGAATACTTACTACTTTATGCAAAGTGAGCCATATTTATAGTTTAACGTATGAATTTTTTAAGAAATAACAACCATACTATATTTATTTTTCAATATAGAGAATGGTTCGACAACGTAAAAGATACAAGACAAACGATTAAACGAGAAAGTGAAATAGGTTTTAAGGAGGCAATTTACAATTTTACGAATTTCAATGCAAATTTGCTGACAGCCAAAAATGAAGTAAGTTATACTATGAAAATTAAAATTATTTTATATTATATAATGATTTTTTTTTCATTCCAGAACGTTGAAGAAGCAAAAAGATGGATCAACAAAAATTGTGCTAAATGTGAACGAGATAAGTTCAGTAAGGCGATAGTAGATGATTGTTATAAAAAAGATGACATCATTAGAAATTTGAAGTACAAATTTTACAACTATACGGGTTGTATAATGCAGTTGATGTTTGAATTGAAGAAACCTGATCAGAAACTAGATGCGAGTATGAAAGCTTATGAAAAACTAGAGAAGAGTTTGCAAGATAACAGTTTGCAAAGCAAAGTTAGTACATTTTGACTAGAATATTCAAAATTAATAGAAATCAACACAAATAATTAAATATTGTCAATTTTTTCTTCTTTTAGGACTATCAGCAAATTTCGGAAACTTTATTTTCTTTGTTTAACACGGTTCACGTACTCACACAACATCAACTGGACTTACTCCAGGGCTTCTCGTATTTGAGTTTTGCAGGAGAACATTATAATCCCTATTTCGGAAGGGAAGAAAAAAAATTAGACAAATATTTTTATTCGCAATGTTATCAACAGTTTAATTATGATTATGCCGAAGACGGGAATGGAGGATATAATTATGGAGTAAAAGTTTTATCTAGAAGTTCCTTTTGGAAGTTCTTCCGCGGGTGTCTTGTAAAAGAAACTTGTACTGATAAGAATTATCAAGAGTATGTCGAGCTAATTAGATCACAGTGATGAAGTAATCTGCAATTTATATAAATAAATAATTGTTTTTTCGGTTGTTCCTCAGACTCATGGACTTTCATTTTAGATGTTTGAGTCGACATTTGCACTTGACTGCGAATGGTTGGCATTTCATTTCCTTCACGTAAACCGATATAAAACGACGAGTTTTGTGTTTGAGTTTATTTAATTTATTTCAATAATTGGTAAACATGTTATATTATTTTACCATTTTATTATATAATAAAATTTCTCGTTGCTTTTGATTGAATATGACAAAAAAACTGAAAAATAAAATATTTTCAAACTTAGTGCACTTATTTTAGAACTTGATTTGACTCTTATCAAATTTTGTCTTTCGTCAACTACAAAATTTTAAATGTTTAAACAAGCAATGTTTAAAGTTTACGTTTTTACCTTTTCAAATCTAAGGTACATACGGTCCATACGATTTCATTCCACAGCGTGGTTAGTTTCTAATTAATCTCTACAAGAGAAACAGGAAACTACCTTCAAATTTCTAACACGTTCTCTGACAATGGCTTTCGGAGATATTTTTTTCGCTGATATTTAAGTAAACAAATAATCAGGAACCACTAGGCACAGGTAAACAATAAATTTAATCGCCGTAGATTGTTGTTAACAATGTAAACACTTCGTTTTGAAAGTGAGGTTATATTTTCCACTATAAACAACAGGAACGGTATTAAAAAAAGCGGGAGATTTGAAAATCATACTTCTTTTCTCAATATGAACATTTCTAATTATTGTGATTGTAATTTCATTTTTATAATTAAATTATTTCTTTTAATAGTGTTTTTTCTCAAAAAATAGGAAATTATAATAACACTTCGGGTTATAGATTACAAAAATGGACCTGCACAATGAGTACATGAGCATCCCTACAGTGGATCTTTCATTCCACCTAGACACGAACTCAGATCCACCTACGTTTCTCAGTCTCCAAAAAACCATCACAAAATACAACAATCTCATCTGTGAAAATAACCTGGACCTCGTTCAAGCAAACTCGTTTCGATGCCTGCTCGTTTACCAGTACCAAAAATCCGTCCAGCAAAATTCGTTTCCGAACTTCAATGAGGACCAAATAACAGGCTTAAAAATACCAATCCTCTCTCAACTCGCCACCCTCAACTGGTTGTCAACCGACGAAAAAATCATCAAAGACATCATGATTCTCCAATCCGTCCTTTTCTCACGTGCAAAAATATTGCAAACCTTCGAATCAGTCAATCTTGACGAAGATTCGAGCGCAAACATTTTGGAAATCGTTTTATCTTCTTTGAGGTTGTGTCTGCATCTGAAACTAGAAGAAACCAAAATGTCTCCAGAAGTTACCAGGTGTTTAAAATCTATGATAACTAAACTGTCCCAGGCCAACTTTTTGCAAACAGCGAACACTTTGAAACTTTGTTTTGAAACGTTCGGATACCTAGAGACAACTGAACAAATTTGGACAACCATTTTGGACCGGCTGGAAAATGAAAACGTTCTCAACTTGCTTTGTTTTTTAACTGGAAATTGTTTGCCTGAAGATGATTCATCGTTGAAATTTCTCTATGATCCTGTGCTTTGGAAATTTTACTTGAAAAATATCAACGATCCAGTTCCAATGAAGAGGAAACAGGCGAACTTTATGATCAGCAAAACTTTGAACATGAAAGGAACTTTAGAAGTGGAAGAATCTGAAGGATTTGATATCGTTCCTTTTCTCTGTTCAGGAGATGGTAAAAAATTAACAAATATTTTTTGATAAGATAGTTTGTACAAATGTTTTGTGATTTTAATCTTAAAATTGATTCCTAGATGCAGAAATTTTGGAACTGAAACAACTGTTTCTGTTAACATTGGACGCTTTGGAAGAAACACAAAAACAGTTCGCTCTCCAAGCAGTAGTGCACTTGGGAAAGATGGTTTCCCATCCAAAAAGAGACAGCTTAGGAATTATCTGGTTAAAAAAGTTGTTCCAACGAGCTCTGACACATGACAGTCGAACAGTCATTTTCCAATCTCTCACCCAAGTTCTGAAACTGGACCTTCAATTTTACGACGAAGAGATGCTGAAAATCATCTGTGGAAGTTTGAACGAAGTGAGGTTCTACGCAACAGACGAGATGTTGCAAAAATTGGATTTGGCTTCTTGGATGCAACGACTCGAACTTGGTTGTTCAGGCTCAGTTTCCAGATTAGTACACCTGATTAGCAAGGAGAACTTGAATCTCGTTGCTACTTTTCATATGATTGATGCTTTGAGATCTGTAAATCAAGTTACAGAATTTTGGTCGGAGTTGACTGTCAAATCCCTGGTTGAAATTGTCAAAAAGAACCAGCCCCTGCAGCTCAATCTGATCCATTTCGAACTGGAACGATGTGCCTTACAACTTTTGCTGAAATTTGTCAAGGAGAAAAACCTCATTTTCCTTTCTGAACCACTGACTTTTCTTCTGAAAAGAAACTCTAACCAAAAAGAGCACCAGAAAGTTTTCAACTGGCTCTTTGATGTTGAATTAGAAAAATTAAAAACTCTTCCAGAGTCAGTTACAGACCAAATTATCGACTACATCAATTTAGGAATGTCAAAAGAATCGACTCTTGATGAGTTCACGTTTTCTTCAATGTTAGACTTCTTTTTTCGAATGGAAATTTGTTTAATCAATACGAATTTGCACCGAACTTTAAATCGGCATTTTAAGGATCTAGAAAATCTCAGTTCCAGACCTTACTGCGATGTTGATTTAGTTTTCCGACTCATAAAACTTTTGACTTTCAATGTACGAAGTCTACAACGCTTTGCGTCACATTACAATTCAGAAGTGACAGAATTTATTTTACAAAAATGTTTGGACGTGAAGAATTTGGATTTCGACCAACTGATGGTTTTGATAAATTACAAACGAGTTTTGGAGCTTCCCTCTAACCAGTTGGTGAAGGTTTTAGAAGATGTTGTAAAACAGGTGATAGAGATTTTTGAAAAAGGCGCTTATTCGATCAAAACTCTGCAGTATCCATTCCTCATTGGATTGCTTGGAGTTTGCGTTAGACCTAAAAGTACAAACCGAGTTGAAGCCATGAAGTTGGTTCTTAAAATGTATAAAGTCAAACCGGAACTGAATCCAGATGACCCCATTCGGGACCAAGTTTTTTCATTTTTCTATCAAAGTTTGTTGAGAGTTATCTTGACTTGTACAACTTCGAATTCGGATTTCGCAACTTCAAGCAAAAGTTTGGATCCTATAATTCAAAACCAAAGAGCTTTCGAAACTGCTTTTTTCCTTTACACCTCTTATGATCCTGAAGTTCCTCCCGATGAAGTTTTCGAAGCTGTTTTATTTCTGTTACAATGTTCTTCGAGGAAAAATACTCCCTTAGCCTTGTCAGTGCTAGGAAAAGTGATAATAGAATCCACAATAAGACAAAAAATGAATCATCTGATCACTACTGGCGAGATAATCAGAATCTGTTGGAAGGCAACGTTGGACTGCAAAAAAAGTGCGTACTTTCGACCCTCTGCTGATAAAACTATGAAGATCATAGGATACCTGACGAATTTTCAAGAGATGGCGGGCAACAAGCGAGCGAAACAAAATTTGGATTGTCTGTACCAAGTCGTTGAAGAGATTTTACGTCAGGGTGACAAAGTTCCAGAACTCAAAATTTCGCTGCTTCGATGTTCCAAAATGATTGAAAATGAACATTTAAGGACGAAAATTTTGATCGATTGTATGGTACATGGCGACGTTCTCAGACAGGATCAGATCATTGAGATTGAACTTTGTAACAAACTTCATCAACTTTTGGTTGACGATTATGGCAGATTGTTTAAAAATTACGAGAGTTTCAATCTGGACGCCATGGTTAGATTGAGAAGTTTTGCAGAGACCAGTTCGTGTAGTTCTGGTTTTGATTTTTTCATGTTGTTGTTGGACAAAGTTAAGGGGTTGAACAAGAAACGGTATTTTGAAAATTCGCTTGTGCATCGAACTTACCTGAGAATTTTACAGATGATTTTGATCAAGTTGCCATTGACTTTTAAAAATCAGGTAATCCATTTTTCTTTTAGTTTCAATTGTTAATTTCTAAACTTGAATTTACGTAGTTGGGTAAAAAATATAAATTAAAATGTTTTGCCGTTTTAGCAACAAGTTGATACGCTTTTGTTATCAGTTCGTGACATATTTTTGCACGGAAATCATCAGACCAGCGTCTACATTTTGCTCGAATGGATTCTCACTTTGATTTGTGTTCGATTTGCCGAAGCTCGAGCTAAAATTTGGGAAATTTTAAATCTGGTAAAAATTAGAATTATCCTATATTGTTGCTGATTTACATTTTAAACATTTTCGATCTTTAATATTCAATAATTCGTTTTCAGGTCAGAAAAGAAAAACCGAATTCCGTTCCCTCCATCCTCAGAGTAATTTACAACATGTTTCGTTCTATGAACAAGAAAGAACAAAATAAATTTGCCGAACTGAAATTATCCGAAATCTTCACTTTCTGCATGGACCAAAATTTTTCTACCAGATTGCACAGTCAAGTAAAAAATATTATTATTCAATATCTTACAAACAAATTAGTACAAATTATTTACAAATTATTAATTGTTTTGTGATTTTTTTTTCAGTTCGTCTTCAAGAAAATCTTTGAATCATGTGGAAACGTTCATGAAAAATTCAAACTCGTTGCTGAAGCCGTGGAAAGAAATTTGCAGTCGTCAGAAAACGCCGTTGCGACGTTCAGTGCACTGGAAAACGATTTTTATCTTACTGAATTTAATGCTGTTCTGCACTGCAATCCAGAGGTAAATGAAAATAACTTTTCAAGTCATCTCAAAGTTTCATTTTGGAAAAGTCAAAATGTTTAATTAAAAAAACTAATCGAAATTTTAGTGTATCCTCTATGACATTCCAAGATTGACATCAGTTTGTAGCAGCGAATACACAAATCGTGATACAATAAGGAAATTTTTCGACCCCAAAATGTTCAACTCTACGAATAATTTGGAGCACGTTTTGATAACTAAGAAAAAGCACCAGGTGTTTGATCAGGACATCGATTATTGTAGCGACGATTTGACGAATGCACAAAAGAAAATGATGCCTTGGAAATCGTTAGGTGGTGAAAAGTCCGGATTGGTCGTCGTAGCATCTTTGGTTGAACGAGTTCCCAATTTGGGTGGCATTGCAAGGACTTGTGAAATCTTCGGAGCAAAACAGCTGGTCATTTCTAACATTGAACATGTTAGAAATAAGGAGTTTCTTAACTTGAGCGTTTCTGCTGAAAAGTGGCTTCAAATTGATCAAGTAAACTAAGTTCAACAATTTGCATTTTTAATCCTAAATTTGTTACAAAAGAAACTGGAAAATGAATTTCTTTTTTTTACAGGTGAAACCAAATGAACTGGTGGAATACATTATTCAGAAGAAAAGAGATGGGTACACAATTATAGGAGCAGAACAGACTGTAAACAGCGTCAATCTAAAAGACATGACTTGGCCGAAAAATGCCGTCCTCATTCTTGGGTAAATTATGAAATTAAGTCAATTATTTAAATTCAATCAAGACTAATGATAAGAGAAGATAAAAAGGTTGAAGATAAAGTCTGACAAAGTTCAGTGGTTTCAATTTAACTTTTCTTTTTTAGGCACGAAAAAAGTGGGATCCCTGCCGACATAATTCCAATTTTGGATCAGTGCGTGGAAATTCCACAACTGGGAATCATTCGTTCCCTCAACGTACACGTTTCAGCCGCACTCTGCATCTGGCAGTACGTCGTTAACAATCTTTTATAAACAATTTAACATTAAAATTACCTTTTTTTATAATTTACAAATAGTTACCAAAATGTTACGAACAAATACTTCAAGTTTAACTTTGTACTTTCATATAAAAATACAAAAAACCTTAAACAATGCAAATTCGAGAAAAAATTTTCTTGAGTCAGTTGTAGATGTGCAAAAAAATGAAAAAAAAAAACAATGTTGGGTGTTGTAGCACCTATCCACCAGTTAGCGCGCTGCACCTGCGACCCACGTTGGGCGCCCATTTGACTATCTTGCGCGACCATGCAAACATACCTATAATAGACACTGAAAAGGGCTTTGACTACCCTAGAAAGCCAGCGTTGCCAGATATAAATTTTTTTGTTCAATTAACAGAGTTGTACAGTACAGTACAAGTAATACAAGGTCATTAAAAAATTATTTATAAATCAGACAAACTAATAATCCACCTAATTAGTGTAGTCATTAAAAAGTCGTCAGAATATTTAAAATTCCTTTTGTCGTCTTATTTATAACAAGTCATTCAATAAGTGATGAAAGTTCTATCTTTTTCAACATTAAATTTGCAATGATCTATATAGTTGAACAAAACGAAATGAAATAATTTTCGAACATAATTATTGCAAGCTGATTCCTATTAAAGTGACGAAAAAAAGCATGCCAAGTTTGCAAGAGTGACTAACTCCCGACTAACTATTGCAAAAAATCGTCAAAAGGAGAAATTGTATACAAATTCATTTCAGAAAACAAAAAAAATGAAAATAAAGTACTAAAACAGTAGACGAAGAAAAAGGTGAACCAATTTTGGCGGTTCGAAAAGGTGTTATTCGTCTGGCAACACTGCTCGTGCAAGTTCACGGGGGCTCTGTTGCGTTGAGCCGCGCCGCGGCCAGCCGCGGCAGTGCAACTCGGACAATCTTGGAGCTCGCATCGCCGGCTGCTAACTCGCGAAGTTTCTCAGAGGAATGGCACTTTTGCGAAGCGCACAGCTCAGTTCGAAGTTGGGCAAGTATGCAGCGGCGCCCTGTTCACTGCAGCACCTAATCAGGATCTTCGAGCGCAAGGCTCTGAGCACCGATGTGAAACCGGCGTCGCGACAGGTCGACCCGCTCGACTTGCGCTTCAACGATCCAGTCGCCTCCTTCAAGAGCAAGACCATGACCGAGCTCGTACGGGCCTACATCGTCTACCAGATCTGCTCCTTCAGCTACATCGTCGAGAACAACATGAAGGTACCACTCGGGCTTCCCTTTTATTGATCAACCACCTCCTGCTTCATTTTACATCACCAATCTTTCCTGTCACTCCGCTCGTTCACGTGTGCTCCAATTTTCTCCAATTTGTCTGCTCTGATTTGTACTTCAATTTAGTTTTTTCGCTTTGTTTATTTATTTCTGTTTACGTTTTGAGTTTTTCGTTCGTTTGTTTATATTGTTGAGACGGAATTCGGTGTTCGGGGATTACAACTTATTGGAAATTATTTTTACACCACACCTCGATAGAAATTCTTTTTCATGCTCTCTCTTTTGGAATTCACTGTGCGGTATACTAATTATGGTAATTTGTGCTTTCCTTCCCTTAACTTGTTCTTGGTCACCAATTTCCAACTTGAATTTTTCTACCTACGAACCAGTCGCGTGTCTGATGCGATGCACATGGCAAGGTCGTTTACAGTCTGACTGTTCGGTTTCAGTTCGAACGTTAGCTTTGAAAAACTGCAGTGGTGGGGAGAAACAAAATGAAATTAGAGATTGAATTAAACATGGAAATTTGGATTTGGATTGTTTTTGCTTCTAAAAATTTTTTTTATTTTAAACTTTTTGGAGTCTTTTGATGGCCATTATTAGTCGATAAGGCAGGTCGTACCTGATTGATGTCCTTTTTCTATTATTTGGTTGGTACCAAACTCTAATCCAAGATTTAACGTTAGATTTTTATCACTTTTCAAATGACGAAATCTAAGTACGACATTTCATCAACTTTTTTTTGTTTTTGTCCATACGATGTATAATTAGCGCACACTAAGGTTGATATTTTCAAAGCCAAGATGTTCCAATTTCAATTGCAAATAAAGTCCAATTTGCAGTGTATCTTTCGTTAATTTACATTTTGAATTCGCAAATTGTGAATCACTGAAATTGTTTGGAGAAAAAGTTGCACTTTTTTATGCAATAAACTTGTTTTGAAAATTGGCAGTTGTTTTTTTATTAACTGATCAAAATAATTGATTAGGTGAACATGTCTCGAGTGGTTTTCATTAGTTCTCAGTAACTATGTATTAAAGTTGTCTAATAGAGTGCTTATTTTTAAATTGCTGTAACTTGACGAATGGTTATTTTGATAACAGAAGAATGGGAAATACGAGCCCGCAAGATGCAGCAGACTGTCTTTTTTATATCTGCATGATTCAATCAGTTTTTTTGTCTTGCAAAATAATCCGCTTTTCACGATCCATTCTTGCTTTTTTGTCAATACAACTCTATTTCACATTTAGAAAAGTTGGACAGGATTTGTTTCACGCGATTTTGATGGCCCTCAAAATTTCAGCGACTTACACAGTTCTAAAATTATCTGCGCGTTATGTTTAGTGATCTCAGTGTTAACTATTATTACTTATCAAAAAACTTGGCGTGCACGACTTTTTTGCGTCTGATAACTACATATTTTACGATTTACAAACTTGTTGTACATTTTTTCCCAAAATGTTGGAGTAAACTTTTTTTTCAGACTAACTTAGTCTTTCGTAATTGTTATTAAGACAACAAATAGTCTTTTAATTTCTAACTCTAGGGAAAATAGAAATTGATTGATTTTGAAATTGAGAAAAAACAAATGGATTTCTAAAGATGTATTGGTTTTTTGCAGATAATGAAAATAACAAATTCAGTACTTGGTGAACGACTGTTCTCGATATTGATGAAGTGTACATTTTACGGACACTTCGTAGCTGGTGAGGACGAAAACAAAATTAGGCCCACTCTCGACAGATTACGTCAATTCGGCGTTAAACCCATCCTCGATTATTCTGTCGAAGAGGATATCTCACAAGAAGAAGCTGAGCGACGAGAAATAGAGTACGTAGAGAAACAATTAAAAGCCTCATCAACAAAATAAAAATGGAACATTTTCAAATTTGTGTTTACTTTTCAGACTCCAGAGGAGCTCTGACTGTTGATTCTGTGTGATTAAAATGTTTGATTGTGATTTGACAGATCTTCAGTGTCGGCAGCTGGCGATCCCAAAGAGGAAGGCACGTTAAAAAAATATCATGTAGAAAAATCGTTCGCCGATCGGCGGTACAAAGTTTCATCGGCTAGGACATATTTTTATATCAACGAGGCGAATTGCGAACGCAACATGGAAATCTTCATCCGATGTCTCGAAGCGGTTGCAGGTAGTTATAAATACCGACTAACAAAAATAGCTATTGTCAAACGACGTTTGATTAAAACTAATATTTGTTTCAGGAGCTTCTATGGGTGCTGGAATAACAGCAGTCAAATTGACTGCTCTTGGAAGGCCTCAATTACTGGTTCGTTTCGCCATCCTGTTTCAAATTGGGTTTCCTTTTTGTTTTGTTTCTTTTTTCAATGTACAAATTTCAAAATCACAATCAGTTATCTGATTGGATTTGCAAATGTTCTTTCCGTGTATGTTGCAAGTGAAAAATTTGAAATTGTGATTGGTGTTCTAGCTTCAATTATCAGAAGTAATTATGCGAGCGCGTCTGTACATGTCTGATGTGGTCGGTGGCTCGGGCGCTGTTTTGACGCACCACGCGAAACCCGATGACTTTAAGAAAAAATTCGCAGAGGCTCACATTCGAGACGCTGCGCCAGTACAGAAGTTCCTTGAAAAAATTCAGTCGGATAAAGAAGGGTGAGTCATTTATTTATTTTGCTCGAAAAACCGCAACTTGACTCGGCACTTATGTCAAACTACATTAACAATTTTATTTGAAAACTACTTGTATGCACGACACGTGGCTATCGCACGAAAAACTGACTCAGTTTCAGATCACAGATACAAAACTTCAACAATTCACGCATACTGAAGACACAAAACATTTGTACAACAATATTGTTGACAGTTTTTAAAAACAGTCAAATTGAAAATATAAGTTAAGATAATATTGTAATACTTATGTAATAATGTTGTATTTTTTTCACGCTGACTTGGACGTTAATAGAAAGTAAGAAAGAGTTTGAATTATTTGAGTTGCCAATAAGAAAGCAATATTTTGCCGTTTTTTTGTTATCAGTAGATGAATTTAGTTCTTTGTTATTTACGTTGCTGTTGTCAATTATGACATGCATGCTCAGTTGAAAAAGCTTTTACAAAATCAAACCATGCTGAAAAACGTTCAATCAAAATGTTTTCCTTACTGTTTTCTTGTGCATTTTTTCTAAATTGCTATCACAATTACTTCGATGTAAAAGTCTTGTGATATTTCAATCAATGCTTTATTCATGACTGAATACATTATTTATTTTTGTCTACAAACTTATAACAATGAATAATGTAGAGACGAAGTAAAAAAAAGTGGCAGTTTCATTTGAAATTTTAATTTTTTTAAACTGCACTGGAAAGACTAATGATACCTTTTGTTTATGATAATTGTTTAAATCGTTTTCACGTGTGGCATCGGTTAGAATTTGATGAAAAAAAAAAATCTAGACGCAAATGATTAGTTGCCGCAACTGTGATTTAAAGCCTATGATTGTTATTAATTGCTATGAATTTTTTTTCTCTACAGTGTAATTCATCTATTCCCATGGAGTGGAATTTTAGATGAAAATTATGAACTGAGTGAGACGTTTCAAGTTCCGGATATCAAAACTGGTAAAATGGTTAAGCTCATGTCACAGCTCACATCCAAAGAGGAGGAAATGTTTAGAAATATGGTCAGACGACTGAACACCATTGTTAATGTAAGTACCAATCAAATTTCTAATCTGAATCTAATTTTTGAAATGACTGAAATTGGATTCGGGTGTAAAATGTTGATTTTTGTAGGTGGCTGACAGGCTCAATGTTCGAATAATGATCGATGCTGAGCAAACCTACTTCCAGCCGGCAATATCTCGGTTAACCCTGGAAATGATGCGCAAGTACAATACAAAGAGGGTAATTATATGATTTGTTGCGTGACTAGTCGTATGAAATGTGTATCATTACAGATTTTGAATGTTTTCAAATGAAAATGAGACTCAAATGAAACTCAATGTGGTCTTAGGCTGTTGTCTTCAATACATACCAGACATACCTCAAAGATGCTTTCACAGAGGTCAAGACTGACCTTGAACAAGCCGAGCGTCAAAATTTCTACTTTGGCGCAAAATTAGTTCGCGGTGCTTACATCGAGCAGGTTAGTAACTCAACGTAACAAAAAATGTCCCTCAATCATCGTCATCTCAGATGAGTATAATCGTCGACCGTGATAATTGCCTTTTTTTGGCAATTATCCGCGTTGGCCATTGTTTTATATCATGCATCATGTACTTGTTATTTCATCTCGATATTTTCTAGGTAATCACCGATTATGTTGAATAAACATTTTAGTCGTCTAGGTATTTATATTTTTGTATCATTTACGAATGATCGTTTTTATCCATAATTAAAAATAAACATTTTCCTTGTTCGTTGATTTTATCTCTCAAACTTCTGCATGCAAGATAAAAGCATCAAACAACTGTTCAAGCGTCACAACAATCTTTCATTGATGTGATTCAATTGTGTCAACGCCGATTCTTAATCGAATCCAAAATTCATTTCTTTTAATATCATCAAATCATGCGTGTAATCATTGGTGTATTGAATTTCATCAAATCACAATTCAATAGCGATAAAAAAGCATTTAAAAACGTTGCAAGTCTTTTTGATTTTACAGTTAAATCAAGGTTAATGTGAAAATTGGTTTGGCGACAAATGAATAATTTGAGCGTTTATGTTTTGCGTTATCCAATAGGAGAGAGCTCGCGCAGATGCGATGGGATATGCCGACCCGACCTGTCCGTCATTTGAAGCGACCACCGAATCGTATCACAAAACGTTGATGGAGTGTTTGCGACGAATGAAGCAGTACAAAGATAAGGGAGAGGATATGAAGAAAATCGGCATCATGGTCGCTTCGCACAACGAGGATACTGTGCGATTCGCCATTGAAAAGTTAGTCAAAACAAGTTCAAACATTCTTAGTGACCTTCAAATTCGCAACATCGTTACTCACACTTTCATTGTACTCTTTTAGGATGAAAGAAATGGGTATTTCACCAGAAGACAAAGTCATTTGCTTTGGTCAATTATTAGGCATGTGTGATTACTTAACATTCCCTCTTGGTAAGTAAAATTCAACAATAATACTTTAAAAAACTAGATAGGACAACTGTTTTGTAAACATTGTCTATTGAATTGAACGAGTTATTCTAAAATTGTTGAATATGTTTGTTAACAGGTCAATCAGGATACTCAGTGTACAAATACATCCCCTACGGCCCGGTGAAAGAAGTGCTACCATATTTATCGAGAAGGGCCCAGGAGAATCGTGGCGTACTTAAGAAAATCAAGAAGGAGAAGCGTCTGCTGTTGACAGAAATCGTGCGACGCGTACTTCGCGGACAAATCTTTTACAAGCCAAAAGGCAACTACGTCCCCATCTGAAGAGCCTACTGAGCGCCACCAAGTTGCTTACATTATTGTGAGTTCGAAGTTGAACCAATTGATCAGATCGTGCGCGATTAGTAGAACGATTGAATTGTCATTATTACCAGCTTTATTATGTAAAACTTACTCAATTCACCCCACCAAAATTATCGACTGTTATTGGATCTGAAGTTATGAATACCTATCAAATTGATAGCATTTGAGATGCTACACACAGGAGGGCCGTTCGAGAATCAGTCTCTTCGTTAACGTCCAAGTGTGGTTTTTATGTTTAGCCTCCAAGAGGTTCTGCGATCGTTTTGTTTCGTGCATTATTTTCTTTTTTCATTTCTCACCTTTTTTTTGGCTTTTGTCTAGAGAACTTTTATTCGTCACCCGCTAGTGCAGACACAGCCTGCGATGCTTATTCGTTTTTACATTTTTTAATTCTCAAAACACATACTTGTATGATTCGTATTTGTATATACACAGTTTGCATCTTGTTGCTATAGTACATACATCGTTTGAATGTGAACCAAACTTGTGATTCAAAATTGTCGTAGATGTTCCTTTTTTAGAAAGTCATTTTTGTTTGTATGTATTTTTAAATTAACTCTTTGAAAGACAGGTCGCAAGTTTGGAATCCGTCTTGAAAATGATCAACGACTTGTAATGACAAAAGAAACTTTCTGAATCGTGCAAAATTATCTCAATTCGATGCCAGCACATCGAAAGTTATAGAAGACTGAGTGTTGGATAACCAAAATGAGTATTTTGAATGATTCTAAATTATAGTAGTGATGAATTGTTAACCATCATTGTTAAGAAATTGAATTGTTCTTCTTGTAGACACTTTGATTTTTCACCTCAGCTGTCAGAGCAATGTGTTTTTTCTTCCATTTTTGAAACCAAAAGAAGTCGTCTTTTTTTGTTTATGTAAACCATCTTTCACAATCAAACTGAATAAAAGAAAACTTGGACAATTAATCAATCGCCTTTGCAATTTACCTGAAATACCAAAAACACTCCAGTCGATATGTTCGTTAGAATGTTGTTACTGATGTACGACGAGTTTGCATTTTTGATTGTCGAAAAGAGAATACTGTATCTTGCAAGGCGTTATCGTTTTTTATACTTATACACGTATACATAGATAGAAATAAGCGAACGAAGAAAGTACTTTTCATCAGTTTTGTTTTCTCATCAAGTTCATTATTTATACATTTTAATTTTAAGAAAACATTCAGTATCAAAAAGATCATCACAGTTACAAACATTGTTATTACATTCTTTTTGTTGATAATATTTATTGTTTTTTGTTGTTATGTATTTGTTGAACTGTCAATTTTACTTGTATAAATAAGTAAATAAAAATGTATAGTAATTAGGTATCTAACGATAACAGCGCCACTGGTACAATAAATCAAGTGTAATTATCACATAGTAATATGCAATATTGAATAAGCGTTTTGAAGAAAACGTTTTTTTTTGCAGTTTGGTTAAAAGTTGACTTTGAGACATTGAAAAATGTCTTTCCATGTTGTGGCCAGTACGTCAAAAAATATCATATGCGAAGTTGAAGTCTTGTTTTTTTTTGTTGAAAATGAAAATATACAGAATAAGACGTAATTGTTGAGATCGTTGATATATAACATGTCTATGATATTATAAAGAAACGAAGGGAAGAAATACTGTTGAATATAAATTAGCAAGTCAATTGGTATTCATTAATTTTGTAAGTGTAAGATAAATGAAAAATTGATATACAATAGTTTATGAAATTCAATTAAAAGAATTATTGTTAGTTTCGGTTTCTCAGCACCAGATTTTTAGTTGCATACAATTTCAATGCTACAGATGAATAATATTTCCGCTTGATTGAATGGCTTTTTAGTCATCAGTCGATGCTGAGCTGGTGATTTGCAAGATCTTCCACGAATACCGCGGTAGAAGAAAAATGTAACCATACATTTTGCGTGAAGCAAGCAGACTTGTACTGCATAGCTAATTTTATTTGTGTCAGGAAAGCGTCGTCGTTGTCTATTGGAAAACAAAATGAACTAATGGAACTTAGTTTCAGAACCGCCCATAAAGTTGTGATTTGGAAAATTGGTACATTTATGAAACTTGACACAAAAATTTCTTAAGCTTTTCCGCCCTAAATTTGTATTCAGTTTATAATCATTAAAGTAAAAAAAATGAACAGAATTTTCAGTTTGTAAACAATTTTGGTACAATGGATAAAGTAGTAAATTCTCAGCTGAAGGTCAAGGGTTCGATTCTCAACTAAATTTTTTTTCAATTACAAAGGAAAAGAAAGAAATTTTCGTCTCAATTTTGTTAGGCCAATTTTTCAAATTAGAAATTTCCCAGATAGTTTTTGCAGGAACAAGTATTTCACAAATTACTTTGATATAAAAAAACTAATCAAAGAGATAAACGAGATTTGATGACCAGTTCAAAAAAAAATCGAGACTCATCATTGGAATTGCTTAGATCTAAAGGGAATTTTCCCTTTCCAACTTATCATTTGCTACAAGACTGATGAACTAAAAGTGAACTTTTGATATGTACATTTAAGAGCCTCAAACGAAAAAGAAAATCAAACGTTTGTTCAATTTTGTAAGACTTAGTGAAAGAAATCGTCGTTTGAAAATAGTATAGTTTTGTTTATAAAATACCAAAACCAAACTTGACAATAAATAGAAAGTTATCCCAACGTCTGAAAATGAACGCGACGGTCCATCAAATCTCCGCCATCTCTATTCGAAGGAGCTATAATAATATTAACTAGCGATAATCTAAATAATACAAACTGGTGACATAGTCTAGTTAGATGATTGTCAACGATAGGACGTTTGAAAGTCAAGTGACTTTTTTTTCGTTCAATCGTAAAAGTTAGAATCAATTGAAGAAAAATTAAACGACGAAACCATTCGTATACAACTTTTACGGCTATGAAACGAGACTTTTTCGCTTGTTCGATTTAAGCACTTAGCTGCGATGCTGATGAATGACGCTGAATAGATGAATAAACGTTTATTTGAAAAAAATGAACCGTTTTTTGCAATCATTTTTGTTCTCCCTTCCCAATTTTTTGAACCCTTCCATTTGTTGATGTAAAAGAATAACATCCAAAATTTGCTAGTATTCAAAACACTATAAATTTCAAGTTCATAAAACTCATTTGGGATTCCCTTGCTAAATCGCATGGAATACATACAAGGTTTCTTCTGACGTTGAATCGGAATTTCCCGTTTATTAAAAGAAGTTCGATCCAGTTTGTGATTCGTCTCAAAACAAAACTCGAAAGTAAAGTCAAAAATAAAAATGCCACATTCTAATTGTTTATTCAAACTTTAGTCAACATATTAAAATCAAACTTTTTTCGCATCTTTGAAGTTCAATTGAAAAACTTAATTTTCGTTTTTAACTTAATCATTAATTAAATTGACATTATTTGTTTCTAATTTGTGTTGTTTCTAGCGGTACAAAAGTACGACAACCAAAGTGGTGATGAGGATGTCATGTTCAACCTTGAAAGTGCGAGCCCCCCACCCAGTGGTTGGTTGGTTGAAGCTGATAATATTGTCCCACTCTTTGATAAATCCACACGATGGTGTAATCCTTGGGCTTTCTTATAAATGAAGGTTCAAGTTTGAATCGTTCATTGTGTTCGTAACCCTTCGGTCGCGCGCTTCTTCACGTACACGAGAATGCACCCCACGATATAACTCACGCGCCGATGCTGGGTGCGAACCGTCACAAGTGACATTTTCTTCGTTCTTCAAAATTCTTTCACCAATTCTGCAACATTCAAACCAGTGAGTTTTGTGAACAAAAACGAACAAACGTTTTTCCACATTTTTTTTGCACTTTGCACGTTTTGTTTTGTTAATTAATCTGAAAAATGTGCTTCTTCGGCACGTAGAAAAGATTTTTCGACTCTAAACAAAGTGTAGAATGATTTGTTTCAGATTCAATAAGAGTTTGTATAAAAATTAAAAAAAAACGATGAAAAAAGTTATTGATAATTTTGTTGGCTTGGTAACGTTTGAAGAACAAATTTATTTGTGTGACAAAGGTGATATAAAATTCAACATTTGAAATATGTAATTCATTTTTGATGAACAGAATAAAATGGAAAAAAAAACTTCCTGTTTGGTAACGTTCTTGGAAAATTTTCATGGTGAGGCAAACTAGGAATATTTAGTGTATGTAAATTTTTCGAATCAAATTTTCAAAGGTAGTAATTTTCAAAAACATTATCATAAAATTTTGTAAGTACATTTTGTGGTCATAAAACAACTTTACGATTTCAATACGGTGAGTGATTTGCAAAAAAAGCATCAAAAATCGCGTTTGTAGATGACGATGTAACTTTTTGCTCCTTTTTTGTGTTAATTTTTTCGAGCTAAAATTAAAAAGTACAAGCGACATTGAAAATATGATCTAAACAATTTTACGAACTTTCGTTTGGCAAAATCATGAAATGCAACTTGTCGATCTGAGTACAAGTTATCATTTCGGGGACTGTCGCGTTTGACGTTTGATTTATAAGGTTCGACTGGCATAAGCAACGTTAGAAAAAAATCCCAATTATTTATTCAAATATGTTGCTGCAGTTAATGTAAATACATCATTTGCGTAATCCGATTATGCAACTTTGCACTGATTGGTACTTAAACTTAAACTGGTCTATCGATTCCATATCAATCCCAATATCAACATTTTCAAGTCAAAAAATAAATTTCCCATAGACTTGGCAAAGTTTCGATCAATTACAACTTTTTGAGCAACGCTAAATAATTCCGATGGGAAAAAAATTTTTTTTCAACGAGGTGTAGGCTCGTTTTAATGCGATTGCATATTAACATAGATATCAATGAAAAATACAACTTTATAGATTCGATATGAAATGGATATTGAAACAAGTCCACCTTGTTTCGAACGTTTATAGCCACATAATAAAATGATTGGAATACTTTAGTATCGAAAATGCACTTATCGTTTTTAAATGCAATCGTCATTAGAAAACAAACTCGCTAATTGCTTTATTTTCATCTTTTTATTTTAATAATCATTTCATTATTGATTTAACTTTCGCCATCCTAAAAAATTTATGTTAAATCAGTTTTATTACTACCATTTGAATAATTTCTTTTCTACTTAAGATTTCAATTTCATTAAATTTTATCAAAAGATCCGAAATGTTCATTTTTGTTTGTTTTTGCGGGATTGCAAGTTTGCCATTGTTTGAAAATGAATTTTTAGCGGTACTTGATGTTTAGAAAAAGTAAATAGATTCAGTGGAATTAATGCGGGGCTCGCCTCTTCTTAGATGATGTTTGTTGTAACAGTTATGATGCGCATAATCAAACGGAACCAATAAGCACACGTTTGTACAAAACATTGCGGACGGCAGTACAAGATTTAATCGCCAATTTTTTTTCTATAATTCATGAATCATTGTTTCTTTACAATTAACATGAATAGCAAAAGCTTCGGTTGAATATATTATAAACGTTGCCGTGACATTTATCATTGTAATTGATTTGTTCGATACATCAAATAATTACGATTAGACGTACGAGATCATAAAAAAGAATGTTTATAAACACGATAATTTATTCACTTGAAAGTCTCTAATTTCAAATACTGTGTTCAAAATTCTAACTTTTTGGTTTTTTAAACTTTTGTTTTTATTGTTTTTTTGTATTTATGTTTGTATTTTGAATTTGAATTTTGTATTGGATTTTTGCAAAAAAAAGTGTTGGAGTTAATGGATAATTAATGGTACAATTAATAAGTACAAGTACAAAAGTGAGGTCATCGCATGAGGAAGAAATTGAATCATTATCTCAACGACAGACGGATCTGAGATGCGAAAAAGGCAACGTACAAAAAGCAATAAAACAAACTCTGACGACATACAACTTATCGTTTCAGAATCCTCGACTTTTGCGAAAACCGATTGAGGACATTTTTTTTGATCGAGATCGACATGTCAAAATCCACATCAATTATCTGAATTAATAAACGGAAAAACCTCGAGAAAAATCTCACTGATTGAATAAAAAATGTTATTAAAGAGTTAAATACCCATAAAACTGTTTTTTCCTCAATTAAATTTTTTTCCCCTTTTAAATAACATTTATTAATGTACCGTTCTAGTTCACACATTCACAAGTTTACAATGTACCAATTAAAAACGTCAAATTACCATTACAATTTTCAATAACAATAAGGCTTTAAAAAAACAACTTTAGGTCCGATTAGATGGAAAAGCAATCGATTATATCATCTCCAAATTTTCTGTTCCCTTTACGTAAGATGGGACGGGAAGAAAAAAAATTAATTTGTTTTTAAAATCGGCGCCCACTTAGCGGTTGTGAAAAAAGGCCCGCAACCGACGTATAAGAAAAGGGAATAAATCATTTAGTTGGAACATTTTTGTATAAGTTTATGGGATCGTAAGTTTAGGATGGACGAAAAATGCTAATCAGGTGTTAGTCAGGGGCTTGGATAAGTAACCCGATCTAATATATGCTCACGTCGGTTATCTTATAACTGTCCTCATGTAAATTTTTCTATCAAATCGTTATCCTCATCGGCTGCGATTTAATCATCCGATGATACAACAACTTTTTTTTAGCCACCAAACTATTTTTATTCGATTGAAAATGTTGTCGCCTTTCAACGAGTTCATTTTTTTCAACTTAACAAAATGTTTATCAAAAAAGTTAATGGTTTTTTTCAACTTTAATCCAAATTTACATAATAAAATGATACATCGATTCATTTTTTTGCATCGAAAGATTTTGTAATTTACATAATGTTTAAATTTCGAATCTGTTTTTGCACTGTTTGCATTATTTCTGATTCATTTTTCCACATGGTTGATTTCAAGCAATTTACACTTTTTTGTATAGAAATGACACTTATAGATTTGATGAGTCGCAAGTACACGAAGCTCTGCGCTTGTGTATAAGGTGAACCGCAAGGATTTTCCGAGTTTCTCGAATTATAATTTGACGAGTCGCTTTGCATTGAGTTGTTGGCGTGCGATGATGATGCAGGCCGCATCACTGCCGTTATACTTCAACTAGCCGGTTCACCTCGGATCAGACTACTGCACTCTGACAGTTGCATAAAAATCTAATTATTTTATTGACCAATCAAACGACTCATTCAAATAACTCAAAATACAAATATCTAACTTAACCCATTTTTCGCCAACAACAATTTTTCAACAATTTTGTTTATCAATTTCTTAAAACAACAATTACAATTGTTTATACAAATTAATTTTGTATCGTTAATTAGTCATCTAATGTATAACGATCTGCAACAAAAAATTTTTAGTTGAAAACAACTCGGGCACAAAAAAAAGTGGGTAAAAAAGTCTGTAATTAATTAGATCGGTTTTAAAAACAATGTCTGTCTAGTTTGTATGAAAAATATGTCCAAAAAGGGAAAACAATGAGTTGTATTTGTAGGAGAGGAAACGGTTGGGAAATTGTTTTTAGTCAAGACGAGGACTTTGATTGGAGATCAGTTGACTTATTAGTAAAAAGCGTCAGATAGCCCACACATGAGCGACGTTTAAGTCTAATAATGAAATTAACGTTGTAATGGTATTCCGGTTCCGTTTCAACGAATCTGGCTCAAGGCAGCCAAAGCACGTAAGTCGCTTTGGTATAGATTCGCGGGTACTGCCGCCGTCGCAAATTACACACATTAATTATTATTTATCCTCACACGCACGTTTTAATATAGAAAATCCATTCGTTGCAAACCGATACCTACGTGATATCAAATATGTGGCGCGAAATCGCGTATCGCTCGACCGTGCGAAATCCTTACTTCCTACTCTAGTTGAAAAACATCAACTTTTTTCACAAATTTCCTTTTTACCAAACCATTCATTTCTTCACATTTTTTATTTTTTCAACAAATATTATTTATTCTGACAAAAATCAAATTTTATTAAAAAGTTGGAACCATTTTTTCAGAGTTTTGCAAAATTGCATACAATGTTGAAGAAGAAAAATTACAATCTGAATAAAAAATGAGGAAAATAATGTTTGTTCATTGGAATTATCTTGAACCGTATTGGAAAAGTAAGAGATCAAGCATTTGATTGCGATGTTCTATATCTGAAATAGATGTTATCTTATAGAGAAAAAAAAGTTCAACATCAGGAATGTTTATTGCTGATTTGAGAAACAATGGCAGGGTTAAGACATAAATCAGTGCTAATGACGATTTGTGCAGGTGTTGTTTCGGACTTTCACTGCTCAGGCGCATTCCTGCCGCCCTGACACTTTGCATAGGTGTATCAAACAGACATCAATAAAGCTGCATAATTTTTTCCTATCTAAATTACACCACTCCAGTCCATTTACTCCGAACCAAATAAGAAAATCATAATATTTATGTGAACCAAACTGTAATTCCTTTTTTACTTTCATTCATCGATTTTTATTTCCATTTTTACATTGTAATTAAGATAACAAAACAGAATGACAGAGCAAAAAATTGAATGTTTTTTGAAACTTTTTGAAATTGATTTTTAGACTATAAGACCTTGGACAATTGAACACCTTTGATATGTAATTTAATGCGGAAGTCTCGGCTGTAATAATTGACAGACGAAAAAAAAAGAGGTTTCATACAACAAAAATGATTATGAAATTGCTCTGGTTTTACTATTCATAAAAGTGAGCGATATTGTAATACGTGTGATGTGCCGTTGTCAATCTGGACGCCACGATCCAAGGTTTTTCTAACGTTGATAAGTCATAAATCATCATTGTTATTGTCTCCTTTTTTTTGGTTTCAGATCACAATGTTCACGTCAGGCTTTGAAAAGCTTCGCTTCCTGTATAAGCCTTATGCCTTGGGTGTGGTGACGATTGGATATGTTATTGGAGAGTTGGGCCATTACCTCATTGGTAAGTCAAAAAAAAACTAAAAAAAAAACAAATTTTCAAAACGTTTCATCAAAACCAATAAATAAACCAATAAAAATGAAGAAATGAAAACAATAATAAAAAGTGAGAAAAAACTTGACAGATGAAATTTGAGACGTTTTCATTTTGCGATTTGCATGATAATTGAGAGTTTGCTGTTTCATCTAGATGGAAGTAGACTATTAAAGCAACTTTTTTTTGTTTGTTGAGGAAGAAGAAAAAAGTTTTGAAAAATTAACTTTGTAACAGGGATAACAAATTGATTGCACAATTGTCTGGATTGTCTAACATGTTGTATTTTAATCAGGTGTTACGAGCAAAGCCGTGGCTACGGACTTGCATTATGGTGATAAAGCATGCCAGCTCAACACCACGGATTATATGCTCAGCGAACTTCCGTCGTCGTGTGAATCTGCCAATAACTCGGATAGGTAAAAGTGGACTGTAATTATTGTATTATCAACGGATGACACTTGTTTGCACTTACTATTTTACATCTTTTTATTCTGCAAACTTTGAATTCTGCAATTTTTTCACTTCCAAGCTTTTTTCCAAGATGAAATTTCATTTTACTAATCAAGTTTTACTATTGATTCACTTTAATCAACTTTTTGTGACTTTTCATTAGTCAGGCTTCAGAACTTTGTGTCAACAAAAAAGTAAATTCAAAAGTAGGACTAGATTTTAATTAGTCAATTGTTTTTTATTGAATAAACAGTAACTAAAAAATCTGTTCTTTTTTTTCAATCAGCTGTTTAGCACTGGAACACAACGGTACAAGATACTGCGAATGGCAATACAACGGACTGGGACTAGATTATCAAATTTTAGCCGGACCAAGTTTCATCGCAGTGTTTACGATCGTCGGTGTGATCTTAGGTTTCGTAGCTGATAGATGTAATAGGTAAATTTGTATCCATCTACTTCGTCCTACAAAAACACGCTGAAAAAATGTCCATCCCAGTTATTCCAATTAAGGTGGAACGACAAAAAAATGTTGATCGCGTTTGTTTTTCTTTCTCGCGTGCTTTTTATTATTCATTATTATGATCACTGATGGTGTAACCGTGATTATCTATTATTACGATTATCTGATCGACTGCAACTCTAAAATCGGTAGCAGTGAAAAAAAACTCAATTGGATGATAATACAATTTATCATCGTATATAACTTTGGTTTGGTTTTCAGAGTACGAGTGTTCACAATTTGCACGATAGTTTTTAGTGTTGCGACACTTTTGATGGGCGCAGTTAAGGAGTACTGGCACTTGGTTATTCTTCGGATGCTTTTAGCAGCTGGGTAAGAACCGAAATTAAAAAACTTATCAAAAAATTAAAATGATGTTCAAAAAATGTGAGAATTAACATTTTTGTTGTGTCATAGGGAAGCAGGTTTGAATCCTCTAGCCACCGGTTTGCTGTCAGACTGGTTTCCCGAACATCAGCATGGATTGGTGTTGTCGATCTTCAATTGGGGGATTTATGGTGGTTACGGTACGGCATTCCCCATTGGGCGATACGTTCCGAAGGCGAATTTCTGGGACCTGGTATGTTAAGTTTATTAGTTAATTTTAAACCAACGATTTAGGATGATCGCAAACTTCGGTGATGTAATAACCGGTCAGACTGATTTCATGTTAAAGAACCTTTTCTAATTATACTTCCAAAATACAATTAATTCAACAACTCGAATTACAATGTTTGAATTCATTTTTATGTGATGAAAAATTGATACTTATGTTTTCAAAATGAACATGTTTTCAACTCTTTCAATAGTTGTTTTAATTTCTAGATGATAGCTCAAGAAATTAATTCACAATTTTAAAATGAAAATGTGGACTGAAATTGCAGGGTTGGAGAGTATGTTATTATGCAACAGGAATAGTTGGATTATTAATCGGAGTCCTAGCCGGGACAACCCTGAAAGAACCCGAACGAAAAGTCATAGGCCACGGTGCAGAACCGAATGACAAAAATGACAAACCCCTGCCTCTGTGGAAGGTGATTTTGCAACCGAAGGTAATTCTGTTGGTCATCGCAGCAGGAATCCGACACTGCGGTAATTGAACACATTGTACTATGCGTGCGTTTAAGGTCGTTCCATCCAAAGGCCATTCTCAAAATCAATCTCAATTCTAATTTGATTAAAATGAACGATAAAAAGCATCAATTTGCAATGCATACTTGCATATCTCAACTTTACACTCCAGCCAAGGTTTTCGCTCGGAATGGATCTTGTAAAGGATGTGATGCGATCGAAGAAACGATTGTAAAAAAGAAAAAAAATGAAAAAAAAAGGATTGACGTCTTTGTTTTTATTTTATTTTGCAGGTGGCATGTGTTTCGCGTACGATTGTGATTTGTACTTTAGAGAATATTTCCCAGATTGGGATTTGGGATGGTGGTTGTTTGCGGTGACAATTGTAATTGGCAGTATTGGAGTTGTGGTTGGAGGACTTATCAGTGATAAAGTAGTCACTAAACTGGGCGTTAAATCCAGAGTTGCAATCTTAGCCATCAGCCAAATTGTTGCCACTCCGTTTGCTTTTGGATCGGTTTACTTTGCTCCTACAGGAGCTTTGATTTCGCTGGGAATTTCGTACTTCTTTGGTAAGAATTCGCCAAGGTTTTTTATTTTTGCAATTTTTTAGTTACTTTTTTGTTATTCTTAGAAAATTGAGGGATAATTTTATTGAATGATAAATAATTTGGTTTCAGCTGAGATGTGGTTTGGAATTCTGTTTGCCATCGTGGTGGAAATAGTTCCTGTCAGAATGCGATCAACCACTGTTGGATTTTTCCTGTTTGTTATGAATAATTTGGGTGGCAATTTACCCATCCTAGTGGAACCTACTAGCAAAGTCATCGGATTCAGAGAATCACTTTACATTTATTATGCTGGATTCTACGGGCTGAGTATGTACAAACTTTTAGAAAAAAAATTTAACTCAACTTGAATGGATATTTTTTAATGAAAATCCAAATTTTCAGGTTCAATTTTGTTCTTATTCACAATGTTTTTGATGGACGGACCAAAAACTGAACCAAAACATCCAGAAAATGGTTTTGTAAATTCGACATTCACTAATGATGAGGGACGCATCGCAACCATGGAACTTCCCAGGATACCAACAAAACGTCCTTCTTACGATGAGCACGCCCGATTATAATTTAAGGCTCAAAAAACAATGTTTTCTTGTACATTATTATTTTCTGTGAGATTGCGCATCTGTATGATAAGAGACTGGATGTGATTGTAAAAATATGTGATAATTTCGAGTGTCGCTCAATATTTTGTAATATGGAGTAACACGTAGAGGTAATTTTAATTGTAACTGTGTATACATCACTTTTTGTCTTGTACGTTTTGTAGAATGTAAATATATCATTTAGGATTTTAACATTCAACAACATTTGATTTTACTCTGAAAAACCTTGGTTCGATTCCCGTCGAAAAGATTACAATTTTGCAAAAACCATTATTCAATGTTTTTTATTTGATTTTGAAATTTTACATTTGTCCTACTAACAAGTCGAAGAGTTGAATTTACCTGTCGGTAAGTTTTCACCTGTCTGCAAATTATTCTTGTTCAGTTAGTTACGGCCGGGCAGAAAGAGTTCTTCCTATCTCTTACATATGACAGGTGGAACAACGTGGTACCATTTATTTCGTTGAAAAATCTCATTCAGAAATCTAAGAAAAAAACCATCAAACTTGGTGTACTATAAAATTGCAAAAATTTATTTTGCATTCATATGAAAAAACATTTTCGAACAATTGCTAAGAAACTTTAATTTTCTTCCCACTTTTTATTAATTCTTTTCAAAGTTCGTTCAAACTTGTATACAAACGTAATAGAACAAAGATTTTCATATCAAATTATAATGTTTAGACGAGACCTTCAAAAGGCCTTTCCATTGCTTAATCCTCAATTTCACCCATTCATCAAAAAGAAATCATTTTTAAATCATCATTATTCATTCGCGTTTTCCATTTTCTACGACACTTTATAACAAAAAAAAATGAAAATGTAAAAAAAGTCTCCAATGCAGGACCTCATACATATCCCAATCGCAGTGATCTCAACGCCGGGCCTACGTATGTAGCGCGCGATGATTAATTTTTGATATGACGGCGCGCCAATTAGGTCGTCTGCCTCTCTCGCGAGAGTCTCTCCTCCTAGCCGATCGCCGCCGATTTTCTCCTCGCACGGCGCTGAGCTCGCCTCAGATCGCTGCGGTGCGTCGCGGCGGTGCGATCAACATAAGCCTTTTTCTCTCGCTGTTTTTCAATTAACAAACAAGTTTCGAATTTCCCGCCCGTCAAAAAAAACAAACCAAACGAAAATCGCTTTTTTCATTGTTTCTTTTTGGTGACTGTGTGACATTTGTCGAATTGCTTGAATTGCTCTCTTGTTGTTGTTGTGAGTGCAGTTTTGCAAAGTCGAACGGTCGCGTCTTTGGGTGTGCAACAGGCGATTGTTGCTGCTGTGTGCATGTGCGATGCATTTTTTCGGTAAGTTCATCTGTCATTGCATTAATCTTTGAAGAACCAACATTTTGAATCGACTTTTGTGGTTGATATTTCGTTTGTTTGTTGAGTTTTGGGATTTTGTTGTGTGAAAAAAAAAATGAAAAGGAAGAGCTTTGTCGGTCATCGCCTTTTTTTTACCGTCCGCTTGTCTCGCTGGCCGCCTAAAACCGCGCTCTATAGTAACGGAGAAATTTGCTTTCACCGCCATCCAACCAAAAATTGTTCGTCTCATCTTGTTCCTACATCTTTTTCACACGGTTTCTGTCAACTTTTTTGTTTACACTTCTCACAACCTTCTGTTTACTATAAAATTGACAATAAACAAAAACAAACAGAAACAAAGTAAACAAAATGAAATAACAAAATAAACAAACAAATAAAGAACAATGAATGAATAAATAAACACCGTTTTATCAGACTAGGAACAAATGAATAAGAAAATGAAAATGGCAGAGTCGATTGCAAAAGGAATGCGAAAGGCATTTTGTCATAATTCAATCAAGTTGCATCCAACTTTCCATATGCGCCCATTTCATTAGAAGTGCGTACCGCGCGATGGATGGTTTTGCCTAGAAAGTTGCGCGATTATTGTTTACGAAAACGAAGAAACGAGACAAATCAGATAAAAACAGCGTTACATAAGAACATCGGCAAAAATCGTGTAGGTCGTTCATTGAGAAAACTTTAACATACTTCAAACCGTTTGCGGTTGTTGCCTCCTTGCAGATTAGCAAATCGAAAAAAAAAAGAGTCTCTTAGATCACACACATGCACGAACATTCATATTGTCTACTCTTTTGACACAAAACAAAAGGAAAAATGGCATAAAAGACAGAAAACAAAACCCAGAAACAATTGTTATAATTGTTTGTAATCTTTGTTCTGAATAAAAAGTAGAAAATTTATTTCGAATGACAAATGAATGAAAAAATAGAAAATAGTTGGTTTTTGAATTCAAAAAGGGACCAAAGTGAAATCAAGTGAAATAAAAATGAAAAGTCTGTCGAATTGATTGAAGCGCGTCGACACAGATGCGACGAGGAAAAATAACATTAAACTCTCCTAGGCAATAAAAGCAGCTGGTTGATGTGCGTGGTTTAAACTAGGCTAGCGCAAAGATTCAAACTAAGTGGGACAAACGAAATTGTTTAAACGCGAAACAATGTTGCGTGTTAATTAGCCATTTTAGGTGCTCGAACCGATTGATCTGTCGAGGAGAAAAGGCGGCTGGCGAGCGTAGGCTTGCCCACGGTGACATTAATGCTCGGACAGGAACGAAAGATAAAATGCACAAATTTCGAAACAACCGCTTTTATCACTAGAATAATCACCGTTTTCCCACACTCAAAGTCGTACAAATTTATAAAAGTTACAAATTGCAATAACAACAAGAAACGAGTTATTTCAATTGTTGTTTTCGTCTTTTTCAGATGAAAAGTCCCGGTGATGTTGTTACGAGGATGTACCGGGCAAATTTTTACGAAAGCACGTGTCTGCGATGCCAGCAGACGGTGTACCAAGTGGACCGAGTTGGACCGTTGAAGGATTTCACGTTCTTCCATGCTGGTTGTTTCAAGTGTGCGATTTGTGGTACCAAGTTGACACTCAAAACTTATTATAATAATCAGCACACAATCAACGACAAGGAAGTTTACTGCAGCAGTCACGTACCGAAACCAGGGCCTGGAACGCTCGATGGATCCAGCGTGGGAATCAGGAGCGCTCTCAATGTGCCCAGGAGTGGATATGTGAATGAACAAATCAGAGCTGGGGCTCACCCAGGGGCCTCTATCCTCATAGGTACCACAAGTGCCTTATTCAAAAACTACTCAAATTCATTCTTTTTTTTTTCTCATTTCAATGAAAACCATAAAAATTATGTAAACAAGACAAAATTTGATGTAAAAATGCAAAATGTGTAAACTTTTTTGTAAACTGAAGGTAAATTTTAAACAAAACTTTTTGCATTTTAAATACACTTTGAAAAAGTAAAACTTTGAAAGTAAAAATGTGGCTGTAAAATCTTGGATGGTTAATTCAAAAGTGTAAATTCGAAAGAAACGAAAAGTAGTTTGCAAAAAAATGGCTCAAATGGAGGAAAGTAAACCTCGCGAAGCAGAAAAGAATTTCGTTATGATTCATTCAAGAGCGATAAAGTTTGTGTTTCATAGAAGTAAAACATGAATGGCAAAACCGTTAGAAAAAAGATTGTCGAGAAAGTCAAAAGTCAATAGGAGGTTTTGCAAGCGACTGACCCTGTTGACGGGCTGTTGAAGTTGAAATGAGAATTTAAAAGAAAAACATGACTCTGTTTAGCAACTATGAGGACACGAACCACGGAAGGCATCAAAACGGGCATGGTTCACCGATGACGAACTCGTCTCACCGCGATTCGCACGCAAATCACGGTTTATCATCGTCCAACAATCATCACAATTTCTCCAACGATGGATATCAGTACGGCAGGTTCGACGCAAGTGCGCTGCACATTGCACACGCGCTCAAACAAACGGAAATACAAAAAGGATATGCCAAGGCCCGAGAAAAGCCCATTGATTTTTACCTCGTAAGTCATCACAAACAACAGTTCCGCTCTTTTCATTTTTCTCTTTCTTTTTCTTTGCTTTTCCTGAGTGCAGTTTCTAAAATTAGAAATGATTTTCTAACTAGTCTTTGTGACTGATCATTTTTCACATTTGCATTTCCGTCTTGTTTACAATTATTTATTTGATTCATTTTTCAATTTATCGTAGATTTGCTGCGATTTTTGAATTCAGAGTTACATCATGTTTTTGTATAATTTTTTGAGAAGCAACTTCTGGTTAATGAATTTAAATTTCACATAAGCAAACCAACCGCAAAAGTAACGTGCGCGTACGATTTCAAATACGGCTTTCTATTGTGCATTGATAAGTAAATTAATAATTAATGAATGAACAATTTATGCCGAAACAAAGTTTTTTGTAATAGTCCGCTGGTGCATCGCCACTTTCTACTACTGAATTATTAAATATTCGAACATTCCAACGATCAATTAAAGTGTCAATTTTCAATCATTTTTCATCCGGACATTTTTCAATTTCTACGAAATGGGCATAAATTTTTACCGAGTTGACAATGTTTTGAAATTGAATTGCGATTTAACGTTTTTTTTTCCTCTTTTTAAAGGCGTTTAAATTTACAACGAGTTGAAATTATTTAGAAATTGAATTGCGATTTGAAGTTTTTTGTGCCTTTTTCTAAATATGTCTAATAAGAAAATGTTTATGTCGGATTTCACAGTATCTTATCGTTATTTCTATTTACAATATGTGCGTGTATGATTGGCTGCGATAGGGTGTACGTACCGTACGTGCGCTTCGCCGCTCGTCATGCCCCAATTCTTAGTTGCCGCGCTCGTATCAAAATTACAATACGCTTAACAATTTTCATCTCACACGTACACGTAAGTGAATCAAGGAACAAAAAAATTTTTGATTTAAGCTTATCTCGCCTGTGCCAGAGACAAACTTTCTAAGATAACTTTTATCCGGTTTGCGAACGTTATTTCCATAGATGCAAAAGTCAATGTCATCGAAAATTTACAACAAAACTTCCCAAACAAGTTGAACATGTTTTATATTTTATAATTTTGTTAAAAAACAAACAAACAAAAGTGTTGGAAAAACTTTCGGATTCGATTTGGTAAATTTATTTTATGGCGACAAGGAAAAAGGAGTGAAAGGGTTGAATTGAATTGAATTTTTTGATTCGGTAGATGTTTCCAAGTTTGAAAGTTCTAGAATTGAATTTGAAAGAAAATGCTCGAGGTGTAGACAAGCACAATGGCAAGTTTTCGTTATTGTGAAATCGCACGAGACGCGGGCGTTCTTTTTTCCCTCGTGCCACATGCTTTTGAATCATTTCCGCTTACGGTACTTGACGACTAATTAGAACATTATTGCCGCGAGCAGGCTCAACAATGTGATCTCACGTTTTGTGAATCGCGCGCAACCGTCACAGACAAACGGCCCATCTTTTCAATTACCCTCAAACTGATAGATTTAGTCATAATACCTCAAAGATAAACTCGATTATTCATTTACTTTTTAATCTTTTTTTTACAGTACGAAGTTATGTTACACAAGTAGATTTTAATTATTAATTTTTATCGAATTTCACATCAAATTATGTAAAGGCAGAATCGATTTCTTTTCCGGTTTAGTATTGTGTTACCAGGTTGTGATTTACAAATTTTTTTACCTCAATTAGGGACACGTGAAAGTAAAAAATTGGTGTTTTTAATTTTCGTTCTGTTCACTCGGATTGAAAATAAGTCAAATAGATAACAAATTTCGTAATCGCAGAAATGGGAATTGTAAAGTGAAACTTTTAGAATTTTTGAAAGTGTTAAAAAATTTCAATTATTTTTGTCGCTTTCAGTGGCTTTTTATTTCGAGGGGGGGATAAGGTAATGGAAAAATAGAAGGAACAAAATTGTTGATAACAATTGTGAGATTGGAATGAGTCTATGATTACATGAAAAATCAAGCTGGAAACTGTTTCAGCGCAATAAGGTCAACTCATTGCAAATATAATGCATGGTTTGTTCTCTCGAGCGGAAATCATATTGCACTAGAGAGACTGTACGATATAAGTTGGAAAATTCATTAAGGATGAAAAAGATAGACTGGATGGATTATTTTTGGTTTTCAGGACCGTGACGAGCAGACGAGATTGGAAATGAAACACCGTAAGGAAGAAGATGACTTGTACCGAAAGTTTGCACATCACCGGGAGGAGGAGGATCGACGAATTCGAGAGGAGTTCAGGGTACATTGTTTTTCAATTTTTCAGAAGCAGAAGTTTAATTTTTTTTTCATTTTCAAAAAGGAATACTTTGTTTTTGCATGAAATTGTATCAGAAAATTAACAAAGAGAACATTTTAATAGGACGAATGGGAAAAAGAGTTGGAACAATTGTCAGAAAGGTGGGATCGCGAGAGAGGGTTAAAAGGTCGAACGCAACAATTCCAGCAAGAAAAAGAGGATCTTGAAAAGAATATGACATTGCGAAGAGACAAAAAGAAGGAAAGTCTAACGAGGAGGATCATGGAACATGAAAGGTAAAGCAAAACAAAAAAACATTCAATTCTAATTCCTAAAAGAGTTAATTTTTGATTGATGAATGAATTGATATTTTCGTTATTCAGGGCAGCGACAGCGGCTTTGGTAGAAAAGCAAAGTTCTGAGATGCTCGAGCTGATCAATGAAGCAAGAAGCGAGTACATGTTACAGGAAAGTCTCTACCTGGACGAAGGAGTTGACTACGCTCAAGAAGCGCCTCCGTCGCCGTATCCCTCACGAGCTCCGCCTCCCCATCCACCCATCCTTGCCAAATATCACCTCTACAATGACCCTACAGAATTCGCAGACATAGACCAGATTGCTATCTCGGTAATTTTCAATCTACTAAACTATGACTAACGAAACAAAATTTAGAAAAACTAATCGAATTAGTTATTTCTATTTTATAAACTAATCTCTGAACTCGTGAAATTTGAGAAACTGTTTTTCTGTTTTGTAGGTAGCACAAGAAGACCAAAAAACATTCACAGATCTAGTGAGAAAACTTGTGAGCAAATGTGGCTCGGATATTGAAAAGGCAAGGACAATTTTCCGATGGATCACAGTCAAAAATTTAAACACCATGCAATTTGATGACAACATGCAAAGTGACACTCCAATGGGGCTTTTAAGGGGGATCAAACATGGCACAGAAAGTTATCATGTTCTATTCAAAAGACTTTGCAGGTATAAAAAACTGTTGTTTTTCTTTAAACAAGTTTTGAAAAGAAAAAGTCGATAGGAAATCTTCGTCTTTGTTTTGCTTTACTTGTCATGTTCGACGAGTAGAATATTACGCAAGACTAAATAGTAATGTGATGTTATTAAACAGTTACGCTGGGCTGCACTGCGTGGTGATCAAAGGGTACAGTAAATCGGCGGGTTATCAACCAGGTGTATGCTTCGAAGACAACCGATTTCGAAATAGCTGGAACGCAGTGTTCGTCGCGGGTTCATGGAGATTCGTTCAGTGTAACTGGGGAGCTCGACACCTCGTCAACGCCAAAGAATTGCCTCATCCGGGACAACCCAAGGAAAAAAGCGATAGTCTAAGGTTCCTTTCAACAATTTTCTACTTTTTTGTAACCATTTGTCTTCTACTGTATCAATCCAATTGAAATTGTATTAACAAATTTAATTTTCAATTTCAGGTACGAATACGACGACCATTACTTTTTGACGGATCCTCGCGAGTTCGTCTACGAGTTCTTCCCGTTACAAGAAGAGTGGCAACTTCTGAAACAGCCGATTACGCTGAAAGATTTCGAGGAGCTGCCTTTCGTTCGGTCGTTATTCTTCAGGTGAATAAATTCAATGACATTTTGCGGTAATTGAAAAGTGTCATAAACAAAGAACAAATGAGAAACTAAAAATTAGCATAGTCTTTAAGTTGGGAAACGTTGTAAACAATTCCGCTTCTGGAATGTAGGATGCAATGTTGCGAAGCGTATTTTATTGTTTGACAAGAGTCTTCGAAGTTGGAAATATAATAAAAATGCATCGATGAATTGCAGATACGACCTATACTTTCCGGACACCAACACCAACTCTGTTATGTACACTGACTCAACCGGTGCGGCGACAGTGAGAATAGCTATGCCGGCTCACATGCAATCGTCTTTGATTTTTCATTACAACCTCAAGTTCTACGACAATGACGCCGACAATTACAACGGTATCTCGTTGAAAAGATTCGTCATGCAGGTAATTTTGAAACAACTCAACTATTGCAACTACCTCGTTTTTAAATTAAAATTAACAGTAGTACAGTGAAAATGTACGATGTGGTTTGTTGTTTATGTTTGTAGTCCGTTGTGGGCAACCTGGTGGCATTCCGAGTGCACGCACCCTGTTCCGGTGCCTTTCTTTTGGACGTGTTTGCAAACGCAGTGACGCCCAAGGAATACTTAACAGGCGAGCCCATGAAGTTCAAGAGCGTCTGCAAATTTAAAATTGCGTGCGAGGATTTGCAGACGGTAATGGTGCCGTTACCAAATTGCGCAAGCGGCGAGTGGGGACCTACTAAGGCCACCAGACTGTTTGGTCTTGTTCCGATTACACATCAGGTTCAACTTTGGAAATTAATTAATTAAAATCAAAGGACTACCGTTTGTTTCAAGTTTCAAATTCAACTTGAGATTACAACTTGATACCATTAAATTTGAAACAAAATTATTCAAACAAAAAATTTGCATAAAAAGTTGTGCAAAAATGAAAAATTTATAATTGAATGGAATTTGATTTCAGGAAGCGTTGGTATTTGCCGGCCGAGAATTGGAAATACAATTTCGCATGTCTCGGCAGCTGACAGACTTCATGGCGACTTTGCATAAGAACGGTATCGAGGAGAAACGGCTGTCAAAATATGTCACGCACACGGTCACCGACGACGATGTCGTAACTTTCTCCATCACTTTTCCGGAAGAAGGCCAGTACGGCCTCGACATATATACACGCGAATTGACCGCACCGACTCATCACGACGTCTCAGGCGAGAAGCATTTACTCACGCATTGTTGCAAGTACCTCATTAACTCGAGCAAACGCAATTAGTCATGCAGTCCCTGCATCATCGGCTTTTTCATTTTTTTTTTATTTTTTCTTTTTTTTCATTTTAGTTCAAAACCACGTAATCAATCTGCACTTGTTCATTATTGACGATTTTCTTTATTTGCGCTCATAGTTTAGAACACGTCTGAAAGTGCAACTTATTTTTATATATTCAAAATAAATTATACAAATTGTTTATATCAGCGTTTCTATTTTTTGTATCGTAGGTTTGTTAACTTGGTAGATTTATGTTTTGTACGATAATGGTTTGTTGGAAAACTGTTTTTCGACACACTGAAAATGAGATACTTTTATCTAACCATCGAAAGTATTGAAATGAGGAATTGAAAAATGTAGGTCGTTAGTAAAAAGTGCAATCGAAAGAATGTAAAAAATGTATATTTGAGTATCTTGATTTGTCATGAGATTTAAACTGTTAATGAAATAAATCGCAATTTTAATAAGTCTAATGTTCTACATTAATATTAACAACAAACGCGTATCGAGTAAATATCAAAACTGATACCTTATTTTCACATTTTTATTCTCTAATAATTATACAAATACGAAAAACGTAACAAAACACATTTCATTGACTGTGGTGACGTACGGTGATTATTTACAATTCTTTTTTTTTTTTGCTTTTTTTTACAATTCTGTTTCTTCATATATCGAAACGTTTCTTACAAAACACGCCTAAAAAATCGGAATGTAAAAATAACGTCTTATTGTTAAGAGCTAGTTGATTGTTGTGGCGATAAATTTTCGGCTGAGATGTAATACTGGTCGCCAAACCATTCCAGATGCGTTTCTAAAAAACTGAAACCACATTATAACGTTTTTTATTGAACCTAATGAAAATAGTTTTGTTTAATTTCAAGTTAAAAGACTTACTTTAAAAACGCATCGAGATATTTCAAGAGGACTTTCATTTTCTTGTCAGGAATATCCGTTTGCTGTAGGAGGTCCGGAAGTTTTACTGCAAATTGAAACAAAACAAACAAATGATTATTTTAGTTTTGTTATTGTAAGTATTGTAAAATGTTTTATATTTTCTAGACTTACCAAAAAGTCTAACTAGATGAATCGCTCCATAATAAGTAGACGGATACCGATGGTTTAATTTCTTCATATAATCAGGTATCAGTCGCCACTTACTTGCTTCTGCTAATAAAAGACTGGCTTGTGCTGAGTACATGCATGGCATTTGTGTCCTCAAATTAATAGATCGCGGGCTTGAACATCTCGAACTCGTACTTGCAATACTGTTTGAGCAATAAAGTCAAAAAATGAGATTCAGTTTAATGTTTCCTCTCAATAAAATTATTTGTTTTAAGAAAAATAAACTAAAAAATTAGAACATAATTGAATTGAATTGAAGAATTGAAAGCCTAAAATTGACCTCGTAACAGTGGAAGTTTCTCCCTTGTTACCATCCTCTGCAATTCGGGTTTTGAAATCTTCAGAAGTTGCTGATCGGCAGGACCGCAACCTCCTTCGAATAGGACAACTATTTTTGTCCCCATCAGCATCCTGTTCTCTGAATGGAGGTAAATGAGCGTATTCGTTATCATCAAAATTTTCGTCCTTGATTATCAATTCTCTAGAAGTGAATGACAAAGAAACAACATTTACAATAAAAAGCTGACAAATGATAAAAATTAAAATTGCACAACACTGCGGATCACAATAATTTGCACATTAACGAACAGAAAAAAACCGTGACTCAAAATTTGACAAATAACTCAAACTCACTCGATCGGTTCTTCCTTGATAGTTACATTCGAGTCAGCATTAGCGGCTAACGTCGAAACAATATCGCAATACTGCTGTCTCTCTTGTCTGTACAGAAGTAAGTCGTGCAACGTAAAGTCAAAGTAGACTCTTATCCCGTCGGCCGTTTCTCTGCAGATGTTAATGTCGGTGACCGCTCTTTCGATCGTTTGATTTGTTTTGTTTCTTGACGATGGCTTTTCCGAGAAATGCGAAAGTTGCGTTGTCGTGTAATGGTGGACCCAAGCTTCTAGGATGTTTACCACAGATGCCTGACATGGCAGATTGACAAGCTGGAAGAATGTTACAAGAATTATTATCTGTATAAGTTTAAAACATGCATGTTTTTAGTTTTTATATAAGAAATAATCCAATGTTTACTTTATTATTTTGAACGATTGACTCATGGTCGTGTTCTAAGGCACGTCTTAGAGCAACCCCTATGTCAAGATCGATTACTGGACGCACATTTGCCCCGGACTGACTTCCACCGCCACTGTCCTCATCGTCGCTCGTTTCTCCAACGTAATCTGAACTGCTTTCCATGTCTTCTTCAGTTACAACATCCTAAAAGTTGAAAAACAGTTTTGTTTAACATTGCAATATCAAAATTACTTTGTTCAATGTATTTTTCTATGATAAATTACTGTAGTTTTAGTTTGTTTTTGATTGATAGTTTTGGAAAAATATTGTTTACCTCGGTATCATAATCGTCGTGTTGTTCAGAACTGCCATCCTCAGAAGAACCAGTTGTTACCGAAGTTGTACGACTACCGGTACTTCTTGCTCTGTGTTTTGAGTCTGCTCCTGTCTCGTTGGATCGTTCCGAGTATTTATGACTTCGTTTTTTCCTCTCCCGACGGTACAAGTATGCTCCTCTGAAAACATTTTAGTTGATTCACATCTTATCAATTGTGAAACTTCTATTTAATTTCATTTTATTGTTCTTTTTAGTTTCACTTGATGAGTTATGGATTCTTAAGATTTTTTTACTTACAGTTGCAATTGAGCTTTTTCAGCTAAATCCCTTTGAAGTTGTCGATTTTCTTCCGTGTCTTTTAAAACGTATTCTTCCGTTACACAGCGATCCCAGGACGAATTCCAGCCCTGTTTGTACATGACAAAAAACGAATGTTTGTTGAGTACAAATTAAAACAAAAGTTTGTTTTAGTTTGTTGATTAAAAATTCAAAGGAAAGTCTTGATTTTGTAAATGTTGCTGGTACGTGTGTAGTTGACGAAATGAGTTCAACATTACATTTGTTTTGCCAAACATTTATCAGAATTATTGAACAAAAAAAAATATTCTGTGAAATTGAAAGTTTGTTATGAAATGAGTTTGTTGATAAACATATCTTTCTTGTTAACTTCATTCCTCTAAATGAAATTATCTCAAATTGTTATTTAATTTTTAAAACTCAGTATAAGTGTATTGTTTTGTAAATAATCATACCATAACAAATCAGTCATAATTCGTTTTTTGTAATTTTGATTATGTCATAATTGGAAAAGAGAAAAAAATATTAATTTTTGTAGGTCGAAGTAAATGAATTAAAATAATTAAAAAACAAAATGATAACTTGAAATTATATGCAATGCAATAACATGCGATAGAAAAGCAAAACTGTGCTTGCATTTATGCATAAGTGAAACATTTTTTCACCTGAAAATGTATTAAATATTCAACTGCTTTTCTGCCACGTTGATCTTTGTTGACAATAACATCTAAAACCTGCAAATTTCAATGATGTAATAATATTTACTAACTTATCCCAACTACTTTGAATCCCCACTAACTTCCTTTACAACTATTATAATAATTGAACCAACCTATTTACAACCGTATAATCTATTTGTTCGCATCCCAGCTTTGACAGAAAAACAAATAAAAAAATAGCAAACCAGACATTTTTGTTTAAAAAACTTACCTTTGAATCGTACAAAACTTTGGCTTTTGTTGGATCAGGCTCGTAGCACAGCACCTTTTCTCCGTCACAAAATTTGAATTTTGGCCCTCTAGTTGATACCATTGTTTCCTCGTTTATATTTATATTCTCAATTTTTAATTCGTTTCAATGACACATCTCTTAAACTGTAAACAAACAAACTGTCATCAAAACTTTGACAACACCAACAACAAAGCCAGTAATCAAAAACCGGACGATAAATCACTTACTAAAAAAATAACTTCACACTACACAAACCAAAAACTAAAAACAATAGTTTTTAATCTTCCCAACAACACCAATTTTTTTTAACTCATGCAAAATTCTCGTTTTTTCGGCGTATTTTGACTTTTCAATCACAAACAATTAAATTTGAGGTTAGTTTTTGGCCCTACGCTTCAAGAGCGAGAGAGAAAGAGCGAAGAAAAGAGAAAGAGAAAAGACGCGCCGGCCGATTGTCAGCTAACTTCAGACCGTTGAAATTAAATACAATTGTTTTGTTGACATCTTTATCATAATTCAATTTTTTGAGTCTTATTGCTCGTCGTTTCTTTAAAAGTTTTTTTCTATCGAGGTCAAATACGTTAATTGAAAAAAAAGAAACATTACGAATCAATGTTAATTAAAGTAGAAGAAAGGGAAGGGGGAAGATGCGCACGCAGACCGACGTAAACGGACAGGACAGACACGCCATAACCGGAAACCCGCTCGATGTCCATTGTTGAAGTGTGATCAACACAGCAAAATGGCGGCGATCGACTCCTCCGCGGACGAAAGCCTTTACCCAATTGCAGTTTTAATCGATGAATTAAAAAACGAGGATGTCCAGGTACGAAAAGAATTCACAACCGCGAAGCTGAAAAGTTCAACATTCGCGCCCATTTGTCGGGTTTGTTAACGGTGCATACCGGTTGTTTGACGTTCGCCCACCTCTCGCAATGAATGCTTTTGTAAAAAAAATCAAAGAACAAATTGAACTTGTGGATTTCGTACGTCGTTTTTGTTGGCTATTAGTTTGCAAACTTGACAAGTGGGCGATTGTGGTGTTGTTTTTGCGAGAACGCAATATCGATCGGTGACGCGTGAAAGTTTGTGGAAGAGGCGTTTGCTAACGTTTTGAAATTCGCAGTTGCGGTTGAACTCGATCAAGAAGTTATCGACGATAGCCTTGGCTTTGGGAGTCGAACGAACTCGCACTGAGCTCATACCGTTTCTTACCGACACAATTTATGATGAGGATGAGGTTCTACTCGCACTTGCTGAGCAGTTGGGACAGTTCACGCCGCTTGTCGGCGGACCAGAATATGTCTACTGTTTATTAGTAAGTCGAAATTAAGTTTTTTCACTATTGTTTTCTTTCAAACTGTTTTTTGTTGATTTTTTAATGTTTTGTTATGCACTTACTTTTTCATTTGTTCTTTCTGTTTGTAAACAACACGAGACGTAAATAATACAATTTGTTCGTTTTGTTGTTGTTATTGTTCATGAACAATGTTGTAAACAAATTATGCAAACTGTTTATTTTCTTGACTGGTTTTAATTTGCAGTTACTTTTTTGTGATTGCGATTTTTGATTTATTGTAAATTAACAAAACAAATGTTTTTTATAGCCGCCGCTGGAATCGTTAGCTCAAATCGAAGAGACAGTAGTTCGAGACAAAGCAGTCGAATCTTTGCGTAACATCGCTCAGTTGCACAGTCCACAAGATTTGGAAGAGCATTTCGTACCGCTGGTACAACGGTTGGCATCCGGAGACTGGTTCACGTCTCGAACGTCAGCATGTGGCCTATTCAGCGTTTGCTATCCTCGAGTCAGTGCGTCGATCAAAGGTAAAAAATACAAAAAAACTCGAACAAATTATCGACAATCCTAAAATGTCCTACATACCCTTTTCATAAATAACAAAACAGATATTAATAATTAGTTTTATCTATGATTTTAGCGGAACTGCGAAATTATTTCCGAAACTTGTGCCAGGATGATACTCCGATGGTCCGGAGGTCTGCTGCTAACAAATTAGGCGAATTTGCTAAAGTTGTCGAGATTGAGTATTTGAAGTCCGAATTGATTCCGATGTTTGTTATTCTCGCACAAGATGAACAAGTAAATGTTATTTTTAATCAAAATTTGTTAATCAGCCATGTTTACTTCAAAGACAAGAAATAATGATGCAATGAATTTGCTTTTTTAGGATTCGGTACGTTTGTTAGCTGTAGAGGCGTGCGTTAGTATCGCAACTTTGCTTCAACAGGAAGATGTTGAACAACTGGTGATGTCGACCCTTCGACAGTGCGCCGGAGATCAGTCTTGGCGTGTTCGTTACATGGTCGCAGACAAATTCACAGAGGTACAAAAACAAACATTTACTTTCAATAAAATAAACATTTGACTAACTTGTTGTTTGTCAGTTTACACATTTATGATTTAATTTTTGTAGCTTCAAAAAGCAGTCGGTCCAGAAATCACAAAAACAGATCTAGTACCTGCATTTCAAGTATTGTTAAAAGACACAGAAGCCGAAGTACGAGCTGCTGCAGCGGATAAGGTTCGTGACTTCTGTCAGAATCTTGATCAGTTCAGTCAGGAGCAGATTATTATGGCAAACATATTGCCATGTGTCAAAGAACTTGTCGCCGATCCGAACCAACATGTTAAATCAGCTTTGGCCAGTGTCATCATGGGACTTAGTCCGATCTTGGGCAAACACAAGTAAATACTCATTTAAATTCTTAATTTTATTATTTTTCCTTGTCTAAACTTGAAATTCATTTTTGAATTGTTAATTAACTGTTTTCCCTTTATTTTTCAACAGCACAATCGATCATTTGTTGCCACTATTTTTGTCACAACTCAAAGACGAGTGTCCCGAGGTTCGTCTGAACATAATCAGCAATTTGGATTGCGTGAATGAGGTCATCGGAATCCAACAGTTGTCGCAGTCACTTTTGCCTGCGATTGTCGAGTTGGCTGAGGACTCAAAATGGAGAGTGCGGCTTGCCATCATTGAGTGAGTTTTTTCCCCAATTTCAAAATTATAATAACAACAATTCATGCAATTTAATTATGTTACTATGTTCTTTAATTTCTTTATAGATACATGCCGCTGTTAGCTGGACAACTGGGCGTGGACTTTTTCGACGAGAAACTTAATTCCTTGTGCATGACCTGGTTGGTTGATCATGTTTACGCAATACGAGAAGCGGCCACTCTCAATCTCAAGAAATTAGTTGAAAAGTTCGGCCCGAAATGGGCCCAAAATACTGTTATCCCGAAAGTATTAGACATGTCCAGAGACCCTAACTATCTTCACAGAATGACCTGTCTTTTTTGCATAAACGTAAGTTTTTAACTTCAACTTTTGTTACACTTTCATCCAGTTTCTGAAAAGATTAGTTTTTATAACAATCAAATTGTTTTTAAATTAACAGGTCCTCGCCGAAGTTTGCGGCCCAGAAATTACAACAAAAGTCATGCTTCCAACTGTGCTCACAATGGCCAATGACAGCGTGGCTAACGTGAGGTTCAACGTCGCAAAAACTTTGCAACGCATTGGACCGCATTTGGAACCAAGCGCGATCCAATCGCAAGTCAAACCTGTTTTAGATAAACTCAACAATGATCCGGATGTTGATGTGAAATTTTTCGCATCGGAAGCCATCGCAGCGATTGCGGGTAATCTAAATTGATCAATCAAAACGAAGTTCTTTTGTTTCCTTTTTCAATAATCAACGCCTTTTGAATTTTTTATACCCAACAAACTTTTGTCATAAGTATTCGCAAAACTGAAAGCATAGAATAAAGATTATCGATCTGAGAAAACAAGTATTTTGTTATTGTTTAGCTTGAAGATTGAGCATTGTGTTTTTCAGCTTAGGTTGAACTGGATGCAAGTGCACTGATCAAACAGCTCTAATTGAAACGGGACGCTGATTGCGAATGAAAATGTCAGGTCTCATGAATCCCATTTAATAAACCACAGATTCTACATGACATCATATTATAACTGCACTGACAGATGAAATATGGCCTCGATGGGCAGAAAAATAAATTATCAATTTAGAAGAAAGCAACGTTAAAGGATAATTTTAATTTCGTTGTATTTGTATGTCTATATAACAATAAGTATTGATATCCATTGTAATTGGTAACCTATATAACTCGTACTTGATAATTGTCTCTTAATAAATGAACAAGAAGATACAAATTGATTCTTTTTCTCCCTATTTTTTTGTTTGTCAATAAAAAAATCGATCAAGGGGAAATATTATAAGTCAATTCGATTTCGACACTTTTTATTTCTCACAACTATCATCGTATAGTAAACCTTAAAATAATTGTATTATCACAGCTTAAAATTACAATAACTTTTTTGCAGTATTTTGATAAAACACATTTATCTCATTGGCATTCGCAAAATCGGGGAAAAGTAAACTCGTTATTACAGTAACCTACTGTTTTTACACACAGTAATCAAATTTGATCGACAATTCATGTTTATCGTTGGACAATATCGTGAAAAACGAAATATGAATTTCAGCCTGAGAAAATCGCGTTTGGGCATTGACAACATTCGTCACGTAATAAAAAATATAATTTACAATTTAACGTCGCGCGTAATAACGAATAAGTCGACGGCGATTTCTCACATTCTATATTTCATTTTTGCACAATCTAATCTAGGGATCCATTGCGATTCACTGGATTGTTATTAATATTGGTTTTTCTATTTTTAGTATCGTAGAAAATGCATAAAACATGTTAGATCGATTACAACCCTACTGTTAGTACTTTTATAGTAGTCGGTTTGTTTTGTTTATTTACACGAGATTGTTAATTTTAAAGTTATGTGATGTGACATGAGTATTGAGAGTTACAAAAAAAAGTAAGACGCAATGATGGAGAAGACAGGCGTAAACAACATAATTGAATTGAACAATCGGTTGTGCTTTGTCTAAGTAAAACTTTAGACGAAGTTACTAAACGAGTTACTCAAAGTTACAACGAACTTCTTAAGCTACTTGATCTCCACTTTTTATATATTAATTCCTCTTTCTTTTTTAAACGCAAAATGTTGCATTTTTCATAATTACTTCTTTTCTATCACTCTTGAACTAGATTGTCAGAATTGCTTAAGTACTTCGCTGTAACAACTTTTGGAGTAAAAAAGAGAAAACAAATGTTTTTTGAATCGAACAATAAAGACGTTTTTACGTGGCTAACTAATGACTAATGAATTTAGCACCTCCGTAAAGTTTAACGTAAAATATGAGTTTTCGTTGATTATTAAACATAAAATATCGGTGGCTTTGTCGTAGAACAGTTGATTTCAAAGATTTTCTACACATTTGCACAAAAAAACGAACTAATTGATGATGACTAATAGTAAATATATCGTACGTGAAAACATATTTGCGTTGAATAAAGAGTAAAAATTGGTAAAGTAACGCAGAAAGTAAAAATCAGTACAAATTCGTCACTTGTTTTGGCATCAAACGACAAACTCAAGTCATCGGGTGATGTGACTTCGTTAGAAACTTTTTTTTCAAGTCTTCAAACTTTTATCAAGTTTGTTGTCATTGTACAATAATTATTACTGTTGAAAATTTCTATTTTCTTAAAATGGATAATAGAAACTTTTTCCGCTAGATAGTTTTACTTGTCAGGTTTCGATGATGAAATGAAAGTTAGGTTTTTCTAACTACGGCAAATTTCGATTGTAAAAAATGATACTTTCAAAGTTCAAATAAAAACATCAAACAAAACAACAACGAGACAATTAAAAAAAATATCTAAAAAAATAGTTTTGTCAATTGAATGAAACAAAATGTATGCAAAAATATGATTGGAATATTCTCTTTGTTTTTGTTTCGCATCTCTAATCAGTTCTTACTTTTGATGCCGATATTTTTTGTACAAAAGGAGTTTTTGTACTCGACATTAAACGGCAATTTTCTTATCGCTTTTCACGTCAACTGTGATGGTGTTACTTATGGTTGGAACCTGATCTGTTGGCGTACTCTCCGCACTGACGATGTTCAGTGACGATATTTTTGCTCGTTGATAAGCGACCACTGTGTTGAGGCTCAAAAATCTGCAACAATCATTCCCATTTTTACTTAATTCCACGAAACAAACTCGAAAAAATATCTTGTGGGTAAAATGTAAACTTTCAACTTTTTTTTGTGTACAATTAAAAAAAAGAGAAATTCTGTACACATACCTTATGCAAACATACATGACCAATAAAGCAGCACCAGCAGCGAGCATTTTGATTATCGGTCTTTCAACAAGCTGAATTAGAATCCACGTGCCTGCCGATGATCCACACATGACACTAACGATGCAGATCGTTTGTACCCAATGCTTCGTTGTTAAACCTTGTTGCCAATCAAGCCGGGTCGCGTGCTCAACATTGTACTTTGTTCCACAAACTTTACAAGTTAAATTGTCGATGTTCATCGAACTCTATCAAAAAACAAAAAAAAAAGTATAAACACTTTGAACAAAACAATTTGTAAACTGTTCTGGAAATTCAAAAATTTTGTTTGTACCTCAACCAGCCAGCGTTTCAGACAGTCATGATGCACTGCACTGACATCGCCCCGACATTGGCAAGGTTGAATTAATGGACCAGCATCTGTACGCTCACTATCATAGCAGATCCAACAATCTTTGCTACTGACGGAAATGCCATCTGTTAGAGTTTCTGGTTCCTTGATTTCCCGTTTGTCTTGCAACTCGACTTCGAAAGGCTGCTGCTTCAACTGGTCAATTTCCGATTGGTTGAAAATTCGCTTTGGATTTAATATCCATAATTGCTCCGGACTATGAAAGAAAAATTCCATTAGTAATTCGTTTACGATTGCTCGATATTTTATCACACCTTTTTTAAGAAAAAATTCACTTTTTTACCTGACACAATTCCACAACACACAAGGAAACCACAAAGCGACGCCCACTTCAAGAACTCGAAAAACAATATCGTGCCAGTTTCTCGTAGGGAGCGGTGTCCTTGAAATTATAAAAAAATTAATAAATATCGCACTAGACTTTCAAAGTTGATAGATTTAATTTAGGAATTTACTTTGTTTTCCAGAATTCGCTGAGGGTTTCGCTGAAGAGAAATCCGACAATGATGAAAAGCATGAAAGCCTGCGTCAGAAGTCCAAACCTGGACTGATTTAGTTGCGAAGTGTTCAAGTGATTAACATAGTCCGAATCTCTCGAAGTACTTGGGATGGGATCAAACAACTTTGCATTCACTGGATCTTCTGCTGGGGCTTTCGGTTGGTTCGTCAACCGTTTGTTGTTTGCTATCGTTGCAATGTGGTTTTCGTTTAAAAATCCTCCGCGTAACTGAAACATCAAAGTTGTGTTCAACTTTGAGTTGAAAAAATGACATTCTGTTTTGATAATAAATGACGAATTTGGAAATTATTGTCTACCTTGAAAAACACTTCGATTCCGTAGATTAAAAAGAAGATCACAACTATGAAGAGAAGTACGGCATAGCAGCCATTGAAGATGTGAGTGTAGTAACTCTGAAAGTACAAAATCAATCCAAAAGATGAATTTGCAGTCCGTTGTTTGAATGTATAATAACGTTGTATATCATTTGAGTGATGTATACAAACCTGTTCTTCATTATTGGCACTGATTCTCGCTATGATGAACTCGGCTAAAAGTATTGAAAAATTCATGACGTTAAAAACAACAAATGCAAGAAACGATTTGGATAGGAATTGCGGTTTCTCCCAGCGGATCCCTCGAAGATGAAAAACTTCTGCCCAAAAGCAGACGATTAGTGAGGATCCACTCAGAAGTAGAGGATAATATGCTGATAAAAGACTGCGTGACCATCCTTCCATGAAAGCAGTCTAAAAAAATGATTTTAAAAATAATTCATTTTTGTCATTCAGTTCGATTTGCAGTTTTACTTAGTTACTAAAAGGTTAAATGATGTACATGTAAGTGTTTCTATTTACATAACAAGTAAGCTACTTTAACTAGTTTGAATATTGTCTAAAAAGTTATTCAATTCATGAGAATTATGTTCTATAATTTGTTCTATTTAGTAAACACTATCTAATCATCAAAAATGCAATTTTACCGGCGAAGTAAAATAAGCGCCTCGAATCACTGCTGCCAAAAACACAACGAAGTAGAGCAGCTTTTGAGTTGTGATTCTGCAGGCACGCAGCAATGACGGTGCCTTCATCCTCTGCCATTCTGCGATTATACACATTACGAGCTGTGTAAAACAGATGAACGCCAAGAAGAAGAAGATACTCGCAAACGAAATGAAATAGTTCAAATTGGGACCGTGACACTCTGGACCATCAAACTGGATCTGGAAAATTAAACAATTTTTTTCATTAGAAAAGATTGTAGAAACATAAAAAGTTTTTTTTAATGTTTAAAAATGATTCTTACCTCACAGAGACACGTTCCATTATGACACTCGCCATGGCCTGAACAGTTTTCGATGCCACAACTGCCATTCCAAGTCATCATACCAAAATTGAATAGCAAAGTCAGTGGATTTTGTGTGCTCAATGCAACCACACGTTCCATGATTTTATTCCCGCGGAGATTGCAGTAGCAATCTAACTGCCACTACCCTCTGAAAAAAATTTTCCAAACTTATTACATTTTTCATCATCTTTTTGCCTTTTAAATCAGTTGAGAATGTTTCCATATTTTATCATATTTTTTTTTATTAATTATTAATATTCTATAATCAAGAATGAATCATCATTCATTTAATTTATCTTATCAAGAACATAAAAAAGTGTTTGCTTTAAAGTGATTGAACTTTTAAATCGGAAGCATTGGATAGGAATCATTGGTGTCAATAACGTTTGAAACTATCAGCACAGTGTGTCTGTACTGATTCCCCTTGCTTCAACTATGTGTCAGTGTTTATCAATCTGTGTTAATTCACTGTCTACTGTAGATTAATAAATGCCATTCCAATTAATTTCGAAAGATGACTATATGAACTTCAAACGTGATTTATTATTCTTGTATGTTTGCTCATGTCAATAATTGATTGTTGATAATACTCAAACATTCGCAAATGGTTAAAATTCCATTAAATAATTCAATCGATTGGTTTTTTTGAACGTTCGAACAAACGATCACATTTTGGAACTCTATCATTTTGATAACTTTTTTTGGTAATGAAATATTATCTTCAAAAACGCAACTTTTTGTTCTTTACTTCTTTTATGTCAAGATAACAGACAATATCATAGCTTTGTTATTTTTTAAAAAACGTTGTTTTAAATAATATTAACTTTGTGTACAAATTGATAATAGAAGATTTCAACGAGTCAAATAGCAAATTTTAGTAAAAAAAACTTGTCGGTTGTGAATATGTACAAAATTTCGTCCCTCTATTGTAATGAGCTAAGAACAATGACGAATAAATAATCCATGTGGGTTGGGGTTCAACTAAAAAAAAGGAAAACAAAACAGTTGCGACGATGGGATGACACTTACATAATTATCACTATCTGTATTGTCAGGCACGTAAGTGCGATTCAGGTGCAACTCGGTGCATACGTACCTAACTGCGCAAACTCTCGGGTCGCATCTGTCGAAAGTTCTTCCCTTGTCGTTTGATCAACTCCGTGCAAAACTCGACAACGGAAGATCCTTTAAAATGTCCGTGCTTTAACTTTTTTCACGTTTCTCTTTTCGTGCCTTTGTTTATCTCACGAATTTCACCACTGCACTTTTTGCCGTCATGTTCTCTCGACGACACCAAGTTCGCTGTTCGCGTCTTCTCGTTCGTTCTCGTAAACCAACACATACAAAACAAGAAGAAAGATTTTCTTTCTCTTTTTATTCGCAACAAAGGATCTTACGCATGCGCAAAGCCAACATTAAACCATTTTTTCTAATGACAAGTTTTGTTGCTTGTGAATTTTCGAATGCAAAAATGGCCAAAACTTTGTAAGGTTTTAGTTGCATGAATAAGTGAAATTTTATTAGTTTTTGTTTTTTTGCAAAATTGCAATTGCAAAATCGCAGAAGAAAGTGTGTTCCTGAACATTTTAGAGTTTGAGAACACAAGATAGTTGACATTCAAGTAAGAGAGAGAAGGAAGACGATCGTCATATGTTTGTTCTCTCTCGTATCTGGACAATTCGGAATCCATATTCGACAGCAAACTGCGTTGACAAAAAACAGATAAATCTCATCACCAGAGGAACAACCATAAATTGTAGCCAAGGTAAGACGGATTGTTTGGCGATAAACAATCAACAAAATTTTCCCAATTTTTTGGTGCCTTTGAAAAGTGCTATCATGTCAATATTATGTAATAAGTGCACTTCTGTACACTACGTTCCAACCTATAAAAAAAGTTATGTTTTATTATTCGTTTCATTGAAACATCAGAACGAAAACAGAATGCAGTATTTAATCCTGTTTACATTTTATTGTTTACAAATTAACATGTCAATGAATAAAAACAAACTTTGCTGTATTCAAAACTAAATTAAAGATCAAGGTTGTAGTGCAAACTGAATGAAAAATGAACATACAAATGATACAAAACTAAAACAATGACAATTGTTTTCATTTTTAGATGTCGTTGACGAAACCTAATATGCGCAATTTAGTTTACAACAATGCGAAAAAACACATTGGGCTGTCATTAGTTATTGCAACTATTTCGGCCTTAGCCTGGAAATTCGGACACACCGAACCAATGAGGAGGCGATACGAAATTTTCCATAGGTAAAAACCAACCTCAACCAATTGTTTATTATAATTATAGATTTGTTTTTCTAAAAAAAAATATATTTTCTTGCAGAATTTACGACGGTGATAAAGCCGAAGAAGAGATGGAAAAGGCCGGAATCTTCACTTACCAGGACCGAACAGAATAAATAGAAATCACAAATGATAATTTATGAATATTATTCCTAGCAAATAAATAAACAAATTCATATAGATTCTCGAACGTTATTCAGAGTGCAAACTTAGCAATAACAAATCATTCTTTTCTCTTACGTTGTTTACAAATATAAATAATGAAACAGAAATAAGTTGTAATTTTTAATTTCCAATTTTAAGATGAAAATAAAGTCCTAGAAACAAGAGATCAAATTCCTAGTGCAAAATTGTAAAATTGCGAAAAGTGTTTAGGAAAAGTTGCGCGAGATGTCGCCAGGTGTGATTGGCGCTTGGCTCGGCTCGCGCGATTGATTTGCGCATGTCAGTTGGCCGCATTGCAAATGGCGGCACCTTGTTATTGTTCATGGCGTTTTATGACTTGTCCCTTTATATTGGCGATTATGTGGTGTTCGTTAGCAAGCTCGGGCATGCACCGGGTGCACAAAGTGCGGTGAGCGACGTGCGCTGAGCGTTCGCCGAGTGGCACCGACGTCGCGTCCGCTCAAGTCTCGGTCCGCTCTGTTGCAACGCAGGGAAATCCCGCACGGAGGCTGCCTGCCTGCCGAGCATCGAGAAATGGGGTAATGTTCATGAAAGCGAGGTCGAGTGCGGAGGTGCGCCTCACCGGTGTTCGCGGCGTCGCTTTTGTCGTCGCGTGCTCGCGACCAAAAGCGACCACGAGCGTCCAGCCCACTTCAACAACACCTCCCCCGACGGACAAAATGGTGGCCCCCCGACATCCGATCCTCCGGACCGAGCGCGCGCCTCCAACCAAGACACTCAGACACCAATTTAAATACGCCCTGTTGGATAATAACAGTGCTGCATTTTAACCTTACAATTAATAACCACCCCCCACTGTCTCTCCTTTCTGCACATTACTATATCACCCTTCACCTCCTAACGGCTTCCGCCAACTTGCTCGTCAAGGTCTTTTAAACCCTCCGACAGAGGTTCATCTAACCTTTTTTCCACCATTTCTCATCTTTTCTTTCCTTTTTCACTTTCTTCTTTTTTTTCTATTTTTCAGTTACTTTTTTTAAAGTTTGCTTTTTCCAGATTTCCTTCCCCCTCCCCGCCCCCTTTCAGATTTGAGCAATTGTTTTTGTCAGTGTTTTGATTTGAGTCGTCTTTTTTTGGAGTTCATTCATTTAATTTATTCATTTTGTTTTGTTGGTATTATTTTTGAAAGTGGTTGTTGTTTGATGTGGGTTGAAAATTGAGTGAAAATGCAAAATTTGGTATTGTTGTGAATAAATGTGTCTGGGAGTAACAATACCTGGTTCTGAATTTTAGAATAAACAAAGTTTGATTGTTGATGTTTTTGTTTTGAATTTTGGATTTTATAATTGGCGTGTCGAAATGTTTGTTTACATGGTGGCAATTTTGTTTGATGTTGTAGTGAAAAAGTCTTTTGAGGAGTTGATAACACTGGCTTGGTTTGGAGTTGGCCAACAGACTGTCGACTTTTATCCTGTGACAGATCTCAGGATACCCCCGGTAGTTATGTGATTGATCTTTGGTACGTTCACCAATCTACTTTTTCTCATATACCAAAAACAAATAATGGTTCCATTATTAGTCCAAAGCTGTCATTCATTTTTTATTGTTTCATTATTACTTTTTACACATTTAAATTGAATAATTTATATATCAACTTTCTTTTTCATTTCATGTATGAATTTTGAATTTTCTTAATTCATTTTCTTACTTGATCAGTTGAACTTGGCGAATTAAAACTTTTTTTCTGATTTTTCAACAGTCATGGCGGCAGATAGTGATGGTGATCTTATCGAAACTGTGGTAACCTGCGAGGGCAACCTCGGAGATCCAGAATTTCCACATCGGTTTCAGATCATTGTGGATCGTTTGAAATCCCTCGTTTGCAAAAGTAAGTTTTGAAAGTTTTTCAACAACTTTGTACTTTTGCGAAATTTGAAATAATTAATATTCTGCTTGTGTGGTTTTTGATTTCTAATATAATGTTTTTTGTAGATAAAGGGGATGAGTTAAGAGTCAACAAAGTAGAGCCATGGAACTCTGTGAGAGTGACATTTTCAATTCCCAAAGAAGCTGCGTTGAGGTTACGAGAACTCGCGGCTCAGGGTTCCAATACCCTTACGCAGCTTGGGATTTTATCAGTTCAAGTAGAAGGCGACCAGGTACTTTTTATTTACACCTAAATCATTCATTATTTACATTTATTCTACTGTCAATCAAAATTAATTAATGACCCACTACCAGATATAATGATTTATTGTACAATTTTGATTTTGTTTGATGTCGAAGATGAAAAGTATTAAATATGAATGTATTAATTATTTTTCATTATCTTTTAGGTTATCTCATTGAGGATAGCTGGTCGGTTTGGCGGAGAAGCGCAAGAAATCGTTCTGCACACCGGGACGACGCAGGACTCTGGGACTAAAACGCAAAACACTGTCGCGAGTGTTGCACCAACCGTGGACAACCCTCCAACGGCACCTTTGCCTGGTCCCAGCAATGCTACGAATATTTCTTCAGCCATACGAAACGTTGCACAGATCATTGCTGCTGGTAATAAATCTCTAACCAAAATAAGCAACATAAATAACACAAAGAAAATAACGCTTCATTTACTTTCATTACGTTTCTTGCACTAATTAATTTTACTAAAATTAAAGTCACCGGGACAACATTTGACGTGAACCGAACAAGAAAAAAAGTATTTTCTTATCTTTTCTTTTGCTTTTAATTGATTACAAACAAACAATTGAAATTCAACTACTCCAATACGTGCAAAAATACTTCATTAATTGTTCACAACAAAATGTCTCACTAACTAAAATAAAAAAAATCTTTGCAGGAGCATCGTCGGACAAGCCGCAATTTCGTTCTCCAAACGTGGTAGCGCCAACGGATTGCGACCCGATTCCGTCGTTCCTCTCTAAGAATGTGCAGCCAACACCAAGCGGTAGCAGCAGCGGGGTGGTTATGCCGAGTCAGCAAGTCTCAAACCCCAGCGGGTCAGCCACCCGGACCAACTACAACGGCCCGTTCCCGTTCGCGAGCATGACGCACGCAGCGCACGCGATGCACAGTCGCGAGAACAACCAGGCATCAAAACCCAGCCCCTACAAATCCCCACAGCAGCAATCCGGAGCGCCGCCACCGTACCCCTCTCAAGACTCTCCGACGATGACGACCCCCAGCTCTGTTGCTTACAAACCGATGACCTCTAGTCCATCAGTCGTAGGTGGCGCTGTAGTCAACCAGGTGGCGCTGTCATCGCCCCTGCTCGTGAACCTGCTCCAAAACGACGGGAGTCTGCCGAACAACGTGCCTCAGAAGATGGCGCCACCGGCGCTCGTCGACCCGGCGGCTTCCTGCAGTACGTCGCGGTCGCAAAAGAAGCCCACGGCGCGGAGGAAAGACGCCGAGTCGCCAACGAGTCTGGACTCGCTGCCGACCGAGGACCTGATCGGCGCGAGTCGTCTTCTCGAGCCCGCGGCGCCCTCCGCATTTGCAGCGGTGAACGCGAGCCAGCCGTCGACAGTGCCTCAGCCGTCGCAGGTGGCGCCACCTGTGCAACAATCCCAAGTACAAATGCAAAAGATGCCCGTCCGTCAGGAGGCGTACAGGCCAGCGCAGCTGGTCAGGTACCCGGTGAACGGCCAGGTACGAGCACCCCTGCAGCGCCAGGCGCAACCGACCGTTGCCTCCGGTTCGGTTGCCCAGCCGATGGCGCAGCGACTAGGGTTCCTGAACGGCCAGCGTCAGCCCACACCTCCACCTTATCCGCGCACCAACGTCGTCCAGCAGCCCAGCCTGAACGTGCAACAGCAGCTGCACCAGAACCAACTCAAGATCAACGTCAACACCGGCGCGTCGACCGATTTTCGGTACGGCCAGAGCCAAAACATGCTCAGTCGAAATCACGCAGAAGCTAATGGAAGTTCGCCCTGGAGCTCGCAACCGGCTGCCACCGCTAGGGTGTCGCCGGAAATTCCCGAGGCTGAAGTGAAAACGGAGGTTAAGGAAGAGAGTCCAGAACCAGAGTATACGTCTAGTGGCAAGATCAGGCAGTTTCTGATCAACCCGCTAACGGGGCACTTGGAACCGATGCCAAGCGAGAGCTCGGACTCGGAACTGGAAAGCGCGCTCGACAACCAGGACGACTTTTTTTCCTTTCCCTCGCCGTCAAATGACCGATCCAACTCGATTTTTTCTGACGACGACGCCGACAGCAATTTCTCCAGGAGAAACGACACCACAAATACTGACCAGTCGGACTCGGAAACGGTGAAGTCTACCGCGAGCGAGGGGAGCTTAAAACATAACAGGGTTAAGAGGGATGGCGCGAGTCCCATGCCTGGGGAGAAAATTAAACTAAGGTTGAAGCTGGAGAGGAGCGAACCGGTCACGTCGGCTTATAAGGTCGACGTTTCTATTGTGAACGCACCAGCTGCGCCACCTAGGAAAGTTGAAAAAGGGGGCAAGGGTGGAGGAACGTCGGCGAATGTGGTGGCTGTCGGAGTGGGTACAGAGGAACCGCGGGTCCCGCCGCTGCACATCTCGCTTAGGGGGCGCAATGCGTCGGTGGTGCAGGTCGGTAACAAGAAGGATAAAAAACTTAAGGAGGCGGAACCGGCCGCTGACTCGGCCAACCTCAAACGCAGGGGCAAACTGAAGAAGATGAAGGAGTCCTTGGATGCTAACAAGTTGCTGCAGAAGAAACCGATTAGTATGATTATAGGTGAGGGACCGTGTTAGTTTCTTGTTTTTTGTTGCTTTTTTGGAGAGAGAGTAATAATTGTGATTCGACTGCATTTGTATCAATTCCAAATCGGTCCAAGTGTCCCTTTTTTTACTTTTTTACAATTGAAAGTTTTTTATAAAATGATTCAAAATTGTGTTTTTTCATACTGTTATGCTAAGAAACATTTTTGTAAATTTGTTAATTTGTTATTTTTCTCTTATTCGTTTTGTGTTTGTTATTCAATACACTTTTGTTCATTCATTTTTGTTCAACAAATCTGAGTTGTTTTTATTACAACATGCCAAATTCTCGATGCAAATTGTACGAAATCATTTTCATTAATCATTTTCAGTTTTTTTCACAATGTCTTATTATGACTGATTCTCGTTTTCATTCACAGAACCAAATCAACTTGTTTTAAACATATTTCGATCTTTATTTGAATTAATTTTTTTTGTCTTTTAAGGTTCGCAACCAGTCAGCACCGATACAAATGCGGGGAATTTTGTTAACCCCTATATTAAACTAGAAAGACTGAATGTCGCCCAAACAAAGACGCAACAACGTAATACAAACGTTTTTTTTAAGTTTCATACAATAACATACAAACAATTAATTTGGTGGCAGGTGTTCAACTCCATTTTTTACACTAACACTTCAACAATTAAACGTCGTTCAAAAACATGATTTGCAAACAAATTAAATATCAAATAAATCATTGTCCGTGACGATTAACTTGTTTACAGAATTTCAAACCATGAAAATGCGTTCAAAAATTAACCTTTGTTGTGTCGTTTGAAGTACAATTTAAATGTGTACATGAGTGTGTATTTTTGTTGAAGTATTTTTAATAAGAAATTGATTTTTGTCTTCAGGTACTTCGTCCGCGTCAAAATTGCCTTTGTCGAACTCGACCACGGTGGTGAATAGTGTAAATGTTGTTGCAAAGATGAATAATACGCTTCAAACTGTAATGACCAAGTCCAATGCCTTAAAACAAGAAATTCCTATGGACGGCGGCACGAGGCTGCAAACCGCGACGGCAAAGCCAAGCTCAAGCAAGGGAGGCGACATGGATGACATGCCGTTGAACAGTCGAATACCATCGCCCACAAAACACAAGCCGGGCGCTGCGCCCAACGCTCAACAGGTTTTGATCAAAAGTCAAAACGAAACCGAGCTGCTGTCCAATCATACAAACGATCACAAAATCGGAGGAGGTGAATATCACGTTTTATCTTCAAAATGTTTGTTATTTAACTTGAGTTAAGATTATTAACTTGACGGTTTTTGTGGTTGTAGGAAAAACGAAGAGAAGAGATTCAAAGAAAAAGAGCGAGTCTGGTGAGAGTTTGCATAGGGAGCAAAACTTGTTGTCTGGTGGGAGGATCCTTGACAGTCAGGCCAAGTGGCGAAAACTCGGCTATAAAGGCGAGCCGAACCAGGCAGCGAACAAGGCCGAGCCCCACGGAGGCACCAATGATTTGAACGTCGCGAAAAAAGCCAGCGAGATCAGGCGGACGAGCGATGGCGATATCGATCGGGCCGGTCTAGAAAAGTCCGCTCTTCTTAACGCAGTCTCTTCGCGACTCGGCGAAGCTAATGGCATTCGCAAGGATCTCGCGAGTCAGGAAAAAAGGCGTAGGCTTAGTCTCGCCGACGAAAAGGAACTCAGTCTGATAGGTCCGCATTATTTCTATCAATAAATTTTTGTTTCTAAGAAGAATATCTGTACATTTTTGACTAAAAATCAAGTTTTTATTTGTTTTCATGTCCGTTTTGTTAGTTTAAATGTTTAAAAGAGCATTTTACAAACATATCTCTAAGGACAAATGATTTGATTTTGTATTGGCAGTTAATAGACAGTAAATTTTCAGTTAATTTAGTGTAAAGTAACCAATTGAAACGAAATTTCAAATTGCAGAATCTCAAAACGATCCGCTGACATATCTTGAAAACCAAAAATCGTCCAAGGAAGTGGCCAAGACGATGGAAATAACAAAAGTCGCAACAGCCTTAACCCCGCCAAGTCAGGATACAACAACAACAACAACCGACAACTCCGTAAGCCACACAGTGCCGTCCGAGCTGCTGGATTGTCCTCCGCTAAAGAACCACGTGATCAGCAAGGACGACCCTCTACTGACCCGGTACAGTCCCATCAAAACTGAAAAACCCCTGGTTACAAACCACAGCATCACAAAGTCCGACGATCACGTGGTCAATCTTTTAAAAACCGAGGACCTTTTGAAGCACCAGGAGGAGCCGGAGGAGGACACGAAGCCGGTGCTGCCGATCGGCGAGATCAACGTGACTGAGGCGAAGGTGAAGGAGAAACTGTTGGAGGGCGTAGCGGCAATAGCGTGCATCGAGGAGCGTACTCAGGGTGGCGGCGGGTCGACGGCGACGGCGGGTGAAGATTCCGGCATCGAGTCGATGGACGCACTGTCGGAGAAGTCGCCGAACCAGGGCGAGTCGCCTCTGCACAGGCCGCTCGCGGATCCGGCCAAGGGGGCGCAGCAGTCTGCGGCCTCCGGGGCGAACAAGAATGTGCCTTCATCCACTAGCGGTAACGAATTGTGTTCAAAGTTGCAACCGGAGCTGCAACCGAAGGAGAGCGAGTACCTGGAGCAGGCCGAGAAGGACAAGGCCGGCCAGGAGACGGCGACGGTGCTGAGAGCCGACCAGTTGTTACAGTGCGTGACGAAACACGAGCCGGTGGACGGCGTCGCGAGTGTCGAGATCAAGAGTGAAGACGTGGTCGCGAGTGACACGCACGGACACACTTTAAACAACAACAATAACAATAAGACTAGCGATAGTGATAGTAATCATAAGAATGGCGTGCCTGTTTTACAAAACCATATTGTTTCTTACGGTAGTGTTAGCGAGAAGGAGGCAGAGGAGAAGGTCAAGGAGGAAGAGAAGAAGGTGAAAACTGAGGTGGACGTTGTTAACGACACCAGGCAAGAGGACAGTTTTGACGTTGACAAGACGTTGCAAAACGCGGTTGGCAGTGCGGGCGAGCCTGCCCCCGATCAAAGCCAAAAATCCAACGTACAAAGCCAGCAGGCTGTCAGTCTGCAGAAGGTTACTGATGATCTAGTTAAAAAAATAGGTATGACAAATGTTTCATTTAAACAAAATCCATAAACGTTATACATTAACGTAAATTTATTCAATTTTCTTTTGAATTAGTAAAAAGTAATTTGGTTGACAAATTTTAAGGCCAGAAGTTCATTAACACTAAGTTAATAAAAAATTAAACTGGTGAATCCTTAATTAAGAATTTATTTGTTAATTATTGAGATGACTAACAGGTACAAAAAATGTTTGATTATTAAATGAAAATGAATAAACTTCAGAAATGTGTAAAACAGTCTTAAACATTTCACAGTTAGCCTAAATAGATTGAACTAAATGATGCGTTTTAATTTTCAGTGAATGATTCTAATGAGAGCGAGATGCAATCGCCCTTAGGCGACGACCCGCAGCCCATAAGAATAACACCGCCATTGTACACGTACTCGAATCCAGTAGTTTTACAGCGCGACAGCGACACTCCAAGTCCGGCGTCGCAAAATCAAACAGAGCCCGAACCGAGCGAAGCGGACCACATGAAACGAAAGCGACGACGAAAACAGGAGTTGGAGGGCCGACAGGACGTCATCTGCATCGAGGACAACGAGGACAATGCGCAGTTCGTTGAGCGACTTAACAACCCGACGCCTAACCCCGAGGACTACTCGAAACGAACGACGCGATCGTTGCTGGAACAGCTGCTGATTGAAATTCCCAACGACACCGGGGAGAAACGGTCGCTGCGAACGCGGTCGCAGAAACTCAACAGCCCGGACGTGAAGACGCCGAAAAGCAGTCCGCACGGCACGACAAAACACGAGGAGCGACGTAGTATTTCGCCCTACGCAAAGAACAGCCCGAAATTGGGAGGCTCGAAGCTGTCGCCCAATTCGACGATGAAGACCACTGCGAAACGCAAGCGACAGGAGAGCGAGGGATCGACGCCCGACGAGTCCCTCCAGCCGCGACCGGGCAAACGAAAATGCTCGGAAAACGCGGCGGAGCTCATTAAAGTTTGCATGGGCGTCGAGGAAAGCGGCTCGGCGGCTGTTAAAAAACAAGTACCTGCTAAGGATGAACAATCAAAGAAAGTCTTCAATATCTTGTCGAAGGCGAAAAAAGGTATTTGTCAAAGCAGGAATTTTCACTTACTAAGTTCAATTTTCATTTCTTTGAAACAGAATTAATAAGTTGAACAGTAGCAGAGTTGTAACTGTAAAATAATCCTAATGTTTTTGTTATAAAAACAGGTCCAATAATAGTGGAAGTAGAATCGTCCGACGACGAACCACTGATTGAAATCGCCGGCAGAACGAAAATCAAAGGAGTTGACGAAGCACCTACTGGGTCGCCGAAACCAAAAGATCAAAAGTAAAACAAAACTCCAACTAAAGTATTAACTACTACGTAAATGTTTGTTTTATGAATGTATTAATTTGTCTGGCTCGTTTCAGGTCCGCGGTATCATCGGCACTCACAGGCGGTCAGATTCATTCCAATATGCAGAATTTGGGGGCAAGCAATCGCGCGCAACGTGAGAGCAGGTTGTTGACGACGAAGCAGCAGCAGCCAAACAGCGCCACGAGCGTCGTCGGCAAAGAGAGGCTGCTGCGGGGCACCACCGTGCCGTCAACCAACGAAACCACCACCGAGGTCATGACCCGGCGGTCCGTTCGACAGAGCGCGGCGTCGCCGTTGGCCACCCCGGCGAGCAACACCCGAGGCGCCTCCAGATCAATGGAAGACGTCAACAGAAGAAAAACGCGCAGTGGAGCTGGTGAGTAATCATATTTAAATGAATGGCAGCTTTATCATATATCAAAGACAGACAAATCAAGTGCACACCAACCGATTGCGACTTTCAACAATCATGTAATCAGTCTCGGTATCAGAAGATCGATCCATTTTTTTCTCCTATCGAATCATTTATCATACACACGCTTCTTAACGTGTTTTGCGCCATTTTTCACGTGTCTTTGAATTGTCATTTCTGGTCCTCGCTTTCTTTTATCAACTCGTTGTTTTATTTATTGGATTCGTTTAATCGGTTGTTACTTTTGATCAAATTTAGAGGATTTGGAGGGGGAAAGACAATTTGAAGACGCGTGAAAATAAGTACGCTTTGTATCTAAATTGTAACGTTTATTATTAATTATTTATCAGAGTTAGAGAGATGATCATGTCGTCTGTTTATTATAACTATTATATTATTGATAGAATTATAAATATTATTAAAAATTATGATTAATATTATAATAACTACTATGATTATGAGATTGGCTGTGAATTGGATAATTAATTTTCACACAGACGCGCATTTATGTAATTTTGAGAGAGACAAAAAAACATTCCATTTGATCATTTGTTTGAAACGATAATCGGAACAAAGAAGTTATAGCATGCGAGAGTGCAATTGATGGTGTTTTTTACTTCTTTTCATAACGAATCTTTGTTTCGGCATGCTTACAACATAATCTATGATAGCGTTTGTGTTGATAACAATAACGTGTTCCATGTGGGTAAGGCCTGACGATGCGCATCGCATCCCATTTGTTCAGTCGCAATTCTGTTTCCGTTTAGCTTCTTGTTGCCTAACAATCGCTGGCCTTTTGTTTGTTACACGAATTTCTAACATTTCTCTCTTGTCATGTCGTAAAAAATCGGTTTTTTCATATCATATTTGCAATTACCTAACAAGATTTGGCGCCGTCTGGTGGCAATTGGCAGAACTAACTTTTATAATTTCATTTTTCAATTATTTATTTGTTATCTTTTGGTTTCTAATTGTTTAAAAAGTAATTCTCTTTGTTTTTGTAAATATCTTATTGATTTAGAAGTCATTTTTGAATTAAAAATTGATTTGATTGAAATTTTAAAGATCAAGGGTGACATAACCTGAAAAAGTGTAGTTAGGTCGGCCATTTTGTGTTACTGTTGGGCGCCATTTGAAAGTTGGGTAAAAAGCAATGAAAAGTAAATGCCATCAATTGCAATTTGTTGTGCGATGACACTGTACTCATCCATGATAAAAATAATAACATTACATGACGCTTATGATTAAATAAGACACCTCGTACAGCGGGAACGATTTTTTAGTGACAGCTGAGACGGCAGAGCAGGCAAAACGGAGGCGAATATCTCGAGAAAACAAATGACCTTCGGAAATCGACCTTGACAGTGATTAGCTACCGTCGCTCGTCAAGGCCTTACTATTCGGTTGTCTGTCCGCTAACGATGGTTTGTCAGTCGATCACTGCGTGGCTGGACCCCACCTGGTGAAATTTGTACCGTTTCTCAATACACGCACAAGTCCCAGGAGTATGGCAGACAAAGGAACGCTCTGATCTCATCCATTTTCACTTGAACTTTTTTCAACAAACAATTTTTCAAAAGATACTATTTTTAATCTCATTTTTTAGGTTAAACAAATTTAAGAAACACCGATTGCGTGGCTATCCTTAGTTCTCCCGTACTCCTAACGTTGAAACTCAAATTCAAATTGTACCGCCTCGATTGGTTTTTTCATATTCGAACAGTTCAATGTCTTATATTATTGTTAAACTAGTTTTTCTTCTTTTTAATCATTTTTTTGATTGATTTTTTTTCATTGTAGATATGTACAAAACTGTTGATTCGATCATGTTTTCTCGCTTCTATACTTTAGTCGTGTACATATTAGTATTATTTTTCATCTCGAATATATTTTCTAGAACAAAAATATTAATCATGATTCGGTCTTCGCGACGGTCTTTTTTCTCTTGGTGTATTTTTGTAGCAATTCTTTTTGTTGTTGATTTTTATATGATTTTTTTTCTCTGGGAAATTGTAAAGTTTCGACGATAAATTGACACAAACACACAGACTGCTCGGAAAAGTTATTTTTGTTTTGAACTTTTTTGGCCATCGTTCCTCATGAAATAAACCCGATAAAAGATGTGTGTTTGGTGGTTTCATTTGATGATTATATTTTTTAGAAAAACTTTTTCCGTGTCACCGAAATGAATGTCATTAAATGAAATGGACAATAAATGAACAAAGTTGATATCAAAATTACATCCTTCACGTCTACCGTTTTGTCATTTTGGTTCTTGTTTTTGTTTAATGAAAAATTTTATAAACAAAGTCTTTCACTTGGAACGATGTCTGACATTTTTTCAAAAAATAAGGATCAAAGACAAAGTTTCTCATCCGTAGAATTTCTACTTGACAAACAAAATATCAAATTTATATTGTGTAAATAACTTGTAAAAATGAATGTCACACGTCAAATGCTGTAAATAGAGGGGGAAGAAAGAAATCGTTTTCATTTGGATGAAGAAAATGAAACGAAAAATTTAGAATTAAATTGAAAAAAAGCGACAAACAATTTGTTGTTTAGGTGTGCAAAGCAACTTCAAAGCATCACTTTTTAATATCACAAATGATTTATATGAAAAATATAAATATAAAATCTATAAGAAGAAACAAATATGACGGAAGAATAAAACAGACGAAATAAACAAAGTAACTGAAACAAATGAAGAGCACGGATAACAAATTTTGTTCTCAAATTTTGCACTCTCGTTTTGTTCCTATTGCACTTGCGTCTGTCACTCCTTATTTTCAGCTGCAAATGTAAATCAATCAAAATGCCTAGATTTAAGTATGAACAAATTTTTGTTGATTGATAATGCGATTGTCAATCATTCATTCGTTTTCAATTCGATTTCGTTGTTTAGTTAATTTTTATTTATTTTTTATTGTTATTTCTTCTTTATTGTTATTAATTTTATTCTTCGTTTCAATTCTTTTTGTTCATTTTTTGTTGCTTTCCGACAATCGTGTTGCATTTCTTGACATTATTAGGACATTTAACATTAATATTTATGCACATTTGTTCTTATGATATTAATTTAAAACAAATCCAAGACTGATGATGTAAAATTAAAATTATATAATTCCTAAAACAACCATGTCATCTTTCTTCAAAAATTGATATTTCTTAAATTGATCTTTATTTATTTAAACTAACTTTCAATGTCGTACAAAAAATCAAACTTGCATTCGGAGTGACGTAGAGCTTTTGCATTGTAATTCAGTTATTTTCGTTTGTTTGTCTTCTGATTATTTAATGGATAGGAATAACAAAACAAAATGTTCTATATTGAAAAAATGGTTTTTCGTCGATGTAAATATATGATGAGCTGTCAAGCCGATTCTTCTTCTGTTGATACTGGCGTGCATTAACAAATCCTGAGACTGATGCGGCGTTAGATTATCTTGAATCCGATTTGACCAAATTTGCGAATGTCGGATCGTCCGATGTAAATAAACAAATTATATTATTATACGAAAAAAGAAAAATAAGGAAAACAAAAGAAACCATTAATAATAAATAATCCAGAGAATATAAAAGAAAAGGCCCACTTGATTCGTGTGTATGTCTGTAGAGTGGATTTTGAAGGTGAAAAGAGAGATATGACGATTTATTTTAAATATCTTCAGTTAGTTTGTAAAACTCGGTCCATACTCTGCATTGTGATGGGATTAAGTGTAATGAGACAGAATTTTAGCAATAGACAACAAGTGTCGAGTGATTGTCTGTGTGTAAGAGAGAGAAAAACCGATGCAAGCTTGTGACACAAAAGCTGTCCCTTTTTTCTTTCGTTGTACAATGTTTCCTTATCAACTCTATGGCTTTAGACACTTGATATGTTACGATTTTATTATTGAAATAATTATACATTTGTACGATGATTATTAATTATTATTGTATAGAATTATAAAATGGATGTAAGGCAAGGATGATGACAAGATAAAAAAAAAGCAACAGACGGTGAACAGAAATCAAGCTTCGTGTTGTAAATACGGTCTTTGTTCATTTCGACAGTGCGTCGAATCTTTCAGCCTTGCGAAAAAAAAGAAGCTGATTTTTTTGATAAGCAAAAATGATTGTGGACGACAGGTGGCGCCAGAGTCGTCTTTTGCGTTTGGTCTTGCGATTGACTGGAGTTTCATGCGAGGCACATGAAACCCGGAGACAAATCATGACAAACGTGTTCTGAGTCTGTTCAGTTGTGCAGACAGCAATTTACAAAATATGATTATGATTATAAAGTTGTATAAGAGAAAAGCGCCTCGGGACCGTTGGCTGACGGTGTCCGAGGGAACCACTTCGCGTGCGAAAATAAAAACATTTGTATTTTTAGTATTTCATTACATACAATATAAATATAAATAGAAGTGAGGTAAATGATTGATAATAATTCTCGTGGATATGTAAAACAACAAAAAAAAGGTAAAGAATATTAGAAATATCAATATTATATTTGTAGAAATGAATCGAGCACGTGAAAACAAATAAAAAATAAGAAAAATGGAAAAATAACAAAAAAAGATGATGATAAGAAATTGCGCTATTATAACGAAGAAAATATTACGATTATATTATCTATTATTACACAAAGTGAATACACGACATAGTAATTTGCTAATTGTACCTTTTAATATTTACTGTAGACACATTGATGAAAAAGGTTTTTTTCTTGTTATTAATTATTATTAATTATCATAGACTTACCAGAAAAATGAAAAAAGTGTTATACAAAATTGCATTCTTTGTTTTCTCTCTTTTGTACATCACCCTTCTTTCAATTTTAGTTGTTATGTAATTACATGTTTTCTGAACATTTGTTTATAAAGAAAAAGAAATATCACACACATGACGTACTCTACATAGATTATAAGAATAATTGTTAATTCTGAACCTAAAGTTTATAGCTTTTTGTACATCCCTTAAAATATGAATCATTAATTTGCTATATATTCGGTCGAATAAACTTTTTATATAAAAAAATAACATTTTGTATTTCGCCATTTCAAATTGTAATGTTTTCATAATTCGAAACAAGTTTTAAAGATTGTTTTTTTATTGGTGAATTTTGGAAATGAAAGAAAACCAAAAATTAAAACATGTAACAAAGAAAGTGTGTGTCTCCTGAAAAGAAAGGTAAGTGAAGTAACAAGCAGTATTTCTCAATTCGTTTTGAAGAAATTTAATGATATTATTTTACAGTTTAACATATAATTTTATTCTATATGACTAGATTATAAAAAAAGCAATTAAATTTCACGAGTTTTAACAAGTTTAAATATATGCATCACAAATATATAATATTGTTTGGATAAAGTTTCTGAAATAAAGTCTCTAATAATCTACAGGTAATCGTCTCATTGTTCACTGTTAAATTGCGAATAATTTCATGGATTTGTTGTTCAAGTTCTTAAATCATAGTTGAGTTGTCAAAACTAAAACTAAAAAAACAACTATCTTATGTATTAACTCCTAAGCGACAGTCTATACATGCAGAGAAAAGAAAAAACAGTCCTGTTTATACGAAATGATTGTCTCACTATTTGTTAGCTAAATTATTGATGTTAAGTGGCTACTTTTTCGCTTCTTCAATCAGTCTAAAATTTGTTCGCGATAATTAACCATTGAACAATGAGAGTGTAACGACAAACACAGTGTCTTTTCGATGATTATCATATATTAATTGTTATTGTTCATAATATTTTATGAATCCAAATTCTAATAAATGCTTAATGCTTTAACAATTTCAAATTTTCAAAAATTTTGACAAACGTTTTTCTCAACATTTACAATGTTCCAAGTTAAACGTGACTTCAACTTTCTAAATTCAGTTCAAGATCCGATTTGCATCAAATGCAATCAATTTTTGCACACTCTCATCGGTGCTAACTTGAAGAATCAAACTTAATTTCATTGCAACAATATTTTGTTTTTTTTTACATCTTGTCTTCACTCTGACTTAGTCGATTATGTTAAAAAATAGTTGTTATTGTGCGAATCTCACATTTTTGTAAACTGTGTTATTGTTTGTTTTGTTTTGCGCGCGATTGAGTTTGTAAATTGTGAATTAAATATTACACGAGGGTTGCTTAAGAACAAACAAACAGCGAGAGGAAAAATTTTACAACTCAGCAGTTTCCTAGAAATTTAAAATTCAACGTTAAAACACTTGTTCTTAATGAAGGTAAAGACATAATATTCACTAGCAATCCAAAATAGAGTTCTCCTTTCTTCCAAAAAAATACTTTTGCCAGCAGTTCGGGATTTCCGGACGGCAGAATAATTCTCTCTACTTGTTCTCAGTTTTGTTTGTCGTGTTCACAGTGTTTACAGTCTTGACAAAAATGTCGCATCCTAGACAATCAGAAACCCTGATTACATTTCACCATCACAAAATTTGTCGCAGCCAAAACGGTCCACACAAAAGTGCGAATTCATTTATTGTTCTTTTCTTTAACAACTTGTGCGTGGATCGTTTTAAAAACCTTGTCATTATTGAACCAATCGCACTCGCACAAAGAACTACTTTGCCACTCATACAGTCACTCAAAAAACGATTATTTCTCAAACTCCGTTTCTCGTTTCGTTTGCAGGATTGATTATTTTTCACGATGATAAATACAGTCATCGAATACATTTGTTTTGTTCTTTCGAAAAGTTATCTTACACTGCTACAGTTATAATAAATTATACTTTTTGACAGCTACGCATTACATGGCGAGAAAAGTTGTAATAATCGGTTGTATTTTATATTCAAAATGTTAATTACTGTTTTGTTACGTTGGATTAAGTAGAGATGCGTTATTTTAGAATTGCCAAATCAGTTCTAAGCTTCCACAATGTTTCATCTAAGTTTGGCAAGTTGCTATAAGGTTTTTTTATTCAAAATATTGACATTTCGTGTTGGAAAGTTATTTGTAATTCGTACGTTGATAAGGGGTGAATTTATTGAAACAAAAAATTCAAGTGCAGAGTTAGAAATTATGAGTTGAAGCGTAAATAAGTGATTAAGTATCGAAATTGAGCAGCTGGAGGTAATCATGTAAACCATTTTTTGTTCGTTTGAATATTCTAAAATTATAATAACGCACACGTTTGATTTGAGATTTATTGAGTCAAGTTTAATGGAATAAGTTTAACGATCGCAGTTAATGCAAGTTTATAATTAAGTACAATAATTGAAGGGTCAAAAGTCAAACGCCTAAATGACACGTTCATTTTTATCTAAAAATACAATTAAAAACCTTCTGATCAAGATTTGTTGATTAGAGGCATTTTTAATTTTGGCACGCAATTTTTGTATACGAAAATACACCTTTTTTCACGAAACATAAGTTAGCCTTTAGACGAAAAATAGACTCTTGATAAAAAATGAAGTTTCTAAAAATAATTTGGCAGTAACACGAACAGATTAAAATTTACATCTGAAATTTGTTTGAACTTTCACAAAACAACAAACCGTTTTTCATTTAAATACTCATGATAATTTGTTATTTTATCCAACAAAATCTTCGACCCTTGATTTTTACATCACAATAAAGGTAAATGTGAAACTTGAAATGCTATGAAAATGTCAACTACTTTCGTGAATGATTTGTTTTGAAATCTTTTTCAAGTCTTAGTTAAATTTACAGACAAACATTGATATATCATTTGATTATTTCTTTTTTGTTCTTATTGCTGCTTAATCGCGAATCAGCAAGTAAGGCATTTTACTACAATGTATTTATCATGTTTATCATCCGTAAAAGATGAAAGCGAAACCCCTTTTGTTTTCACTTTTGGTTTTATACACGTAAAAATATTATCAAACTCTCACACTGCTCGACCGAAAACGTCTCGCTAACAAATCTCCTTGACTCGTTTGTAAATTAAAATTTCTAATAAAAAGGCAATACCAACGCAGCTCCGAACAAGCAAAAACTATATCAATTTGAAAACTGTTACATAAACCAACAAAGACATTCCGTAAACGAACAAAAGCATTCAACTCCGTGTGAAGCCCATAAACTGTCGGGGTTTTCAATGAAAGTAACTAATCACGACTTTTTTTCTTCTTTTTGAGAAAGAGAGAAAAAAGCATTCGATCCGAGAAAGTATCTCTATTTGTCATAAACGGAATGTGTATAACTGCATCAATGTATTCTAGAATGTGTAAGGTTTATTTGTCTACACTAGAAATTATAACGTAGAATGTGTCGCACAAAATGAAATTGAATTGATAAGCTCGTTGTTCTTCGACCTTAAAATACATCGAGTGAATGTCTAAAATTAATTTACATTGTTTAACAATGCACCCCAAGGTACGTTTAATTTCATACAATTCCGAGGATTATGAAAAGGCACGATAAGGACTTTACACTCTATACAAATCTTTACACAAAAAAGAGGTAAACAAATAATCTTATTTCAAAAGTAACTTCACTCACAATTAAAAAAATACAATGTCATAAAAATATAACTGAAGCAGTAAATTTGAAGTTGAACTAAAATAAAAAAAAATAAAATACAATTTGTGCGACACAATCTGTCTACTGAAATGAAATGAAGCAGTTGCGAAAGGATTTGAGGGGGTTGAAGGGAATTAACTGTAACCAAACTGAACTTTGCGACATTGGCAGAGCCACTTGATGATGCGTGCGTTGCGCTCAACAATGCTCGGTGGGTCGCTCGTCCTCTGACTGCAGTCATCGTTGCCCATGCCGACGCTACAATTATTGTTGTGCCACTGGCTGCTCTGGTTGGCCTGGTTGTTGCCAACCCATGAGTACAAACCTAACGCAGAATCCACAGAACTTACGCTATCGAAGAAAACTGGCGAGGAGCACTTCGACTCTGGCTCAGTGATGCGTTGAAAGTTGTCTGTATCCAGACCCAAATGGTCGAAAAAGATTTCGAGCTGTGTCACCGATCTGGCCGGTCGGTTTGATTTGCTCGATCTGCTCTCGTGTCGCCAGTACCGATCACTGATGTCCGATTTTGATCGCAGAATTGGACGACCATGGGACTCTTTCCATCCATCCGAAATTCTGCTCAACAAAGAATTTTGATCTCCATTTAATAATCTTACGCCATAATTTGATTTGAAATCCCGCGATCGTTTGTTTTACGTTTCGTATCGTTTGAAATTGTGGATGAAAAAATTACCTAGAATTGCAAGTCGGGCTATAATCCTCCTGACCGTTGCTACTTTCCGAATCCGGACTGTAGTGCCGGACGATGGAAGGAGTGCCACTGTTGTTATAACTGCTCTTCCTCGACCTGTCTCTTTCTGTCGAATGTTGGGTTGACGCGCCGCTGTCTCGTCGCACATGACTCCAGTAGTCCTGCAACGGTTAATTCACACATTAACAAACTTCTCGCCTCATTATGCTTTAACTCGTTCCCACGGCCAATTGTTCGTTCCCACATTTTTGTTCATTCTACGAAACTACAAAATCAGGACAAAATGCACTCATCAATTCGTAACGTGAAATTACTTGATTTCGTGGCGGGGGTTCGCTGCGATGGGTGCAGTGGCCGCTGGAGCCACCGGAATCTCGAGCTGTAGCACCGTGACTTAATTTGCTCGAACCAGACGACTTCTGAGTGCGTCCACCTGAGGATAATACGCTGCTTGCATCGCCGCCTCCCGAACCAAACGATCTTCTTATGTGTCTATTAAACATAAAAAAACCCATTAATTTAGTTTAATTTCAACAGACACGAGAGTTATTTTTAGGAAGGTTCGATGGTTACCGTCGATAACTAATTGAATCACGTTTGAAGCTGTGATCAGAATAATCGGAGCTGGTTTCGCAATCGGGACAATTGGTCGCAGATTGATGATGAGAGGAAATCAGTGGCTTGGCTGATTTCGTGGATGTTCGGGGCGAGAGAGACGAGCGACGCCGAGTACTTGTATGCAAATCAGGTAACGATTTATGACACACGGTCATCTCGCCCGTTACAGAACTCGCGGTCCGGGGCACCGACCTGGATGTGTGTGAATGGGAATTGCTCCTACCGAATCTGAATCGAGTATCTAGTGTGTTGCTGTGATGCTGCAAAAAATTCACAGGTTGAAAAAAGTGTTGAACAAAAATTTGATCTTTGAAATTCAAAAATGGGTTGGGAAAGGTACCTGTTGGTCATCAGGGTAGGCGCTGAGTCTTTCGGGTGAGTATCTAAATTTGTCCTCGCGAGGAGGGCAGTTACTGAGCTGTGCGCCGGCATAGTCTGCATCCGGCAGAAACATATTCTCCTTGCTGTCCGTGTTCAAGAGCCGACGCAACTTTGTTTGCAGCTGATCACTTGCGGTTGCACTGGGTGGTCCGGATATCGCACGTCGCTGCGGAACCGGCACTAACCGAGGACTCTTTGGCGGCAGCGCTGGTGCTGGCAGTGTTCGTTGAGGGCTCAACAGCATTCCATCGACTAAACAATTTTCATTGCACAAAATTTAAACAATCCTTCTCTCCAACTTTCTTTTGTAATTTTGCAACCTCAAAACACTAGTTTTTTTGAATCTTTTTGTCTCATCAAAATAAACTATTGGGCTTTTAATATTTTACTGTTGTTTCAATATAGATTTATAATAAACAACTATAGTTAAAGCAAAAAGAATATAATTGTTTTTAGAGATATAATTTTAGGGTGTTTGGTGCAAGTTTGCGTAAAATGGGAAAATTGAAGGGAACAAATTTGTCCCCTTCGGGCTTCGGAGGGTGTAAAAATTGCTGACTTCCTATTTTTTAACACTCGGTGTGTTAAAAACATGCTTACTTTTGTCTTGATCGTGACATGTGGCCCAACAACAGCTCTGCTGTTGTTGGGCACATGAATTACTGGTGCACTTTCTCAAAAGCCTCGGAGGTGCTGTCACCTGCGACACCTGCAGGTGTCCGCTGTTTTTCAATTCCTGCTTCCGATCCAGCACCGTTTCGCTTTTAACATAGAATGCTTTTGACTCCTGCAATAGTTCCACTGCACTTTTTCTCTTTCCTGTGAACCAATCAAATGTCGCATCATTTTTCCAACTGTTATTGGTCGGTTGCTTTTTATAATTTTGTTTTTGATTGTTGCTTAAAAAAAACAATTAATCAAGTGGTGCTATTAAGCTTGACACTTATCGGTCTGATACAGATAGGTACGTCAATGCAGCGTGAAAGCCGACACCGTATCTGTTCTCCACTTTTTTAATCCACACCGAGGCACGTTTTTGCTTCTAACGGAACAATAGCCGCGCCGTAACGAGGGGTTCCTTTCAGTGCTCTTATTCTCATCTAAATTCGCATTGTTCGTTAATTCGAGTTAAGGGCCGCGCACTTTTGCCAAATCGATACAAACTATCGTCAAACGATTGTTTAGATTCAGACGATTTCGGATTTATTGATTGTCTGCCATATTTTGTCTAGCCCGCTTTGTTTGAAATTTGAAAGATCATTTCCATTTGAAAACAAAACTATTTTTCCGAAATAAATCTTGCTTATCCATTTTTACGTCGTTATTAATTCTGATAAATTGATGTGCTGTGAGTTGTGAAATCATTTTCCGAATTTCTATATAATCAAAATCAATCGAAAATAAAGTGAAATAAGACGTGAAGTTTCACAAATTATCTGATAAACAAAAACAATTTTTTGGCTAGTGGATAAAATGTACACTGTACACAATGCTCGAGGGCGCTGGTTCGATTCTTAGTTTTTGTATTGTTCTTCAGAACACTGTTTTTTATTTATTTATTTATGTTCGATAGTAGGCAGCAGTGTAACTGGTAAAGTCTACATAAGAATACATGAAATAAATTGTATTTAAAATACAATGTTGCATTATGTACAAAAGTATACAAGATGAAAGAAACCGTAGGCTCTATATAATAAATAACTATTCACGCGCGAACACAACAACTGTTTATAAAAGATTTCTGTTAGTTTTAATAATTTTCTAAAACCAGAATGTTTTAAATTCACCGAGTACCAATAAATAATAATAAAATGTAAACAAAACAGTGAAATCTCGAGCAAGGATAGCAACAAATAAATCATCGCAAAAAGGTATGAATGACACGAAACGAGACACATTAATTCAAATGGTTGGCAATGAAAGAGACTCAATTTGGTGTCACGCATTGTGGTTAATCAAAAGATTTAAAGTCAATCGAAGCCAATGAATCAAAAGCACTTGAACGATTTTGATATACCCGCATAATCACTATGGCGGTGACTCCTGATGAACGGCGGCGCCGGCATGGCAACCTGTCGTTGCTGCATGTCCCAATAATTTCTCGTGTTGCAAAAGTTGTCGTTGAACCTCGGCTGCTGCGAGGGCGACGATTGCTTGCAAGGCAGCCTCGCCATGGCAGTCGTCATTGTCTTGAAAATGTTGTCTCCACGCACCACACACGTCTCAGCGAGGTATTTTTAATTTGTTCCGTCGACGTTTCGTCCCCATGGCTCTCTCACTTTTCTAAAAACAAAAAAAAAGGAACTTAAACATCAAATATCACTTTACTGTCTAAGCTTTATTTTTCATTTTTGTTCGTTCTATTAAAAAAGTTTTGGTTAAAAATTGCAAAAATTAAAAAACTTTTGAGGATGAATAACTTAATAACTTGTTTATTATTAATAATGTTCGAGGGTTGTTTGAATATTAAATATTTCAGGTACGAAAATGTGAAGGTACAAAAATGAGACAATCGGAAATTTGTTGTTCACGAAAATACATCAGTCTTTAAAAGCGAGTCGGCAAGTTGAACAGGTCGGCAAAGCGATGCAAAAAAAGGTGTATACCAAGCAGAGCGCGATTACATCAACTTTTCTGCTCGATCAACGGGATCCGCTAACCCGTGCATGTAACCCAATTTTTGTTCCAACCGATTTTTTCGACACTCAATATGTTATTGCACTTCCCAATTTTGTTTCATCTCATTACCGAAAATTTGTTCAATCAAAAGTTTGGAATAATTACGAAAATATCAGTTTTAAAAGTTTTCATTAATTTTGTTCTGCCTTTGTAAAAAAAAGAGTAATTCAGTTATGAAAATATCGCTGAAAGAAAACTTCGACTGTGCGTGCAAATGCTCAGGTCACTTGAGCAGTGCATGCACTAGCAATCTGCCATCTGAAGGGTTCATTTTAAAAAAAGTGTAATTACAAGCAGCAAACTAAGGCATATATTAAAAAAACGTTATCTCGAGGGCTGATACGGCCTGGCAATTAACTATATCAAGTTGCCTTTTTGAATTGTTATCTGATGCACATCGGTGGTGAATATTTCAATTTCAGTATCTAAAGTAGCGAAATAGTTGAAAATAACAAAAAAGAAAGAAAAGTGAACATTTGAAAATTAATTTCATATCATCTTCTCGATTGGTACGAAACGATTCACGCAGTTTACCGCAACCAAATTATGAAAAAGAAAAACGCTTTCGGATGAAATAATTATAGAAAGTTAGAAAGTGTCGCTGGGAGGATGAACGAATTCGAAATTCAATTAATAAGTAAATCAAATTGAAAATTCAACAACATCGAAGGTGCAACGTTTGAGATTGGTTTCATTCAACTGGTCGTATTGTTTTCAGGGGTTGAAAAATAATTTCAATAGACTTCAAGGTACAACGAGAACTATTGAAATTATTATTTCGGGTACGATGAACAAAACATCTCAGTGATTAGTATCGATGACTGTTGCTGTCATATTTCACTTGGCTCTTCGCACGCGCGGGTTATTAATTTTTTTTTATTGTCATGCTCAAGTTATAACCAACACGCGGCTTTGTTGTTTCCAATTTTAGACTGACATTTCAATTGATTTTGCTTCGGTTCGTATCACTGAATTCGAACAACAAACAAACATCGTTTCATGAACAAAATTCCCTTTTTTTTCAAGCAACATCCTTGATTGCAAAAAATGAAAGCAACAATTGTTACCTCAAAATATTCAAAAAATGTTGTTGTTTTGGATTCTTTTTCTGTGTTACTTGTGTTTGTTATTGTTTTAAAAGTGAAAAGAAACACAAAATGTTCCTGTTTTATTTAACAGCCAAACAAGCAAAGCATACGCAAATGTTCCGGTCTAATAATAAAGTTGGATTAACTTTTGTTTATTATGGGTGGCTGATGTGTTTGAGTGTCAAAAGACTTTGTTTGTCGGCTGATTGATTCGAAGTAGGTTATCGCAAGCCCTAAACACCACGATCGATGTTATATTTTGATCCCCCTTGGATTGTATACATCAAATCTATATTCATCCTCTCGCTCTCCGCTTGACGGCGCTTTTTAAAATACTTTTTCAAATAAAGCAAAAAAGAGTGCTCTTTGACATTAAACTTGACACCTCGTTCATAAAAATAGAAGATACAATGCGACAAAAAATCAGCATACAGATTTCAAACTTTGTCAAGCAATTTGCATTCAGAATCAGATTTTCATACGTTCGAGTGTAAATTTGAAATGGAATACGTTCAAAATTTAATTTTCGTTGCGGAGCTATTGAATTTCCGTTTGTTGACAAATGAGCAACTTGTAAATGAGCAAACTGTACATTTCAATTGCATTCATTTTCTTTGCTTGAAAATCAAACGGATTCGATTGACATCAATTTGAGAACTTTTTCTCTTTTTAAAAAAAAAGTGATTCATTTGAATAAGGTTAATATCCGAGTCCGATCACGTTTACAGTGACGCGAAATATACATCATGACATGAGGACAGCGTGAGAAAACATGAAATTCGTCTAGATACACACGACAATGAAAGCGTATCAAATGAATACAAAGCAGTGTAATAATAAAATGTAATTGAATGTTGGAGCGATGCGCGCGAGAGAGAAAGGATCATCGCGAAACATCGCCGCAGCATCGTTGGACCGAATTTCGTCACACAAATACACGATTTGTTTGTGCTTGACAATCGCCAAGTCGATGGTCCCGTCCAGTTGTCATCGTGCAAATTCAAAACAAACTTCGATATTGGTTTTGCGAACCAGCTGACTCTAATAATCTCGCGGTTTCGAAGCCTAAAAAACAACACAGCAATTTTGAAGTCAATTTTCCAACTTGATTTATTTACCTTGTTTAAACTTTCATGCTCGGAAACGAATGCAGGCGTGGACACAGAACAGAACCAACACAACGCACTCACAGCGACGTCCCTCTTTTTTTATTTATCAATTGCACGACCGTACAGCTGGCGATTCAACTGAAATTTTCGCCACTTCACAACACACTTGGCAACCGCTCGCGCCGACAACCGGCGATTAATCCACGCGAGATGAACGATTTCGGCCGTGCCATCGCTCGAATCCACATTGTTTATTGCGCGTGCGACCCGAAATTGCTATTGCTGCTATGCTGCCAAGCGACAGATCCCGAACCTCGATGGTTCTTTCGCACTGCTCGCCTCCGCTCGTGGGGCATTTCGAGTTGAGCGCGCACGCGCCCACCGATTATCTTTCTCACTTTCTTTTCAGCCTCATTTTTTCTACCACCATCATATTCTTCATTTTATTCCATCATTCGAACACAAATAACCAGTTTTCCTCTTCAAAATTGTTGTTATTAAATGAAAATCCCCCCCTTTTTTGATCTTTTTTCTTTGTCGTTAGATTTTGCCGGTAGTCAGTAAGGCAGATTTCTGTCTCATTGCATTTGACAGTTCTGTATGTTTAGTTTTGTTTTGGTTTTTTTTCTTGTGAGATTTGTTTAGAAAAGTGAAATTTGTGAAGAAATATGGACGATAATAGTCCGATAATATACGGCCTTGAATTTCAAGTAAGACAATCGGAAGTTATTGTGGTAACTGAGTTCTGTCGTTGATTGTTGGTGACATGTCATCGATGTCAACAATAACAATCGACAGGTGTTCGTCATTTTTTATTGTTGTTTAGAACGTACAAACATGAAAAGTTGTTTTTTCATAGGCAAGGGCACTATCAGCACAAACAGCAGAGACTGATATAGTGAGATTTATTGTTGGGACTCAGTCACTGACTTTTGCCAACAATCAGGTACATCTGGTGGAACTGAATGAAGAATCGGGAACTCTGAGTACTCAGATATACCAGCACTCAGTTGGCGAGGTTTGGGCTCTGCAAGCTTCGCCTTCAGAACCCGAAAAATTTATTTCTTGTTATAACACTTTAAATGGTCAGTTGAAAAACAAACTAAATATACTTCAAAAGACATAAATATTTAACTTAAAAAGAAGTTTATTCTTTATTCGACTCAAGTTAAATATTGTCATTTGTCATTAAATTTCAATTTTCAAATAAAATTCTAAACTTCAAATTCACAATGTTTATCTTTTCTTTCAATAATAACATGAATAATCTTGATTCGGCAATCAAATTAAAAAAATTATGGTTATTGCAGAAGATGGTTCGTGCCAGATGAAAGGTGCAATCTGGTCTTTACCGAAATTGGGCCAGTTCACAAACGATATCATAGCACTTGAAAAAGTTGCGGACATTGACACGACGCAATATGGCAATGATCTTAAATGTATAGCTTATCACCCTACAGACGGAAGCAAGGCGGTTGCTGTCGTTGATAATCATTTTGTTCTTTATGACCTAGCTAGTGATACAGTCAAGGTGACCTTTCAAATTATTTATTTTTCTCAATAATACTTTATTTACAATAAAATTCATAAACATAAGATGTAAATTTTGATTTTTCAAAAGAAAACAACAATAACAACTTTTTATATTAATTTGTAAAATGTTTTTAAGGTCGAAACAGCCGGCAGTTTATCTGCTAAAGGACAACCCAGATTTAATAACGGAAAATGGAACCCCCACAACGGTTGTACCCAATTTGTGACCTTGAACGAGACGAATGTAAAAGGATGGGATTTTCGAAGTCCAACGGAATCTGCCTGGGATATTCCTTCCGCCCATTCACAAATTATTCGGTAGCAAGTTTGATATAAAAAATAGTGATATTATAACTATGATTTTGTAAAAAAGGGGAAAAATTTAATCGGGAACTGTTGAATTTGGATCAGAGACTTGGACTTCAACACAAATCGACAATACATATTATCAACATGCGGCGATGATGGGTACATGAAATTTTGGGACATTCGAAATCCATCGGAGGCGTTGCTCGCGAAGGCCGAACATTCCCACTGGGTTTGGAATATCAGGATCAATCGGTTTCACGACCAGCTTGTTTTGACTTCGAGTAGCGATTCTCGAGTGATTCTTTCAAGTATCGCTTCTATTTCTTCTGAACCTTATCGTCATGCAAATTTAGCAGACGATATTCCTCAAACTGATGCTGAGTCGCCAAAAAAAGAAAGGTAAAAATGTCAAAATCATCTTATAAAAACATTTTAAATTCAAATTTGAAGTTTGATTTGAGTTTTAATTTGTTTTAATTTGTGAATTTCAATTTGTAGATTGGAAGATGGTGTGATAGGACGTTACGAAGAACACGAGGACAGTGTGTACGCAGTGGAATGGTCTTCAGCAGATCCATGGACTTTTGCATCTTTAAGTTACGACGGTCGTTTAGTACTGAACAAAGTCCCTCGAAAATACAAATACCAACTACTTTTATAAGTAGGAAATAAACCAACTTCACCACCTAATGAATTACATAATTTTATTACAAATTGTACTTATAACTTTGTAACTTATATACACCCTTTTTGAACTTAACAAAACAGACTTAAAATCTTTCCGAAATTCTGCCAGCAACATTTCTCAGCTGGCCATAAACTTTTGACGGTACCTGACCCATGATCAAATTACAAATCGATCGTCGAGCAATAGCAATGTTTTGGAACGAACCAAGAATATGAATTTTCGTATCTGCTAAAACTATCCTGGTCTTTGTGGCATTTTCGATCGTGAATTTTGTTCTTCCATCTTTGCCTGCTAATCTGCCTATGGCACGAGAGAGGTGATCGCCGTTCAATGTTTTTACATCTTTGATCTCGAACGACTCGATGAAAAGGTCGTCCAGACGCAATAGTGCCAGAGCATCTTCAACCTCGAATCCGAGCACAAAAGCTTTGACAAAATCCGCGCCTTTTTGGAGGTTTGAAATGTTAGGGTTGTCTTGGCTGGGTCGCAACTCTACGTTTCTTGTTTTCAAATTGAAACGGGCCTCTAAATTCAAGTGTTCTACCAGGGGTGTGAAAATTTTCAGCCAGTTTTGTTTCATTGGTGTGTATCTGTGAGCTGGTACTGGTACCTGAAATTTTGGAAAATAGAAAGTGATGATGTAAACAAATAAATATCATTTTTGAAATGTGAATAAACAAGTACACAATGAAGAAAAAATAGTAAACATACCCGACGTATTTCTCCAGTGTACTTTTTCCTTTTGTGTGATTTTGCCTTAACAGTTCCTTCAATACCGTTAACAGTTTTAATTTCATCCTAAAAAATTTGATATAAAAATGAGAAATTTTGATTGTTGTTATCGAAACTTATTTATACTAAAAATAAACATAACCTACCTGCTCCATAGGAGTCTCCTGAACTTTCCTTTTTCCTGCCTTCTTTTCCATGTTTGATCGAGAAAGAACTTAATTACACCAAAACTATTTTTAGAAACTTTCCAAACTTCTTTTGAGTCTACTGTTTATTTTTAAACAATGTAAAACAATACACTTTAACAATTGTCAAATTCCACAAAAATGAGTGACATCCACGTGCACCGCTGCTCACATAAATAAAGAACCGGCAAGTGCTGCCCCCTTGAATGTTCAACATAACCTCGAATACTGAATGTTTGTTGTTGTTGATTGACAATTGTGTTTTTGTGTGTGAAAACGAGTTAACTTCAACAATCAAAGATGCCGATTTCAGATAAACGAAAAGGCGATGAAATCCTCACGCTTGTACCGGCTTCGAAAAGGACGAAACATGAAGTTATTTTCAGCAGTCGAGAAAAGGCGGTTATTACAAGTGTAAGTTAACCTTTTTATCATAAATTCAATCAAATTTTGATAAACAAACGAATAATACACAATAAAAATAAGCATACACAATTTTTGATTTTTATAAAATTATTAACAATGAAATTTTAATTCTTAGGGACCGCCTCGAACATCATCGTTGATGTCACCTATCATGTTATTGGAAGGACATCAAGGTGACATTTTTTCCGTTGAGTTTCATCCTGAAGGTCAATATCTTGCCTCGACTGGTTTCGATCGACAAATTTGTAAGTTTGTAAATTTCAATAACAACATTAATAAACCAATATAAACAAAAACTAAAAGAAAAAAAAACAATTTTTTAGTTCTCTGGAACGTTTATGGAGAATGCGAAAACATCGGTGTGATGTCAGGACACAGTGGAGCAGTGATGGAGCTTCATTTCAGTCCAGATGGCAACAATCTATACACAGCAAGCACAGATACAACATTAGGTTTATGGGACATAATAGCAGGCACCAGAATAAAAAAACTCAAAGGACATACAAGTTTCGTCAACTCTGTTAGTGGAGCTCGACGTGGGCCTACACTGCTCTGCTCCGGTAGCGACGACAGTACAATTCGAGTTTGGGATACTCGCAGTCGACACCAGGTTCACACTTTGAACAATACCTACCAGGTGACTGCTGTGACTTTCAACGATACTGCCGAGCAGGTTATTAGCGGAGGTATCGATAATGATATCAAGGTTTGGGACCTTAGAAAAAATACTGTTTTGTATAAACTCAAGGGACATACTGATACTATTACTGGACTGAGTCTCAGTCCGGATGGGTCGTACGTTTTGTCTAATTCCATGGACAATAATTTGAGGATTTGGGACGTTAGACCCTTTGCACCTTATGAACGGTGTGTGAAAATATTGTCTGGACATCAACACAATTTTGAAAAGGTAATTTTAGTGACAATATTTTTGTAAAAGTTTGTTCCGTTGTAAAACTCAGCTCGGGAATTTGATGACGTTTTTTATTCTTTGATATTAATGTTTGTATTTCTTCCGTTTTGTTTTTTAGAATTTGTTAAGATGCGCCTGGTCAGCAGATGGCAGTAAAGTATCGGCTGGTTCTTCGGACAGATTCCACTACGTTTGGGACACAACAAGTCGGCGAGTGTTGTATAAACTTCCTGGTCACAACGGTTCTGTGAACGACATTGATTTTCATCCCAAAGAACTGATAAGTAAGACTAATTTGAATACAATTCTTCAAATACAAAATTTGAACAAAATTGTAAAAATACAAAAATGAAAATTTTGTTACAGTTTGCTCCGGATCCAGTGACAAAACGATATATGTGGGAGAAATCGAGGCTTAATTCTACCGAAACAGTAATTAGCAATAATTGTGTACTTTTCCAAAATCAATTTTATTACAATGGATAACAGAAGTGTAACAAAATGGCAAGTAAAAAGATGATTCAACAATCAGCCCTATTGACAATCTGTTCGATCATCCTTTGGTACTCTTGTTCCTGTTCCAATCCGCGTTTGTAAGCCTGTTCGACCTCTTCGATTTCTCTGTTCCTTCGATTTTTTATTTCATCTTTTTGCGCTTTAAGTTCTTCCGCATATCGAATTGCATTCATTCGTTTGCTTTTTAATTGTTCTAGCAGTTTGGCATTTTCAGACTGGACCTGTTCCAAAACAATTTTATCCTCCAGTAACCGCTGCTCTTTTTCTTGTTCTCGTTGTCGTATTTTTTCTTTAATCTGTTCCTCCCGAACTTGGATCATTTCTTGCATCTCTTTTTCGCGGGCTTTTTGTTCTTGCAATTTAACTTGGTTTCTTTTTAGTTCGGCTTCTTGAGCTACTTGGGCTATAACCTTTTCACTTTCTTTGGCCCGTACAGCTTGTTGTTCACGGAAGTCCTGGAAATGTTTATTATGAGTTTAAAAATATGGTTTGTTTACAAATCTGAAATTCAAAGTCGCATAACAATTTTTTCATTTACCTTTAAACTTTGCATATAAGCAAGCAATTCAGCATGTAAAGCTTGCGAGCTTTTCTTGAATTTCATTCGTTCGCTTCGAACTGCATCAGGATCACCAGATGATGCAAACATTTTATCAACAGCTGCCTGTTCAGCTTTGTTTTCAGCAATTCTTGTCCGAGCAAGTTCCATCTCCTTCTCCAACTCGGCCCGCAGTTTCTTCCGTTCCGCTTGTTTTTTCTGCATCTCTTGCAAAGTCTCATTTTTCTCACTTTCCATCAATTCCTGCAAACGTTTTCGTTCCGCTTCCTTTTCCTCCAACTCCTTACGCTGTTTTGCCATTTTTTCCTCAATCTGTTCCTTTAGATTCTTCGCTGTTTGCAGTTTCGACTGAATAACCCGGTTCGCTTTTTCCTCTTCTTCCAATTTCTTTTGTTCCGCTGTGTCCAGTACCATCTTGCGCCACATTCCGTCCAACTGTTTTTCACTTTCAATCTTCATTTCCTTTTCCTTAATCTGAACCAGATTACAACTTTTCGTGTCAGTTGTGGACTGTTTCCGGAAAGTTTCACGCGCTTCGGCGGATCGCGCCAAGTATTGCTGGATCCGTTTTGTTGATACCTCTAACTGTTGATTTTCCAACTGCTCCTTTTGTTCTTTTTCACGCTGCCATTTTGTGTTCAGTTTCTCTTCAGTTTTCATCTCGTTGATTCGCTTTTCTAATTCTATTATTGATGACTTTTCGTCATCAGCTAAAACTTGCCGTAACTTGTTTCGTCGTTTAATTACGTTTTCTTCGTGTCTTTCCAATTCTGGAATAACAAGTTTTAATTTTTATTTATGTTTTCATCATTTTAACAATATTGATTATTCATTCTGATAAGTTTTTATTTTTGTTTTTCAAAAAACTGCGACACAATTTTAAAATAATTTCGTGACCTTGTGATGCGCGCGCATCCACAATGAAGTAGCCGCCAATTGATGTGCAGCCAACTTCAGACCTGTCCCGAACAAGTTTTACCTTGTCTCAAACGATGTTGCGACTGTCGGCTGACAATTTTTTTATCAGTTGTCTTTTCAAAAGCCAATTTGTATTTAAATTTTCGTTCCTCCTCGTTATCATTCGACACGAATCCACTTCCCCGAAACAAGTCCGGTTTTGCATATTTGGTTTTTCTTGGTTCAGGAAAAACGTGTGCAGTATCGATGTTTGCAGTTCCTGTTATGTTTGCTGGTCGATGCCTTCTAGACATCTCCTCAAATTTGAATGAAATTCCAAAAATGCAAAAATGTAAACTAAATAAAATCTCTTCAAAAAAGCAGCCAACCAATGTTTGTTTTCTTTTCTTGCCAACCTTCAACCTTCAGAAACGTCAGGTAACGTCAGGTAACCATGACAGCAAAGCTGATTTTGTTTATTTTTGTTTTGTGATGCATCAGCGAAACAATTTGAATGTTCAGGTAATCACATCATTAGTGAATGTTGGGTGAAGGCGCATCGATGCGCGCACCCCTGCTTACATTGCGACTTGGAACGTCCTGAGTTTGCGCAAAGCTGCAAACAGCTTTTCTTGATATGGATTCTTCAAAAATCTGCAGTTTTTTCTCTTGAATTGTTTGTTGATTTAATGACTTGAACAATGTCAACCGAGTATCAACACGCTTGCGAGAGAGCCCAGCTTTTTGGACAGCCCATACCTTCAGAGGAGGAATGGTTGCAAACATATCAACCTGATGACACTCAACAGAATGAAAATCTCGAGGATGAAACTGCTGTAACAGAGGTAAATCATTGAACCTATAATCGAATCCAAAATGTAAACATCTGTTTGTTTTTGGTTTTTTTGGTTTTCAAAAAATTGAATTTGATTTTAACATTGGTTTTTTCGAAATGATTTTGAAGGAGCTGGAACAATCTTCTGAGACCAGCAAAAGAATCGGAGGAGGTTTAGACGAGCTAACCAGCATTCTGAGTTCAACTCAACGAAAAATCAATAGATTCAAGGTACGAAAAAAGTATAAATTGAAATTAAGTATTAATTATTTTCGAAAAGATAGGAAACTTAAGTGAATGTTGTTTTTTTGGGGTTTTGTTTTTGATTTAATTTGAAACATTTTGTTTACATAGACAGTATGTGGGAGTTTGGGTACGATATTGAAGATAAGAAGGGGTTCTCAGTCTTCAACATCGTCAACACCAGGCACACCGAAATCTACTCCAAAACATGTGATACACAATGAAGAATCGAACGAAACGAACAATGAAGAGGGAATTGACAGAACGGAACCAAATGAAAATGTCACAACATCGAATAAGACAATCGACATTGGCGAGAAAATGGGTTCGCACTTGAATAAACTCGATTCGTTGATATCAAAGGCGGAGAACGCGCAATACAGCATGGCACACCAAACCAAACAGATGCGACGCATAATCAATTAAGCGATTCTTTGACATTCAATGTAAACAAATAGCACTTCGATGTTTGCCCAACGCTTTCAATTCAAGCCTGACATTTAATAATCTTCTCTTCGGACGAATCTGCATAATGTTAAATGTGATAAACAAAAGATGCAATTTGAAGCAAAAAATCAATGTTGATGACTGAAATAACGTCAGATTATGAATATTATATAGCACGATGTTTTAGATTAGTTGGGCGTGTGAAATGTCATTGACATTGATGACGACTGACTGATTATATTTTATTAATTCTGAACAATAATGTTTGCAAATATATACGGAGAATATATTTTAAATAATCTCGTTCTAATTCAAATTAACAACGACATTTGAATAGCTGTTAGATTGTTGATCTAAACAAAAATGATGGAAAATATATATATATCTTATATTTGTTATCTAATAGAAAGTCTAACTTGTTGAATGTACATTTTTGTCTATATTTTGTTGCTTTGAATAAATATTTATTCATCAAACTAAATTTTCATTATTTCCCAATTCCCCGCACTTCCATTGAAAAGATCCACTTTTTGTTTTACACAATTTTTTATTACAAAACGTTATTGCACATACAATCATACAATTTATCAAGTAAAGAAATATGTCGGTGGCATTTTTTTTATGCCATTTGTAATTGATCGTCATCTTATTAGCACCGGTTTTTGTAACAATTCAATAAATTGAAGCCAACAAAAAAAACCAAAACAATCAATCTCTTCAAGTCTAGCGATCTACAATTACAACTTAGTCGCCTTAAACGTTAACTGAATACTGCTAGATGTAAAATATCATACTGTATTGAGCTTTAAAATAATTGCAACTTCAAGTGAATGAAGACTTTAAAAAAATCATAAAAAAGCTATTAAAAAAAGTTCTCCACGAAAAATCTTACTGTACTAAAATTGTACTAGATTGATTTGAGAGGCAAACACGAAGTTTGAGTATGATTGAACAATGAACATAGATTATAAGTTGAAACGTGATTTCACAAGATTGACATCAGATAACGATATATACAGTTATGTAAATATACATTAAAAAGGTCGTTTTGATAAAAAAGATAAGAAATAGTCAAGTATTTTTTTGTTTTTTTGATTTAAAATCTATCGTTAGATTATCTCTCTCAACTGCAGCGTTCATATTTGAGTTTGGCTGCCCCATGCACGCGTTATCGCCGTCCTCATCAGCTTCTTCCCAATTGTTTGCACGATGAAACCGATTTTCTGTAACTTGTCATGGTCCAAGATTTTTCTCCCGTCGAAAATGTAAGCTGGTTTCATCATATTGTCATAGATCCTTTCGTAATCCAACGTCTAAACATAAAAAAAGCAGTTAATGAACATCAAGAACTAAACTTCTAAAATTTCACCATCTAAATACAAATTTAAAAGTCTTACAACAAACTCGTCCCATTCGGTACAAAGAACAATAGCATGTGTATCCTTAGTGGCAACATAAGGATCTTGGAAAATTTCGATCCGACTTTGTACAAGTTGCGGCGACAAAGTGACCTCTGGCGAAGTCAAGTCCTGGATAATCTGAGTGGGCTCGACTTTAGGATCGTAAATGTGCAGCTTCGCGCCCTCGTCTAAAAGAGTTTTCGCGACGTGTATAGCCGGCGACTCGCGTGTGTCACCCGTGTCCTTCTTGAAGGCGAAACCGAGCAAGGAAATGCGTTTGTCCGTGACGGTATTAAAAAGTGATTCGATGACCTTGGCTGAGAAACGCGATTTTTGGTACTCGTTCATGTCGATGACCTGTTGCCAGTACGAAGCAACCTCGGGTAGGTTGAGACACTCGCAGATATAAACCAGGTTGAGGATGTCTTTTTGAAAACATGATCCTCCAAAACCCACAGACGCTTTTAGAAAATTTGCTCCTATCCTTGAGTCAAGACCGACTGCTCGTGCAACTTCGGAAACGTCTGCTCCTGTCGCTTCACAAACCGCTGACAGGGAGTTGATACTTGAAATTCTTTGAGCCAGAAATGCATTTGCGGCCTGTGAACAAGTTTTTATTTGTTAATTGTAGTTTTGCACATTTTTGGTTCGTTTGTTTTTTTAGTATTGTTCTTATTTTGTTCTTACGAGTTTTGACAGTTCTGAGCTCCAGGTGTTTGTTGTTAAAATATTTTCCTTAGGTATCCAGTGCTGATAAACTTGAGACAGTTCTTCAATCGCAGCTTGTCCTTCAACGGTCTCCTCGCCGCCAATTAAAATCCTATCGGCGTACAATAAATCGTCGATAGCTGTTCCTTCCGCTAAAAATTCTGGATTCGATAAAATCTGCAACAAACAAATGGTCGGTGATGTTTAAATTTTCCTACGAAAAATACATTTAAATTGAAAATAACTTTTTTTATTAATTGTTCTATTATAATTATTATACACTATATTAATTATATTAATTAATCTATTAATCAGTGTTAGTTAGCTAGTTTATATTGAAATTTTGTAAATACAGTTTTTAAATTAAAAATACTACTTAGGTTTTTTCATCTACGACTGACCTGATAAGAAACTCCAGGCTTGTGATTAGCTCGTAAAATGTTCATAATGCTCTCAGCCGCCCTGACTGGTACTGTACTTTTCTCCACAACAATTTTATTTCCAGTTGCTATCCGAGCGATCATCCTCGCTGCGCTTTCAACATACTTCAAATCCGCAGCCCGGCCCTTACCATTGCCAAAAGTTTTGGTCGGTGTGTTGACCGAGATGAAGATCAACTCAGCCTCCTGGATGGCTTTTTCTATGTCTGTTGAGAAGAAGAGGTTTCTCCCTCTGCAGGTCTGAACAACTTTATCGAGTTTGGGCTCGTAAATTGGCAGTTTGTCCGAGTTCCATTGGTCGATTCTCTCCTTGCTTTTGTCCACCACTGTCACAACAATTTCTGGACATTTCAGTGCTATCACACTGCATGTTGGTCCACCAACGTAACCCGCGCCGATGCAACATATTTTCTTTATCGTCATTGCTTTGTTGATTGGTTCGAGGAATCTAAAACAACAACAACTTACTCATTTCCTTTCACTTGAATTTGTCAAACACAATAATACACTTTTTTCTCTTATGTAATCTAGCCAATGGAAAACAAAAAAGAAAGTCGAGTAGTCCTTGACTATAATAGTCAACAATACATTTTTGATTATTAATTTATCTTTGCACTCTTCCAACTGAATTTAATAAATGAAAAATTTAAATTAGAAACCGGTTTTTTATAGAGGATAAGTTAGATTTGAAGAGTCATTGAAAATTGAAAAAAATTCAATTTTGGTGTATTTTAATAATGAAAGGAAGTTTTAATTTTAGCGATAGAGTTCTTGGAAACGTTTTGTCGTGGAATTTCGGTAATTATGCAGAACTCTGATTGATGAGTACCTTGTGATTGGATCGATGCCAAGAGGTTTAGATTGCAAGGAAAAATCAAGTCTGGGCGTAGTAGTCCTTTTAAATAGTTTGACACAAAATATCAACCGGGCCGTCAACGACCAACGACAACTCCGATGATCAACGGGACACTTTTTTGTTAGGAGTCTGAGACAGTTAGACGTGCAATGCACTGTTTGCTTGCAGCGCTGCCACTTTATAATTTACCCAACGATGGCGCGCGCATGACCACCACAGACCACAATACAAATAATTCAACTAGCAACATGCATTTTCTACATACTTTTGACATTCATTTAATTACTTTTATGTTGAATTTTCTTTCATTTCATTTCTTCATAATGCAAGATAAGAAATATATGTTCTTTGAGATATAGCAACATTCTTCAAGAAGGACATAGAACATTGCTAAGATGTTCTACGAATGTTATTTTAATATTACTGATAATATTCTAGGAATATCCTATGAATGTTACAGAATACTCCATAATATTCTGTGCTAATAGAGCTTTTAAGAATGAACAAATATTGAAAACTGAAACATTGTTGCTGTTTTGTTATGTTTACATACATAATTTAACATTTTTAAATAACAATTTAAAATTAATAAATGGCTGTATAACAAACGTGTACGCATTTTTGTTATATACAGCCATTTTGACGAGAACTTTGTATGTTGTGTTTTTGTGGTTTCAAGGTCTAAAATATGTTTGACTTTGAGAATTCGTATTGTACAACCTTGAAAATTTGTTTCATTTTGCAGTAACCTCGGGATGAAAACTAAATAATTTTTCTACTTCTTCGTTTTTGTAAACAAATATAACAACATTGTTTTTTGTTCATCTATTCTTGTTTACATCTCAATTATCTTATCTTATTCAGAAGAAAAACCCATTGTTTACTCTTATTCACTTTTGTTATTGTTGATTGTTAAGAAATGTCAAGTTTAAAAATGACGCAAAAACTTGAGATTGCAAGACATTCAAGTTGATATGTATGAAAACGCACCCTTAACTAAAATACTTGTGAGCACTTGTGAGCGTGTTCTTCTTTTCATGTCACCGAAAACAAAAACAATAATTTGTACGGAGTGAAAAATGTGAGAATATGAACAAAAACAAGCCGTGCAAGTTGATCTCTGACTCAGTTGAGGGAATAGATATAATGGAATTTCAAAAAAGGTACCCTTTCATTCAATCAAGTAAACAAAATAGGTGTACAAATACTGAGTTTTAGAGGTTACTTTTGATTCAGTATTTAATAGAGGCAGTCTGATTTATTCCTTTTTCACATTTCCAACTTAGTAAACAAAACAATAAAATCGATATTTAATTTTCATTAATCTACTTTCATTCTTCATTTAATTACTTTAAAATCACTGAAAAATGTTTTTTTTTTCATTTTCAGAGATAAATAAACTGGTATAATTGTTATGGTATAAACAAAACAGTGTATACAAAAGTAAAAGAATAATAAACACAAGACCACGAAAAATAAACAGAAACACACAAACAAAGAGTTGAAAAACCAAGATACCAAAATGTCATCGGGAGAATAACATTGCCTCTAAGAAATCATAAGAAATGGATGGCGAAAGCTCGTGTGACTACGAGCAAGAGTCGACCTACGAAACCTACGAGGACCAGTCAGAACCGGGTGAAACCCTCCTGGACGTCTATCAACTATGCATCGAACCAAGCGTGGCTGGGACCGTCGAGTACATAGTGCCACTGCTTATCATCACCTACCTCTTCAACCTCTCAACTCGCTACATCAAACGTGCCAATCTCCGCCATGGGATCTCTACCTTCTTCGGGGTTCTCGTGCTGCACTACTACGTGCCCGAGAGTCTCATCGTGATCATCATCTTCAGCAGTCTTTCCTACCTCATAATCAGTCGATCTCAACCTTCCTCAACCACCCTAACCACCTTCCTTCCAAGTCTTCTAATCGTACTCTTCTGTGAATTCTCCATGAGTGCTGCCACCTGGCACAAAATCCGGGGCGTGATGATGATCATGGTCATGAAAATCGTCAGCGTCACCCTAGATAGTTTCGATCCCAGTCAACGACCACTTATCAACATCTACAGCTACTTAGGCTACATCTTCTGTCCAGCCACTTGTTTCTTCGGTCCCTGGGTGGCTTTCAAAGATTACCTTTCAGTTTCGACCCCGACCAAAAAGTGGATCCCATCTTTTCTCACACACTTCGTAATCTGTCTGGCTTTTCTAGTCTGTTCGAACTGTCTGGTTTCTTTCATCCTAAAAGACAGCTACATCGAAAATTATGTCTGGATAGTCGCCTACAGAGACGCCTTGGCGTTTCGAACCTCGCACTATTTCATCTCGTTTATGTCCGCTAGTGTTATCATACTAGGTGGTTTCGAACCGGCTCATTTTTCCACGGTCACTCGACCTTTGGAGATGGAACTTCCACGATCTTTGGTACAGGTGGTCATCAACTGGAACGTACCTATGCACTTCTGGTTGAAAACTTACGTTTTCAGACCCGCGAGAAGACAGCTAGGCAGGTTCGGAGCGATTCTCACAACTTACGCTGCTTCCTCGCTTTTACATGGATTGAATTTTCAGTTATCGGCTGTGTTGCTTAGTTTAGGCTTTTATACTTATATTGAGTTTCAGTTACGACTGTTGTTGTCGGAGGTTTTTGACGCTTGTGTTGGGTCAAAATCGTGTCCTCCAAACAAGTGTAATCACAGTAGGAAACAGAATTGCACTTGGGTGGTGATTATTAATTTGGGTTTCAGTTTCTTGTCGGTGTTCCATCTGGCTTATTTGGGCTTGATGTTTGATACTTCGGAGTTACAGGAGACTGGGTACAGTTACAGTCATACTATCGAAAAGTGGTCGCAGCTGGGCTTTGCTAGTCACTGGTTGGCTTTTATTACTTATTGTGCGTACTTTTTGATCAGATAGTATTTGCACATCTGCTTGTACAGAAGGTTCTGTCAGGTTTTGCTTGCTGATGTTGATAAAGAATTTTGAACTTTTACCGTGGAAGTATTACGACATTTTGACTCTTGACTGTTTTTATAAAGATGCATTTTTGGTTTTGAATGAGATTATGTTTTGAGTGAAAAAATGTTGATTGCCAAAATCAATGCAAGTATTTTGCTTGGGATACGTGTTTATATTTTACAACAACACATTGTACAACGTTGCACAGACTTAATCTACGTACTTAGATTTGTAACAGTCACTTTTATACATTTCGCACACTCTTTTTACAATCAAAAAATGATATAAAAACAAGTTTTGAAAAATAGAGGATACAAAAATTGTGTACCTACAATTTGATATGTAGTGACATTATAGAAACTGAAAGAAAAACAAACAAATTACAGTTGAATGTAAATGTATGTAAATTAACATTCTCTTGACTCGATTGTCTGCTGAGATTAGATTAGTTAATGTAATTTGCACAATTCTCTCGCGCGCACAATCATACTTTTAACTTGGACTTTTAGTAATACAGTTACATGACTGACATGTACGACAGTTTGTGTATAATAAATAGTTATAACAATCGATAAATAATTAGTAAAACGATTTGTTAAATAGACACAATTTTTCGTCGAAAGGAAATAACAAAAACGATGCATAAGTGCTCAAAAACAAACGTAGGTTTGTTGTAGTTGATAAAAGCTCTGTTACAAAAAGCATTTTGGAAGACGAACAAAAACGATACAAAATGTTATTTAACAAAACCATTTTTAAAACTGTAGAAGTTTGAAAATATTGCACTATTCAATTGCGAATTTGGATTTTTCAGCCAACAAGTGTTGCTCCAATCTGGTCGAACAAAATTAATCGTCATCCAAGCACAGATGATGCTAATGTATATCATTTGTATACACTTTTTGCATTGTAAATTTTTACACATCGCCACGAAAAATGTCTAATCTTCGCATCATATCACAGTGAACCAGTTTCACCCATTTTCATCGCGCAGGTGAACATTCTTTTCTACAAAAGATAAAATGAGCTATGATCACATCAATACAAACACATACAAGCTTGAAAAAAATGATAAAAACACCGAACAAGAAATAATAGAAACAAAAAGAAGTAAGCAAATGTGTGGTAATAACGAAAACTTTTTCATAGCTTGAATTAAAAAAATGCGATTGTTAATAAAACCACCGGTCCTATTTTTGTAGAAGATTTTTTACGAAGCTCGATCAATTGTTAATAATGTATTATAATGTGAATAAATCGATTTTGAATCTTAGATTGTTCTTTCTTTGTACTTTAAGTTGTCAGGTTGTTCAAAAAGGTTTTGAGTATTCTACGAGAAACGATAATACAAACAAATAAATAGATAAAATGAATGGAATAAAAAATTGCATGATAAAATAATCGCCACATAAATTGTTAACTTTCAAACATGTTTCAAGTTTAAAAGTGTCAAGCAAAGTCGTTACTTTGTTGTTGCAAAGACAAAGCGTTCAGCATAGACTGTTGGGCATCGTCTTGGTCCGCACTTGACTCATCGAACGATCTCGGTTGGCGTTCTTGCATCTGCGCCTCGGCGAGCCACTCGCAAATTTCATGGATGTACATTCGTCTTTGCAAAACGTCTCTAGTTCTCGGTCGAGATCCAATATACGTAGAACAACCCTTCAAAACAACAGCAATCAGTACAACTTCTCGAAAAATGTCGTTTCAATTAATCAATCAGAATATTTAAAAAACAATATTACATACATCAACATTAAAAGCATATCGCAACTGATCCAAAACTTGAAAATTCGGAATCATGTTTTGTAACTCATCCCACTTCACATCAACTTCCTCGTGCAAAATTTTTTCCTCGTCTTTTTTCGAAGTGGACTTTTTATATTGGATTCGAAATCTGAACGCTTCCAAAAAGCTGGACACAACGATTGTCAATACAATCATGGTAATTAGATAAAACACCATGAAATACATGCGAGTGTATTGGCCAACAACTATGGTGTAGGCGTTCATCAAAATGAACCAGTTGTTCACTACTGTCAACTCAAACAGAGTTATTCCACTTGCCATCAAGTTGTCGAAAGTGTTCAAGTAGTAGTACCCAATGGAAGACGTTGAGTTTTCGGAGTATTTGTAAAAGTCTTCCACTGTTGAGTTCCTTCAAACAATAGAATCATAATTAATATTCCATTCGAATCAATAATGTTAATATAATTTTGTTTCTGGAAATAATTACTTGCAACAATTTCGCATATCATGTCCAGCAAAAAGTTCCATGCCAATGATAGCGAAAAAGTAATACAGAACGAGCATGACGACGGCTGTTGAACACATGAGTGGAGTAAGGATGACCAAAGTGCCGAAAACATCGCGGTATCGTTTTTTCATTTTGAAAAGTCGCAACGTCCGCAGTGGACGGAATATAACAAAAATCACAGCTCCGGGAAACAGTGTGATTACACAAGCTGCGAATACCGTCATTATCGAAGTGGCTAAATCGAAAACGTTCCAGCCGGAGCTCAGGTACCTTTGCGACCCCAAACTTAAAATTTTTGTCAGAGCTTCCAATAAAAACACTGAAATTGAAAGTAATTTAAAATCAATTTTTCAACAACTCTTCCAAAATTTTGAATGATGAAAAATTATTTTAAAGTTTTTAACTTACATCCGCCAAATAGTAAAGTATCCCAACAGGCTGCAAACGCATGAATAGCCGCTTCTTGACTTTCGTAAGTTTGGCAAATTCTTAAACCCATTAGAATTGCATTGCACGTTATCACAACATCTAAAAATAATTCATTGTCCTAATGATTTAATCGATTAATTAATAACACGGTGTTAATTGTTAATCTATGATGCATATCTCGGTGACTAATACCTACGTATCTCTGACTAATCTACTTGATTCTACATTTATCTATCGAAATCATCAGGATGATTAAACGGCGATTATTTTTATCCAGCCATACTCACAGATCAAATGTTCAAAATACTTCCAATCTGTAACGACCTGTGCTCCTTGGCACAAGTACTGTAAGGGTGGCCAGGCTGTGCTATACCATGGAGTACTAGTGTACTGTCTCTCCCAGACAAGTATTTCTGCGTCGTAAATTGATAAAAATTCTTCTGCACTGAGTGCACCTGTACCTGACGAATTTAGGTATTGAAAAATCAGAATGGTGTCTCGTAAAGCTGAAATCAACATTGCAAAATTAGTATAGTGAATTGATACGAATATTTTTTTTCGAAAAATGTATAATAAATGTTTAAGATTTTATTCTTACGTTTATGCGGAGCATAATAACGCATAAGACCCTCAAACTGTCGGAACGTTATTGTATCAGGACTCTGCTTAGAGACGAGCAGTTTAAAAGCATGCTGACAAGCTTTTCTTTTATGCAAAAATAGCTTTTTGAATTTTTCACGTTCTGCGGTCGTGAACGACTCGCTAACAACAGCCAACATCAAGTTCATCATTACGTACAACATCGTACACAAGTACGATATAAAATAGAGTGCGTACCACTTGCTTTTAGAAAATGAAGCCATCATAACATCCGGGAAGCTACATTTTTTATCAAACAAGAACAAATGTATTACATGTTTCATTTTTAGTAACATATTATTTAAACGTAATAAAAATTACTTTGCAGTTGTTAGAAGAACAAAGAGACTGACAAAACTGTCAGGCAAAGTTGCGAAATTGCGATTCATGTCACTGAAAAGGAAGTAGCCTAGAACCATGTACGCAAGGATGAAAAACAGTAAGAGACCAAGCATGTCGATTATCGGTGGAAGAGTTTGGAGAATTTGTCTTATAAACCGTCTGACACCGCCGCAAAATTTTGTATCGACTAAAAAGATTGGTCTCAGGGCTCTGGTCACTCTGAAGTGCGAAGACTGGCGAGCTAGGACTGTCAGAGCTTCGACAAACATGATAATCAGGGTCACACACTGGAATTAATTTTCGAATTTCAGTTAGTAAGAGGTGATTTAAAAAAAAAGTTTTTGGTGGTTCTGGTCTATGTACCTTTAACATTGTTCTTTTGTGTTTCAATGTGGTTCGCCATCCGATCCATCTTAACTTCAACGTTAGTTCTACGCCAATCGATATCAGTGCTAAAAGTTCTATCGTTCCGTGAGCCCAGACGGGTAACTACAAAATAATAAAAACTTGAACTTTTCACATAGGATGCGTCGAAGTTAGATTCTGACATCAGAGTTGAAACCAGCGCAAAATTTTACACTGAAAAGAGCTCCCATAGTTGGGGTTTTATGTACAACCTAAACTCTAATAATAAATTTTGAGTTTTTTGAGGTTATGTCAAAAAATTTTAACTTTATTTTCACTAAACCCTACCTTGTGGGTACTCAAATGAAAACTTAGTTTTTCTACTTTTTCGAACGGTTAAATAGTTTCAATAATTCAATGAGTTGTTTCTTCTATTGCTCTTACCCTAAAAAGTGGAACAGCCGGTTCTTCAACAAAAGCCAGAGCCAACAAAATGACAGACGTCAAAAGATCTAATCCATAATACCAATTGTTATGAACCAACAAATAAGCAGGCAAATCCTCCGGATGTTTCGGATGAGAATCAAACTTTTCATTGTTCCTTCCTTCCTGTAGTAAACCAAAAACGAAGAAAAATAAAATTCAAATGGAACGTCAATCGTCAGAACAGAGTCAAGATGTTGTCAATTAAAATATTATTCAATTAAAACATGATTCAAAGTTTGCATGGAATAAAACGCACTTGTAAATAAATCGCAGCCTCGTGATAATTCATCTCCCAAAAAATATCTGAGTCAAGTGGACCAGTGTCATCGTGTCTTGAGAGCGCTATGTCCTCGCCGAGGGTGTTGCCAAGATGGGACTCACCAGAATCAATTGCCAGACCCACCTGGTTCGGTGTCAGGTCTCGTGATTTATTCGATGCCATCCTCGGCTGTTCTAAGGTACCCCAAGATAACATAGATCCATACTCTGGAAAAACAAAACCAACATATAAGTGGTTTTTTATGTTGCGTATTAAAAAACAAGTTTTCATACAAACTATTCGAGTGATAAAAAAACTTTGTAACGAAATTCCCAATTGTCAATACAATAGAAGGTGTGCACGCGAATGACTTTTACGTAACAAATTGTGCATTGCAAAAATTAACGTCTCTGATGATCGCATTCCCCCCACTCTTTTTGAGGAAACAAAATGATACGTTTTTGTTATCCAAATAGCAGGTTGGATAAAATCAAATTACACTAATAGATTGTTGAACAAATAACTTCAGTCGAATCTTTGTCAACATTTTTTTGTTAGTTTATGAGCGTTGACAATTTTAAATGTTGAAAACTGGATTTGTGACTTAAATTTCTGTCGAAGTAGACACTGGATGTAAAGGTGTAACGTGACAAGATAAAACCGACGATAAGATTAAAAAATGGAATATTCAATAAGTATGAATAACAAAGGTGCTTAAACGTTCGCCTAAAACAGATGTTCCAGTTTGTTGACATGATCATAAACTTGACTTTCAATGTCAAAGAAGATAACAACATTCAGTCGCAATTTCTTTTCTAGTTGCTGTTTATTTTTTAGTACTTATTACTGAAATGGCAATGTGAAAATGATAATATCGAAAAGTACAGCTGAAAAAAAAAGATGAAAAGTGAGTGGGTAGAGATTGTATACTTACTGGGATTAGCAGTTTGGGTGTTGTTTTGAAGTGTGACATTATCATTTATTCGTCGGCGCACATCGTTCGAGTCAATGTTACTCATTGGCAGCTGCGCGAGACATGCGACCGACTTGTTTCGTTTGTTACAATCAAATCGAACGTTTTTGCGAGCTCATATCCGAACCGCGATCCCGCACAAACGAAACAGCTGATCAAACGAAAAATCGATCCAAGGACAACGACCTACCGTCAGTCGCGCCACCAATCCACCTGACTTAATGTTCCTTCTATCTTTTTCCTTCGCTTAGTTAACAAACAAAGAAAGAAAATCATTGTTAATATCTTTAGAACACTTCGAAACAAATCAAAACAAGTCTGGAATCCGAAAGGATTTAAAATTCGAGCCCAACAAGTTTGCGAAAATGTAAGCAAAACATAGGAGAAAGTAAACAAACCAAAGACAAAAATTGAAACAAATGAAACAATACAATAACAAAACAAAAGGTTGTTGATTGCAAAATGGAAAAGAAAACAATTTTAAAGGCTTTTTCGACTGTTCCTGATGTGAGTGATCTAAAGTGCACGACCTGCGAATTGTATCCTTCTGATGTTCGAACATTGTTGTCGTTTCATTGTCTTTATATTTGCAGGTAAAATATTTCTTCGATTCTTTTTAAATTGTAAAATGTAAACAATTGATTGAGTTGTGTTAACACTTTTGTTTATTTACAGGTTTCTTTTAACGGAATTTTCTGATATTTTAGTTGCACCCAATAACGTTGACAATACAATAACAATAGTAAGTGCAAAAAATGATTGCATATCAAAAAAGATTGAACTGATTCCAATGCTGAAAGACAATCTAAGGGTAAGCAAGAAAGTTGACTTTCACGTTGTTTACTTTAAAAGTTTTGTATTTTGAATTTCATTGTTTTTAGATTTTAGATGAGAAAGTATTGTCTGACAAGATTTATGACGATTGTTTGTCGTATTCTATTTTAACAAAACTGTCACCTGCCTGGATCAAGGTGGACAAATATTTTATCCGAAGTGAGGATTTTATCTCGTATAACCAGAGTCCTAATGCTGTTGAAGTTGGAATTAGTCGGTACAGTAAGTTTGAAAAAGTTTCAACAATTTTAAAAAAGTGCTTTCCAATGCGTTGAAAAAATGTTAACTGATTCTTTAGGTGAAAAGTTATTACTGTTACAATTGAGTTCAGTAGTTTTAAAGTTCGAGTCGTATTTCGAACCTGGAACAAGTACTCCAAAATGTTGGAACAGGTACAATGAGAGTAAAACTGGTTGTATAAATTTGTACTTGTCACAGCAAGTTTACGTTTTGCCAAGGTAATTTTCATCAAACATTTTATACAAAACTATGGAATAAAAGTTTTATATCCTAATACAAATTACATTTTTCTCTATTTTTCAGCATGAAAAGTGGAAACATTATTTCGATCAGCAAAAGCGTCGTTGATGGGAGTTGTATCCGAGAAGACTGGCTAAACCAGGTAATAGAATCAAAAAAGCTATAATAACTCTTTTTGTTATTAATTGTTATTGTTTTTTAGCATGGATATTTATTACCAGACGAAAACGAACTGTCGTATTGCAAAGTAAAACATCTTGGTTCAGGGCAAGAAGTAGCCATTTATCCTAGCACGTGTTTACTTGCAAAACCATTGGAAATTGTTAGTTGCTCAGTAGATAGCCGAAATGTTATCGCAAGTTTTCTGCGAACTTTGATTGTTAATAACGAAACAATCTGTGGTGAAACGTTGGAACTGATGGGCACCAAAGAAATGGAGTTGAAATATGGAATACAAAACGTAAACTCTTTAAAATAGAAAAAGCACAACACTTTAAAACTTTCGCGTTTTCACTGTAATACTATAATGTTTGTAGATTGAAGAACAAACGAGCACTGAAAGTACCAAAACAATCACCACAACGGAGCAACAAGAATTCGAGGCATTTCATTGCGTTACAAACTTTCATAATCCCGAAGAGTCGCAGTCAACACAGTCGACTGTAATTATCACATCGAAATTGGATTTTTATTTGTTTTACACTATCGTACTACTTAAGCGTTGTTGAAAAAAATTTTTTATTGATAGACTAAACATACACTTTCAGAACGATAAGAACGAGATAGCCGAAGTTCGTGGAACCCCAGAAACGGATGGCACGAATGAAAATTTTGAATGGGAAGAGTGCAATGAATGCTCACAGATAGGAAGTTGCACGCAGAATTTCGATACCTTGGTATCTGTACCGTTTGATTTAGATAGTATCAAAAGCGTACAGTATCCTACATCGACAACTAGAACACCTGATTGTAAGACATTTTTTAATTTATTTAACTGCTTGAAAAAGAAACTTTGTTTAAAAACATTCTCTATTTCAGCTTCCCAAATACCGAAAAAGCGATTCAAATATGGAGAATCAACAAATGCAAATAAAACATGTCAGAATGCCTATAAAGATGAGTAAGAAACAAATTGTAAATTAAATAAAAACAAAATCTGACAAAATAAGTTACGATTTATGTAAAATTATTATAATAAACTGTGCATTTCGATATGAAAATATCACGCAGTTTTGAATTCAATATTCTAATCTTAAAATACAGATAAATATCACCAGTCGAACGTTAAAATTATTTTAGGGATTTCTCGCGACGAATAAGTTAGTTTTCAGTTCAGATCAGTTTCAAAAGTTTTTTTCTTTCAGCCTCATTCGTGATTCCGATATCGATAAGGTCAACCTCTTTGAGAGTTAAAAATAGTTCGAAATCAACCTGCAAAATAAAAATTAATTTGAAATTTGATATCTGATTCAAGAAGAGTATCCAACATTTTGAAGGGAAAATTCACCTCTTGTTCTATAAAAGTCCCGATATGACAATCCAAACCATGAGCTTGTAGTAACCGCACGAGTTGATTTTGCGAACTTGTTAAAACAATTCCTGTAGGCGGTGTAGAACACCTGGGAGGGGTCGGAGTTTTGCTACCATAAGCATCTTCATCGTCATCGCTACGTGGTGCATTCGGTGATTTAACAGCCTTAAAATCTGGAGTGAATCCCAAAGATGTGTTTAAATGGGTTTTATCTTTCAGATTAATAAGTTTTGGTGGTTTGGTTTTGGTTCTTCTGAAACAGTTGAAGTAAAGTAATTGTTCTCTTTTTAAGTATAATGAAAATTCTTCATTTGAAAAAATGTTTTCTTGCTTACTTTTTCATTGGTAAAGTTTGAGGAGTTGATGGAATTGGATCGCAATCAGTTTTAGTTTCACTTTTATTAGCTCTGCAAATAAAACAAAGAGAATTGAGAGATTTATTAATTGAAAATACAAAAGTGAATCAATCGAATGTGATAATTGATCTGCTATTTTACAAGTACCTTGTTTCAGAGTTAGGGTTACAATTTTCATCTCCTTGATTATTATTGTTATCGAACCGAAATAGTAACTGGTCTTCATTTTTAGTTTTTCTGCAAGAAAATAAAGGTAAAAGTGAAAAATACCAACAGCATCTATTTAATTAACAAATTTTAAGAAATAAATATGCTAACCGTTTGGTAAACCCTGCACCATCAACCGAATCCGGTTGACTTTTTCGTTTCCTTTGACCATCGTTGGAGTCCAATTTGAAGCACACACTTGGTGACATGCAATAAGAGGACGATTTGTTGTACGTCAAATTCGGCGAAAAAATTCTATCTTGGCTTGAAACCAGTGGTTTGACTTTGATGGTCAGATGGTGAGGATTTCGAGCTTTGGGAAGACCTTTCTTCGGTGTTGAAAAACAGAATCCATTCGTTTCCTCAATTGGGGTGATTTTTATTTCCGGAGTTGACTTTGCACATTCGTTGTTGTTGATTTCGGTTTGGCTATCGATCACTTTTGGCTTCACTGGAATACTGTCGTCGTTGCTTTCCCAATAATCTTCTGTGCTCAATCTTGGTTTTGCCATTTTGCGAATGTCTTCGTGCGTGGAGTGTCGCATCATGAAGTGCGTGTATTCGCCTACAAGCACAAAAAAGTGAAAGTTTCATAACAAAAATTTTAACTATTAAATGTTAATGTTAGCTTATTATAAGTTGAGTAATGCCATTCATACTAGCTGTTTGAACTGACACTCCAAGTTGCAAAAGTCTTAAAATCAAATTTCTATCATCTTTTGAAGCAGCTATGCAAAGTGGACTAATATCGTCCGATGCTGTTTGATTAATCGCAGCTGGGTATCGGGCAAAAACGCATTCAAAAGCTTCTCTGCCTGCTGCTGTTGCAATCCCCAGAGTTGACATTCCTAAAATGAGAAAAACCAACAAATAACATTACAACAGAACAACATAAACCTGCTTTCATTTTAGATTCATAAAGATTAACGAAAATGTTATTATGAAATCGAAATAGAATGGATACCAAGATATGATCTGTGTGACGGATGGAATCCACTGTTGATCAACAACTGTGCGGTCTCCAAATGACGTTCACGTAAAGCTTGCATCAACGGCGTCCAGCCAAATTTGTTTTTACTATCCGCCTTTTCCGTTCCATATTGTCTCAAAATCATTTCTATCAATCTGCAACATTTGTTTGTTGCACACAGATGAATCACATTTTCTCTATAATTGTTCACTGTGTTCAGAGAGCATCCTACAACATTTTCAAAGCATTGATGACAATTACATTTTCTTCAAAACTTAACAGATAACGAAACGGAGTAAAAACCAAGAAAAGAACGAACAAGTCAAACAGAATAAGAACGACTTCAAATTAAAAACAAACAAAAACTACCTGATCTGGATAACATATAAAAAGCCCGTGTCTGAACATCATCTCTTTGAAAATTCACGAAACCGTTTGGCAGAAGCAGAGCCATGTTCGTTTACCAAATGTCCGCACACGTTTCACTGGACGAAAATTGTAATCAAACTTTTCATATCAATAATTGACTTTCGCGCCCAAGAAGTCTTCTCGCGCCACTTTCACGTGGCACTTTTCGGTTGGTTCCCGCCAGTAATACAAACTGTATTCATTTATTTGTCAACAAACAACTAGAACAAAAAGTTAACAGAAAATATAAACATCGAAAATTGCAGTCGTTAGCTTATCATTTAATTAACACCATTGATGATTTTGATTTGAGTAATCGTAATTTGAAAAAATTAATTTTCTTTAAAGTACATAAGCGTTGTTGGAAATACGGCTTAAGCTTATTGAGCAGTGCTGCCACCACAACGACATTGTCGGTGTGAGATAATTGTTAGTGTAAGTGTGAAAAAGGAAGGCCCCGTCATCCGAGTCCAACCTCGCTACGTGACGTCTCAGGCGGTACGAATAAAAAAAGGACAGAAAACGTGAAAAAAGGCAACAACCGAAAAAAAGGTCTTGTGCTCTGCTTGGTGTCAAAACAGTCTCTGGCGGTGTGTGTGCGTGAGTGCGCAATTTTTTTTCGGGGTGACGCAGGTGAGACAACACTCGTGTCGCAGTTCGCGTTCCGCCGATCGGTTCTCGCGGTTTCGATCGCGGAGTCGAAAGTAACGAGTCATCGCTCACGGATCCAAGATGGCAGAAGCTCAGGACGGTCCGAATAAAATCACCGTCAACGTCAAGACGGCCAAAGAGAAGCAAAGCTTTGAGGTCGACGAGGACGCGACCATTAAAGCCGTGAGTTTTTTTGCAAACAAGCCATCAACCAGTTTATTGTATTTTTTTTTGTTTACTAAATCAATCTTGGTTTAAAATTTTCGGCTAAACAATTTGTAATTTGTTTATAAACAAGGTTCGTTTACTGTTTTGACAACATGTTTCGTGCGAACTGAGTGTTGATTGGTGATGACATCATGTTTGTTGTTCTTCGTGGCGTAGAATGTTCTTGAATGAAATTTAATTTTTCTAGTTTCATTTCAACTATTTTTTACTCAGCTTCCTGTTTTAGTAGGGTTTTTCTTATCTTATTTCTGTTAAATTTTGTTTATGTTTGACCTAATAACTTGATGATTAACTGCAAAAGTGCGACAGGAACAATTGATCTGCAAGCCGGAAAATGTTGGTTACAATTCGCTCCTGGCCAATGAAGTGTAATAAGTGCATGGTATTTAATGCACGTCAAAGTTCTACGCTCACGGCGGGAATAATCTTCGTGGTTGTAATGAGACAATTGTACACGTCCATTTATGCAACGACTTTTTAAATAGTTTTATTTGTTATCAGTTTTTTACATTAAACATTCAATTTCGAAAGTCTAATTTTGTGGAAACAAAATGAGATAATGTTTTTTGTTATTGGTCAATCGAGATAACATTTTTGACTTTCAATATTTGATGGTTTTCAAAATATTGTGCAATTTTTTTTATCAACACTAAAAAAGTTCAAAGATCTAAGAATACTTGAAAATGTTTGGTTTCTATTGTATTTTTTTTGTTCAATTCCAATTAAAAACCGATTATTTGATATCAATATGCAATTGAAATACTGATTTTTTTCATAATTTTTATTTTTTTTAGTTCAAAGATGTGGTGTCGAAGAAATTCAACGCCCAGTCGGAGCAGTTGTGTCTTATTTTCGCCGGGAAGATCATGAAAGATCATGAAACACTGAAGACGCATAATGTCAAGGACGGGTTAACTGTCCACCTTGTAATCAAAGCGCCCAGAACACCTGGCACTCAAAACAATCAGGAATCTGAGAGATCTTCAACCACTACACCATCACCTTCAATTGGTAAAAGAACTAAAATAACTTCTACTGAACAAAGTAATTTAAAAATGTTGATAGAATTCTGAAATCACAATTTCTGCGATGAAAAAGATAAACAAAAAAGGAAAAAAAAAAACATTGAAAGAGTAAAAGAAAAAGAGATGAAAAAAGTGTATTAACAGTATTCGTTTTCTTTTTCAAGATATCGAAGCATCTCCCTTCGGCCTAGGAAGCCTAGGTGGTCTAATGGGAATGGAGAACCTCGGAATGGGAACCGGAAACTTTGCGGAGCTGCAACAAACAATGCAGCGCGAGCTGCTTTCAAATCCGGAGACGATGCGACTAGTGCTCGACAACCCTCTGGTCCAGAGCCTGATGAGCAATCCAGAAAACATGCGTACGCTGGTAACAGCGAACCCTCAGATGCAGGAGTTGATGCAGCGCAATCCCGAAATTAGTCACATGCTAAACAACCCGGAGCTATTGAGACAAACCATGGAGCTGGCGCGAAACCCGTCGATGATGCAGGAACTGATGCGCTCGCACGACCGGGCTCTTTCCAACTTGGAGAGCATCCCCGGGGGCTTCAGTGCCCTGCGTCGGATGTACACAGAGATCCAGGAACCGATGCTGGCAGCGGCTGCAAATGACCGCAATCCGTTTACAACTTTGGGTGGTTCGCAGGAACCGCCTCAGAACCCGCAGCAGGGCCAGGAAAATAGGAACCCGTTGCCAAACCCTTGGAACAGCGCGAACCCGAACCCTGATGCAGCTCCAGGGTCGACTCCGACAGAGAGCTCTGGTGGGGGAGGAGGAATTGGTACGGGGGGACTGTACGACTCGTCCGCGATGCAGAGTTTGATGGGCCAGATGATGGAGAACCCGACCCTTATGCGCAACATGATGAACGCGCCTTACACACGGACGGTTCTTGAAGCCATGAGCGCCGACCCGAATCTTGCAAGTCAGGTCATTAATGCCAACCCGTTCCTCAGGTCGAATCCACAGATGCAGGAGCAGATGAGGGCTATGATGCCCAC